>CM074719.1:575359316-576005566 GCA_037306005.1 Rhinophrynus dorsalis
GAGAGACTAGTCAATCTGGGTTTGTTTACATTAGAGAGGAGACGTCTAAGGGGTGATATGATTATAATTTACAAACATATTCGAGGTCAATACAAAGAACTCTCCAACCCTAAGAACGAGAGTTCATCCATTAAAACTAGAGGAAAGGTGCTTTCCATTAAAACAAAGGCAGGGTTTTTTTTTTTTACAGTAAGGGTGGTAAAGCAACATAATTCCTTGCCTCGGGATGTACTTGCAGGTACTGTAATGCTTTCAAAAATGTAATGGATAACTACCTAGCACAAAACAATATTAAGAATTATGACAGATGGCCTCAATGTAGCTAGGTTGTTGATCCAGGGAACTAAATGACTCCCAGGGGTGATTTGGCATGGGCTGGCCTTGATGGATGCATGTCTTTTTTTTCTCTGTCGTCCAATACAGGTTACTGGTAACTCTGGGAGGGACAATTCTCAAAGTGTATGCAGGGGGTGGAGCCTCCCTTCCCTCCTTGGCTGCACCTAGCCAATCAGCTCCAGAAAGATTTGTTCCTTGGTGAAGACCACACCAGGCTGAGAACAGTTCTGCTATAGTTTTAAAATATTTTTTATTTTTCTGTTAGATATGGAATACCACCATTAGGCAGATTACCATGACTGACAATGCCCTTAGATGTGGCTAGCTCAGTATCCAGTATCATACACTCAGAGGAGGAACATTTGTAAGCTAAGGCACCATTATAAGGTTCCCAAGCACTCTATATAGAGTGGTGAGTCCACATGTTCTGTATATGTGGACAATAACAAAGGAACAACATTGATAACTATATAGGGTGCGTGAAGTGTGGAGCGGTGTCATAAGCCTGGAGTGACAGAATATCCAGTGCAGGTGTACACACTGCGAGGCAGTCGAAGCCTCTGTTTCATGTGAGTGCATTATAAGAGGGAAAAGAGGGATATTGCCCATATATTTGAAAATACTACGCTTAGAGGATGTTGTTTGCGCTGTTTTCTTTTTCTTCTTTTTTTAACTCCGTTTTATGCTAAGTGACGTGGGTGGTGTACTGTGAGACCCACATTGAAGACAGCAGCATTCAACATTTTTGAAGACTATTACTCCACTGGGACTAAGCGCTCTACGGAATCAACATTTTCTTTCTTTAAGGTCTCCTCCAAGCCCAAGGCTTCCAAGACTTCTTCGACTCGCCTTTGTGGGTGGTCGTCTACGACACTATCACAGCATTTGGGAGGACGCTGTGACAGACCCATGGGTTTTACAGGTAGTGATGGAAGGGTACAAGATCCCTTTCGTTTCTCTCCCTCCCTATCACTTTCATCCTTCTCACACGCCTCAGGGTACAGAGAAACGCAGTCTATTCAACAGCGCTGTTCAGGCTCTTCTGGACAAGGATGTTCTAGAGCCGGTACCTATCCAGGACAGGGGTTCGGGTTTCTACTCAAACATCTTTGTGGTCGCCAAAAAGGACGGCGGTTGTCACCCTATTTTGGACTTGAAGGATCTCAGTTCCTTTGTGACCTGGACTCATTATCATCAGGAGTCTCTGCGCACAGTGATTGCTGCCATGTCCCCGGGGTAATTCCTTTCTTCTCTGGAACTTCAGGATGCGTACTTACACATCACCATTCATCCAGAGAGCCGGCAGTACCTCCGGTTTGCCTGCGACAGGGGACATTTTCAGTTCCCAGCTCTTCCATTTGGTCTAACGACGGCTCTTCAGGTCTTCAACCGTGTCCTGGGTGCCTTGATGTCTGTCTTCCACCGGAACGGCATCAGAGTTACTCCATACATGGACAACTTGCTTCTGAAAGCCCCCTCTGTGGAACTTCTCCATCATCAAGTTCAGAACTGCATTCAGGCTCTCACCCATCACAGGTCCGATCTTGACCCATCCCTGCGTCTGGTCTTCCTGGGCCTTCTTCGACACTCAGAAGAGCATGGTGTTCCTCACAGACGAGGTGGGTCACCAGATCGCCCACAGGGTTTCAGCGATTCTGTCTCAGGATCCAGTTTTAGTCCAGAAGCTATCATCTCTGGTGGGGAAATTCATATCCACCATAAAAGCGGTTCCGTTTGTCATGGCGCACACCAGGGAGCTCCAGAGATTCGTGATCCAGGTGTGCAAGGGTCAACCGGATCTTCTGAAGACATTTGTTTCTTTTCCTCTTCATGTGGAGCTGAGCTTGTCATGGTGCCTCGACCTTTCCAACCTACTGAAGGGCAAGTCCTTTCTGGTGCCCTTTTGGACCAAGATGACGACAGATGCCAGCCTCTCCAGCTGGGTTGCAGTCCTGGGTTGTTTGAGCGATCAGGATCGGTGATCTCCGGAGGAGTCCCTCCTTCTGATCAACATATTGGAGCTTCGGGCGATATTTAATTCCCTGCAATATTGCACAGGTCAGCTAGAAGACTGTCCGGTTAGTGTGGAGTCTGACAACGCCACGGTCGAGGCTTACATCAACAAGCAAGGCGGAACAAGAAGTCTCGCTGCTTGGTTAGAGGTCAAGGGTATTTTGTCCTGGGCAGAAGAACACGTACCTGCTATATCCGCAGTGCAAATTCCAGGCGTAGACAACGTCACGGCAGACTTCCTCAGTCGACTATCACGGTGCCCGTGCTTTGTGCAGCAGGCAGCGACATTTTGACTGCTAGTTTGCATTGCTGGTTATTGATTGGCTAACACCTTTTGTCGCCGCCCACCCACTGGGGTGACGGGCCCAGTCGCAGGTGCGACCCCTGGGACCCCCATTGTTAAGCCACTGTTGCTATGTCAAAAGATAATTGCTGAATGGGGATGGAGAGTTTCCTTATAAACTATTTTATATTGGTCCTACACCAGCTGGAGGGATGGACTATACCCAAATTGTACTGCAGTGGAATTTCAACCTTTTCTTCTGCAGCGATAGTACTACATAGTATTACTGTAAAAAGTCAGTGAGCTCTCAGTCAGGGACATAAATATTAAATAAAAAAAATTTGAAGACAATTTGACTTCACTTTCAGAATATGCAAAGTTAGAAAAGTGTCTGCCACTTTAACCCCTTGAATTCCAGAGAGTTTTCTTGTGCATTGTTTATCAATACATTGTAGATCTCTTTAGTGTCCAGAAAAGTCTGTCAAGTTCCGAACAACCGTCTATGTTTATGGACTACGTCCTGCTAGTCTATTATACACCTTGTTATATGACCACACTGAGACTGCTTTATGAAGACCTGGCGCATACCAAATGCACCATAGGGACAAATACAATTTCCCCAAATTTCAACTGATTTAAATCATGGATATATACTCTGTCATGGTTCTAGTTGTTTCCAAAACTTTGTTTAACCCTTTGGAGCAGAAAGACGTGAAACACATTGCAATGCACATACCCCTGGTCTCAAAGGGTTAACCTCTTGGGTCATTGAGTTATTTCTGTTACATTGCTTTACAGTATGATGGAGATGTTTCCTAACATGCGGGGTTCACATTTTTCAAGGTACCGCTGGAATGTCAGGAGTCATTGTTGACCCTTGTGACTCAGTTGACTTATTTGTGAAGTGTTGGCACTTTGCAGTAAAATAATAGGACATGCAGTCAGTCCCAATGCATTGATCAGTTTGCAACCAGACATCTGTCTGCAGACTAGGGGTATAACTACAGGTTGTGCAGAGGGCGTAGCAGCTGTGACCAATCCTAGCATCCAAGGTGGTCCATTGGCCTCAGGGTCCTGTAGGTCCTAGCTATGCCTCTGGGAGAATATGTTTTGTTTTGCATTGGGGCCTGCATGACTAGATATGCTGCTGCTCAGACTGATACATCAGTAAAGTGCACCTCGCCTCTTATGGGGTTAGTCTGCAATATATACACTAATAAGTCACTCCCACTGGGACACACACACTTTAGGCGTTCATGTTTGCCTTTGTGCTTTTATATTGTTCAAGAGTGCTCGAGTTCTGTTCCATCTAATCATTTCCAAATGTCCTAAGAAATCAAAATAAGACCCTATCTATTATATTTGACAATGATCCTATTGTAAAACAAGATGCTGTCAAGGCATCAGCCAAAGAATGTCCGGACATCTGGATTTATCATTTGGCAGCTTTGCTCTTTGCAACAACTCCGATCAGGACAACATCCGAGTGAAGTGCGGGATTTACAGTGATTGTATTGTCAAGTATTGAATTGTTTGATTCAGTGATATAGGAAAAAGTTGTCCAACAGTGGCTGTCCAGCTGTTATTGGACTACAACTCCCATCATCCACCGCCAGTACTGGATGTTGGGAGCTATAGTCCAACAACAGCTGGACGGTCACCTTTGGACACTTATGGTGTAAGATGAAATTGACTAAATGAAAAATATGTCTCAACATACATAAAACACTCATTTGTTTCTAACAATTGATTAATGTATCAGTGGGTTTTTGCATGTAGTTTTGCAGTCATTTACATATTTTTATTTAAATTAGCCATACACTTTTATTATGGAAACCATGTATTGTAAGACTTTTTATGCTGAGTAAAGCACAGTTACTACCACTGGTGAAAGATGATTCATTACAATGTTATTACAGCTCAAACTATTGTTTTTTATATTTAACTGTCAACAGTGCCACCTAGTGCCCAGACAGTTATTCTATTATATTCTGTAGGAGAAAGCAGTGGTTCTCAGTCTGTGTCTTTGTGACCCATTAACAGGTCGGTATTTGAGAATTTCCTTTCTAGAGCACAGGTGAGTTAGTCAGGGGCTCAGTCATTTTGATTAACTCAACTGTGCGCTAGCAATGAAATACTCTAACCCTGGCCTTTTAGTGGGCCCTACCTGGGTTGAAAACCACTGGCCTACATAGTTCTCTATATATTGTGATAGTCACTTGTATAACTTTTGGATGAATCATCTCCCAACAGTTACTGCCCTTGTTTTACTCTATAGGATAGGTCCTTCCTTGTATGGAGTGCTCTGGTCAGTGCCCAATCTATCCCAAAGACTGCAATAGAAACGGGACCATCATACAACGAAAAGGCTACAAATATATGCACTTAGCCCCTCCCACAAAATGCTATATTGCTCTATAATATCTATTGAAAGAAGCTTCTCTCTACAGAAGAGTTATCCTTTACTCAGCAGAAATGGCCCTGCAATAACTATATAGATGCATGTAAATATATTTTTGTAGTTATGGTTGTGTTTAACCCTTTGGAGTGCCAGAAGATGTCAAGGTCAGATTTCCCAATAAGTAACATCTAGACGCCTATATTTTGAGGTGTGTCTCAGCTGTGCTGGCCACACCCCCATTCTGAATTGTGGGTGTGGCTAGAGCAATCTTAATGTCCCTCCACCAGTTACTTATTTTTACCCCTTAACAGGCTATTATTAAACCCTTCCTGATCAAGAGAGATCTCTCTAGCAAGCAAGAAGTTATAATTGTTTTCATTGTTGCTTGTTATAGGCCAAGGGTATTTACTGTGCTAGGAAACAGTGAATGGAACTAGGGTCGGAGTCATGTTAGGAGTGTGGGTGTCACCATGGGTGGGGCTAAGGGCACCTAAAGTGCCTTGCCTAGGGGATGCCTGGGATGTAAATTCAGCCTGGGCACCCCTTCTTGTACACAAAGCATTAAGCATTATTGGCCCTTAATTGTACACCAAAATCTATTTTACTGTAGATGCTCATAATTAAGGATGTTCAGAACATAGGGTATAATTAGTATTGATTTACACATTTTTCATCTAGAAAATGAAGCTGTGATACAATTGAATTTACAGCCTCTCTCTCTCAATAATACTTAGGAATGATTGACTAAAGTGCAAAACCTTTCAAACATACAAGCAGAGACAAAAAGGTAATTGTACTTATCGTGGCAAGATTAACCATAAATTCCAGCGACCTTATGTCAGTCCTTCCATGCTTCTGCATTCGTAAAACTGACAAATGCTGGAAAATTTGCACCCAAGTTCATAAAGTGAAACTGTTCTGTATGAGCTATTTCAGCACAGTTATAATAGCTATTTATGAGTCATTTTGCCTGATTGATAGAATAGTAATTGGATGAGGACTTTAAGACTCCTCTAAAGCTTTTATATTTAGAATGTTTCTTCCTTGTTCTCTATCGTTCATTCAAACCGGATTTATTTGTTTCCCAAGTTTATTGCTTCCAATTTTTGTTCTTAAAGGTTTTTCCTTCTGAGTAAAACAAGGGTATTCTTACCGGTGTCAGTTGTTTTATGAAAATGTTGCAACAGTTCAAATTGTCAGGAAGTAAATTACAGTGTGATTACTTCCTGAGAGTTCAAACTAATAGCATGACTCATATTCTGTGTGTCTGTGACTCTCCTCTCCCACAAAATGCAACAGAATAACTGGAATCTGACTACTAGAGGGCACTGTTAATGTAACAACAAACAAGAGTTTAATTTGTAATAATTCTGGAACTATGCATTTCTCATCAGTGGGAGTACACTTCTTACTATATATATATATATATATATATATATATATAATATATATAATGTAATATACAGTAAGATGAGGTCACTCAAGTGTCAGGCTCAGGGCCCAGGTGCTAATCAGAAATAGAAACAACCAAGAGTTAGGATTGCACTCACGGGACTTAAAAAAATATCAACGTTTTATTAAAAAATCAATGTTTCTGTCTTCATACAAGACCTTCCTCGTGGACCACGATGAAGATCTTGTATGGGGACCAAAACATTGTTTTTTAAATAAAACTTTGATATATAATATTTAGAAATGTGTTATCAGGAAGAATACATTGAGATTTCTCTCATTTTCAAGTATGTCCTGGGTAGTTTTCAGTAATGGGTTTCATATTTACACAAATATACATACATACATTTAAAAAAAAATTTTTATACAGTTACGTACTATTTTTATAAATAAAGAAGCATTTATTTTTAAGAATTTTAGACTGGCAGGTTATTCCAGGCTTTTGGAGCTCTGAAGGAGAAGGCAGTTCGTCCTGCTTCTTTCTTGTATTGTGGTATACGCAGTGAGTTGTTAGTAGTGGAGCGGAGGTTATAGTTAGTATGGAGAGCTGGGGTGAGCATATACTGCTCAGGTAGTCTGGTAGTTTTCCAGGGAAGTGGTTGTGTACTAAGCAAGAAAGGTGAAGGGCACGTCTAGATTTGATTGTTAACCAATTTAGTTCTTTAAGCATATCACAGTGATGGGAAGAGTAATTACCTTATAGGATAAAATGAATTACAAAGAGTGTAAAGTTTACTAAGATAGATTTGTGGTTCTGGAGCGTATACTATGTCCTCATAGTCTATGACTGGCAGTAACATCTATTGTACAATACGCTTTCTCACCAGGGGACTTAAATAGGATTTGTTTCTAAAGGGAGTGCTTATTTTAGGATAACGTTTGCATGTTAATTTATCAATATGAAGATCAAAAGTGAGGTTGGGGTCAAGCCACATATCAAGATATTTGTAGGTGCCCACCGGGGCCAAGTTATGATTAGACTCTGTTAAAATGGATAGATGGGTATTGCAGAGATTATGTAGTTTGTGCTTTGTACCAAATACCATGGTACCATTGTCTGTGTTTAAGAACAGTTTGTTCTTTGCTATCCATCTTTCAACTTCAGATAAATCATCTTGTAATACGGCCTCAAGTTTGATGCATTTCAGTTTTTAGCATATATTATAGTGTCATCTGCATACATGTGTACAGAAGATGCTTTTCAAACTGCGGGCAGATCATTTATAAAAAGAGAAAATAGAAGTGGGCCAAGCATGGAGCCTTTTCTTATCATTGCTTTCCATAAAAAACAACAGATGGCAAGAGCATGACAAAGTCCCAGATGGGTAAGAGAAAGTACTGGTGCTGCACAGGGGCAAGAGTGGCAAGAAAGGGGCAGAGAGAAGCAAGAAATAACCAAATAGAAGCAAGAAAATGATTCAGGGATGTATTGAAGAAGTAAAAACTTACAAAAGTAAAAGTAAACCTCTACAAAAGAAGAAAAAAATTGTATTGGACATTAGTGTACCTTTAAATGGAGCCCATGCAATACAATCTCTCAAGTTGTATTGGTGGTATTGCACAGGCTCCTTAGAATTTGAGAGTTTATCACACTAGAGAAGCTTTCTTCTCTTTATCACACCTTAGCACATAGTCCCCCACAGTTCTTTGTAGTACATCGGCCTCAAAGCCTCTATCTGCCTGTATCCCTTTTCCTTCTGTTCTTTCTGTGTATGTCCCTACAACAGTGAGCCTTGTAGGATCATCATCCTTGCCCTATCAGGGTGACCGAGACATGGCCTGCTGCTCAGATATTCCTTTCCTTGTTGGTTCTCCATCTGTTACCCAGAAAGTTCTGAATTCCATGAGAGTCATCAGCTGCCCTCTCGATGCTCAGTGTAAAGCTTCTTGGCTGTCCAGGTAATGTGTAAACCATGTGTGTGTGTGTATGTGGGATTCTTCAGCCCTACATGGTAGTGTAAAGCACAGCCTAGTCTTGGGAGACTGTAGAGAAAATTACTTCTCTCTCTTTATTTTGCTAAAACACTCTTAAAAGCACTTAACATGTTGATACAAAGTACACACTGGCAATAACAGAGCCAGTTAGCAGGGAGGTTGCCCTTAACCAGCTGTTATCCCTTTGAATATTTAAGTTTAAATTTTCTTATTTTAGTAGTTTATTGCAATATTTTACCTGCTGGCTTTCTTTTTCTTTGATTATGATACATGCCTTGAATTAGCTATTTAAATTCTAGTCTTTTGGCTTTTAACCCTTTGAGTGCCAGAGGGGTATGCAATGCGTTGCATACCCCTCTGGCACTCAAAGTTAATGATGTCAGCCATCTCTACCTTCGATCTGTAAAAAAAAAGTCTACAACGAAGCTCTCTCTCTATAAAAGATCATGTGTGTTGGTCACTCACTGTTCAGTTGAACAATTAACACAAGTGAATAGAGAGGGACACACACACAGATATAATTATTTTAACCCCTTGAGAACCACTGGTGCTCACAATGGGTGCACAATGCTTTTCAGCCCACTCTGGTCTTATAGGGCTAACTTTGCAGATATAGTTGTGTAACAGACACTTTTTTTAAAATAAACTTTATTTTTATAGAGCAGGTTTATACAGGCTGGGTAAGAAAACAGTAAGGAACATTGGTACAAAATTCATGATAACGATAGAAATACAGCAGCTTAAGCATGCGACCACCACTATGTGGAAAGTCAGCCGTTTTTTATTATAACACATACAACAATCTTGCATAATTGCAGGATCAAATTCACGAAGAAATGCACACAACCATTCATACAAGGAGAGAGTGTGGGGGGGGGGAGAAGAAAGAGAGAGGTAAGAGTGAAAGGGGAAAAGAAGAAGAAGGGGAACAAAAGGAGGAGTGGGAGGGGAATGGGCATTAAAAAGAACGTAACCGAAAATGGTTCAGAAAGGGGGGGGGGGCCTGGAAGAAGAAACGAGAAGGGAGGAGGGGGTGAAGGGAAAGGGTCCGGTCCCAGGGTCCCCAAAAAAACAAGAGACAGGGAATAGTAGTGCCAAGGACTACAGACCCGCCACCGAAACAATATCTCTGTGGAGCGACCACATGGTGGTGGGGAAGGCTATCTTGAAGTATCAAGGTCAGCCGCTCCATGTGTTCAATGTAGGTGCTCTTGGTGAGAATCTGGGATAGTAAGGGAATTGATAGAGATTTCCACTGATGGGCCACCAAACATCGGACAGCAGTAAGAATATGTCTGATTAAGGGCTGCAGGGATCAGAGTGTATTCAGACAGGGGGCTCATGAGGTGGAGAAATTGTTTGAACTGGTGTATGAGAGTCCTTATTTTCTCCCAAAATGGTTGTATGATGGGGCAAGACCCCAGATATGAAATAAAGAACCCATCTGACCACAGCCTCTCCAACACAAATCAGAAACCCCAGTTATAGAAATGGAGTTTAACAGAAGTATGGTACCACCTGAGGAGGATTTTGTAAATATTTTCCCTGGTCGTGGTGCGAATGGATGTCCAAGAAACGGCTCTACAGATCTCGGACCAGGTCTCTTCATCCAGTTCCTGACCTATTTCACATTCCCGTATAACAGTGGTTCTCAACTCCGGTCCTCGGGACCCACTAACAGGCCAGGATTTGATGATTTCCCTGTTAGAGCACAGGTGAGTTAATCAATGTGAATGAGCTTCTGATCACCACACCTGTGCTCTAGCAGAGAAATCCCTAAGTCCCGGCCTGTTAGTGGGTCCCGAGGACCGGAGTTCAGAACCACTGCCATATAGTCTCATATTTGTGCTTGGGGGGGCAGGTAAGGAAGAGAAGAGGAACAGATACAAACGGGTAATGGAGCCCCTATCCATAGGGGCGAACAGACAGGCTCTCTCGAAGACCATGAGGTGGGGAAAAACAAAGACAGCTAAAGAGACTGGACATAATGGCATATAGATGTCCTCTCAATAATACTCCCAAATAAATGGAAAATACTTTTCGCTTCACTTTCTCACACTCCTTCCACTTCTTAATGGTCCTTCGACAGCAATCTCAAATACATTTGTAGAAACATGCAGAAATAAAACAAGTAGAACAATGGGGTATATGCCTTTAGGTGTAGAAGTATTTATCCACTTTTTATGAAGCATTTTGTATGTTAATGGAGCCAACGTTTTGCTGTAAGTGGCTGTATAGCCACCTTATGGTATAGCCAAATTACTATTTAAGAGCATTTTATTTTCTGTGGCTGGAGATAGATAAGGTCAGTTAGTTTTGTGGTTAGGGTTAGATTGTTTTGTATTTGGGATAAGATAGAGCTGTGCTTGGGCAGGTGTGTTAATGGGTGAGCCTCATTAGGAGGGAAACTAATGTTACACCATATGCTAGATAGGATTAGGTATCCTGTGTACCTCAGGAAGTGTAGGACATTCCAGAGTTCTTGGGTGGGACTGAAGCACAAATTTGTTCCAGAAAAAGGACCTTATCTGGGATCTTGGCCTCACTAGACCCAGCACTGGAAGTGAGGTGGAAGGGACTTTGGTTGGAAGCCATTCCCCCTGGGATCAATCATCCTTTCCAACCAGAGACAGGCTCAAGGCCTAAATAAGAGCAGCAGGTGCTCTTTGGCATTTACCACACTAAGGGATAACACTACATCACCCTTCAGCAAAGGCACCACCAACATTTGGGAGGACACCCTTTGATGGGAAAGTGCAGTGATGTAACTATAGGGGTCGCACCTGCGACTGGGCCCGTCACTCCAGGGGCCCGGCCTCCCCCTGCGACCCCCTCGCCTGACACCCGCAATTAAGTAATGCAGAGCGCTGGGGCTCTGCATTATGAGAGGGCCGGTCTGCCAGAGGGAGAGCAGTATTCCCTTCGGCAGACTGGCACTCTCGTAATGCAGAGCACTGGGAGATGACATCATCTCCCAGCGCTCTGCATTACTGAAGAGGACCGTGGAGGAGAAGAGGTCTGTGCAGAAAGAGGCACAGACCTGTCCTCTGCTACTGGACCACCAGGGAGGTAGGAAATTTAGGGGCAATGTGGAAGGGGCATTGTGAAGATTGAGGGGCATTGTGGAAGGGGCAATGTGGAGATGGGGGCAATGTGGGGAAGGGGCAATGTGGAGATTGAGGGGCACTGTGGAAGAGGCGATGTGGAGATTGAGGGGCATTGTGGCAGGGGCAATGTGGACACTGAGGGGCATTGAGGAAGAGGTGATGTGGAGACTGAGGGGCATTGTGGCAGGGGCAATGTGGAGATTGAGGGGCATTGTGGAAGGGGCAATGTGGAGACTGAGGGGCATTGAGGAAGGGGTGATGTGGAGACTGAGGGGCATTGTGGAAGGGGCGATGTGGAGATTGAGGGGCATTGTGGAAGGGGCAATGTGGAGATTGAGGGGCATTGTGGAAGGGGCAATGTGGAGATTGAGGGGCATTGTGGAAGGGGCAATGTGGAGACTGAGGGGCATTGAGGAAGGGGCGATGTGGAGACTGAGGGGCATTGAGGAAGGGGTGATGTGGAGACTGAGGGGCATTGAGGAAGGGGTGATGTGGAGACTGAGGGGCATTGAGGAAGGGGTGATGTGGAGACTGAGGGGCATTGTGGAAGGGGCGATGTGGAGATTGAGGGGCATTGTGGAAGGGGCGATGTGGAGATAGAGGGGCATTGTGGAAGGGGCGATGTGGAGATAGAGGGGCAATGTGGAGATGGGGGGCAATGTGTAGGGGGGCAATGTGTAGGTGGCCAATGTGGTCGGGGGGCCCATGGCAATTCTTGCACCAGGGCCCAGTGGCTTCTAGTTACACCTCTGGGAAAGTGTATTACTTGGATACTTGTTGGGGTTGTTCCTTTATTGTAATTTTTAAGTGGTTATCATATGTTACTGTTTTCACCTGTTAGTAGGGGGAAATGTTTTATTAACCCTTTCAGTGCCAGAGGGGTATCCAACGCATTGCTTTGCAATGCGTTGGATACCCCTCTGGCACTGAAAGGGTTAAGTTACATCTTTGTTTACATGTGATCTATTCTTATTAGCTTCTGGCTGTATTTACCTTGTCCATAGGCAGGTCTCAATAAAGTGGAGGCACTGTTAAACCTGTTATTGTACCAAACTCTTCTCTGCAGAGGCTCAAGTCTCCATGTGAACTACAGGAGAGCACCATGCACTACAACATCCATTACATTGTGGAAAGTCACTTGGGAAGATGTGTTACATGTAATGCAATGCAATGTATGTAAAATTTGTGGAAAATACTCATAATGTGTTTTTACTACAAAAAAAAAAGAAAAGTACCCAGACTTCATTTAAAAAATACGATCACATTGTTGTAAAACTATGCCCGAGATTGCATTCAATCAGAATGGAAATTCAACCAGCAAAAGTGTAGCAAAAAATAAATTGTTTTTTAGGCTATTTCTGCTATCACCAGTATGCATGCTGAGTTTTCCAGTTTGGCCCAAAATAGCATTATTAATGGCTAGCAATCTGCTATTACATATTATATTAATATTATATTAATTACCAATTCCCCAAGGACAGAGACTTACTCTATAGTTTCCTGAGTTCCCTGCTTACTCCCATGCCTGCCTGCCCTCCCATTTCTCTTCACATTGCAGGGCAAACCCTGCTTTTAAACACAATCACACAAGCCCTGTTTAATCCTCATCCACGTTATAGTGCAAATTGTCACTGCACACTCCTATCCCCTTCCTTCCCTGATACTCTAGGGGGCTGGATCTTGAAGATCCCCAAGTATGAATAAATATTAAAGCCATGAAGATGACAGGAAGGGAGAGCTCAACAGATCGTTGAAGCAACGAACACCAGTCATCAAAAAGTGGAGTAAAATCATCAAGTCATTTTTAACAACAAAATATATAAAAATAATTCCATACAGATAGAGTTCAAAGATGGTCCATAGACTCACACATGAACGTGACCCTCCTAACGCATTTCGTGAGAGTATCGCTTAATCATAGGCTGGGTAAAGTACAAAGCATCTACATTTAAATAGTACACTAAACAAATGTGTGAGATAAAGTAATTAAAAGGATAGTAATACTTCGTTTTAACTTTATTTTATTTTGTAGGCATTAAAAAACATGAAGAATGATATAAGTCTAATCTCTCAAACCTTTATGGTTTATGAGATATTCACAAGCAAAGTTCCCCTCCCCGCCCCTTTTACCTAGTGTAAGCCATCTCTTCTCAGATGTGAGTCTGGTTGTATGACCAGACAGATAACAGAAGGGGACAATTTTCTTTGTATGAAAACAATGAAAGCCCTTCCCCCCTTGACAAGTTTTTCAGCTTTTTCCCTTATCTTAATTGAAGATTGTCCCTCTCTGCAGTCTACCTGGGCACCTCCCTTCTGATCTGGTTGAACAGGGGGGATACTTTGTTTGTGAATATCTCTTAAACCATAAAGGTTTCAGAGATAAGACTTATATCATTATTCATGTTTTTATAATGCCTACAAAATAAAATAAAGTTAAAATGAAGTATTACTATCCCTTTAAACCAAATTAGGACTGAACATACATATGAGGCATATCTGTGGCAGTCCATTCAGCTTATTTAAAGGGGAACTATTACTCCTATACAACTCTGGCGACAAACTAACTTTATAGAGAGACTAGCTGGTATAATATTGTCATTTTAAAAGAAATGAGTTGTTTTGCCTAAATGAAATGTTTAAACATGATCCTGTGCCTTCCTTCCGGGCAGACTGCTGGTACAGCTCTGCACTGCAGTCTGTCACTCTTCCTCTGCTCCCTTCCCACGTAGTGTCTGGATCCAGCCTCTCTTGTAAACCGGAGTACTCTCATTCTTAGAGCTTGAGAGGTGACATAGTAAAAAGGGGAGGGATGGGGGACTATAAATGGCTATTGCTAAATAACTATACATGTTAGGGCAGTGAGGCATGGATGGTATGTTTTGTTTTTTTAAGCTTAATATTAAGTAAAGTGAAAATTAAGTTTTAATATCCCTTTAATGATATTCCGTATGTGGTTGTATTCAAGACTATAATGTGAAATAAACATTGGGGCATCTTGTGTTGACCTCTTCCTTTTATCCTTGCTCATGTTACAAGCTTGGTTAGTAATTAGAGTCAATGCCATCATCACTAAAGATTAATCTCCGGTCAAGGAGAGAAATCTCTTTCTTCTGGTACTCATAAGTAAACTTCAAATTAAGTAATTGGTATTCAAATAATCAGATGATTAATAAGTCATCTATGAAAAATTCTGTGTGGCAAATATAAACATTTACTCAAATCAACTCATGTATAAATTTGCATAGGATGGAGCAAATTTTGCCCCCATTTATGTCCCACAATTTTTAAAAAGAATATGCCATCATATTGGAAAAAATTATGTTGAAGTAAATAATCGATAGCAGATAATAAGAACTGTTTCTTATTTCTATATGTCTCTAAATTAAAACCTATCGCCTCAAAATCTTTAGCATGGGGCATAACTGAATATAGTGATGTGACATCCATCGAACCCCAAGCATAACCAGAGGTGACCATTATGTCAGACAATTTAAACAGAAGATGACCAGAATCCTTAGTATAACTACAGAGCCTAGCAACCAGGGGTTGAAGGTAAGAATCAACAACTTCTGATAGATTTTCATTAAGACAATCTATGTGCAATACTATCAATCTATCTAAAGGTGGGCAGTCCAGTTTATGAAATTTGTGTAATTGGTGGAAGATCGGTGTTCTCAGAAAGTGCACTAGTAAAAATTCAGCTTCGCTCCTTAACAAGATGCCCAAAGATACTCCCTCTTCCACAAGCAGTTTTAGCAGTTTAGCATAACTCTTCATGGTGTCCTTTGATAACACGAAAAAAGAAGTACGGTCATGCAACTGTCTCAGAGACTCCTGATGATACTGTGCAGAATCTAATACAAACACACTCCCACCCCTTATCGGCATGTTTAATCACTAAAGACTAATCTTGAAAAAGCTCTCTAATTGCTGCTCTCTCCAATTTAAATTTGTTAAAGGAAGGTTTTTTTTTTATCTCCAGTGGATTCATGGAGTTTCACCAACTCTTTTTCAGCCATAGGCTGGAAGATCTCAGTGGCGTTGCTCATACACTGAAGAGGTCTTCCATTTAGTCTTATTAACCCAATCTATACCTATGCGACGAGATCACTGGATGACTTTCTCTTCCCAGGTTCTCTAAATCAAGAGAAGCACACTAGTTGGAAAAATTTACCATAGATGATCTATTAAGATTATCATTATTAGCATTAGCTTGTTCATCCACAAAAATAGGAATAGAGCCAATATGGGGTACAGGCAAGTCCAAATCTCCTAATAATGGGGGTGTATCATAAGATGATATTAGACATCTAGATTCATCTTCATTCTCAAATAATTTTTTTAACGTCAATATTTTTACAGTGTTATTGAGGTCTAATATTGTATCCAAAAGGTCATAATGTCTACTTGGAGAGAAACCTAAGTGTTTGGATAAAACACCCTCTTGTGTAGGAGTCAAAGGTTTGCTGGAAACATTTATCACCGCTTCCCATGGCCCCTGGATCTTCGGGTCATGCTTCCTCTTCCGCGTTGAGTATTCAGCCAATAGGATCATTTGGTTTAAACATATACCTTTGACTGTTAACCTGCTATTACACATTTTGTCAAAGGAGTCTCAATTTAGGAATGGGTATTTGTTTTTACTCTTTTGTTTCATTGAACTGGGCACCTGTAGTTACAGCATGACTCCATTTGATATAGATTTAAATAACCTGAATGGACCATCATGGATATGCCTCATACATATGGTCAGTCCTAATTTATTTAATTACTTTATCTCACACACTTGTTTAGTGCAGTATTTATATGTAGATGCTTTTGTACTTTACCCACCCTATGATTAAGTGACACTCTCACAAAACGGGTTAGGTGGGTCGTGTTCATGTTTGAGTCCATGTACCATCTTTGGACTCTATCTATATGGAGTTATTTTATATAGTTTGTTGATAATAAAAGACTTGATGATTTACTACACTTTTGATGACTTGTGTTTGTTGCTTTGCGGATCTGTTGAGCGCTCCCTTGGTGGTTGGATGTCCACTCCCTCAATCACACTTATAATACACTTAAACAAAACGAGACACGGCACATTTAAAATGGTGGTAAGGCCGCAATGTTTATTCATACATTTATTAGTTCAAACCATAACTAATTTATAACACATTCCTTATCAGCCGTACCAGCCGGTAGCCAAACAGTACATTTAACTATGAGTATTTACCAAACCACCACACTGCGACAGTATATTTATTTATTTATTTTTAGGGAGGGAAGGGTGGGTGCGATACACTCACTCTCTGCACTTCAGTCCTGAGGTAGTGACTGAAAAACGCTGGCTTAACCTAGTCTATTTATAGTTCCCTTTCCCGCCTGGCTAGCCTACCTGGAACTAGGTAACCTACCTGTCCAATCAGCTGCCAGGCGGGAAAGCACCTCTATCTCGGCACAGACAGCTTTATTTTTTAAAGAGGCAGACCCCTTTAATAACCAGGAGGGACGAAGGGACTCCAAACCCATGTGGTCCCTACCTTTAAAGTCTGGTTCCTTCCATTCTGTTATCTTCAAGGTTGTAGAATCCTGTGCTGAGGTTGTCGGGAGCTGCCCTGGATCTGCAAAAGCCTTTGGGCTAGTGCATAAATGATGGTTATGATGTCTATACCTGATTATTGAGCAGATTTTTTTTTATCTTCATAAATATTAAAACCAAAGAGAAAAAAATTAAATTAAACAAATAAAGTCAGTAAGAGGTCCTGGGGCCCTATACTTTATCATGCACTATGTTAATAAATAGACAAAAAAAACCAATTCAGCGATCCTTTTTTGACATTCGGTCAAGATGTGATCGCTCAATTGACCAGCTGGAAATATCAGTAGTATAGGAAAATAGCCATTCAGCAAATACTTATGTTTAGAATGGAATCAACTTTTATTTGCTACCAAAAATATGCTGCTAAAAGCTTGCCTGTTAACATAAAAATCTGAAAGAGAGTTCTGGCTTGGTCTTTGACTGCTGCTTCTCAAACTGTAGCTGGCTTGGGTGACAGATAAGACAGAGTGTGGGAGCACGTCATTGGGAGACAGAACAATAGCAATTGCATGAATCACCAGAAAGTTCAGCACCAAATACAGTGCAGCTCTTGTGATGGTAGAACAGAAGGAAATGACAGTAGGTTGAAATGGCATATAATTAAAAAAAAGATATGATGCAGAAATAAAAATATATGTCACTGTATACAGTTTGTCTTTTAGGAAGAGTACTGATTTGAGGCTTATTGCCTGTGAATTATATTCAAACACAGTAATATGCACTGAGATGCATAAAGAGTGACACAGTCATACACACATACATGCAATGCACAACATGCAGACACATAGAGTGTGATACAGACATGTAACACACACAGTGAGGAACACACAGACACACACACAGAAGTGAGTCATAAGTGGGTGACTTAGGTGTCATTGTAATGAGTTTGTGTTTGTACTTATGCCTCCACTGTGGCATTCATTCATGTAGTTGAAATGCATGTGGTAATTGCGCATACTATGGTGGAAGGTGGATCGTGCTGGCTTCCGAGGTGTGAGTGAGTGTGTGTGAGTAGGAGTGAGTGGCATTCATTCATGTAGTTGAAAGGCATGTGGTAATTGCACATACTATGGTGGAAGGTGGATCGTGCTGGCTCCTGGGGTGTGAGTGAGTGTGAGTGAGACTATGGTGGAAGGTGGATCGTGCTGGCTCCCAGGGTGTGAGTGTGAGTGAGTGTGAGTAAGCATAAATGAGTGCGTGTGAGAGTGAGTGTGTGAATGTGAGTGATTGCATGAGTGTGTGTGAGAGTCTTTGTGAGTGAGTGTGATTGAGTGAGAGTTTGAGTGAAAGTGTGTGAGAGGGTGTATGTGTGTGTGAGTGAGAGTGTGTGAGTGAGAGTGTGTGTGATTGAGTGTGAGTGTGTGTGTGACAGTGTGTGAGTGTGAGTTTGTGAGTGAGAGAGTGTGAATGAGAGAGTGTGATTGAGTGTGAGTGTGTGTGATTGAGTGTGAGTGTGTGAGTGAGAGTGTGTGTGAGTGAGAGTGTGTGATTAAGTGTGAGTGTGTGTGAGTGAGAGAGTGTGAGTGTGTGTTATTGAGTTTGAGTGTGTGTGTGAGTGTGTGTGTGAGTGAGAGTGAGAGAGTGTGAGTGAGATAGTGTGGTGTGTGTGAGTGCATGTGTGTGTGAGTGTGTGTGTGCGTGTGTGTGTGTGTGAGTGCATGTGAGTGTGTGTGTGTGTGTGTGCGTGTGTGTGTGAGTGTAGAGTGTAAGTGTGAGCGACAGAGTGTGAGTGTGTGTTATTGAATGTGTGTGATTGAGTGTGAGAGTGAGTGAGTGGTGAGTGAGTGTGTGTGACTGAGTGTGTGTGATTGAGTGTGAGTGTGTATGATTGAGTGTGTGTGAGTGAGTGTGAGTGTGAGTGAGTGTGAGTGTGTATGATTGAGTGTGAGTGTGTGTGACTGAGTGTGAGAGTGTGTGTGATTAAGTGTGAGTGTGTGTGATTGAGTGTGAGTGTGTGTTATTGAGTTTGAGTGTGTGTGTGAGTGTGTGAGTGTGTGAGAGTGTGTGTGAGTGTGAGTGAGATAGTGAGAGTGTGTGTGATTGCGTGTGAGTGTGTGTGTGTGAGTGCATGTGTGTGTGAGTGTATGTGTGTGTGTGTGTGTGCGTGTGTGTGAGAGAGTGTAAGTGTATGAGTGAGTGTGAGTGACAGAGTGTGAGAGTGTGTGTGATTGAATGTGTGTGATTGAGTGTGAGTGAGAGAGTGAGTGAGAGTGTGAGTGTGTGTGACTGAGTGTGTGTGATTGAGTGTGAGTGTGTATGATTGAGTGTGAGTGTGAGAGTGTGAGTGAGTGTGTGATTGAGTGTGAGTGTGTGTGTGTCTGATGTGTTTGTGTATGTGGTGTAGGAGCGAGTGGCAGCCATTTTGTTTTTTCAGTCACTTGGATACTGTTGGGCAGGCTGGATAGTGGGGGCAGGCCAACTCCCTGCATGATTTAAATCACTCCCCCATTGAATCACCCAATGGGAGCAGTAACTCCTCTTTACTTAAGCTGAGGTAACATAGCAATATGACACACAGTGGCTATTCAGTTGAGGCAACGTAGCAATATGATGAGGGAACAAATAGAAAGTGGTGTTTGAGGCTTGACTTCTGTAACATACAGCAAAGCGTCTCTCTCCCTTTAAGGAGAAAGGGCGTGAATCAGGAAGCAGGAAGTGGAGGAGTGACAGTTGAAAACAGACAGTTAGTGAGGTTGACTAAAGAGATGAAAAGAGTTAAACAAAAGAGTTGCTATTAAGTTTATCCCTGAGTTTGTATTTTATGGAAACATTACACCCTCGTACTGAAACAGAGTGTATGAGGGGTTACAATTATCTGTGGGAGGTGAAACAGTGTGTTTGTGGGGTCATGATCCTGAGTGAGAGTGTGTGTGGAACAGGAGAAGTTATTGATATCCCCTACTTCAGGAGTGAGTGGCAGCTATTTTTTTTTTGTCAGTTGGATAGTGGTGGGTGGGCTGGAGGGGCGGGCCAACTCCCTGTATGATAAGCATGCCCCCATTGAATCACCCAATGGGAGCAGTAATGTCCCCATTGAATCACCCAATGGGAGTTGTGTCTCCTAATGAGACATAAATTATGTAATGAGGCATTCTGTGCAATGTGTGTGTTTTCTGAGGAGACATAAATTATGTTCTGTGTGTGAGGAACCATAAATTATGCAATGAGGCTTATTCTTTATATATATAACATTTTTGTTGTTAAAGGTCATTCTTTTTAACCATTTGCAGACCAGAGAGGTGCACAGCTCACTATGAAGCAATGTGCTGCATACCAATCTGGTCTCCAAAGGATTAAAACATGTTGCAATTACATCTATTATATTCATACGTTTGATTACATATTGTGCTGGCAGCATGTATATTGTGCTGGTGGTAGGTAATGGTGTTTTGTTGAGCTGGTGACATTCAATAGTGTTTTCTGTGCTAATGCAATTATTGCTCTGCTGGTGGCATGTAATTATGTATTTCTCTAAATCTGCCATGTATTAGTGTGTTGCTCTGCTGGTATCATGCAGTAGTGTATTGCTCTGCTGGTGGCTTATAATGATGTATTCCCTCCTTCATGGGAGCCTCACATTGAGTCATACATTGGCCAAAGTTAATATAAATACATTAAAAACCACCAAGTGTGGTGTGTGTTGAAATACCTACAGTCACCTTGATGACTGATGATGGTGATTACCCCCCCCCCCACACACACACACACACACACACACACACACACACACACACACACACACACACACACACACACACACACACACACACACACACACACACACACACACACACACACACACACACACACACACACACACACACACACACACACACAGAGTCTTGCCTGGGTTATTCTTGGGACAATGATTAAAAAACATATATAAAGCCAATCCCTGTTTTAAAAAAACTATTTCCATATTCCCATTGTGATGGGAGGTGGTGTTACTCTGCAATTAACATGCCTTGGAGTAACATCATCTCCCAGCCAATAACAGATGCAGGGCAGGGATCACACGTGCAATACATGAATCTTCCTCTGGGTTTGGCTTTGGCCCTTCCCTGACTCCTTTAACTCCACCTGCATTGATATCATCTCTGGATTACACCTCTTTTTTCAATTTGATAATGTCTTGACTTCATTGTATAACCACCAGCACCTGCAAAACCCTTGGGAGCTCAAAGAGGTGTTTCTATCTGGCAAATGTGTTTCTTCTGTCAAGACTGTGTACATTAGCTTCTTTTCTATCCCTAGAAAAACTAAAAGGACAAAGAAGGACATCCTAGAGAACGGAAAGTGGAATAGACCAAAAAGAACCCTAATACTGGGCACTCAAGAAGCAAAGATCATAAATGATTTACTAGTAACAAAGAATATCAAAGATAACAGCCCCATACACTTAAAAGCATCTCTACACAAAAGAAGAGGAGAGACAACACAAATTCCTCTATATATGATATTCTCCTAACAGAAAATAATGTAATAGACCATAGGCATGCTTGTCAGACTGAATTCTGCCCGAATCTTTAGATATGGTTACCATTTCTGTAAGGAGACCCAGAAATGACATTGCTTCTCTCAAGTCATACTCGTTGGGAAGGAAAGTTGTTTCTTCTTGGGAACTGAGAATTACTCCCAATAACATCCTCCTCTATGAAGGCTCCAAACTTGATTCCAAGTTTAATAGCCAAGTCAAGTCATGAATGATGGATAAAAAAAGTTGAGATGCTTTTGTAACAATAGAAGACAGACTGCCTTGATCAACCTGTCATCTAAGTAAGAAACTAGAGAGATTCCTTTCTCCCTGATAAGAGCTGCTATGCTGATATTTGTAAATATCATGAGAGTGGAAGAAATATCATGAGGAAGAGTCCTGAACCTAGGTGAGAAATACTTGCTTAGTAGGGTATAGTCAGCATCAGAAACAGTAGTGCCTTGAATGAAAGGGAACCTGAAAATAGCTATCTTAAAAGTCTAATGTCACCATTAATAACATGTCTATGGTAGATCTTCCAGACACCATCCTTAATTCTGACAGATGAACTGATTCACAAATCATAGATCCAGAATCTGTCAGAAGGCCCCCAGAGAATATGGGAACAATGATTAGATGTGAATATATCCCGTGCCCCTGATCCAGAACTACCACTGGGACCAAACAATTAGTGGACAAATCTGGGTGGAGGAAGATGGAAGACGTTTATGTGATAGCTCACCGAGATGATTCATACAGTCAACCATAGCTCCAACTGGTGTACATGTTTCTATTGCTGTCTATAGGAGAGACCGAGTCTTAGACCAAAGCTATTGAGAGAAAAGAATAGCAATAATGGCGCCTGGGCATCCCAATAGAAAATTGCAGTACACTGTATTAAAAAAAAATCTTCAAGCTGTAATAACTTTTGAATTGATCATCTCTCAGCAGTGGGTGTGACTTTATTTTACTCAGCATAACAAACACTACTAAATATATTCATAATGTAACATTACTGACACTTTACTGCCAGGGGTGGGGCAAAATCAAAAGGTTCCACCACAGCAAAAAACAGTTGAACGTGCTCCAAAATATTTTCTCACTTAAATCCAAAAGTGAGTGTCTGAAGATTGATGGGAGTCACAGGGAACACTATCTAAAGTATGACTGCTTGTGGAAGTGTCACACTGCGTGCTCAGCTTTAGGACATCCATTGAATGTCACCCAACATATGTTAATTACATTTTGTATTTGATGGTGAACAGGTGCTGTGTTTCGGAATGTGTTAGTCACACAGTTTAGTCATCATCATTGTAATCATAACTTGCATGCATGTGTCCTCTTTAAAGCTGATTCAGGAATGTTCAGATGTACTCACTAGGAGTTATCTAGCCATTATGAGAAGTGCAAAGTTACATTCTGACTTCCTCTTGTTTGACTTGTTGAACATGCTAATTTGTTTTTGTAGATCCTGTGCACACAAGCTAGCTATCTGCCATTCCAGCCACATGCTTTTCAAGAAAGATAAATATGTTCACACCTTCCCATGGAGGTCCAACTGCTTCCATAAAGTGACAGTTAACCTCTTTTATATATATATATATATATAATATAAAATTTATTTATTTATTTATTTATTTTTTACATGTTCTGCAAGTGCATGTTTAAAGTAAAATTGTCTACACTTTATTTTATATGTATCTTTTTAGTTTCCCTTTTATTTATTTATTATTTCACTTATGTCCCTGAATGTTTCCAGAGAGCTTTTTGTCAGGGACTGTAAAATCAGGGATAGTAATAAAATGTTGTACTATACCTGCAGTAAAAAACCCTGCTTCCACTAGAGTAGGGAGGTCCATGTTCAGTTCTTAAGGGCCACCATCAGGCCAGGATGTAAGGATTTCCTGATTAAGCACAGGTGAGTGAGTCAAAATGAATGAGCCACTGATTAACGCACTTGTACTCAATCAGGGAAATCCTTACATCCTGGGCTGTTGGTGGCCCTTGAGGACTGAACTTGGACAGCCCTGCACTACTACAGCATACAAAGCACTCAGTGCTACAGATATAGTGCAACATTGTATTATTATCTCTACTTTCACAGCCTGTGACAGGAAGCTCCCTGGTAAAATAAATTCAGTTATTGAAGGGCCAGGTACAAGGAAATGTTACAGGTCTAAAGGTGTCTTCAATACAAACATAACTTAACCGTTTAAGTACCTAAGTGATGGGCAAGTTGAGGCTTTCTGGTATATCTATATATACTGTGTGTAACAAAAGAATATATCTAACTAGGAATGTGTACCCTGTCACAGATCTTTGTATCATCTACATAAAATCATACCTTATCTTGAAGACCTTTTGTAATATAACTAATAAAATCGTTTAAAAGCATTGGTCCCAGTACAGATCCCTGAGGTACCCCATTAGTAACATGACCTTCCTCTGAATATTCTCCATTGACTACTACCCACTGTCTGCCTCCCAGCCATTGCCTTATCCATTCAGCTATTTTTACATCCAGACCCAAACATTGCAATGTGTTAATGAGTCTTCTATGAAGGACAGTGTCAAATGCTTTACTAAAATCTAGATAGGCTATATCTACTGCCCCCCCAATCTATTATTCTATTTCCCAGTTAAAAAAGAAGTGTATGATGTTAGTTTGATAAGATCTCCCTGCAGTAAACCTGTGCTATTTAGGATCTTACAAGCCATTTAATTAGGATATTTAAAAATGATTTCCTTTGACATGGTTTCCATTAAATTAACCACTACTGAAGTAAGACTTACTGGTCTGTAGTTGTCAGACTTTTCCCTGCTTCTTTTTTTATGAAGCTGTACTACATTAGCTACTTTCTAATCTTCTGGACCTACTCTTGTCAATAGTGACTGATTCAATAATTCTGGTAAAGGTTTTGCTAAAACACTCCAAATCCCTTTAAATAGCTTTGGTCCCACTGATTTATCTGTTCTTACCTTAGCAAGTTGGCGTAAGACTTCTTCTGTAAACATGTGTGGGTCATGTCTTGCTATTTCTTTTTTCTAGCAGTGGTCTCTGCCTTCTTCTGTAAAAACTGGCAACAAAAGAAAATAGGAGACATGAGACCTGTACTGATATATTCAGTTCTCATATCTTTAAGGTTAAACCTTAACCATAAGAAGACTCGTTCAGTGTATCAGGATATCATTTCTAGATGATGATTATAATACTTAGCTTATATTTGTCACATAAACAGTATGCCCTATATTAATCAGGTTTAAATATTTAAAGAAATCCGGTAGTCCTTGAACTATAGAAACTGGATAGAAGATAAAACAACTCCAGGCTCTCCAAATTTTAACGTTGACTGTATGAATCTGCCTTTAGCTTTATCAAGGCATAAGGCTAAATAACCCAACCTGTTAAGTGTATCAAAACAGTATTGATGTAAAAAAATATAGTTATGGTGATTATGTTACTTATAGTTATCCCAGTAACAATAACCAAACAATGACCAAGAATTACTATTACTAAACTCATGTTATCAGTCAACTACCATGAGAGTGCAGATGTGTGAAATCATATTCACACTGATTGACTGGCCTTTGGGCATAAACCATACTGTTTAGCACCCCAACGTCTATGGATGACCCACTGGATGTAGAATGTGGAATGCTTTTTGCAGACAGCCATGAAGGAGCTAGATGAGGGACCAGTTGCCTACCTATTGCATTGTTTAGTGCTCTGTTCCATTGTATGGGTCACCTTATTACCTGGCTCTTGAATGTTATAACAATAAATTAATCTGTGTCTCAGGGTTTGGTAATTAGGAGAATGTATCCTGTTGAACTGTTGTAACCTAACATTGACTGCAATTATGCTACATATTTTTGCTAATCGGTAAAATATATCCACCAGAATTGTTACATCTGCGCGGACTATAGAGTGCTATTCGGCTCTGCTATGTTACACTAAAACAAAAGTCTAATAGCAATGATTCTTATTTGAACTATCTGGCATCGGCCTGACTGAAATAAGGGGCAGAGATGGTACTGCCCAGTTGTTGAGGTAAACCAAATAATGTTTCAGAGTTAGGCATTTGGTGGAGAAATTATCTCTCTGTATTTGTGTAACTTAATACTGATCACAGCAATAAAATAAATGAAAGGCATTCATTCACCATGATTATCAGGTGTATATGGATGAAAGTATCAATGTATAATACTTTTGTTAGTTTTTTTGCCTCTGTCCTTACATCTGAAACCAAGTCTTGATTTTTAAATAATAAATGTAGTATGGATTCCTCCCGAGTTGGCTCTTCTATTAATTGAGATGATCCCAGTAGATATCTGCTCCTGGCTGAACCTGCTGCTTGGTTTTTCCAGTCCACATCATGCAGATTAAAGTTCCCCATAATGATACCTTCTCCTTTCACTGTCACCTTGGTTATTTCCTTGACCAGCAGTTGATCTAACTCCTTAGTTTGTCCATTGGGTCCAGGCCCGGGCATTTAAGGCTGAGCAGCCCATTTTTATTTTTTGAGCAGCCCGTGTGTGTGTGTGGGGGGGGGGGATGGCTGCAGGCGTTCGTTATTGTTTTTTAAAGCCCGGACCAGCCCACCGGGCAAATGCCCGGTATGCCCAATGGCCACTCCGGCCCTGATTGGGTCTATAGATCTCATCTACCGTATATGAGTGACCATCTTATGTCCATATCCAAACCGTCTCTGTGTTCTCCTCCATACCTTATATCAGATTAACATTTAAGCTATTTTTCACATAAATTGCAACCCTGCCTGCATTTCTACCATTTCTGTCTTTTTAAACAGCATTTACCCTGGTATTTCTACATCCCAGTCATTTTTTCATTGTACCAGGGTCTCAGTAATCCCCACTGAGTCCACATCCACTGCAGTGAGTTCAGGGATCTTATTCCCTGAATTGTGGACATTTGTACACATGGATCACACTCTTAAAGGGTTAAGAGGATATTGATCACTTCTGAAATAAATAAATTGCACCACAGGGAACAAATCAAAATTTTCATTTATTTTAATTGAGCTTTATTCCCCCTTTTGGTGCAGTTGTTTTTTCCCAGAATTACTCCAGTTCTTCCTAGTGTATCAGCCTCAGCATGTGAGGGAGGTGCAAGGGGGAGCTCAACTAGTGATAAGGATCCTGGAAGACAGTGATGTGCGTGTACAGCATCTGTACTGTAACATTCATACGCCACTTCTGACTTCTGACTTCCAGCTCTCTGGCTGATCAGCTCGGTAGCACAATGACATGTTTGACAGAATTGTTCCCACAGTAACAGACCAGCCAAGAGGGAGCTAATAAGATGAGAAATGTCTTTTAATGCAGACATGTTACATCTTTAATGTCTCTCTGTATCGCCTTACCACTGGGCCGTTAAAAAAAAATAATAATGTAACCCCTTTACTAACAGAGGGCCTTGAAACCTCTTGTTTAATGAATCTGTGGGACTTAGTCAGATGTTGTCCCCCAGGTGCACATCAGCCAGTACCTTTGCCTCAGGCTGTTTGGATCTCCAGGGCCTGGGTATTGTTGTACCGGTGTGTGCAGGGCAAGCAGTGTAACAGAATCACAGTTGGGTGTCAGTGGTTTTCATACAGTAAAAAAAAACTTTATTAAAGAACTTCAACAAATACATTGTTGTAGCTTGTGTTCCAGTGAGAGGGATTATTACATTCTCATGGCATCATAGACTCCAACTGTCTCTCTTCCATGAAGAGGGCTCTCTCTCTCATAATGATTACCATATCCATCAGTCTTTACACCAGGCTAGGTTGTCAGGTAGGGCCAGATTCCTTTAGTGAAATCTCTCTCCCAAATAGGAGGGCACTTTGCTTAGTTTCTCCATTTATCTTATAGCTCAAGTCCAGTTCATTCTTGTTCTGGCTGCACATCAAAACTGGACCTTTCAGGAGGTTCGCTAAGGTCCCTTGAGGGGGCTTCTTCCAGATGTCTCACAAGCCCAGAGTTCGAACCCCCTTAACCCCAATGGACCTGAATGTCACAATAACAGGTAGCCTCCTTTGGAGGACATACTCAGCTCCCAGACTGACACGCTTCCTGTTCCCTTAGCCTTAAGTAAGTACGTTTCGTATCATCTCTATGATTAAGTTCATGAGAGGACAAAAAGCATGAGGGTAGTAGTTTGTGAACGCAGACTACAACATCTGTATGATGCTGCTGGATTATCCCAAGAAAAACTCCAAAGATGGGATCCAGGGAGGAGGCAGCCATCTTGGTAAGAGGTGGAGAAGACACCTTCCAGATGGATCATTTGCAGATAGCTAGAGGCAACTACTGGGATATGGGTGTCAGTGCATCAGAGATCCTGCTCCCCACCTGACTATAGGTTATAGGTCCCCAAAGCGCACTTGCAAACATACCTTTGTTTGCTGTGGGGTTTGTGAATGCAATTTTAGTGGTTAGTACATTGTAATCTAACTTACTACTGAATGATTACTCTTGTCTGTGTTTATTTTTTTAGGGATCCCTGATGGTGTAATAATATGAATGAATTGTACTTTATATGTAATATTTCAGTTTTACTTCACTTTCACAGTAACACATTGTGTACTTTTGTGTTTTCACTATTTTTTGCACTAGGGCTAGTACAATTTAGCACAACTTCTACACTTTATATTTGCTTTGAACACTGGGTGATGTGTTGTTTGTTCCACAGATTCTCATAGAGTCATAGTCTCCAACTGTCTCTCTTCCATGTAGAGGTCTTTGTTGCTCTTGAGGTTACCATATCCAAAGTGCATTAGACCAGAATAGATATTGTGGTAGAGTCACCTTTCCTCTTGCTAACACTATCTCCCAATGAAGAGGGCAATTTGCTCAGTTTCACCACTTATTTTATTGCTCAGACGAGCCTGTCCATTTCTCATTCTTGTTCTGTCCGCATATTGTGACTGGTAAAAGTTGGGTGTTCAAGGAGGTCCTCTAAGGAACCTAGAGGGGACCTCTGCCAGCTACCTCACATGTCCGGGGTTTGAACCCCCCAGAGTGCATCCTTCAGAGAACATGCCCCTCTCCCCAAATGACATGCTTCCTGCTCCATTACTGTTAAGTATCTTTCACGTCCCGGCCCCAGGAAAACCTTAAAGGGACCCTGACTCTCTAACAAGCTGCTCAATAGCCAGGGCCACAATTAAATCCCTATGGAGTACCCTGAAACTGTTATATCTGTATTTATCATCTGCCTGATATGGGTTCCAGCATGTTTAATTCCCTCACTAGGTTTAGTCATTGTGTATGATTCCACGTATCCTATAATGTACTGGAATTATCCACCCTTTCCCATCAATCATGCTGATTAATGTATTCGCCTTGTTTCTGTTCCATACATTTATCATTAAGTATTTAGTATATCAACTCTGAACTGGCTCTAGTTTAGGTATTTATGGAGATACTGATACTGATGTAGTAAGAACAACCAAAGAAATCCTGGATCAATCCATCTGCACCATAGGTGAGAAACAAGTATTTCCACATTTTTATCGATTTAAATAGGTATTTATCTCATTAATCAATCCTTGTACCTCCAGCTGCTGGGGACTGCAACTCTTATGATCCCCAACTAGCTGTTTTCTGGTTGGGGATGATGGGAGTTGTAGTCCTCAAAAGCTGGGTGTCCAACTATTGACTATCCCTGCCATAGATTGTAGACAGCGCTCCAACACGTGCTTCACAATGCATTTCGAGACCTCATTAGCATTCAAAAGCCCCATTTAAAGTTGACCTATCACGTTAAAAAGTGTGCCTGTGGTTAAAGTTTAACTTACTTTATGTTTTTATCTCTTTTTTTTCTAAGATTAAATTATTTTTAAGAGGACCAGTCACCTTCCAAATCCATCATTTAATGCAAGCCTCCTTCTTGAAATAATTTGCATGATTATGCATCCTTATTGATTTATTCCACCCATCTGGTGGGAACTAATTGTATTTAGAAAAAAAATGTGGAGTCAGGTGATTTTCTTGACAGGTAATTAATTATATAGCTTTACCTGCCCAAAGTCAGAGAACAAAGCTCTGATGTGATTAGATTCCCTAACTACTAAACCAAAAATCTATGAAATTAGAATTATGTCTGGAAAAGAAATAACACAAGCTATATACAGTTTAAATACATACATCTAAGAGACTAAAAACTGTGTAGGTCAATGGGACTCTCGCAAATTTTTATTTGACCCCGCAAAATAGACCATAGTACTACTTGTACACAAAAAGGGGAAGAAAGGTTGAGGAGCGATAGACCATAAACAATGATGGTACAGTCCATCCCAATCAACTAGGTGACCAGTTCAAAGTCAATAGAAGTAATAGAGCAAAATACTGAGGACATTAATGTCAGCTTTTATTTACAACATTAAAAACCACATTATGATAGAAGTAATACCATATATTAATAAGGGTGCAAGCTAAAAAAAAGCAAAACACAAGTAGGTAATTGCTAGGGTTTCTAAGGATATCAGAAGGTATCTAATATGGCAATGAGTTCAATCTGTTTGTGGGGATAGAGTGACGTGAAGTAATGGATCTACACAGTGTTAATCAACAATAATGTAGTAAATATTCGGCTACACAGGAAAATGGAACTCCTAATAGTTAATGAAGCCTCAACTATACAGGTCACGCTTCTCAGTTCAGCGTGAAGTCAGCTGGCTCCTGTGTATTTAGTTGCTTCTCTTTTTTTTTTTAATTGAAATCAGTATACCAAGTGTGCTTGAGTATGTTTTCAAATTGTGTCTATATATGAATCTTAATCAGTCACTGCCTCAAGTCTAATAAAATGAGAGCGTACACACTAAGCCCAAACTGCAATCTGAATCCTGCTAGCTAATCAGCTTTAATTACTGTGTTAACTATTACACTCTATCCAAAATTGTAAACAGCTGTCTGCACCATTCATTGAGATTCAACATAAGCGCTCAAATATAACACAAGTAACCTAATTTCTGGGATCACTTTGAAGAGTCGAGTATAACTGCCTGTTGTCTTTCTCTAGTTTGACCAAGCTAGGAGCAGCAAAGTGGTTGTTCCCTAAATGCTAAACCTTGTGGCCGATTGCTGTAACTAGCCACATACTATCCCTCATTCACTATTGCCAACCACAATGTTGAACCTGTCACAGCTTATTGTAACACATATCGAGATGTTAGTTTCTCTGAACCCACATACCCACTGGTGGCATAGACCAACACGTTTCGCCCCTTACTGAGATGGCCTCATCAGGGGATAGTGATTGAGGGATAGTATGTGGCTAATTCCAGTGATCGGCCACGAGGTTTAGTATTCAGGGAACAACCACTTTGCTGCTCCTAGCCTGGTCAAACTATAGGAAGACTGCAGGCAGTTATACGCGACTCTTCAAAGTGAATTCAGAAATTAGGTTACTTGTATTATATTTGAACACTTATGTTGTACCTCGATGAATGTTGCCAATGGTTGTTTACAATTTTGGATACAGTGTAATAGTTAACACAGTAATTAAAGTTGATTAGCTAGCAGTATTCAGGTTGCAGTCTGGGCTCAGTGTATACACTCTCATTTTATTAGACTTGAGGCAGTGACTGATTAAGATTCATATACAGCCACTTAGTAATTTGAAAATATACTCAAGCACACTTGGTATACTGATTTCATTTTTTTTTAAAAAAGAGAAACAACTAAATACACAGGAGCCAGCTGACTTCATGCTGAACTGAGAAGCGTGACCTGTATAGTTGGGGCTTCATTAACTATTAGGAGTTCCATTTTCCTGTCTAGCTGAATATTTGCTACATTATTGTTGATTAACACTGTGTAGATCCATTATTTCACGTCACTCTATCCCCACAAACAGATTGAACTCATTGCCATATTAGATACCTGTCTGATATCCTTAGATCCACTAGCAATTATGTGTTTTTAGCTTGCACCCTTATTAATTTATGGGATTACTTCTATCATAATGTGGTTTTTGACATTGTAAATCAAAGCTAAGTATTAACGACCTCAGTATCTTGCTCTGTTACTTCTATTGACTTTAAACTGGTCAATTAGTTGATTGGGGTGGACTGTACCATCATTGTTTATGGTCTATCGCTCCTCAATATTTCTTCCCCTTTTTGTGTATATGTGATATTGTCACCTGTGAAGTCGACCATATATTTTTGATATTACATGGTCATTCACCCGATATATATTTATTTATTTTATTTATTTAGTACTACTTGACCATTGAAACTACAGACAAGTGCTCAGTGTGCTGAGTTGCATGCCTCTCTGGCACTCAAAGTACTAACCCATTGACTGCCAGAGAGGTACACGACGCATTTCAGAGCAATGAGTTGCGCTCCTTTCTGGCACTCAAAGGGTTAAAGTAACTACAAAAAAATACAAAATGCTTGAGTGATGTTATGCTTTTTCATAAATGCACAATTTCTTTCTAAATGTTCCATGCCGTTGTGAAGGAATTCTGTGATTATAACTAATGATATCAGTCCTGTGCCTGTAAAAGCTTCTGAAGTGTAATTTACTTTTAAGTAAGAACCATTTTCATACACGTACATTGCCATGAGACTGTCTGATCTCAAGCAGCCTACACTATGCACAACTGGTCCTCTTAAGGGATCATAAATAGCAAAATATATGTTGCTTTTATACAAAATAATACATTGTAAAATTCACACACATATATGTAAATCATTTGCATACTTTGAGAAAAGTTAACCCTTTGATTGCTAGAGTGGTACGCAACGCATTGCTTTGCAATGCGTTGTATACCACTCTGGCACTCAAAGGGTTAAGAACAAGGGTGGGGGGACACAATTCATTGCAAAGTAATGGGTTATACACCCCTCTGGTCCTCAAAAAATTCCGATATATAATCTGCATGAATTCACTTTGTCCTTAGAATACTATAGCTGTAAGGGTAGGACATGCCTAAATGAAGGCATCTTGGCACGTTGGTAGGTAAGCTAGCATACAAAAGTATTATTATAGAACTAAAACCTCAACATTATTGGGGCAGTAGAGGAACACTAAAAGACTGTTTAAAATTGGAAGTGCTCTTACAGTAATGGGAAACGAGTTCCCATAGCTTAGAACTCACCAGTTCTCACTTAATTTGCCCTGCTGATCACTGTGATCTGCAGGGCTTGATGATGACTGTGCATCACTTGGTACTCTTGGAAGTCTTCTGTCCACTCTCTCTCTAGAAGCCATGGGGCTTCCCAGGAGAAGATATCAATGTAGCTTTCACTCTCATCATTGCCAAGTGAGGAGCTGACATCACCCAGCCATACAGATTTCCATGATATACAGGGCAAAGCAGTGAGAAAAAATTCTGGGACAAGTCCTGAATTGAGACCTCTGTCCTGTGATAATGTGTGTCCCCAGAAATGTTCCCACTTTCACTGGTGAAACCTTTCCTCCCCAATGGAATATTGAGCTGCTGTTCATTCTGTGGAGAAAAGTGAAGGCACTATAGGAGAGAACCCGCAATTCCCATTTATTTAAATGGTGATTTTAACCCCTTTTATGCCAAAGAGGTCTTCAACACTTTGCTTCACAATGCGTTGGAGACCTCTCTAGCATTCAATGGGTAAAAAACCCCATTTAAATCATTAAGAATTTTTAGTTCCCCACCAACAGTGCAAATGGCTTGCCCCAGAATGCCTCCACATATTCTGAACATAAGACCCTATGTTTTGAAGTATCTCCAGGTCTACTGTGCTTTTTTGGACATACCTGGGAACTGTGCCTTCTGGAGTCCCCAGAGAGAGCTCATGAGGTGCCACTGGGGGTATTAATGATGTGAATTGCATCACAATGGGGTGGAGCTTAATCACATGTGGGTGTGGCTTAACAAACTGTGTCATAAAGTAGGAGGGAAGTGGGCAGAACAGGTTGGGAAGTGGGAGGAATAGGGTAGGCAGGAGGAGAAGTCGGTGGGAAGTAGACAAGTAGACGAAACAGAGGAAGGAGCAGAAGTGGGCAGAGGTTCATAAGAAACTCCCCAGTACCGGAGAATCCGCCTCTGTCCCTGGAGACCTGATAATTAATTGTAAAGACCAGAGTCTCCAGGGCAGATCTGGAGAGTTCCCAGGTATGGCTATGGGCATATTCAGTCCGATCCTGGTGCCACTGCACCAGACCTCTACTCCTGGTTTATGATGATTGGATTATTTACCATTTTATACATTGCTGTAATATCCAGATTATCAATTTGACCAGTTTACAGTATATACATATATCACTAAACTGGCCAGCATATTTACACTTAGTCTATAACATATAAATACTGAACAGCTATTCTTATTGTGCCAGGCAACATTATTTAAAGGAGAACTAACTCTCCCTAATAATAACCCCCAACTTACATTAATATGGCCAGAAAATCTTAATGGTCCCTATGAATATTTCCCTTGTGCTAATGGTCAAGACAGTTACTAGCAAGATCACAGCACGACAAACTTTACTCACTACGCATGCTAATGTTAACTCTTAACACCTCAAAGGGTTAAGGACCAGAGGGGTGCACAGCTCATTGCTTTGCAATGTGTTTCACATTTTAAATGGGCTGAGAAGTCTCATGCACTCTCCCTCTTCAGTTTGACAAAAGGAAGTGTTAGTTTACCTTTAAGACTGGTGGTGTGATCTAATGTGGGGGTGTGGCCACATGGGGAGCTAAACGCGTCTCGTCTCCTATTAGAGCAGAAATATAAATCCAGGACAGTGTGCAATCCCAGAATTCATTGTGAAAACCAGCACTACTGGATTTGTAGCTAAATATTGTCTAGTAGTTCATAGATAAGTAATGAAGATCTTGCAAAAATTTGAAATATTCTTTAACTATAAAAAGTTTTATTTTAATCCCTTATATTCTTTAAATATAAAAATGTATTATTTTAACCCCTTTTATTCAATGCAGTGGAGACCATTCTAACATCCATGAGGTTAATAAGGACGATATTTTCTCCATATTGTGTATTACCATATCCTTGACAAGGGACCTTAACCCTTTGAGTGCCAGAGGGACATTGCTTTGCAATGCGTTGCGTACACTTCTGGCACTCAATGGGTTAAGGGGTTATTAATACTTCAGTGAGTGGTAAGCTACGATGTGCCCTTACACTGAATACTATTGCTACCCATCAATGGTAATCCTGAAATTGCTGTATATTCTGTGAAATCATATTAGAAATTGTCCCCCTGCTCGTCCCTTTTCAGTCCAGTAAACTTCCCCTCAGACCTGAAAGCGGATTGAGACGAGGGAGAATCTTCCTTCAGTATAAGGAAAAACCTGCCCTTCATCAAAGAGGGCAGGGTTTCCCTTATACCGGATGAAGGAACATTGTCCCTCATTGTGATCTGTCTGGTCAAGTGACCGGATTTCAGGTCTGAGGGAAGGAGGCTTACCTGACTGAAAAGGGACGAGACGGGGTCAATTTATAACATGATTTCACAGAATATATAGCAATTTCAGCATTACCACTGACAACAGTATTCAGTATGAAGACACATTGTAGCTTTCCACTGATTGAAGTATTACTAACCCTTTAATACTCATTTAAGCTGCATTTTGACCAAAATCTTCTTGCATGTTAAACACAACCTTGTACCACCACCCAATGCACCTCATATATATATCAGAACAGAGGCACAACTCTTATACAAACCAACCGTAGTCTATGGGACATATGAAAATTCCTTTTGATTTAAATTGGACTTTTAACCCCCTTGAAAGCTAAAGAGGTCTCCAACACATTGACCTGTTTAGCTCTCAAGCCCCATTTAAATCTCTGGGCCATTTGAGGTGCGAATGGTTTGAATTAGAATTCCAATACATTTATTTTATACATAAGACCCAATGTATTAGCAAGAGCTGTTAATCTTCCCCATTATCCAGCTAGCAGGAGCCTCTGTGTCCTGCTCTGAACAGTTACTATTCCTATGCTCTAGCTCAGGGGAAACCAGAGCTTCATACATCACAGGTACAGCTGTGCCAACTGGCTTGAACTTGGAAACCCTACCCATCCCTTGTGTTCTGAGCGCTACTTCCTCTATCTGTGCCACTGACAGATGCCTCAATCCTCCATTCCTTTCCTGACACCAAAGGTATGCTAGCCTGCTGAGGGCCTCTCATTCCCTGAGAAGCAGTCCCAACCACTCCCAGCACAAATGAACTCTGATTTACTTCAAGGTTCAGTGGAGGAGATTTATAAAATTGTTCTTGTTCGTTTTTGCAGATGGATTCTTAAAATGTGTCTTTCTCCTTATTTGGAGTGTTGCTATTTATGATGCTTTGTAGGCACTTTTATCAATGTGGTGGGTCAAACATGAAATTAACATTTTCGCAAATTTTAGTGACTTCTTTTTAAATTCGCTGCACCAATTTTTACATATTTGCTAATGCCAATTAAAAAACAAAGTCCTACACGGCGTTAGGTCCTCTTAAAATGATGTTGCTACTTTTATAATTATCACGCGCATTTTAACACCTTTTAACTCTTCTTTTCCCTTAACAGCAGTTTCATAAATCTCCCCCAATATTCCTAAGTATTTTAATGAATGTATTCCATAATGTTCCTATGTACTGAAATGTGATTAAGGGAGTTAACTTGTCTCCAGTACACAATATACCTCCCAGTTTAATGTGAAATTAATAATTAATATGCCAAAAATCAGTTTCTACACAAATATATTGGCCCTATTCTGGGGTGATGTTCTTAAAGGAGCAGTAAACTTTTTTTTATGAAAAAATATATATTGTAGGGATTTTCCTATTGAGTAAAATAAGGGTACTCCCACTGCCGAAAGATTTATATTTCCAGAGTTATTACAGTTTAAACCCATGGTTTTTTTACATTAGCAGTGCCCTCTAGTGGTCAAATTCTAATTAGATTTCCTGTTAGATTCTAATGGAGAGGAAAGTTAGAAAAGTCAGAGACATACAGTTCTCCACAGAACTGCCTGTCACTTCCTGTCAGTTAGAACTATCAGGAAGTAAACACAGTAAATTCACCTCCTGATTATTTAAGCTGCTATAATTTTTGAATAAAACATCTGACAGCGATGGGAGTGACCTTGTTTTATTCAGCAGGAAATGCTCTGTAAAATATGTGTTTTCATAGAAAAAGTTTACTGATCCTTTAAACAAAATATATCAGAACTAGTTGAACAGCCCGTTACAAGGGCCACAGTGCCACTGCCACCCACTCTCTCAGTAGAGACTGCCCGCGCCACGACTGATACAGAGCTGGGCGCCGCGGCACTGGCAGTCTCTACTGTGCATGATTGCAGCACGCGCAGCAGTGTCTACTGCGCATGTCGCGGCGTTACACACGATTTAGCAAATTATTATATAAGGATGCCTCATTCTGTCATGATGCATTGCCCTGCTTGTGGAAGGTAATCATGTATAGACCTGCTGGGACATTGTTCATTGCTTAGGAACAGATAAGGCTTAACCCTTTGAGTGCTAGAGGGGTACGGAATGCATTGCTTTGTATTGCTGGCACTCAAAGGGTTAAAAAAAGACACTTCCATCAAGCTCAGCCTTTCCATATAAATTTGTGCTATAAAACAACATACTGAATTAATTTTCAATTAAGGCTAAAATTCAAAAATAATTGAAATATATTTGCTGAATTACTATTTTCCAGCTCTTCATTTCTGCAATCACATTCTAACCGAGGGTCAGAACTGGACTGTCGAAAAGCTTTTTTTTTTTTTTTTTTTCTTTTTAACCCAAAAACATCTCAGTGGAGTCCAGAACGACCCACAAATGAGGCTTTGGGAAGACCAAGGAAAGCATCCGAGGAGCAGTCACTTTGCTTGGGTTGGATAAGGTACGGAAAACCAGAGGCACAATAGCCTCCCTCTGAGCTCAACTTCCTCCATTGCTGGATCGCAACAATCTCAGGACTCTGGCAATAAAAGGGTTAATCTCCATGTTACAATTAAAAAAGTAAGACAACCCCCATCCTCCAATCCAGGCCACTCTGAGGAAATATTATACTACTAGTGTAAAAGCCCGTGTACACGGGCCAAGGTCTGGGTGATTTTAAGAGGCCGGTCCTGCTCTGCAACCTGCCGCCGACGCAGTCATGCACTGTAGAGACTGCCCGAAAGCACAGAATGCTCCCAGCACAGAACTCCCAGCATTCCTACACCTCCCAGCATTCTGTGTGTTCGGAAAGTCTCTACTGCACATGACAGCTTCCCATAAACATCCTAGTGAATTATTATATAGGATAGGATACAGGTTAAAGACCTGTCTATCTCTCTGTCTTGCAGTGTGTATTTGCTGCAAGGTCTTGCAGTATGCCAGACCCAAGGGCCAGATTAAATCAGCCATGTTTTATCCATCTCTTACCTTAGGTGCTAGAAGACATCTCCCATGCATTGAAGGGGTTTAAATTAATAGGTTTTTTTTTTTTGTTTTTTTTTTACTAGTAATTACAATACAAGCAGCATTCTCAAGCAGGCTGAGGCTTGTATGAGGAATGCACTGGTTGAGGGAGGACATTTTGGGGCAGATGCATTAACAAATGATAAACAGATGATAAAGTGGAGACGACTTCTCCAGTGATATCACTTCTCCAGTTCCTATGTTATTCTATGGAGCCTATGCACTAAGATTTGTCCAACTTTGGAGATCTCAGTGCATACACTCCATAGAATAACATAGGAACTGGAGAAGTGATATCACTGTAGAAGTCATCTCCACTTTATCAACTCTTTATCACCGCTTAGTGAATCTCCCCTCAGGAGGGTTATGCACTAAGAAGTGATAAAGCAGAGATGACTTCTCCAGTGAGGTCACTTCTCCAGTTCCTATGATATTCTATGGAGCCAAAGCAATAAGATTTCTCCAACTTTGGAGACCTTAGTGGACTGGCTCCATAGAATAACACAGGAACTGGAGAAGTGATATCACTGGAGAAGTCATCTCCACTTTATGACATATCACCACTTAGTGCATAACCCCTTCTGCTGGTATGTTCAGAGAAATGCAGTGTAGGATATTGCACAGAGGAATATTTTCCACCAGTGATAAATTCAGAGGACCATATGCAGGAAGAGGAGCAATTCTGGGGAGACCAAACTGCACTATAGAGAATAACAAAATATCCCAAATCTCCACTGGATTAAAAGGGGCTTTTAACCCCTTGATTGCTAAAGAAATCTTCAATGCATTGTTTCTCCATGTTGCAGAACTCTCTAGTATCTAAAGTTTAAAACAACGAATTGCGCACACAGTGATTATATAAAAGAGGAGGTTTCAATAAAATAGATGTCAAATGAAGATAAACAAGAGTAAATGAAATCTTTATCATGTAAACTGAAAATTCTATATAACCCTCAGCTAACCATTAACCCTCTGAGTGCCAGAGGGGTATGTAATGCAAATCAAAGGATTAAATGTACACAAACACCTCCTAAAAATAAATCCTCACAAACACTAATCTTTAACCCTTTGAGTGCCATAGGGGTACGCAACGCATTGCAGAGCAATGCGTTGCGTACCCCTTTGGCACTCAGTGGGTTAATTGGTAGTAGGTGTCACGTCCATGGAAGCAGACATGTTTCCTCTTGCAGGGCTCCCTGACTCAAGTCCTTCTTCTCAGAGGGAAGAGTTTGGTTTCCAGGAATCCTGCAGCAAAAGAAACATGTCTGCCTCCATGGACCTGAAATCCAGCACTAACTAAAGAGTCATTTTGGAGAACCAAGCAATCCAGAATTGATTCATAGTGGCCATGAGGATTTTCTGCTCTGATTTAGGTAAGTAAGGATTTATTTATTAGGAGCTGTTAAAGGGATAGTAATACTTCATTTTAACTTTATTTTATTTTGTAGGCATTAAAAAAACATGAAGAACGATATAAGTCTTATCTCTCAAACCTTTATGGTTTGAGAGATATTCACAAGCAAAGTTTCCCCACCCCGCCCGTTTTACCTATTGTAAGCCATCTGTTCTCAGATGTGGAATGCAGTCCATAGACCAGACAGGTAACAGAAGGGGACAAACTTCTTTATATGAAAACAATTAAAGCCCTGCCCCTCTTGACAAGCTTTTCGGGTTTTTCCCTTATCTTAATTGAAGATTGTCCCTCTCTGCAGTCTACCTGGGCACCTCCCTTCTGATCTGGCTGAACAGTGTGACATCAGTAAAAGGGGCGGGAGGGGGATACTTTGTCATTGAATTACTCCTGAACTACAACTCTGACAGAACTGAAATAACACTCTCCAAAGTCCATATACTATGATGATTAATTAGAGCTGCTTTTATTATGAAACATTACTATCCCTTTAAGTCTTCAAAGGAGTGGAGATAGACCAAATGCCCCATAGGGTCAAATGAAAGTTCTCTAGATTCCTATGGATTTAAATTTGATCGTTAACCTCTTAAATGCTAGAGAGTTCTCCAACGCATCACTTTAACTGTTTGAGTGCCAGAGAGGTATACCATTTAAACCAATGGACATTGTTATATATTCTCTATAGTGGAATTGGTATGTTCCAGAAGTACTCCTTTGGGGAGATTCACTAAGAGGTGATAAAGCAGAGATGACTTCTCCAGTGATATCACTTCTCCAGTTCCTATGTTATTCTATGGAGCCAATGCACTAAATTTTCCTGACCTTTGCAGATCTTAGTGCATAGGAACTGGAGAAGTGATATCACTGGAGAAGTCATCTCCGCTTTATCACCTCTTTATCACTCCTTAGTGATTCTCCTCTTTCTTGTCTTCTGTACACAGTGCCCTAATAAGAATTTGTGTTTTTCAGTAACAAAATAACCCAACAGTGATCAGGCTGTATCACTGATACACAGAAATAAACAGCACACTCCAATGTTCTTTAAATAGGTATTTATTAAAAAAAAGAAGGGATTTTATTATAAAAATATATTTGAGAGAAGTTTAGGGAACACAGAGGCGTGTGCAGGGCAAGAAGTGAGAGCAGGATTCCATCCAGACCAAGGACTGGGCAGCGTGATGCCAGACTACAATTCTCAGCTGTTGTCTGGTGGAGGATGATGGGAGTTGTAGTCTGGCAACAGCCAGAGGGCCTCACATTGCCCATGCTTGATATAGATTAAAGGAGGTTTTTAAAACAGTGGTTCCAAACTTGTTGTAACAGTGGAACCCTTTCCCTTAACACCTTGAGTGCCAGAGAGGTATTCATCACATTGCATTGGATGCCTCTCTGGCACTCAAAGGGTTAAAATGAAGTTCCCGGAAACCCTAACAATCAAAACTTTTAATGAGACAGTAACCCTTTAATTCTGACTTTACATAATGATGTAAATTCAAATTACTTATACCTTTATTTATTTTTATTATGTCCCTGCATGAAATCTCCCTGAATCTCTATATCTAGGGAGATGCAATGTAACACTATTCCTGCAGCAGTCAGCTTGTAACACTGTCTTTTTGTGTTTTTACACTATCACTATCCCTACTTTCACAGTTCATGACAGAATGCTCTTTGGAAACAGATCCAGGAAGCTCACTGTCAGACACAACAAGTGTAAAGTCAAAATAAAATGTTACCATCCCTTTATCCTCTTGGTTGGTTGCTAGAAGTCACCAACACATTGCTTCACCGTGTATTGGAGACCTCTCTAGCATCCAAGGGGAGCCTTAAAGGGATAGTAATACTTCGTTTTAACTTTATTTTATTTTGTAGGCATTAAAAAAACATGAAGAATGATCTAAGTCTTATCTCTCAAACCTTTATGGTTTAAGAGATATTCACAAACAAAGTATCCCCCCCCCTGTTCAACCAATTCAGAAGGGAGGTGCCCAGGTAGACTGCAGAGAGGGACAATCTTCAATTAAGATAAGGGAAAAACCTGAAAAACTTATCAAGGGGGGAAGGGCTTTGTTTTCATACAAAGAAAATTGTCCCCTTTTGTTATCTGTCTGGTCTTACAACCAGATTCACATTTGAGAAGAGATGGTTTACACTAGGTAAAAGGGGCGGGGAGGGGAAACTTTGCTTGTGAATATCTCATAAACCATAAAGGTTTGAGGGATAAGACTTATATCATTCTTCATGTTTTTTAATGCCTACAAAATAAAATAAAGTTAAAACGAAGTATTACTATCCCTTTAAACACCTGCATTGTCCCTCCTGTCCTCTGGTAGTCATAGAAACACACACATGTATAAACAGTGTTTCTCACACCACTTTTGTTACCCGTGTACAATGGTATAGAAACACACACACAGTGTTTTGCACACAGCCCCCCACACACACACACCAAATGTTCCACATGTCCACTGGTAGCCCCAAAACCACACACACTGTCTTTTTCCATTGTCCACTGGTAGTCAAAGTACCACACATATACTTTCTGACATTACAAACTTGTTCCACTGGTAGCCACACAACCACACATACACTGTCTGGTACCCCAGCCTTGTTCTTCTGGTGTCACAGAACCACACATACACTGTCTGCCACAACAGCCTTGTTCCACTGGTAGTCACAGAACCACACATACACTGTCTACCAGTCCAGCCTTGTTCTACTGGTAGTCACAGAACCACACATACACTGTCTGCCACAACAGCCTTGTTCCACTGGTAGTCACAGAACCACACATACACTGTCTACCAGTCCAGCCTTGTTCTACTGGTAGTCACAGAACCACACATACACTGTCTGCCACACCAGCCTTGTTCTACTGGTAGTCACACAACTAGACTGTAAGCTCTCACGAGCAGGGCCCTCTGATCCTCCTGTTCTCCACATCTGATTGTACTATTTAACACCACTGTATGTCTATTCCCAATTGTACAGCGCTGCGGAATTAGTTGGCGCTATATAAATAAAGATTAATAATAATAATAATAATACATACACTGTCTGGTACCCCAGCCTTATTCTACTTGTAGATAGGGTTGTCACCTTTTCTTCAAAAAAATACCGACCATGGCATTCCCTTCATAGACTTAACATTGGACAGAAGCCAATTTTTTACCGGCCTGCCGGTAAAATACCGGCTGGGTGGCAACCCTACTGGTAGTCACAGAACCACATATACACTGTCTGCCACACCAGCCTTGTTCCATTGGTACTCACAGAACCACACATACACTGTCTGGTACCCCAGCCTTGTTAATCTGGTAGTCACACAATCATACATACACTGTCTGGTACCCCAGCCTTGTTCTACTGGTAGTCACAGAACCGCACATACACGGTCTGCCACACCAGCCTTGTTCCACTGTCCTTCACTACTAATATTTGCTCTGTAGAACCCCTTGTGCTTCTTCAGGGAGCCCCAGAGTTCCATGGAACACAGTCTGAGAACCACTGCTTTACGACCGAAGCAAGACATTGGTCACCTTATAATATACAGCAATACATCTCCTCACAGCCACACACAAGAAACAGATTGTAAATCACAACAGAAAAACGTGCACAGATACATTACAAGGCAAATACTTGGTATGTCTGTTGTACTATGCTTCTGGTTCTAATCCACTGAAATAATCTGAACTCATTGAAAGGAGAAGTGCTGCAGTGTAAAAGGAACAGAGTAGGACTGCACACTGAAAAAAATTTTTTTTAAAGCTGAATTGAAGGGCTGTATGCACAAAGTAAGAGGAGCAATTCTGGAGCAAACCAACTGCACCATAGATAACAAAAGTTCGACTTCCACTGATTTAAAAGGGGCTTTTAACCCCTTCAATGACAGAGAGGTCTTCAGCTTGTTTCAGACATGCTGAATTCTCTACACTTTGATAAATATCTTCCTAATATTTAACCCACTGAATGCTAGAAACATCTCCAAAGTATTGAAACGCAAGGTGTTTGACAGGTTGGTTGTGCGTGTGTTTCTCTCTCTGTTATTATTTTTTAGAAATATTTACACATAGGAAGAGCCCATATTTTGCTGTGATGGACTCCGTTTAATCCATCTGGTGGCAGTGATATCTCCAATGCATGCTATTACACCTACATTACATTCCAAGCCTTTTTGTACACTGCATCTCATTTCCCCTTACTCATACTCTCTCCTTACCCCTTGAATTTCTCTATCTAATCTTCCCTGTGCATTCTTCCCGCCCTCTACCATTTTATATCTCTTCCATGTAGTTTCTTTCCTCTCTCCCTTTCTGCCATGCCACAGGAAGTGTCTATGAGACAGGAAGTGACTGAGAGACAGGAAGTCCAGTTGATCAGCTATGCGCAATTAAAGCACCATGAGCACTTTCATTGTATGGAGGTAGAATTATCCTCCTTTTGGTGTATACCAGAACAAACTTTTTTTTTTTTTTTTTTAATAAAGTATTGCTGCTTTGAAAGCTGGTTTATGTACATAGTCACCACTTGTGTCCAGCACCTAGCTCCATATTTCCTCTACTACACCCATATAAAATCTATATATTCAATCCAATATTTAACCTAGTATAAAAGCATGATACCTTGTGCCATTTCTGTGCTTCTGTCCAGCAGCCACCTTTTAACCCTTTGAATGCCAGAGAGGTAATGCATTGGCTAACTTTCTGGCACTCAAAAGGTTAATATACAAACCCATGATTTAATTTGTGTTTATTTCAATTGTACTTGAAAAAGCTATCAATGTACAGATATACTCAGTATCTTTATACAGTGCAGGTTAGTTAAAGGGATAGTAATACTTAAAATGTAAAAAAAAAAACAAATATGTTGTAGGGTTTATCCCCCTGAGTAAAACAAGGGTACTCCCACTGCTGAAAGGCATTTCATTCAAAAGTTATTAATTTTCACAGTTGAATATTTTAAGTGCAATATCACAGTGGCCTGAAATTATACAGTGGCGCTATTGCTACACGATCCTGTGGACTGCTCTGGTCCCGGGACCATAAATCTCCATAGGATGGTGTAGCAACAGCACCACTGTACAATTTCAGGCCACTGTGATATTGCACCTAAAAAATTCAACTTTGAAAATTAATAACTTTTGAATGAAACACCTTTCAGCAGTGGGAGTACCCTTTTTTACTCAGGGAGGTAAACCCTACAACATATTTTTTTTACATTTTAAGTATTACTTTAAAGGAAATAAGATATTGCAAAAAAAAAACAAACAAAAAAACAAAATTCTATACAAAAATCATCCTGTAACCATTATTTACACACATGCGTATTATTTCAATGGCACAATGTAAAATGTACATTTAGTAACAAAGGAAAAAGGATCTTTAAATCAGGAAGACCACTGCAATCAAGTGTTAGAACAAGGGGGAGATGCACTAAGACGTGATAAAGAAGTGATAAAGAGGAGATGACTTCTCAAGTGATATCACCAAGTCCTATGTTTTTCTGTGGAGCAAATGATTTCTCTAACTTTGGAAATTTTAGTAGTGCACATGCTCTATGGAATAACACAGGAACTGGAGAAGTGATATCACTGTAGAAGTCATCTCCGCTTTATATCCCCTTTATCACGCCTTAGTGCATAATCCCCAAGGTGTTCCATTGATGCAGCAAAATATTATTCTTTATCAATAAAAAGAAAGAGCCTCCATCAAGACAATGAGTGATATGAAATACCTTAATCCAGAGGCTTAAATCAAAGTGGGTAAAAAAAGGTTACTCCCACTGATACCAGTTGTTTTGTTAAAAAGTTATAAATATATAGACTGTCAAGAAGGGAACTACAGTGTGATTACTTCCAGAAGGTTGAAACTGAAACAGTTTGTCACAATCCATAGAAAATTGTTTGTCAGTGACTCACTTCTCCCACAGAACACAACAGCATAACAAACAGTAAACTGACCACTAGAGGGCAGTGTTAATGTACAAAAAGACACCAGTGAAAACTGTAATAATTCTGATAATATATATTTCTCAGCAGTGGAGTATTCTTGTTTTACTTGTCAGGAAAAGCCCCAAAATATATGTTTAAAAAAAAATAGTGCTCCTTTAAGTGACATCAAGCTTGTCCAGTACACATGGTTCTAACCACTAGAGAATTGGTTCTCAATATTTTTCTTTTCCTAAAGGCAAACCTACGAACCAATTATTAATTTTTGGGCCACCCTTAAAATGTTTGTGTCATTTTTTCAAGGGAGTAATAAAAGATAGGGGTCAATATTATAATTTATTCTTAGGTCTCACAGAAAAAGACCAATAAATATGGTGTATAACAATTTCCATATATATATATATATATATATATATGCATTTGGAACACAACATTCACATTTTGTCAAAGGCTTTATAGAAAACAAGAGGCGCCCTCAGTGGATGTCCGCAGCATACCAAATTGTCATCGCACCCTGGTGGGGAACCAAGGAACTAGAGGAAGGACCAAACCCCCTACTACCTTACAGCAAAACAGAAGAGTCAGTGAAATTTTCTGCTAGTGTAAGCCTGCTATAAGCTCAGCAACTATTATTATTATAATAACGTCACTTTAGTCTGTTTAGATTGCGTAGCAATGCATTAGAGATCTGTCTCACATTGAAGGGTTAAGAATAGCACCTTTAAATGGCTGGTCAGGTCCCTTTGTCCTCTATGTGCATTGCACTGGAGACATTGTTCACATTGAAGCGGTTAAATTGTTGTTTACTGCTGTATGAAGGACACCTACCTGGACAAGTCCTTCTATTAAAGGGACAGTCAACCTTCTTTTTGACTTTACATATTCTTCCAGGGCATAACATAAAAGGTTAAACTGCATATACTAATAACCCTTTGAGTGCTATAGGGGTACGGAATGCCTTACTTTTCAATGAATTCAGTACCTCTCTACAGCTTTCCAGCTCTCAGTCTGCAGATATGGAAAATACATTTCTTTTAGAGGCTACAGAGAAAGAATCTGGCACTCCTCCCTGTAAATCCCACCCCTCTCACACGATCATGTTACAGGAGCTGAGAGCACAGGCTGGGGATATAACGTATTAAAGCAAGGCATCCTTTGCATTGCAAAATCTAAAAAACACTTCAAAAGGGAGAAAGTGAGACAGCTGCTTTAAAAATACGCAGAACCCTGACGCATTTTCAACTAACATCTCATGCCCACCTGAGGGATATTATGTCGACCAGTGGTTCTCAACCAGAATGCAATGGAACTTTGATGTTTCGTGGAAACTAGCCTAGGGCACCAAATTTTTTTGTGAGAAAATATGATTACTACATTTTAAATGTATGTTTACAGAAATGATTATTCATAACATATTTGTTTTTGTCATTTTGACTGTGAGACTTAGGAATAAAGATATAGTGAAGTATTTGTACCCCTCATAATGCCCTTTATAAATGGCCAATGAAATGTCAGGGGTGGTCTGACAATTCCACAATAGTGCTCGGAACAAAAACAGTGAACCAATGTAGACATTTAGGGCCATTTGTAATTATTTATCAAACTAGCTACTCCATAAACAAGAAATATAAGTTGCCACGGATTTAAATGGAACTTGCAACCATTTTAATGCTAATGAGGTCTCCAACACATTGCTTTGCATTCAAAGGGTTAAAAGTCTCATTTAAAGTAATGGAGATTTGAAGATTTGTTTTTTTTATCTGTTGCAACTAGTTTGCCCCCAGATTGGTCCACTTTCCATTTTAAGCACATGGCCATTAACCCTTTGAGTGCCAGAGCGGTACGGAATGCATTGCTTTGCAATGCATTCCGTACCCCTCTGGCACTCAAAGGGTTAATTATTAGCATTAGCTACATTTAAAATACCAGCCCAGTACAGCCTGCTTTTATCAATCTGTCACATCCATCCTGATTCCTGCACAGAAAGCAAAGACCCTCTATGTTATTTTACTGGAAACTGCTCTTATAATTGTATACAGATGTGCCTTGAAGTAATGGCTACCCCTGGTGAACCCTTTATATTGTGTGGGAGACTTAATTACACAGAGACAAGATATAATATGGTTTTGTGAAACAAGATGATGAAATGCATTTCATGGCAGAAAGAAACTAATCTTTGAGTACCAGAGGGAGTGTCACCATTCAATGTCCTTAAAAGTTTAATATGTACAGTAAAATTAGTCCCCCATCCAAAAAAACAAACAAATATGAATTGTAAACTGTTGTACGTACACATACAATTACAAAGAAAAGTACTTTGTACATCCTGTTCTTAACGGAACACTTGCTATAATACAAGTTGCAGCTATCAGGGGTGTTTTAAGAACCACTGAGGCCCTTGGCAGAATTGTAAATGGAGAGTCAAAAATATGGGTTAAGATTTAGGATCTTCTTAAGTTTAGCTGAAACTTTCTTTTTCCTTGCCTATCTGTGGGAAACGTAGCCACATGTTTGTGTTATGCACCCAGAAGGGCTTCACTCCTCAATGACCGTCTGGCCACAGAATTAAACTAGTTCCTTTCTGTAAAACTGGGACTGCTGCTGGGAACCCAACGTGACGATCCCTGAAACAGGAGGCCCCTGGGAATGCTGGGTATGCCCAGGTATTAAAATGTCCCTGACTCTTTGTGTGCGTTTGTGTTTTGTCTATGTATGTGCGTGTGTGTGTGTCTATGTTAGACACACACACACACACACACACACACACACACACACACACACACGTTATGGGCTGGGAGCTCTAATGTAACATATAAATACCCATATGTATAAAAATCCAAGTAGAACAATTCAGGAGAGCACCAACTGCACCACAGGGGACAACTAAATATTCTCAAAGTATTCAGGGGTTTTAGTTGGGCTTTTTAACTCCATGAATGCCAGAGAAGTCTCCGATGCACTGTGAAACACTGCATCTGACAAGTATTCATTGAGTAAAACCCATGTTAATCAATGGGTATTTTCATTTGTCCCCTCTGGTGCAGTTGGTTTGCCCCTGAATTGAACCACTTTGCTTTTATACATATTGGTCTTTGTATGTTAAGAGAGATCCCAGCCCATAACGTTTGTGTAACAGAAAAACACACACACACACACACATATATATTATATATAATCTTCAAGACGGGTTAGACAGCACTCACAGGGAAACTTTTCGACGTTTCGGCCAATGATTATGGCCTTTTTCAACAAAAAGGCCATAATCTTTGGACGAAACGTCGAATTAATAAACAACACTTCTTCATTTATGAAAAGTTTCCCTGTGAGAGCTGTCTAACCTGTCTTGAAGTTTATGAATGATCATTATTATTGACACGCACCCGGGGCATTTTCTATATATATATATATATATATATATATATATATATATATATATATATATATATATATATTATATATTTGGTAGCAGGAAAGCTATAAAATTACTGGGATATGAGGAGAAGGTTGAACTTGTCTTTATTCAACCTAATTTGCTATGTTACTATATATATATATATATATATATATATATATATATATATATATCTTTATTTTTTAGCTCCCAGCCCATAAGGTGTTTACATGAGTGTGTAATACAAACTCAGACACAATCCTGGAGGAAACCAGTGGCACCATACAGAACTAATTAAGATTCCCACTAATTTGTGCAAAACACTTTTAACACAAAGAACTGCATCTACATACATCTAGTATTCAAGGAGTTAAAAGCCCTAGTTAAATCTAGTTCCCCTGTGGTTCCAGTGGTTTGCAACAGAATGACTACCTGTGCATAGAGCCCACTGTGTGCAGGGTACAGGCACAAACTGAGGCCACAAAATCCATGAACTAGGAAACAAATCTGTATTTTTGGGGTACACGGTACCCCAGAGTAACAGCAGCCCATCCTGTTTGTGACAGCATTACTTACAGAAAATTAAAATAAATAAAACTGGCAAATTTGTGACTATTCCTCTATAAATAATTCCAAATTTTCCTGTAATCTGTTCGGGGTAAAAGTAGAGCTGTTTTACCTCAATTTGGTACAACCAGGCCAGGGCTAGACAACCATTGTCTCTCCATCTGGGGGGTTCGCCATCTCCCACCATTTCACACCAGTCATTGTTTGGAGGATAATGGGAGTTGTAGTCACCAAGAGCCAAAGATTGTCTAACCCTGCAATCCAAGTAAATTTGTAGAGCTACAACTCCCATCATCCTCTCCTGGCCTTCCAGAGTAAACACATAAATAATTATGCCTATATTTCAAATTTCCCATGTGGCCTGCCATTGAATTCCTATTACATCTCATATAATAAAGTCTGGTTTACAGGTGCACTCAGTGCAAACTTGAAATGTTGCTGCAGGAATAGAAATATAAAATGCCATGCAAATGACTAAAAATCCTTATAATGGGGGGAAAAAAGTCTTCTATTTGCAGTTTATTGATGATGTTTCAAAGTTGTACGAACATCCAATCAAATCTCTTCAGGTCTTCCTAGCCCATTCATCTGCCTTCTTCCAACACTGACTCCTATATCATCACACCTTTATTTACAGTCTTTAACATTACTTGTCCATCTGGTCTATTCATCAGCGGTATTTTGTACAACAATTCTCTTTAAATGAGAACTTCCATCATATTGTCTGTTTCTGGGAAGTCTGTCTTGTGTGTAGTGTTGGTGAGTCTACCTTTATTTTCTGGAGTTTTACCAAGGACAGGTGAATTACCTTGAAGACAAAGTGGGAAGAGCTTTCAATCAAGAATACAGTAATAAAAAGACAGAAATATTACAAAGTCTGTATCAAAATCATTTATTAGTCTATTTGCCATTTTCCCCTAATATTCATATTTTTAAAGGGACATTACAGGCTGAGTAATTAAAGGGGAACACACCACACACACAAGGGGAACCACATTATAGAGAAATTCTACTGCGACCGAGACCGACGGTCAGGCAACAGAGCTTTAGAGGGATCTGCGCGCCTGATCCGTCAGTCCCTTCTGGTACCTTAAGGTACCATGCAACGCCTCCTAGTGGAGACTGGGACTGATGATGCAGGCACTCAGATGTCTCTAAGCAGAGATGTATGTGCTGTTGCCTGGCCATCAGTCTCTGCAGCTGTAGGATATCTCTATAATGCATAATGAATACTACTACTGTTATGCTAATCGCTAGATAGGTAAGTTCTGGGTGAGAACTTTCTTTGGGGTGATAGTTCACATTTAAGTATTTATACTAAAAAGCAAGTTGCCCTGATTAAAATTATTTTATAGTGAAATGGTCCTTTACAAGTACATATATTTTTTATATTACTTAACAGAAGTACTTAACTTCAAGCAAAACCAGGTATTTTATATAGTTTTCTTTGCAATGCTTCTATGTTATATTCTATAAAAGGACAGTTGCATTTATCAATCTAAAAATGTTTCCAGTGTTTTAAAGGTATAGTAATGTTTCAAAATAAAACTAGCTCCAATTAATCTTCATAGTATTTGGTGTTATTTCAATACTGTCAGAGTTGTAGTTCAAGAGTAATTGAATGATAAAGTATCCCCCTCCCGCCCCTTTTACTGATGTAACACTGCTCACCTCAGAGCAGAAAGGTGGTGTCCAGATGGATCACAGAGAGGGACAATCTTCAATTAGCATAAGGGAAAAATCTGCCAAGGGGGGCAGGGTTTTCCTTATGTTCACAGTAAGACGATTGTCCCTTGCTGTGAGCCGTCTCGTCCCAGGACCAGATTCCACATCTGAGGGGAGGTGGCTTACACTAGGTAATAGGGGTGGGAGGGGGATACTTTATCATTCAATTACTCTTGAACTACAACTCTGATTTTGATACACATTTCTTTATGGATTATATCACCCAGACTGTAGAAGCCTGTTGTCCATTTTGAGGAAGAATCTACTAAACATTAAATTGGAGCTCATTAAATCCAGATAACTACAGATACAGATCAAAAATTATATATTATTATAAATATATGGCTGAGTCTGAAATGATGTGACATTAATTTATTTTCATATAATACAAATTAAAATAATTATGTACAATAGCATCACATTTTTATATACTCCTTATCAACACCCTTAGTCCACTGGACCACATGCTTTTTTAACAGACACCTTCAATGGTGCCACTTACCTGTTGACTTCTCGCATGTTTTGTTGGCAGTATGTCGTAGCAGGGGGCTGCTGGAGGGGGTCATATTTATTCGCCCTCTGCCAGGTAGGGATGCACTGCTGGGCCAGAAGAGCTCCGGGCTCTTGTCTGTTTGGGTGCTGTTGTCTTTGCTCCCCGTTTTTGAATGTGATGCTGTCACTGGTGGGGTTGAAGTTCGAGGAGGCAAGAAAAGAGAGGGAGGGGGAAGCAGCAAGGATGGGGATGGGCTTTCCAGATGCTCTTTGCCCTGTGATAGTCCTAAAAAGGAGAAAAAGTATACAAATAAATGACTTGAGTACATTAAAATGAAAAATTCCATTGTATTATTCAGGCATGAAAAGTTGTATTGTTCAGGTAATAACCAGGACGACTTCTAAAGGTTTGGATTGTGTTCCAAGAAAGTGGACACAACCCAGATTTTGAAATTACCTGCTCACTCATGGACATACCTGGGAACTCTCTAGATCTTCCCGGAGGCTGCGGTTTTCAGACTGCAATAACAGATATCAGAGACTGATTCTCCAGCGGTAGTGTGCTTCTTCTCCACCCCTCCCACTTCTTTTTCTTCCCACCCTGTTCTTCCCACCGACTTTGATATGCACAAATGAGCAAGCCCTGCCTACAGATTAAGCCCCACCCCTTCAATGTCTTGAATCGCATCACCGACATCCCGTTAGACAGCACATGATCCCTCTCTGGGCCTCAAAGAGAAGAAGTTCCCAGGTATGCTCATGTCACATTCCCCTAATGCCATTTACTGAAAGCCTATGAAGGAACAGCTGTAGCTTCTATTATGCAGAAGTTTGTACACCATATTATATTGCAAAATGTATTAGGATTTGCTTAATCAGGTGTGTATTAGCAGGGTAGGTGTGTGTATTAATCAGGCTTGTATTAGCGGAGCAGGTGTGTGTATTAATCAGGTTTGTATTAGCGGGGCAGGTGTGTGTATCAATCAGGTACGTATTATTGCAGCAGGTGTGTGTGTATTAATCAGGTGTGTATTAGCAGGGCAGGTGTGTGTATTAATCAGGTTTGTATTAGCGGGGCAGGTGTGTGTATTAATCAGGTGTGTATTATCGCGGCAGGTGTGTGTATTAATCAAGTGTGTATTAACAAGGCAGATGAACCTAAAGATATTTTAGCCAAACTATGCAAACAAAAGCAGTAAGAGAAGTAACAGATTTATCTTCTTAGAAAAGGTTCAACATTAGACATGAAAAACAGCAGATAAGAGCACACAGAAAATGAACATAACAGTTTGTTCTTGATGATAATAGCCCCACAAGTGCTGCTATCTGGTACCATTACAAAGGATTCATTTCCATATACATATCATCTTGGTCCTGTCCACAAGGACAATCCAACTCCAAAATGTCAAGCAAGTCTCAAGAGAACCAGCAAACCCCAGATTTACTTTTAGTGGGTCTTTAACTTACTGAAAACAGCCCTAAACCTTTTAAGTTCCAGTGGGTGTGCACTTTTGTTTGTCCCCTACAATGCAGTTGGTTTGCTCCAAAATAGCTTTTTTACATAAAGCCTAAACATTGCAAGGGCCCAACACTTTGGCAACCCTTTGTGTGCCAAAGCAGTGTGCAAAGCATTCATCCTCCTGCAACTCTTCTTTCATAGGAGGGACATCAGTGACCATAGTGATGAAGTTCTACTTTCACCTGCACGTTAGAACCCACCTATACTTCCTTTACGGCTCTTCTCTTCCTTCTTCTCCTCCACCGCCTGATTGCTGCTCAGAGACGTCTGCCTTGAATGAGAAACTAAGGTCCCTGATTGAGAACCTGAGGTTCCAGGCGCCGCTACTGCCACTGCAGCTATAGAAGGTACAGAACGGGCTGGGCGCAAACTGGCACTATCGTTTTTCCCTGGATCCTTTCGGGAACGTTGATGAAGAACCTTAATCATGGCATCCTGTTCAATAATTTTTGCATGAAGATTTTTTATCCTGCCAGGGAGGAATTAAATTAGTTATTTTAACTTTATGTTAAAATGATAATAATATCTTAGGACATATCACTGTCTGGAGGCTGTGCAGCAGTAATTTAACCCTTTAAGAATGCGTTCAGCACCCATCTCATCCTTAAAGTTTTAATGTTAAAATGATAGTAGATTCTTAGCACATACAGCAGTAACTTAAAGGGATAGTAATGTCTTTGTGTAAAAAAAATAAAATATTGTAGCTATTACAGCAATAAACTAAAAGATGTAAGTCCCAGAAAGGTCTACAAAGTGTACCTGGTTTGCAAGCACACTTTGTTCTAATGAAGTATTTGATTCACGCTCATGCTGTTTCGGCTCTGCTGTAGAGCCTCTGTCTGGTCCCGGGACCAGGATATCCTGCTGTCAGATTTACAGATCACGTCAGGTAAAGGGGAGGGAGGGGGGAACTTCATATTCGTATATCTCTCAAACCATCATGGTTTGAGAGATGGGACTTACATTGTTTAGTTTATTGCTGTAATAGCTGCAATATTTTATTTTTCACACAAAGACATTACTATAATCTTCTACGGACCAGAAGGGTGAGAGATAGATAGATAGATAGATAGATAGATAGATAGATAGATAGATAGATAGATAGATAGAAAAAGGTGTTAAGAACTTGTGAAAACCAAGTTAATTTCCCTGGGTGCCACACAGGACAAACTAAATGTTTAAATAAAAAAAAAAGGTAGGAAATCCCAGTTTTGAAACAAACTGAAAGAAGGTATTGATTACAACATGCACAGGTTGTTTCAGTCCACAACTGCAGTTTTAATCTATTTTTTCAGATGACAACTTTCATGTTCCTTCCTGTTCTTTTAGTAGACCCTTAAGATAGATGTGACGTAATTCAGCACGGCATCACAAAGACAGGACTACAAGAGATCATCAACTTGCATCTTAAGAGGGCTACTAAAAATAGAGGACACAGACTGCCAGATTCAAGTGAGTGCTATAATATAACTCCATATGGTGGCTTGGCACTGGATTCGCACCTAGCAAACTGCTGTCCTCTTCACTGGCTTACAGACATAGCCTGGCAGTCACTCAAAATCGCTACACCAATAATTCAATTACATCTCCTTTAATGGCCTAGAGATGTGTGCTGTTCTCAAAAGGGCTCTGGTCCGTGAGATAGAAATATACAACCCTTTGAGTGCCGGTCCTGCACCCCCCTGACACTCAGAGGGTTAATATTTAGGACTGAAGCCGTGGCACCGTACTTACATCTTTAGACCAACTTGAAAAGGTTCCATTTAATAGAATCTCTCTGTCATATATCATGCAACCAGCTCTCTATCCATGTATAGATATCAGTTCCCAAACCGAAGCCTTTTCATTTATAAAATAACCTGTCTGGAGCCACTGTATAAAAGACTTCTGCAAAATCCAAGTATTCTACATCAATTGCAATTCCCTTGTCCAAGTTACTACTTAACCTTTCACAAAATGCAAGGAAATTAGTCTGACATGATCTATTCTTCATAAAACCATACTGGCTCCTGCTAATATTATTATTGGTCATCACAAAGTACTGAATACTGTGAGTTAGTAACCCTTCTAATATCTTACCCACCATGGAAGTCAAGCTCACAGGTCTATAATTTCCAGGGTTAGATCTTGCCCACTTTTTGAATAATTGTACTACATCTGCTTTCTGTCAATCACAGGACAATATCCCTGATGATAGTGAATCAATAAATATTGATTTAGAATTTCTTACTATGGCCAGGAAATCTTTATGGCCCCTATGAATTGTTCCCTTGCTCCTTGTTTCAAGAGATATCATTGTAAGTCTCTCCTGGATATCAAGTCCATGGAACAGGACCAGATGACCTCCAACTCTCCTGTGGTAATCTTAACTTTTAAGGGCCAGAAGGGTGTGAAATGCATTGCTTTGAAATCTATTGAACGCTCTTTAGTTCTTAAAGAGTTAAGTAGGCTCATATACCCTGCTTCAGTGTGAAAAACTGCTAGTTACTAATGTCCACCTGCACGGACAGGACATCCTGGGACTGACTGCAGAGGTTCTCTTGAACAAAGGTGAAAGGCCATAATTCATAAAGGCCAATTAGATTTTCTGGCCATAGTAAGGCAGAAAGTGTCTGTGTGAACCTCTAAGCCAACTTATTCGCCACATTAAAATAGAACTTTCTGAGCAGTTACACAGATGAGATTAATATAGCTGGAGATGTCTCTCCATTTGACATTTACTGTAAATAACAGTTCTCTGTAGGGTAGAAGTTGCCATGACAAAGTGTTAGTCTGAAGAAGAAATATAATTATAAGGTTGCTACTTTTTCTTCTATCTAATAAGTGAGTAGTGCACTGTATTGATTTTGTATTCACGAGGGATTAGCAAAAAATATGAAGTACAAGGTCACCTCATTCCTGGCTGTCAGCGGGCAATATGCACAGAAGAAACGTGGAGCAATTCTGATGCCAACCAATAGCTCTACAGAGGAGAAATAAACATTCCCAAAACTCTCATGAAATGAAATGGGACTTTTAACCCCTATGAATGCTAGGGAGATCTCCAATGCATTGCTGTGCATTCAAGGGTTTAAGGACCCCATTTAAATCTGGAAATGTGGGGGATATTCATTTGTCTCCTCTGATGCAGTTGATTTACCTCATAATTATTGCACTTTTTTTTTTCAAAACAGCTTTACAGACAAGATATAAAAGCATACAAAAAGGAGGAGATCATCATACAAACACAACTGGTGCAGTCATATAGTAACAACTGTCAGCAAATAAGACAGAGAATGGAAAGAAAATGGATGAGATATGATGCAACCAGTGCTGTGAAAAACAAAAGAGTGAAGAAAACAGCAAAGAGAAGAGACAGGGGAGAGAAAAAAATAATAGTAATTTGTAATAATTTGGGGGGAAGCAAGGGGTAGAGGAAATAGAGGGCAATAAGGAGAGGGGAATAGCAGGAAAAGGATAAGATAGAAAGGCAGGAAAGAAGGAGAACAGAACAGAGAAGATAGAAAGTTCTAGAGGAAGAAGAGACAATAGAGCCCAGGGGCAGAAAAAGAGGGAAGGCTGTTGGCTGAGAGACATCTATAACTCCAGCTACCCAACTTTCAGTGCTTCGGGACTAGGCAGTAAAATAAGAAAAGAGAGTTCAACTTTTCTTTTTTTTAAATTGGAACATATTTATGAATTCTACATGGACTGGGTCAACCATGTTCACATATTACTGGATATCATGTCCATGGAGAACGTGGAGGCTCTTTGTTGCCAGATCCAAAGGAGAGAGGGACAGAAGACTTGAGTGGGAAGAGTTTGAGGTCATGATGTCCTGCAACAAGGAATCATGTCTACCTCCATGGACACAATATCCAGCACTAATTAAAGCAGCAGTGTCCAAGATCGATCTTCCAGCAGTTTGATTTTGTGAAAGAAAATCATGCAGAATGGATTCATAATGGGACTTTATGATCAGAAGGTGTTAGTGTTCCTTTAAAAATTAACGAAATGCTGTTAAATGAGCGCAAACACTTCCTAATAATAATACTCCACATATCTTACTATGGACCAGATAATCCTAAGGCCCCAATTCATTTCCCCTGTGCCACTGTTCAAGAGATAGCATCTTCAGTCAGTTCCTGAATGTCCATGGACATGGAATATTCCAGTCCACGGAGTACAACCACCATCTGCTGCACATGGTAATCTTAACCCTTTAAGGACAAGAGGCGTGTGCAGCACATTGGGTTCATGTACTCTGCCTGCTTCAGTTTGAAAAAAAAAAAAAAAAAAACTGGCAAGAATTGTTATGTCTATCTCCATGGACATGCCATCCAGCACTGACTGATAATGTTATCACTTGAAAAAAGATATAAGGACAAAACTGGTACTGATTTTCTGGTCGTAATAAGGTAAGTAATTAATTAATATTAGGAGGTGTAAGTTCTCTTTAATTCAGACATTAGGACCTTACGTGTGCTCCATGTCTTGAAACTTCCTGTTGGCCTGCAAGATCTCCTCTTCCTCATGCCATGTGCGAACTTCCAAAGAATTATCGGTGTGGCTTCCATTCCTTGAGTGGTTTATAATTGTTGTATCACTAGGATGACACAACAAGACATTTAACAAGATATAATAAGCACATACAAATATATCCCTGTCCAGTACCAGGGATTATTATGAAATTGTAAATCAAGGCAGAACTGTCTGTAGGCGAAAGCAGCTGGGTGGATTACAGGACACGGATAAACCAAAGCATACTCTTCTTATTTATAGCAGTGGTTCTTTAGTTGCGGTGGTGGAACCCTTTTGTTTTCAATTGAATTCCCTTGGAACCCTAACCATCACGCTCTTTAAATCTTTGAGTGCCAGAGAGGTACACAACGCATTGCAGAGCAATGCATTGTGTACCCTTCTGGCACTCAAGGGGTTAATCCCTTGGATGCTAGTGTCATCTCCAACACACTGAAGAACAATGCACTGGAGACCTCTCTAGCATGCAAAGTGTTAACAGTATCTATATCTATGCATATGAAACCTCGTTGGCACAAATAACTTAAAGGTACACTAATGTCCCATAAAAATGTTTTTTGTTTTGTAGATTAAAAAAAAATAAATAAATTCTATGCCGTAAATCCCATCTCTCAAACCTTTACGGTGTGAGAGATATTCTGTGCTAAAGTTCCCCCCTCCCTCCCCTTCTCCTGACATCAGCTGTAAGCTGACAGCAGGTGTTCCCAGAATAGCGAGATTTAAAAAGAAATACTTCATTGGAACGGTCTACAAAGTGTGCCTGGTTTGCAAGCACACTTTTTAGACCGTTACAAAGAAGTATTTCTTTTTAAATTGCGCTATTGAGGCTCCGCTGAAGAGCCTCCTCGTGTCTGCTGACATGGATCTCCTGCCCTCAGCTTTACAGCTGACATCAGGAGAGAGAGAACTTTAGCGGTGAATATCTCAAACAGTAAAGGTTTGAGAGATAGGATTTGCTGCATAGAATTTATTTTTCTTTAATTTGCAAAAAAAATATAGTATATAACTGTACATGACAATTAATAGATTGCATTGCTTATTACAGTACACCACACTATGAAGCATTTCAGTCTGCCACACATCCACTAATATACACAGATCCAAGCTAATGGACACTAATCTTGTTCTGCTGCTCACCATTACTTAAGCTTGTTCAGGGAAACCATTTATCCATCTGAGGGTATCCTTTTGAAAAGTCACATGAAAAATATTGTGTGGCTAGAAGCTGCATTCACTGTGTCACCCTGTTTAAAATGGTGACATGAGAATCTCGCTCTGCATAAAAGCACAACGTTTTCATGTCGCCTCTGTAAATGTCACTATTTACTGTATTTACAGTACAGAAAAAAATGTTCCTGACAAAGAAATATTGGGCAGAATTAGCAAATTACACCACAACTCCCAGCATCCTTACCTTGCTCTCTCTCTCTCTCACAGTGATTAAGACACGTCCGGTAACGTCATACCTGGAATGATCCTTGCCTTTGCCTTGCTCACTGCCTCCTAGCTCTTTTATTTGCTTCCTACACGAGACACTGGCTGGTTGTTTTGCACCTCTCACACCAGGGGGCACTCTATCAATAACACAGGGTGACTGCATCTCTCAGTAGTGTGGCAGCTAGGAGGCAGCGAGCAAGGCAAAAGCAAAGATCATTCCAGGTATGACGTTACCGGACATGTCTTAACCACTGTCAGAGAGAGGGCCAGGCAGCACTCTGCACAGTAAGGATGCTGGGAGTTATGGTTTAATACTCTTGTTCTGCCCGATATCTCTTCATGTCAAGAACATTTTTTTCTCTACTGTAAATACAGTAAATAGCGACGTTTAAAGAGGCGACATGACAACCTCTTGCTTTTATGCAGCGCCAGTTTGTCATGTCGCCATTTTAAACACAGCAACGTGGTTAATCCGGCGTCTAGCCGCACAATATTTTTCAGATGACGTTTCAAAAGTGAACCCCATTTGAGTATCAGAAGGGTACGCATTGCATCCAAAAGAATTAGGATAGGTCTAATTGAAAATGCACAGTATAAGTTTAGTTTCATTATGAAAATTATATATTGTAATGATTGTTCTGCTGTGTAAAACAAGGGTACGCCCACTGCTGTGACACGTTTCATTCATAAACCTTTTATTTTTTTAAAAAAACTTTAATGACAATGTGTTGCACATCCCTGCACTTTAAAGGATTAAACTAAGTATGAACTGCAATAACTACTGTATGAGACATCTGCCAGCATTCCTGTATGGGTTGTTTGATACAGACAACATTTGTTGTTGGTTTTTTATTCAACCTGAATTATTTATTATAAGAAAGATAAATTCACAAACAAAGGACATGAGTTTTGAGTAGGCACGGATACAGCTGGGTGAATAGGAAAAGGTTGAATCATAGTATAATGCAAGTATTCACTGTTTCAAGACGAAAGTAGAAATCAGGTAGAGTGTACATGTGTGGGGAAAAAAGGGAGGGAGGGAAAAAATTCAAATAAACAGAAAAAAAAATCACAGAATATAGAATGTGTGGGTGGGAGCTACAGACAAAATGTGGTTTATTGAGCCAGCTCTCAACTGTCATCCCATCCAAACTCAGAATACCTGAAACAGCCTCAATAAACACTTCCTGTCTGTCATACCAGTAGAAAGGTCAGATGCTCAACTAGGCTCATGAGTCAGGAATTATATGACACTTATTGGCTGGACTGTAATTTTGGCAGGACCTGTATGATATGCTTCAGAATATTTCTTCTCTGTGTATGGCACTTGTGAGCTAAAAGAGATTGCACCCTGGGTGCGAGGACACAGTCCTAGTGAGCTTTTTGCATACCCTTGCAAGCTCATCAGTCTAGCTCATCACCTCTGACTTCTTCTATTTATATGCAAATTGCTCTTAGGGTTAGTCACCCTAAGGGTAATGCGGGAATCCAGACGTGGACCCCTTGCTCACAAGAGCCTAGAGGGGTCAGCTGCACCTCACTGACGAGGCCCAACAAGGTCAAAATGTACATCTGGGGTCAGCTGCTTCCCTTGATCAGAGAGCAACTGTCTGGCATTTCATGGCTGGACTGTCATTTTGGCAAGACCTGTATGATCTGCTTCAGAATATTTCTTCTCTGTGTATGGCACTTGTGAGCTAAAAGAGATTGCACCCTGGGTGCGAGGACACAGTCCTAATGAGCTTATTGCATACCCTTGCAAGCTCATCAGCCTAGCTGAGCACCTCTGACTTATTCTATCTATATGCAAATTGCTCTTAGGGTTAGTCACCCTAAGGGTAATGGGGGAATCCAGACGTGGACCCCTTGCTCACAAGTGCCTAGAGGGGTCAGCTGCACCTCACCAACGAGGTCCAACAAGGCAGAATCGTACGTATGGGGTTAGCTGCTTCCCTTGTTCAGAGAAGAATTGTCTGGCATTTCATGGCTGGACTGTCATTTTGGCAGGACCTGTATGATATGCCTCAAAATATTTCTTCTCTGTGTATGGCACTTGTGAGCTAAAAGAGATTGCACCCTGGGCACACGACACAGCCCCAGTGAACTCTTTACATACCTTTGCAAGCTCATCAGCCTAGCTGAGCATCTCTGACTTCTTCTACCTCTCTGTCATTTCAGGAAATGGGCTGGATTTGAAGAACATGCCTCAGAATGAGTTGCTGACCTCACCAGCATTTAAAGGGTACAAATACATAAAAAAAAAAAAACTTCAAAAGAAAGGTGACATTTGCTGTAACCTTACCGTTGGGCGGCAGCTGTAGCAGCAGCATCCATAGCAAAGTGCCTCATTGCACTCTCCTCCAAGTACTTCTGCTCCCATTTGGTCATGTCAGCTTCCAGCGCCAAAATGGTCTCTTCCTTCTTCCGCAGCATATCCATCAGAGCTGGGGCGTTGTACTCTGGGCTGTTAGGGGCCTGGCAATTTGTTTGTCGCTATGGATTGAAAATTATAATGGGATCTGGTTAACGCAATAAATAAGTGAACATCTCTCTTGCTATATATATTTATTTAACTCTTTAAGTGCCAGATGCATTGGCTACCTCTCTGGTACTCAGAGGGTTAAAGCCCATTGGCCTTATATAAGAATCTAAAGAGGTGCCATTCTGGTACATTCCAAATGAACCAGGTATTTTCCAAATTGCCATTAACATAACTGGGACTTTTAAAGGGATAGTAAACCTTTAAAATAAGTTTATTTTATATTGTATCCCTTAAAAAAACTTGAAAAATAATATAACTCTAATCTCCCAAACCTTTATGGTTTGGGAGATATTCAGAAGTAAAATAAAGTAAAGTTCCCTTTTCTTGGCTGTTTCAGCCAAGTCTGCCATCTAGTGGACAGATTTGGAATTCGGTCCACAGATCAACCGGCAGCTCTTTAGCAGTGCCGATATCACTATCTTTAAAAAGAACTACTTAATTGGAACTGTGTACAAAGTGTGCCTGGCTTGCAAGCACACTTTGTAGACCATTCCAATTAAGAAATTAATTTTAAAGATCGTGATCTTGGCACTTCTGGAGAGCCGCAGCCGGTCCCGGGACTGGATTCCAGATCTGAGAGCTAGAACGGTGACGTCACTCAGGGGGAAACTTTGCTTCTGAATATCTCTGCTTCTATAAACCATAAAGGTTTGGGAGGTAAGACTTATATCATTTTTAATGTTTTTTAAGGGCTACAATATAAAATAAACTTGTTTTCAAGGTTTACTATCCCTTTAACTGCTTGAATGCTAGGGAGATCTTCACCTTTTTAGTAACCAAAGGGATAAAAGTCTTAATTAACCTAAAGTGTTAGTAATGTCCCATAATGTTTTTTTATAGATTTGTAGAGGGTGAAAAAAGAATCTCATTGTCACAAACCCCATCTCTCAAACCGCTATGGTTTGAGAGATATTGGCAGTCAAAATTCCCCCCTCCCTCCCCTTCTCTTGACGTCACCTGTAAAGCTGACAAAAGGAGATCCATGTCAGCCGACACAATGAGGCTCTTCAGCAGAGCCGAAATCCCGTTATTAGAAAATAACTACTTCATGGGAACGGTCTACAACGTGTGCTTGCAAACCAGGCACACTTTGTAGACCTTTCCAATGAAGTAATTATTTTCTAATAATAATGCTGCAGAGCTGTCGGCTGGTCCTCGGACTGGGACCTCCTGCTGTCAGCTAGACGCTGATGTCAGGAGAAGGGGAGGGAAGGGGGAACTTTGTGAATATCTCTCAAACCGTAGGGGTTTGAGAGATGGGCTTTGTGGCAATGAGATTCTTTTTTTTACCCTCTATAAATCTATAAAAAATGTTATGGGACATTACTAACACTTTAATGGAAATTTTAGTTTTCACCCCTCCGGTGAAGATGGTTTCTACAGCGACATCTCTTCATGTTCCTGCATAATTCCCCATATTCACTATGAAAAAAGGTTCCTGGAATGCTAAGGTAAGTTGGTTCCTTACAGTTATACAGATCTAATCCCATAATGACCAGTGGTGCGTGCAGCTAAGGAACAGTTAACTATTTTTCTGAAAAAATATATATTCATATATACAGTTTTCTTGTTGGTTAAAACAAATGGACTCATGGCTAGGAGATGCTTCTAAAGTTATATAACAGCAAAGTTGCATTTTTTGAGCATTTGTTCAAGATATGATCTGTATGGGCTGCAGTGAATGAAGGGCTGAGTGTTACAGACACATGCACTCAATAGGCAGCAACATCAACAGTCATAGAAATTCATGAATTTCCACTCTCAAATAAAAATACACATTTGCTCCGAAATAACTTCTGAATGAAACATTTTGCATTTTTTCCCTCATAATAAGAGTTTACTGATGTTTACAAAACAACAACAAGAGGATTTCTCCATGTAAGCTGGAGTGCTCTCTTGCCAATTAATTTTTGGTTCTCCCCTATAGTGCAAACGTTTTGCCCTAGAACTCCTCCACTTTCCCTTTAGAACATACGGCCCTAGTGTCTGTCAGTTAGCCGTGCTAGGGAGACTGCATATAACAAACATCTAAAAATGAAAATGGGGTCTAGATTTTACATATCACACAGTGTGTGTGAAATAAGAACTAATGCTTTTATAATGACACATTAATCACCATGTGTACACAAGTTTAACATGAACAACAAGATCTAAAGCACATTACTGAATGTAAGTACCTTTCCTCTGTATACAGCAGGGCTCAAAATTTCCACTCGCTATTAGCCAATGGCGAGTGAAAATTTAGCCCTGGCGAGTAGAAATTTAGCCCTGGTGGGTATGCTGTGGCTTGCAGTGGTGAGTAACTTTTCAGGTCTGGCTAGTAGCAAAGGACTTAAAATTATAAGCCCTGATATACAGTCTAGGTAAGGTTGTTTCACATATGACATATGCATTACAACATTACATATACCAACAACTGGAATGAAATGGCTGCCTCCACACGGTGTGTGAATCTATTTTTTATGCTGGTGCAGAGTGCAACTAGGGCACTGCTGGCAGTTGCTTTATTCAAATGTTATGAAAATTCATATTGTCACACAATTTGTTATAATTGTTGTGATCACATTCCATGGAGAATGGCAGCCAATGACTTGCCTCACTCAGACAATGCAACAGAATAGCTATCTGGACACAAGGGGGGTTATTCACTAAAGAGTGATAAAGAGGCGATGAAGAGGAGATAACTTCTCCAGTGATATCACTTCTCCAATTACTATGTTATTCTATGGAGCCAATTCACTAACACGTCTTAAGTTTTGGAGATCTTAGTGCATAGGCTCCATAGAATAACATATGAACTGGAGAAGTGATATCACTGGAGAAGTCATCTCCACTTTATCACCTCTATTCTTAAAGTATGATCTCCAGCTGAGAGCAAATTTCTTTAAGCACGTGTTCCTTTAACCTGTTAAGTGCTGAAGAGGCATGCAATGCATTGCCCATCCTACTGGTGCTCAAAAATTAACCCCTTAGATGCTAGAGGTGCCTCCAACATGTTGCCTAGCAATACACTGAAAACTTCCCTAGCATTAATGGGGTTAAAGCAAAACTGAATAGAGAACTCAATATATGGCTTTGCATCACTTCTGCCATATTGAAACTCAGGTGATAAAAGGCACAACGCTTTGTGGCTGTGGACCTTCTGGGACTGGCAGTAAAGTCATGTGATCTACTGCAGTATCAGACAAGCCTGGCTCCAGACAACCCATCACACACAGTGCTGCCTGTACCTGCTGGATCCTCAGTGACTCCAGCTCTCTCTCTAGCCGTGTACGAAGCCTCCTCTCCAGCTGCTCTCGCTTCTCCCCTGCCGCCTGCAACTGGGTCAGGGCCTGCTGCAGCTTCTCCACTTCCTCGACATACACTTGCTTTTTACGCAGCTAAAAAGAACAAAAAAAAGTAAACAGATGGAACTATAATGAGTGTAAAAGGCATCCCCAAAATTTGGGTTTGGGCTAAATTCTGCCAATTCTTGGGCAAGATTCATTTTGATCATTAGGGTTCAGAGAACTGAATCCAAACCATCTGTTTCTGGTTCCAAACATAACCCTTTGAATGCCAGTTGGGTATGTTTCACATTGCAAAGCAATGCATTGCGTACCCTTCTGGCACTAAAACGGTTAAAAAAAAAAAAATTAGAGCAAGCATGCAGTCAAAGCTTGCAGCGCCATTCATTTTCCAGTTAAACTGAAGGTTAAATAATGAACAACCACTAACAATAAACATTATTATTATTACAGCTCAAACTTTTTTTTTTTTACGTGCAATACCTCAATGACCTGAAATTGTACAGTTGCGCTGTTGCTACACCATCCTATGAAGGTTTATGGTCAACTAACCAGAGCTGTCCATAGGATGATGTAGCAACAGCGGCACTGTAACATTTAAGGCCATTGAGATACTGCAACTAAACAATTCAAGGTTGATGTGATAACTATTGAATAAAACACCTGTCAGCAGTGGGAGTACCCTTGTTTTACTCAGGAGGATAAGCCCTACAATACATATCTTTATACATCTTAAGTGTTTCTAACACTTAAGATGTACAGGATATCATGACCATGGAGGCGGACATGACAGATGTTAGCAAGATCACAGGACCTGAAACTCATTGCACATTGTTATCTTAACCCTGTAAAGGGACAGTAATGTCCTATAATAACTTTATGTGGTATTGTAGAATTAAAAAAAAAAATTATGTGCAGAAAATTCCATCTCTCAAATCTTTATGGTTTGAGAGATATCCACTGCTAAAGTTCCTCTTCTCCTGATGTCAGCTGTAAAGCTGACAGAAGGAGATCTGTGGAGGCCGACACGAAGAGGCTCTTCAGCAGAGCCGCAATAGCGTTATTGGAAAATAATTACTTCATTGGAATGGTCTACAAAGCGTGCTTGCAAACCAGGCATACTTTGTAGACCGTTCCAATGAAGTAATTATTTTTAAATAACGATATTTTGGCTCTGCTGCAGTGCCGCCGGTCCCAGGAACGGGATCTCCTGCTGTCTGTATCGCGTCTGAGACGTCAGGAGAAGGGAAGGAAGGGGAACTTTAGATGCCAATATCTCTCAAACCGTAAAGGTTTGAGAGATGGGATTTTCTGCAGATAATTAATTTTTTTAATATCTGCAATACCACATAAAGTTATTATAGGACATTAGTATCCATTTAAGTACCAGTATGGTGTGCAATGCATTTCTTCAGGGATAAGTAGATTCAATCTGAAAATCTGCCAGCAACTATCATGTCTGCCTCCATCAACATGACATCCAGGACTGACTGTAGAGGTTATGAACAAAGGCACAAGGAAAAAATTCTTATGGGGCCATTGGTATTTTCTGGATACAGTAAGGTAAGTGGGGTATTATTAGGAGGATCCTAATGGGCCTTATGAATTTTGCCCTTTGTTTGAAAGACAAAATCTTCAGTCTGTTCTGGATGTCATATTCATGGAGGAGGACTTGACAGCATAGCTAGGAACTCTTTGGTTTTTGCTGCTAATTACCAGGACTCTGGGGCAGAGGCTGATTCTCTGGATGTGGGGAGTGTCTAATGAAACTCTGCCCACTTTTTGCTCCCTCACAGTCTGTTCCTCCCACTCTCTTCCCACCCACTTCTCCTCCTTCCCCAGCCTATTCCTCAAAATTTTACTTTGTTTTAGAAGCTCCGCCCCCACTCGTGATTAAGCCACGTCCCCTTTTGACGCAAATAGTGTCATTTATCTCCCCCAGCGGCACCACAAGTCAAAGTTCACAGGTATGCATGAACACTGCTAGCAGAATTACAGGGCCGTAAACTCTGCTCAATGCATGTGGTAATCCTGTCCCGTTAGGGACCAGAGGTTTGTGAAATGCATTGTTTTTCCACTGACCTTTAACCCTTTGAGTGCCAGAGGGGTATCCAGCTATCCCCTCTGACACTCAAAGGGTTAAAGGATTAACTATTCTCAAGTACTCTGCCTGTTTCCTTTTGAAAAACTCCCAGCCAATGTTATTTCCTCCTCTGTGGACATGGCATCCAGCACTGATTGGTCATGTTATCAAGGGTAAATTCCATAGAGGTCATTAGGATTCTCTGTCCATAGTAAGTAAATGGGTGGTCATTATTAGGTGTTACTTCTCTTACAACAAATTAGACCATTCAAGCTCACCTCTTCCTCGAGTTTGATCACTTTGGCCTGGGCATTGCTTAGAGCCTGGTCTAGGATTTCGATGTGCCTTCTCTGATCTTCATTGGTTGTGCGCATGGCTGCCAGTTCCCTCTCCAGCCGTTCCTTCTCCTTCAAGTGCTCTTTGTCTAGAAAGGGAAAGAAATTAAAAACATGAGTCGTTCAATCGGAATCCCTTGTGGAATCTGGGACTCCGGCCAGCTCACCTCTGGCATCGGCTGAAATAAATAAATAAAAAAAAATCACTGAGAGCAGCAGATGTCAGGCTGAGTGCAGGGTTTCTGGGTTTCAGTGACCGCTGTCTGGAGAGAATCAGTATTAATGGATGCTTGGCCGGACTCCTGTTTGGTTTAATTACATGCAGCTTTGTGAAATGATTATTACTAAAAAGCAGTAAGCAAGTTGCAATGCCGATGAAAACTCAGATTCAAACCACAACATATTAACACTTTAAGGACCAGAGGAGTGTGCAAAGTAATGCGCTGCACAACCTTCTAGTCCTTAAATGGTTAAATAGGTTTGGAATGAAGCACTGAAAGGCTATAATCATACCCGGGAGACTCAGGTTTTGAGATTGAATTAAAGGGATAGTAATGTTTCATAATAAAAGCAGCTCTAATTAATCATCATAGTATTTGGACTTTGGAGAGTGTTATTTCAATTCTGTCAGAGTTGTAGTACAAGAGTAATTCTATGACAAAGTATCCCCCTCCTGCCCCTTTTACTGATGTAACACTGCTCAGCCAGATCAGAAGGGAGATGCCCATGTAGACTGCAGAGAGGGACAATCTTCAATTAAGATAAGGGAAAAAATCTGAAAAACTTGTCAAGGGGGACAGGGCTTTCATTGTTCTCATAGGAAGAAGATTGTCCCCTGCTGTTATCTGTCTGGTCTATGGACTGCATTCCACATCTGAGAAGAGATGGCTTACACTAGGTAAAAGGGGCGGAAGGGGAAAGTTTGCTTGTGAATATCTCTCAAACCATAAAGGTTTGAGAGATAAGACTTATATCGTTCTTCATGTTTTTTTAATGCCTAAAAAATAAAATAAAGATAAAACAAAGTATTACTATCCCTTTAACAGGTCTCCGGGGCAGAGGCTGATTGTTCGGATGTGGGGAGTTTGCTTTTAAATTCAGGCCACTTCTTGTCTTTCCCATCCAGTTCCTACCACTTTTGTGATGCCCACAGAAAGCCCTGGCCCCATGAGGGTAAACCACACCCCCTTTTTGCAGCAATTATATCCCCAGCAGCACCAGAGGAGTCCCCAGGTATGGCTATAATAGACACCTTTTTTGTAGGCTTTTGGATACAAATGGTCATCACCTCACTACTTCGCGTAGCAGTGTTGGGCAACAGGTGGCCCTGGAATTTAGCTTGGCAACCAGAATTTTCAAAAGCTGCAGCAATTATCAGCTGGAAAGTTTACAAGTCAAACTCGTTATGTGAAGTAAATGAGATGACCTAATTAGGAAGCAGGGAAGAAATCCAATTCATGGCTTATTTTTCACCTTTCATATGTTGCTCTTTATATGAACTCAAATTCATCTTTACCCCTTGGATGCTAGAGGCGTACCCAATACACTGAAGATGTCTTTAGTGTGCAATGGGTTAAGCCTCTGAGTACCATGTGCTGCGTCCCCTTTTGACACTCAAAGGGTTAATAAAGGCAATTTAGTTGATAGACGACAACACATTTCTCCTTTAAAAGCTGGCAAAGACTGCTGTTCCTCATACACCAGTGAGGCTATAGAAAAAGAAATGTAGTTCTGCTTGTACTATATATGCAAAATTAATCACAGTTTCCATTGCTCTATGTATAATTCATTATTTGTAACTGAAACCTTCAGTGAGAACAAAGGTCAGAAACAGGATGAAAAATGAAAACCAGCATCAGATGAAATCACGCATGATGAAGTACACCTTAGGGTATATGAAATGCATTGGATCCTTTAGCTTTAGGCCTTTGAGCATGTACTTACACATGATTTCATAAGGAACACCAATGTTTTTGAGCTTTATTCCATCTCATAGTTAAGCTGGCTGAGACTGTGCTCTGCTTCATATAATAGTGAGAATGAGCTTGATCGGTCAAGAGCCAAGGCCAAGACACAAGCTGACCTTAAATGATATAGCATATTGCAACATCCACAGATATACATATGAATAATTCTACCTTTATATAAATCCTTGGTAAGGCCACATCTAGAATATGGAGTACAGTTTTGGGCACCAGTGCTTGAAAAAGACATTATTGAACTGGAAAAAGTGCACATATGTGCAACAAAACTGATAAAGGGATGTGTGGATCTGAGTTATAAAGAGATACTAGCCAAACTGGGCTTGTTTACATTGGAGAAAGGATGTTTAAGGGGTGATATTATTGCCATTTACAAATATATTCAAGGTCAATACAAAGAGCTATTTAATGAACTATTTACTGAAAGAGCTGAGCTAAGAACAAGAGGTTATCCATTAAGAGCAAAGGCAGGGTTTTTTTCAGTAAGGGAAGTAAAGTTATGGACTTTTTGCCTTGGGATTCTGTACTAGCAGCTACTGTAAAGGCTTTCAAAATAGTAATGGGTACCTATCTAGCACAGAACAATATTTAAAATTTTGACAGTTGGCTTCAATGCAGATAGGATGTTGATACAGGGAAATATCCAACTTCCATTTGGAGTCAGGAAGGATTTTTTTTACCCAACTGGAGCTTAATTGGAAATGGCATAATTTTTTTTTGCCTTCCCCTGGATCAATAGCAGCCAATGGTTCATTGGGAATTATAAGAATTGTAGTCCACAGCATCAAGAGTACCAAAGGTTTCCTACCCGTGATACATACGTGAAACAAGTACTTTGATATAAATTACAATACACTAATTTTTATTTAATGAACACAAGAATATTTCACAGAGGTCTACAAGGTGGTACAAAACAAAGACAGAAACTGTAGTAATTAACAGAAAAAAAAACAAGAATAGCTGGGTCCCTATCCAGAAGAGCTTACAATCTATAGCAAGGATTCTTGGCTCCAGTCTCAGGACACACCAACAGATCAAGTTTTATGTGGATATTCTTAATTAAACACAAGTAAATCAATCAAAATGAATGAGCAACTGAAAACATGAACTGTTGGTGTGTCCTGAGGAGCAACGCTATCTCTGATCTAGAGGATACATGTGCTGTTTGTAAGCAGGTTCTAGGTAGCCTTTTTCATTCTGCTCCTCATGTCCTCTTGTGTATTACAGAGTAGAGCAAGGGTGTCCAGCACATGACCTGCGTGTCAGATGAGGTCCAAATGACCTCAGGGTATGGGCCGTCTGAAATTTTTAACATTTTTTTAACACATATTTAGCTAGCACACATGAACTACTAAACCAGTAAGGCCTAACCACCTGCTGACATACATTTATCACTTGTCTGTTTAAATACCGGGATTCTCCGTGACTTCATCAAAATACAATGATTAGCATTAAAGGGACAGTAACGTCCCATAAAAATATTTTGTTTTGTTTTGTAGATTAAAGAAAAATAAATTATGTACAGCAAATCCTCTCTCTCAAACCCTTATGGTTTGAGAGATATTCGCTGCTAAAGTTCTCTCTCTTTTGATGTCAGCTGTAAAGCTGACAGCAGGAGATCCGTGTCGGCCGACACGAGGAGGCTCTTCAGCAGAGCCACAATAGCACGATTTAAAAGGAAATACTTCTCTGGAACAGTCTAAAAAGTGTGCTTGCAAACCAAGCCGCCTGTCGGTCCCCAGACCGGGAACTCTTGCTGTCAGCTTACGGTTGACGTCAAGAGAAGGGGAGGGAGAGGGGAACTTTAGGACCGAATATCTCTCAAACCGGACAGGTTGGGGAGATGGAATTTGCAGCACAGAATTTTTTTTTTTTTTTAATCTACAAAACAAAAAAACATTTTTATGGGACATTAGTGTAACTGTGCACTTTATACAAATAAAGCTGAATAATGTTTTTTTCTTTTTTGCACTGCTCTTGTATTACCACCATAGATGGGAACTCTCTGGATTTGCCCCGGAAACTCCTGTTTTGACACTGACTGACCATGTCTCCGGGACAGAGGCGGAGTCTCCGGATGTGGGGAATTTCTACTGAAACTCTGCCCACATCTGCTCTTTCCCACTGTGTTCCTCCTTGCCCAGCTAATTTTTGCTATTTGTGTCACCCCCTGTTAAGCCCCTCCCCTTTTTGAAAAGATTTGCTTCATTTTTCTCACCCCTTCGGCACCACAGGACTCCCCTCCGTGGAGACAACACTGAAGTTCCCAGATATGATTACCACTAAAAACCTGGGCTGGATTTACATCTCAGGAGCCTGTAGGCACAGAAATGTGAAGCGCCCCCCCCCCCACGGGCCATCTGCACTGGACACCTCCACAATGCTCCTAATCTCCACTTTGCCCCTTCATCAGCTCCATATTGCCCTCACAATGCCCATCATCAGCTCCACATTGCCCTCACAATACCCCCATCAGCTCCACATTGCCCTCCACCCCATCAGCTCCAACTTGCCCCCACCATCTCCACATTGCCCTCCATCGGCTCCAACTTGCCCCCCATTAGCTCCACATTGCCCCCCATTAGCTCCACATTGCCCTCACATTGCCTCCCCCCATTGTCCGTTTCCTACCTCCCTGGTAGGAGATCTGTATGTGCCTCCTTTGGCACAGTCTCGCACCTCATGGAGCTCCCGCTCGGTCTCCTATTTAGGAATGCAGAGCGCTGGGAGATGTCATTTCCCAGCGCTCTGCATTCCTAAAGAGGCGACGATGGAGCTCCATCAGGTACAAGACTGGGGGGGCGGGCAATGTGAGTGGGTGCCGCCGGCGCAGCCAGCGAGGTGGCTAGTTTTTTGTTTTGTTTTTTTTAAAAGAATATTAAAAAAAAAAATACAATTGTCAGGCGCCCCTCGTTGGCGTGCGCCTGTAGGCAGGTGCCTACTTTGCCTAATGGCAAATCCAGCCCTGCTAAAAACACGTTTTAATAGTGGAACAGATATAATTCACCATCAAAAAAATCATGCACCCCTCACACATCTATTTATAATCATGTGGGGCTGATAAAACACGGACACTCCTGCAGCCCAGACTACCACCTCCCGACCAGGAATTGAGAAGTGTAAAGAAAAATGCATTCCTCCAAGTAGTTTCACAATGTGTTGGTGACGTATCTACTTTCCAAGGGTTTTAAGAAAAAGTGTTTTACAGCTTTTCCCTGTATACATGTCTGGGTAGAATGCTACATAATACTCCTTTGTAAGGGAACGTTGCTCTAGTTTTCTAAGCATTAGGTTGCCAGGAGCTATGTGCAGAGGGAATGCACAACATTGGCCAGGATTCTCTCATGTTCAAGAGCAGGCATTCCATGAACTTCATCTCAGATCGAAGTAAATAAACGATGGGTGCAGTGAGCGCCATCGTACCTTAGAGAATGCTGCCCTTTGATCCCTGCATTCAAAAGCATCAAAACAGAGAAACAATTTGGCTGAACATGAGAGAGCAGGAGTTCCATTGCCTGCACTCTGTTTTGTCAGGTCTAATTAAGCACTGATGTCTCATATTGTTTGCTTCTTTTCTGTCCAGTCAACACTGTGAAATGTGAAGTAATTAACTGTGCTGGAGGTGACACCATGGTTATTAGACTAACAAGTCTAAAATTCTTGGAACTAGCTCGGCCAGAACCCTTCCAATTCATTCCTTCTTCTAGAAGACACGGGGAGAAAAATACTTAGGGACAGTAAGCAAAAGAGGTACAATTCTGGTGCAAATCAACTGCACCGGAGGAGAGAAATTCAAATTCCCATTAATTTAAACTGAATTTTAACCACTTGAATGTAAACTAGGACTCCAACATAAGACCACTTTAGCATTCAAGGGGGTTAAAAACCACCCTTAAATCAGTGAGAATTTTGGGAATGTTTATTTGCCCCCTATGGTACCATTGGTTTGCTCCAGAATTGCACCTATTTAGCTTACTGAATACGGCCCTTAGAGACATATTAAGAGTACGTTTTGTTTAAATTTAAAGGGCAGCTATAACTAGGACAGTGCCCTACCGGCAGATCTGTTCCCCCTGGGAGCAAGTGTGAAGATGACAGTGCTGACTGTTACACTCTGGAGAAAGTGACTACTGGTACACTCCCATTAGTCCTGTGAGAAAATTACTGATGTACCCCTGTTAATCCTGTGAGAAGAGGCTACCACTGAACACCTGCTAGTCCTGTGAGAAGACTACAGCTGCACCCCTGCTAGTCCTGTGAGAAGAACTACAGCAGTACCTTTGTTAGTCCTGTGAGACTACTGATGCACCCCTGTTATTCCAGTAGTAAAAGACTGTCGGTGCACCCCTGTTAGTCCTGGTAGAAGAGACTACCACTGCACCCCCTGTTACTTCTGTTAGAAGAGACTACAGCTACACCACTTATACTGACGTGAGAAGAGACTACCACTGCACCCCCTGTTACTTCTGTTAGAAGAGACTACAGCTACACCACTTATACTGACGTGAGAAGAGACTACCACTGCACCCCCTGTTACTTCTGTTAGAAGAGACTACAGCTACACCACTTATACTAACGTGAGAAGAGACTACCACTGCACCCCCTGTTACTTCTGTTAGAAGAGACTACAGCTACACCACTTATACTAACGTGAGAAGAGACTACCACTGCACCCCCTGTTACTTCTGTTAGAAGAGACTACAGCTACACCACTTATACTAACGTGAGAAGAGACTACTACTGCATCCCTGATAGCCCTGTGGAAAGAGACTGACGTCTTGCAGTTCAGTCTCGCAGACCCACGTGACTCTGTTTCAACCTTGAAAGTCTAACATAGCAAGTCTATGGAGGCTGCGCTCAAAAAATGCAAAGTTTGTGTCCAAGAGCAACAGGATTCTGGGTTGTGTTCTAGCAGGCAGTGTGGTGACCTCCTGAATGGCTAACAAAAGTTTTGGACTTAACCAGTTCAGACCTGGTTTCTTACAAGTCTGCTTCATAAAATATAATACAGAAATGGAACCTGCTGTCTATAAGTGTGTGACTAAACAGGGAGGTACTTATTTGATGCAAGCCCATTGCACAACAGGTGAAGAATAAATATTCCCAAATTTCCCACTGATTTCAAATGGAGATTTTAACCCCTTGAATACTAGAGAGGCAATGCATTGGAGGCAAGTCTAGAATTCAAAGAGTTAAAAACCTCATTTGACATCAGTGGGAATTCTGGGAATATTTATTTGTCCCCTGTGGTGCAGTTGGTTTGTCTCAGATTTTCTCCATTTCTTCTCAGTGGATCAGCCTCTTTGTTCAACTGCTTCTTGCAGTTTTATGAATCCGGTCTATGTCACTAGAACCCACAGGTTGGCCAGGCCCTTGTTTGGTGTACAAATAGCAAATACGACTCTTAGTAAACACTAGTCATGGACTATAATGGGATTTTGCCACATAATCTGCTTTGTAAATTACACAATTACACACAAATGTTAATGGGCTTTTTTTTTTTTTTTTAGTAATTCACAGCCTAAGAAGGGTATTTATCAAGCGGAAAAAACAGCCTCAGGGTTATTTCTGCCAGTAAGTCCCCTTGCACAAATCTCTTATTTACTAAAAAGTGAAGAAGGATTTCTTTACATCATGTAGAGAAAAATAAATGGTGCCTGCAACCTCCTATGCTATGAGTGGAAAGGAGCAGTGGTGGAACACGTGAACAAGGACCAAGGTACAGAATAATTTTTAATCACCCATTTCACAGCAAACGACTATAAACCCCTAAACATTTTCTATTTTCAGTAATGGACCCTCTTGCTTTCCACTTGCTGTGCCAATAATAGTCCAGCCCCTGCATGTAGCATCTAGGGTTGCCACCCAGCCGGTATTTTACCGGCAGGCCGGTAAAAAATTGGCTTCTTTCCAATGTTAAGTCTATGGAGGGAATGCCATGGCCGGTATTTTTTTGAAGAAAAGGTGGCAACCCTAGTAGCATCCTAGAAAAACTCAAGTCAATGGAAGCCCTACACCCACTGACTAATACTGGTTTTACTAGCAGTATGAGAAGTAGAGCATTCACAGACCAGTACTGATAATGCAAGGGAATGGCAGTTAACACACACTGAGCTGTAGCATCTCAAACCCTTGCAAAAAATAATTTGTAAATCCTGCAAGAAAAAGTCAGCAAAATGTATCTCTTTCTTTTCATGCACAGTGAATAAGTCAGCGTTTCTTCCCTTAGCTAATCTCTATGTGTCATTTAAATGAAAGACGGAGAACTCAACTTGGGGGAAATGTTTTAATAGGAGATTGAATTGAGGCCTTGTTGTTTATAATGAATGAAACCAGCTAGGTCATGTGATTCTGTGTTCTGATGGAGAAAGGACAAGAGAATAATGTTGCCATAAAGGTCATTTGATGACTCAGCTGAGATCTCAGTCCCAGCACTGTGGAGTTTACATGAGCTGGGTATACAGAGGACAAGAATGAAAGTGACACATCGCTGAGCAGGAAATCAGTCTGTTATTGCCAACACAGAGCAAAAACTGCATTCCCAACTCCGCTACATCTTGAATCACCATGAAACCATCTGAAATTTAGCGAAGCTAAATTTATAGATAGAGATTCGTAGATAAAAACAGATTTTGAGGCAGATACTAGTCTGCCTATTTTCCTATTCAGATAAAATGCACAGTCTGACATAGTTCTCAGAATGACTTCTGTCTATCCCAGGCATTTCTGTATTCCATTAATGTACTATCCTCTACCACTTCCTCTGGCAGGCTGCTCCATGAAGTAGTACTTACACATACCTCTGAGCCTTCCACCCTCTAACTTCAGCTCCCACTGTTCTAGTTTTCCTCTTTTTATGAAAAATGCTATCATCCAATATTATTCAGTTCTTTAGTATATTTATAAAAGTTTCCATTGTAAACCCTCCACCCCCTTTCAAAATCTTAATAATATGTTCTCTAAGTGACTGACTTCTCCTGAGCGGGTTGTATCCCAGAGAACAGTTTATGGAGCATTGTTCATTCTCAGTGAGCATATCTCATCAAGCTGACTCAGCACAATATCAGAAAAAGGTTAATATAAATGTATGTTAACTGTGAGCATCTCTCATCAGGACAATTTCTCCTGAGTGGGCTTTATCCCATCCTAATGAACACTGTACATTTTCAGTACCTTCTCTTTCACAAGATTGACTGCTCCTGAGTGGGCACTGTACCAGAGAACAGGTTAATGAGCACTCTTCATCATACTGACTGATCCAGAAAAATGATTAAAATAAATTGTTGTTATCTGTGAGCATCTCAGGCTAGATCGACTGCTCCTGAGTGGGCCTTATACCAGAGAAGATGTTCATATAAATGTGCTATCTGTCAGCATCTCTTACTAGACTGACTGCTCCTGAGTGGGCCTTATACCAGAGAAGATGTTCATATAAATGTGTTATCTGTGACAATCTCTGACTAGATTGACTGCTCCTGAGTGGGCCTTATACCAGAGATATCTGTGAGCATCTCTGACTAGACTGACTGCTCCTGAGTGGGCCCAGAGAACATGTTAATATAAGTATTTGTTATCGTGAACATCTCTCACTAAGCTGACTACTTCTGAGTGGGCCCTATACCAGAGAACGGGATAATGAGAACTGTGTGCTGTCAGTGAAAATCTCTGATCAGGCTGACTGCTTCGTCTCCCAAAGAACAGGTTAATGAATGCTGTTCTTTCTCGGCAAGCATCTCTTGTTTTTCGTTCTTTCCTATGTGAAGTACCTGCAGAGTAGTAGTTTACCCACCAAAAATATTTACTCTGTAAGTAGCATACCCATTCAATAGCTTATTGTAATATAGCTCTACTGCTGTATATTGGGTTCATCTTAGGACAAGTCAAAATGTCACTGAAGACATACATGATAGGATACACCAACAGGCGAAATGTTACACAGGTGGATAAGTCACAGTAAGTGAGCCACTGCTTACCCACCTTAACCAAGCAGGGATATCCTGAAAACCTGACCTGTTGGCTTCTAACACAGGGGTGGGTAATTATTTTGGTCTGCTTAATTCCACCTTCTACACTACGTTCCCCCTATCCATCTGAGATGTGAGGGATGTGAGATGTGCTTCTATTTAACCGCTAAGAAGAGCAGTGGCGTAACTATAGGGGTTGCACCTGCGACCAGGCCAGTGCACTCCAGGGGCCCGGCCTCCCCCTGTGACCCCTCCGCCTGGCGCCCGCAATCTCCCACCGACGCTCTAGTAATGCAGAGCGCTGGGAGATGACATCATCTCCCAGCGCTCCGCTTTACTAAGAGGACCACGCGGGAGCACCAGATAGGAGATGGGGGCATTGTGGAGGGGGCCAGTGGCACTTCTTGTACCAGGGCCCGGAGGCTTCTAGTTACGCCTCTGAAGAAGAGAGTGTATTTATTCTAGGTCTCTCTGCACTGGTAGAATGATACATTTATATCAAACATGTGCTTTGTAATAAATGTCTCATACTTCATTTGCAGAAAAAGCTAGATGTGATATGTTATCTTTATTAGCAGCACTGCTGTATTTGCCCCCCAGTCACACCCAATGGCCCCATTGTATCCTCCTATGGCCTGGCTTCAGCCTGCAGGCTGTATTTTTCCTATCTCTGCTCTAACCACTTGAAGGCTAAAGAGATCTCCATTGCATTGCAAAGTAATGTGTTGGAGAACTTTCTAGCATTTAATGGGTTAAAACTCAAATGAAATCAATAGGAGTTAGTATTTGTCTCCTATAGTGCAGGTGATTCTCTCTCTAGAACTACATCACTTCCAGAATAGCAACCAGACCTCTCCAACTTGAAAAGTAGGCCCCACAGAATAACATGGGATTGAAGAGATCTCTCACTGGAATGATTGGTCTCCTGATAGTAACCATCTATTGTGACTTTATATATTCTGCAGGCACATAATATAAAAAGTCAAATTGTCTATACTTTTTATATATTCACTTTTTTATATATATGTAAATATATATTTTAATTTATATAACGCCAACTGGTGTACTTAGCACTTTACAGTTTACATTTTGTATATAGGGGTACAGTAATGAAGTGGTTATATAGACAATCACAAGGGGAACACTAGGTGAGCATACATTAGGATAGAAGGATCCTGCCCCATACAGCCTATAACCCAAGTATAGGATAGCTGACATACAGATACAAGCAAGTAGAAGAAGTGTCATTTTTTTACAAATGAGATAATATGGATAGATTATAGTAGTACTACATTTTAAAGGTGCTCTTTTAGCTTGGATTTGAAGTTGTTGAGGGCCTTTGCTTGGCGAATGCTGTCCCATGACAGTGAGCTCCCTAGATCTTGTTTTCAGAGAGATTCCTGGTCAGTGACTTGTGAAAGCAAATGTAATGAAAAACATACAATAACATAGTGATACAATGTAGAAAAGACTGAGCATTGTCTCTGCTTTCACAAGTTACTGACCAGAAAACGCTATGTAAACAAGGATCCAGGGAGCTCACTGTTACTGTAAAAATGAAAAAATATAAAATAAAATAAAAAATAAATACCAAAGGGAAGAAGAACGCAAAATATGTAAGGTAAAAATAAAAGGTTACCATTTCAAACCCTTTAAAGATATGAGGGCTGTGTAATGCATTCTTTTGCAAGGTTAACCTTTCTGGCGCTCAAAGGATTAAACTGCAATACCTTTAAGAGAGCTTTATGCTGTTGTTCAACCTTGCAAAAAATAAATATATAAAAATAAAAATACAAACTCTAAACAAAGAGCCTCCCTTATAATGTGTTCTAGTAGTTATAAAAATAAACTACTCACTTTTTAATGCATAAAGGCCGTCTTCCGATGCTTCCTCGTGCCCATTATACTCTCTGTTGGCCAGCTGCCGATTGGCCGTGTCAAGGCGGTCTGCACAAAGACAGGAAATACTACTTAGAGTCTAGAGGCTGGAATACAGAGACACACACAGCTATAGAGATAAGTGAGAGGAAGGACTGGACTCCGCTCAGCTTTTACCTTTTCACTTTTTTATCTTGGATACAAAACACATGCCTGGCTTACAAGTAATTAAAAAAAAATACAGGGAGGCTGTTGTACTAAATAAAAATGGAGAAAGGAAGATATCATTCTTAACCCTTTGAGTGTCACAGAGGTACTCTGCAATGCATTGCATACCCATTGATTTAAATATGCCATTCAACCCCTTGAGTGCTGGAAAAGTCACTGGAGATCTTTCTAGCTTTCAAAGGGTTAAAGGTTTAGGTTGTTCTTTTTTTTTGGGGGGGGGGGGAGAAAGTATATTGCAGTTGTTTTCATTCCAAAAATATTAAACTAATTTTTCTTAATTAAGCTGCAGTTTTCTGTTGTGGTTACCAGGTGGCGCTGTTCATATCACTCACTATGGAAAGTCATAGACTGCATTATTTTAAAAAAGTGCCTCTTTTTTACACTAGTTGATTATATTGCTTGTGAAAAGATCAGTTGGCTTTTTTTGTCCACCCGATTTAATCATTTAACTCCTTTCAGAGCCAACCACTTGAGTGTCAGAGTGGGTTAAAGTTTTGTCCCCTTTTCTGTACATAAACTTAGATCTGGAGCTATCCTGGCCGGCCTTGGATTAGCCATTTAAAAGACCTGTATTCACAAGTGCTGAAGGTCTGAGTAGCCAGCAGCCAGGTGTTACAGATTAAGTGTAGTGGTCTATTAATGCAAGTAGAACTGTACCTAGAACTGAGAAGCACAGAGTAAAGTCAGGAGCTAAAAGGGAAGTGATCTAAGTGGGAAAAGACAGTTCATTGTTGGAAGTAATCAACGGGGGGTGAGACTTTTCAGTATCCGCTTTTGCTCTTTAGTTGGGTGACTCGCAGCATTTACAAAAGCGACAATTTGAAATTGACCTTTTGATGAGGGCAACATTCTGATGTTACCCATTTGAGGGTCACCATTTAGGCAACACCATTGTAATTGGAGATCAATTTTAGGGAACCCTGTGTTTGGCAATCCTACACATTCTACTGTCACAGCTGTGGGAGGACCTAGCCAGACAAATGCACTAAATCAAATAGGCAGGGTGAGAAGGGGGATATGTCCTGTTTCTACATGGTGGAATGATTGGGAGAGACACTACTTCTCCCCATGCTACATTGCAGCAGGTGTTTATCACCTCTTGTCTGTGCCACCTTCATCTGGTGCCAGTGGAAGGATAGATATTTGAAGAAAAGCATCATGGCACTCAAATGGTTAATTTAGACCTAATTGTAAATATAAATGCTGTTGCCATTTTTACCCACCTTTGTGTCTGGATGTTAACCAAACTGGATTTTGCTCGGCAGAATGTGCACAAGGTAGAGGGATAATTCAGGATTCTGCAAGTTAGGTCTAAAGCAGTAAGGAATTTACTCTGGTTCCTTCAGTCAATAGGGAGAATCAACAGTGTGGGTGGGTCAAGTGAACGCAGGTCAGTATAAAGAAGGTCTGAAACGGCCACCCTAGTGCAATGGGCCTTTGTGATTCTCTGACTACCATAATGTTGAAAGTCACCTCCAAAGCTGCCTCCAACATAGAGCAATGCGTTGGAGATCACTCAAGCAACCAAAGGGTTAAAGTTTTTTTCTTTCTTGTTTTTGTTTTAATAGGCCAAGGTATTTTCTGTAATAGGAAACCGTGAACAGAACTGGTGATGAGGAGTAGGATGTGGTCATAGGCAAAACTAAGGGCACCAAGAGTGCCTTGCCTAGGGGTACCTGGAATGCCAATCCTGTCATTAGAGGCTAATGCCACTGAGGTTGCACTGCCAGATTTGTCCATTTGCACCAATATCTGTTTGCCTCTCGGCTATAAGGGCAGACCAGCCCCAAAATACAATACAGATCTTCAATGCACAAAAAAAAAATCAGCTAAAGCCCAGATTTCTGTTCATAGAAGGCCGGAACATGCAACGTTCAGAGGCTGTCAACTCCAGGGAGAAAAGAAAATGCAGATGCAATAGGTTATAAAAGAGGGTGAAATAAGGTTTGTTTTATTTAGCACACAAAATACATGAGTAGGTGGTAACACAAGTTAGATGGGAGGAGAGGCATAGACTGACACATATCACTCTTCAGTCTGCCCCCCCCCATTGTAAATTCACCTGACACCATTTTTACAGCTAAATAATGGCCCCTTATTCACCTGCTTTCATAAAGATTGTGTGTGTGTCTGTGTGAGAGAGTGTATGTGTGTGTGTGTGTGTGTGTGTGTGAGAGAGAGTGTGTGTGAGTGTGTGTATGTGAGGGAGGGAGAGAGTGTGTATGTGTGTGAGAGAGAGAGAGAATGTGTGTGTTTGAGATGGAGAGAGTGTGTGTGTGAGAGAGAGAGAGCGAGTGTGATTGTGTATGTGTGTGTGTGTGTGAGTGTGTGTAAGAGAGAGAGTGTGTCTGTGGTTTGTGAGAGAGAGTGAGAGTGTGTGTGTGTGTGAGAGAGAGAGTGAGAGTGTGTGAGAGAGAACAGGAAAGGAAGGTGGATGGAGGGTCAGTGAGGTTATACCAATGATATTAGCACACAGAACTAGGCATTGCCGTACAGTCAAGAGTTTTATACAGAATGTTAACCCTTTAAGGACAAGTGGGATGTACATCATTTCAGCAAAACATATTGTTCAGTTTTTCCTATTAAGTAAAAAACAAATAATAAAAACTGGGATATATGTGATTTCAAAGTTATCACTGTTTAATTGTCATTTTTTCACATTAACAGCACCCTCTGGTGTCCAAGCCATTTAAACTCCCCTATTTAAACCCCTGCTTACCCTGGGACCAATGAATTCTCTTAGTGTTTGTTTTCTGATAGCAGCTGTATCCAGTTTTCTATGTTTGATCCGGCCTGTCTTGACTATTGTGACCTCTCTAACACTGACCCGGCGTGTTCCTCTGCCGCCAGTGGATTCCTCCACTCTACTTTGCCTCTCACTGGAGAATGGATCTCCTCTTTATCACACCTTAGTACATAAGCCCACTGGCGTGTTTTCTTCCCGTATCTTCCCCATTTGTTCATTCCTAGCTCCTTCCATTTCAAGTATCCTGCTCTTGATTCCTCTCTCCCCAAGACTTGCCGCTCTGCGTCTCCTCTTCTGTCTCACTCTTCAAATTCCTCCTTGCCTTCTTCCTATAGTAGATCTTTACATTCTCCCTCTCTTGCTCTCACCTGCATCTTCTTCTTGTACTGCAGCTTCTTTCCTCACTTTGTTCTTGCTCCCTCTTGTGATGTTCTGCCTGATCTGCAGCTCATTCACTCTCTTGTCCTCACCCCCCCCACTGACTTCTGTCTGTACAGCAGCCTTTTTCGCCTTGTCTTCTGCTCCCTGCATTTCCTCTCTCTCGTGCTTTTCTCTTTAGCTCTTCTTGTTGGCTTTCCTTATTGTACTGTAAGTATCATCTTTTAGAAGTCATTAGGTCTGTTTACCAAGGATCTTGACCATCCTGTCCAGACTAAGGCTTAAAGGGATAGTAATACTTCGTTTTAACTTTATTTTATTTTGTAGGCATTAAAAAACATGAAGAATGATATAAGTCTTATCTCTCAAACCTTTATGGTTTAAGAGATATTCCCAAACAAAGTATCCCCCCCTGTTAAGTCAGATCAGAAGGGAGATGCCCAGGTAGACTGCAGAGAGGGACAATCTTCAGTTAAGATAAGGGAAAAAGCTGAAAAACTTGTCAAGGGGGGGAAGGGTTTTCATTCTTTTCATATAAAGAAGATTGTCCCCTTCTGTTATCTGTCTGGTCTATGGACTGGATTCCACATCTGAGAAGAGATTGCTTACACTAGGAAAAAGGGGCAGGAGGGGAACTTTGCTTGTGAATATCTCATAAACCATAAAGGATTGAGGGATAAGACTTATATCATTCTTCATGTTTTTTTAATGCCTACAAAATAAAATAAAGTTAAAACGAAGTATTACTATCCCTTTAAGTAGAGTTTAGCATTCAGCTTTGTGGCTGACACCTTTAACTCCATTAGGTGCTGCAGCACTGTTGCATTCCCAGCAGCAATGCCCCCCAGGCTCTGCACCGAGCGTTGATCCCTAGCTACTTGGCCTAGTGAACTTGTGTTCCTCTCTCTGTTCTCTACATCCATATAGGGCAGTGACAGGTTATAACTGTTGAATAAAACAACTCTCAGCAGTAGGAACACCCCTGTTTTACTCAGCAGAAAAAGCTAAAAAATATACAGGATTTTGAAAAGTGCAGCCACTGAATGAGAACAGAAGTGCGACTCACCCCTCAAATCCCGATTAAAGTCGTGCAGTCTCCGAATCTCGCCTTCCAACTTGCTTTTCATGGCTTTGTCTAGCGATTCTCTCTTTGTGGAAGATTTGACCAGACTCTCATACGCCTCAGAAATCTTGTGAATTTCTGTTTCAAACTAAAACAAAAACCCAAGAAATAAAGTGTAAAGCGCACAAAGCTTCCCATATTGCAACAATATAACACTTCATTACAGAACAGATCAATGTGGATAGGAAAGGCCTTGTGCAAATGTGATGACTTCATCACACACATACAGCATTATTTACATCTACTGATATTTGAGACCATCTATCTCCCACTCTATTAACAGTACAATTTCCTCTTATCAATACTGTCTGTTTTTCATTGTACAGGTTGAGTATCCCTTATCCAAAATGCTTGGGACCAAAAGTGTTTTGGATTTTTTCAGATTTTTTTATATTTGCATATGCATAATGAGATATCTTGGGGATGGGACCCAAGTCTAAACACGAAATTCATTTATGTTTCATTTATTTATACCTTATTAGGGTGACCACACATCCCGGAATGCCTGGGACTGTCCCTTATTGGAGGTCTGTGTCCCGCATCCTGGGTCACCCCCCACTGGGACAACAAAGAGTTCTGGAATGGAGCAACATGCACCAGTCCAGCCAGCCAATGAAATTTATTTGCTATATGCCATATAGCAAATACATTTCATTGGCTGGCTGGACTGGTGCGTTGGAGACAGCTGGGATGGAGCAGGTATGCTGAAGCTGCAAGTGAGACCCCCGCGGCTGAGGCTCCTGCCGCCGCTGACCATCTTGCATATAGCAAATACATTTCATTGGCTGGCTGGACTGGTGCTTTGGAGACAGCTGGGATGGAGCAGGTATGCTGGTGCTGCAAGTGAGACCCCCGCGGCTGAGGCTCCCACCGGCGCTGACCATCTTTCTGAGGCTGACACAGAGTAAGAGTTCCCAGTGGGAAATCTTACTCTGTGTCAGCCTCGGAAAGATGGTCAGCGCCAGCGGGAGCCTCAGCCGTGGGACTAGGGTGACCACATGTCCCGGAATGGCAGAATGGAAATGTGGTCACCCTACACCTTATACACATAGCCTGAAGGTCATTTTATACAATATTTTTAATAATTTTGTGCATGAAACAAAGTTTGTGTACATTAAACCATCAGAAAGCAAAGTTGTCACTATCTCATGTCGGCATTCAAAAAATGTAGGATTTCGTACCATTTCGGATAAGGGATAGTCAACCTGTATATATACTAATACAGAGCGAGAGAGAGACAGAGGGAGAAAGAGACAAAAAGACCAAAAAAAATACAGAGATAGAAAGAGAGAGAAAAAAAAGAGAGAGGGGTGAAAGCGAGTGAGACAGAAAGAAAGACTGAAGGAAAATGAGATAACAGAAGAGAGAAAGGGAAGGCTCAAGAGAGCAAAGGTTCAAGAGAGAAAGATCAAGACTGTGAAAGACAGAGCGAGAAAGACTGAAAAACAATAGATCACTAGAATTAAAACTCAAGGGGTAAGAAAAAAAGAAAGCGAAGGAAAGAGATATAAAGAACCAAATTAGCTCTTGACATGTAAGAACATCGCCTCAGTCAGGACACTCCCAGATGAACGGATTGCAGATTGTATTAGTGTCCTATACACACACACAAACAGGTAACATCACAAACCCACCTGATACCCAATATTAGATGCACTGCCCACATGGCTCTCCTAGATGTACTCTGCCTTGATGCACAGGGCCCCAAGCCTTTGGCACCCCCTGCAGCAATACCATGTAACACACTTGATGCACGTGACATTCATGATTGACTGAACAAAGGGACAAGTGCAAAATTCATAGGGGACATTAGGATTTTCTAACCACAGTAAGGTATGGGGGCTATTCATAGTAGGTGTTACTTCTCCTTTAATACTAACTAATTGTAGAGCCTGTTACACGGGCCACAGCGCCACTACCAGCTGATCGCGGGGCAGTCATGCGCAGTAGAGACTGCCCGCTCCGCGGCTGATACAGAGCTGGATGCTCCTTTGTTGTTACACACGTTTTAGCAAATTATTATATAGGATGAGGTCTCTACTGCATTGCTTCACAATAGGTTGGATGGCATGCTAATATTCTGGGGGTTAAAAGCAACACTTAAAGGGATAGTAATACTTAAAATGTAAAATGAAATATGTTGTAGGTTTTATCTCCCTGAGTAAAACAAGAGTACTCCCACTGCTGAAAGGTGTTTTATTCAAACGTTATTGCAGCTCAAACTTGAATTATTTAGGTACAGTATCACAGTGGCCTGAAATTGTACAGTGGCACCGTTTCTACACCATCCTATGGAGATTTACAGTCAACTGAGCAGAGCTGTCCATAGGATGGTGTAACAACAGCGCCACTGTACAATTTCAGGCCACTGTGATATTGCACCTAGAAAATTAAAGTTTGAGCTGTAATAACTTTTGAATAAAACACCTTTCAGCAGAGGGAGTACTCTTGTTTTATTCAGGGGGATAAACCTTACAACATGTATTGTTTTACATTTTAAGTATTACTATCCCTTTAAATGAATGTGAATTGTAGCCATTTTTATTTGTCCCCTCAGGTGAACTTGGTTGGCTCCTCCTGTTTGTGCATGTTGTCCTTGGATGAAACAAAAAAAAAAAAATCAAAACTAGGAGACATCTTGTTAACTCTTTCAGTGTCAGAGGGGTGCACAACACATTGTGGCACTGAAAGGGTTAACTTCTCCGTTCATTACGGAGGAAATAAGACAGGGTGCAATGCACTAAAATGGTTAAAAGCCCCACTTAAATCAAAAAGAAGCTTTATTTATCCTATATTGTGAGGTTGTTTTGCCCAAGAACTGTTCGGCTTGTATTGTGCAGATAAGGTCCTGTATAGGACTAACTTGCACCTGGCGTGGGATAATGTACACCTCTCACCCTGACAGACTATTTTAACAAATCTCTGTCAAATCACAACATCTGCCTGTGTCAGGAACACCGTCCTGAGGCTTTCAGCACAGAGCTGCTACTAGTATCACTGCCTGCGTGTTTTATGATCTCATTAGATCCACAGGAAGAACAACACCAGCAGGTTACTGACAGATGGATTAGGTATAGGCCACAGCAGAAATCCAAATGTTATCGCTGGGTAACACTGGAGAAATTAACATGTATATGGTACAAATGGCAGGGGAACAATAGGAGGCAGAACTAAGAGAGCATGCTAATGTTATACACAGAAATAACAATAATATTTATTCTTATACAGTCTTACAATTACTATGCAGCGTTGAACAAATGTTCAAAAGTCCATTAACCAGGTCACCTTCTTTATGGGGATAGTAATGTTTCACAATAAAACAGCTCCAATTAATCTTCATAGTATTTGGGCCATGGAGAGTGTTATTTCAATACTGTCAGAGTTGTAGTTCAAGAGTAATTGAATGATAAAGTATTCACCTCCCACCCCTTTTACTGATGTAACATTGCTCACCTCAGAGCAGCAAGACTGTCCGGATGGATCACAGAGAGGGACAATCTTCAGTAAGCATAAGGGAAAACCTTAAGAACCTGTCAAGGTGAGCAGGGTTTTCATTATGATCACAGTAAGACTGTAACTTGCTGGTCTTAAAACCAGATTCTGAGGGGAGGTGTCTTACACCAGGTAGAAGGGGCAGGAGGGGGATACTTTATTATTCAATTACTCTTGAGCTACAACTCTGACAGTAATGAAAGAACACTCTCTATGGCCCAAATACTATGAAGATTAATTGGAGCTGCTGTCTTTGTGAAACATTACGATCCCTTTAACAGAGAATGGAATGATGTCAAGGGAGAGAGGTGAGATACCTCCTAAATCCTTTTAGTGCCAGAGGAGTGAGCGACGCATTGATTTGTGTTGCGTACCCCTCTGGCACGAAACAGTCAAAGGCAGCATTTTTACACAGTAATAATAATAATAACAATAATAATAATAATAAACACGCAATTACTTTGAATCAGAAAAAACTATAACATTTCCAATTATATCAGTCCTGGAGGTCATAGACAAAACAAGGGGTGGGGGGGTATTACTAACCCTCTGAGCCCCCCAAGGAGTATGCAATGCATTGAGATACCCCTCTGGTGCCCAAAGGGTTAAATGTTGGTTGATAGGTATAACTAGCATCAGACACATTCCTAAATGTAAGACTAGATGAATAAGTTGGTTTGCCCCAGAACGGCACTGTTCCACTTTTATATATACAGCACAGTGACTATAAACTTACTTTGCCTTCAGAAGAAATGGTGCGATGACATGAAACGCAAAGCACGGTTTCACAATTTTGTTTTTTCAGGGCACCCCAAATATATATACACTAGTTTAAAAGCCCGTGTACACAGGCCACAGTGCCACCCAGCAGCATTGGTTGGTGCCCGGAGCCTCTCTGCTCACTGTCCGCGCTGCATGCATGAAGGCTGTGTGCTCTGCAGTCATGCACAGTTCAGAGTGCTGGAACATGCCTTAGCTGATATGGAACGGGGCACTCCGAATTCAGACCGTAGTCCTCTCTGCACACCTTCCTGGGACAGCGGTCCTAGGAAGGTGTGCAGAGAGGACTCCGCTCCATATCAGCCACGGCGCGTTCGAGCACTCTGAACTGCGCATGACTGCAGCGCGTGCAGCCTTCTCTACTGCGCATGACGGCTTCTTACAAACATCCTAGCAAATTATTATATAGGATATGACACATGCACATATTTTAGCATAGTCATACAAAGAACAATCCAAAGAATTATTTACGCAAAATGCTGAGCTAAGAACGAGAGGTCATCTATTAAGACTAACGGAAAGGTGCTTTAGACTAAAACAAAGGCAGGGATTTTTTTACTGTAAGGGCGGTAAAGCTATGGAATTCTTTGCCTCGGGATGTTATACTTGCAGATAATGTGACTGCTTTCAAAAAAAGCAATGGATGCCTATCTAGCACAGAACAATATTGAAAATTATGACAGATGGTTTTAATGCAGATAGGTTGTTGATCCAGGGAACTATCTGGCTGACATTTGGAGTCAGGAAGGAGTGTTTTTACGCACTTGGATCTAAATTGGAAATGGCTTCAATGTTTTACTTTGATTTTTTTTCCTTCCTCTGGATCAACAGGGGTGTTTAGCATGGGCTGGACTTGATGGACGTATGTCTTTTTTCAGCATTGTCAACCATGTTACTATAGTCTTTATAGAAAAACCATGACCTCTTAGCCTGGTACCAAACAAACACCAAAATGTCACCGCATCCTTTTAAGCACCCCTGGTATAGAGCAATTTTTTTACAGTTTTATGTAAAATGTTGTGTTATTATACCTGATTTATATCCAGTGTTTGGATACCTGCCTATTTGGATCTTTGTCCAAAGTTACCCTGAGTCCTGAGTTACCAAGCAGAGCCGGGCGAATCTCCTGTACTCTCTATTGCAGATTCTCAGGTACGGAGATTGGATATTTATAAGTATTATATCTTTAATCTGAGAATTTGCAACTTTTAAATAGTTACAGGTCATTCTTCCTGCTGTTCCATCAAGTGGCTTTTATAAATAGGACAGATAGACAGACAGATACAGTGGCACCAGATGATGTTTTTAATTTGAACATACTATCCTATATGTCCCCCCTTTTGTGCTAATTTATGTAAAAGTATTTATGCAACATTTTCTACCCCTCAATTAAAAAAAAAGATATAGAATATGTCTGGATTTTTTTCATTGCACTGTAAAGTATTGAAGAGGGATTATTCCATAGGAATAAGTGGCTCTTAATTTGTTTACTAGATTATTATACTTAGATAAGGGCTCTTCATTACAGCCTTCAGGTGCATCTGTCTATATATTTTTTGCATTATATAGTGATCTCTATTCATGTCTGCCTCTAGATCAGCAGTTCTCAACCTTTCTAGTGCCGCGACCCTTTGATAAAATTTCCCAAGTTGTGGTGACCCCTAACAGTAAAATTATTTTTGTTGCTCCTTCATCGCTGTAATTTTGCTACTGTTATGAATCGAAATATAAATATCTGATGGTTTTAGGCGACCCCTGGCAAATCGTCATTCGACCCCCAAAGGGGTCCCTACCCACAGGTTGAGAACCACTGCTCTAGATCACACCTATTTACTGCTAACAAAGAGCTTCAATAGACCTGAATGGATTATAAAGGACACGTTATTAGTCGGTATCCAGTTTTAAACAAACAACTAAGCAGTGTATGAAAAGAGATCAAATGATCAAAATAAATTATATAGATGTGCCTGGCTGCTATATGACACTTGCCTAGGTATAAAATATAAATATATATAAAAATATTAAATAAAAGCCACTTATTACAAAGGCAGTGTTACAATTTAAAATGAGTGACTGATGTCAGTCTCGTTCTTCTATACTTAATCGATTAAAACTCTTTGAGTGCTAGAGGGATATTCAACGCGTTGCATACAAATGCATTGGATACCCCGCTGTAACTCAAAGGGTTAAGAGTTATTGTTAGTATTTTATATCCCCCTCTTACACCTGCCTCTTTACCAGAGATCCAACTTAATGGTTGCTCAATGTGTTGCCATGGAAACCCACACAGCCATTCACTCACACTGAGACATTTATCTCTGTGTGAACACTGACAAAAGCAAAATCATTGAAAAGGACACATTACAGAGGAACTATGACTTGGAAACAATTAGGTGATTTTGAAAGGGCTTCTAAAAGCACCTATATTCATATTGACCATTTTTATTTAAAACAATAATATAGAATATATTTAGTTTTGTTTATTTGTCAGTTAATGCAAATCTGACAGGCATGCCAGCCAGATAGTAACATCCCACAATGCTTCCCATCCCAAGTGTCACTTCCTGCCAGTAAGTACTCGCTCACTTAAATAAAACGACAAATAAAATAAAGCTAAATATCTAAAACTATTGTTTGAAATAAAAAATGTTTAACATAAATATAAGTAATTTTCAAAGGTCTTTCAAGATCACCTGCTTGTTAATTCCAATTTAAAAAATACTCCTAAGAGAGGCAAATGCCTCTGTGTGAGTGAACTCCGGTCTGTTTGCCATGGCCACTGTTTCAACCAGGGTGACCACATTTCCATTCCGCCATTCCGGGACATGTGGTCACCGTAGTCCCGCGGCTGAGGCTCCCGCTGGTGCTGACCATTTTTCTGAGGCTGACATAGTAAGATTTCCCACTGGGAACTCTTACTCGGTGTCAGCCTCAGAAAGATGATCAGCGCCGCCGGGAGCCTCAGCTGCAGGTCTCACTTGCAGCACCAGCATACCTGCTCCACCCCAGCTGTCTCGCACGTACTAGTCCAGCCAGCCAATGAAATGTATTTGCTATATGGTCTTCATTGGATGGCTCAGCCAGCCAATGAGGACCATATAGAAAATACATTTCATTGGCTGGCTGGACTGGCGCGTGTTACTCAATTCCGGGACTCTTTGTTGTCCCGGTGGGGGGTGACCCAGGACATGGGACACAGACCCCCAATAAGGGACGGTCCCGGGCATTCCGGGATGTGTGGTCACCCTAGTTTCATCACATGGGTCAGCCCCCCTAATGTCAGGAAAAGGTGTGGGAGGGGGGCTGGTGAGTTTAACAAAGATTGACTGACATCAGTCACACACTATCTTTTAGAGTGCGCTGAAATAAAAAAATAAAGAAAAATATCAATCATAACATTCTGTAAGATATGTCATTTTGCTTGTACTATCTACAAAGCAGACTGGGGATCAGTTTTATCTGCGCTCCTCTTCTCCTGCTTGGGCTGTGACCAGGGAATGTTACAGGGTGTGACTGTAACACACTGTCTTTTTAAGTAAGAGCAAGTGTAATTTTATTTAAAGTAACAAACATTTTCTATATTGACAGAGTAAAAAAATGGGGGATGGGGATGCAGCTCAAGTTTCACTTATTTTGAAATGGCTTGTTTGTAGTAACAATCACACAAAATTCCTGGTAACAGACCAAGCAAGAAGACAGGAGTTCATTAAACCACTAGGATGCCAGAGAGAGAGAGAGCTCCATTATAATGTGTCAGGATCTCACAGGCAGCCAGGTGTAAAATCTGCCTTCACACTGTATGATGGACTCCTATATCTTTAAAGGGATAGTACTGTATCATTTTAAAAAAAATTGAATCTTGTAGCAATTAAAAAAATAACTCAAACGATGCCAGTGCCGTTTCTCAAACCTTTATGGTTTGAGAGATATTCGCAGTTAAAGTTCCCCCCTCCCTCCCCTTTCCCTGACATCAACGATCTAGTTGACAGCAGGAGATCCCGGTCCTGGGACCAGCCAGCGGCTCTTCAGCAGAGCCGAAACAGTAATATTTTAAAAGAAGCACTTAATTGGAAGGGTCTACAAAGTGTGCCTGGTTTGCAAGCACACTTTGTAGACCGTTCCAATGAAGTAGTTCTTTTTAAATACTGCTGTTTCTGCTCTGCTGAAGAGCCTCCACCAGTCCCTGGACCAGATTCTCCTGCAGTCAGCTAGTGTTGACGTCAGGGAAAGTGGAGGTAGGAGGGATTTTAACTGCAAATATATTTCGAACCATAAAGCTTTGAGAGATGGCACTGGCATCATTTGCGTTCATTTTTTTAACGGCTACAAGATTCCATTTTTTTAAAATGATGCAATACTATCCATTTAAGTCATTCTGTTACACACAGTAATTATATCTATAAACCTAACTGCTGCATGTAGGATGCCTACCCAGGTAAGTCCTTCTGTTCCACACAGTTATTCTATATATATATATACACCTAATTCTGTACGAGGGATGTAAGGCCTTCTGTTACACACAGTAATTATATAAAATTACCTGACTGCTGGATGATGTACACCTACCTAGGTAAGTCCTTCTTTTACACAACAACACACACACATACACACACACACACACACAGTAATTATATAGATACATATGACTACTGTATGTTGGACCCCTACCTAGGTAAGTCCTTCTGTTACACACACAGTAATTGTATGGATACACCAGACTGCCGTATTATGGGCTCCTACCTAGGTAAGTCCTTCTGTTACACACACAATAATTATATAGATACACCTGACTGGTGTATTATCGACAGTTATCTAGGATAGTCATTCTCTTAAACACAGCAATTATATAGATATACCTGACTGCTGTATCATGGACACCTATGTAGGTAAGTCCTTCTGTTACATACAGTAATTATATGACTATGCCTGTTTGTTATATGATGGACACCTAACTAGGTAAGTGTTTCTATTACACACAGTACTTCTATGGTTATGCCTGACTGTTACATGATGGACACCTGCCTAGGTAAGTGATTCTACTACATACACTAATTATATAGGTATGCCTGATTTTTATATTATGGGCACCTAGCTAGGCAAGTGCTTCTGTTACACACAGTTCTTATATAGATATACCTGACTTTTGTCTTACCAATAAGTAAGGCTAGGGGGTTGATGCACTGAGCATGATAAAGAGGTGATAAAGTGGAGATGACTTCTCCAGTTCCTATATTATTCTATGGAGCCATTGCACTAAGATTTCTCCAACTTTGGAGAACCACTTTATCATCTCTATCACTCCTTAGTGCATCCCCCTTCTGTTATACATAGTAACTATACAGATCTATCAGGGATGGACAAAAATATTAAGAACTTTAGAGCAGGCTGGGAGTTTTAGGAGCCAATGAAGGGATGCTTATGCAAATCCTATATAATAAAACACTAGAATGTTTGTCCGATGCAGTCATGAGCAGTACAGACTGCCCGAACGCACAGAATGCTGGGAGCAGGTTTCTCGGACTTATACCCCTTATATACCTGGCTGCTGTAAGTCACCTACCTAGGCAACTCAACTGTCAATCTATTACATAAATTAAAAGTCACATTCCTAGAACATAGTTCACCCCTCTAGCTCTCAAAGGGTTAACTAAACATTCCCTCCATCAGTAAAATGGGTGTAGATATTGAAGATTGTTCTCTTCAGAATTCATATTTCTTCCACAAGGTAAATAATAACTTTTTCTTTCTGCAGAAACACAAATACAGACTTCCTTTTCTTTCCCAAGACACAAACAGTGCAGCACGTGAGCGTGTCCACATGGCTTAGAGAGCAGGCTCATTCTATGGTAACAAAAAATACCTCTCAAAGCTTGCTTTTGTTTGAAGCGGCATGTGAGGGGAGGCTGGACACGGGTTAAAACATGTTCAGGTTACTCAGCAGCTTTGCAATTTCCTTTCAAACTCCTTCTGTTCATTGATAGATCATGGTGCCAACCCACTCACACCGCCTACACGATGAGGCGCCAGAGGAAATCGGGCCAAAGTATTCATTATGCCTCAATGAGAACGACAGCCAGCAGACACAAGAAAAGATAACATGTCCACGGGCCAGTTTAGATGCACTCACCTAGGTTTCTGAATGTTTTCAGCTGCCTATGGATTTACAAAATTGTTTACAAGACCATTCCTTTAAACCATTCAATGCTAGAGAGGTCTCCAATGCATTTATTAAACTTTTTTTTTGTTTATTAAAAAACATATTGTAAGACTTTTCCTGCCGAGTAAAACAAAGGTATTCCAACTGCAGAGAGGTATGTCATTATAAGGTTATTACACTTTAACCCTTAATGACCACTCAGTCGGCAATTAAGGACCACAAAACATTTTTTTTCTTGATTCGAATTCAGGGGTCACGGATGGCATGCAGCCAGCCACGCAGGATACCCTACATTCCATGACGTGCCAGGGCCATCACTGGTCCTTAATGCAAGTTTACCCATGATGATCCTGTCACGTCATGGGTCCTTAAGGGGTTAAACTGTTTTTCTACATTAACAGTGCCCTCTGGTGTCCGTAAAGTCTACCTGCATTTCACCTGGTGTTCAGTCATTTCATTACATTCTGTAGGAGGCAAGTTGGAGACTGAAGGTCTCCACAGAATGTGATAGTAAGAGCTTCAACACTTCCTGTCAGTTTGTACAGTTTTGAATAAATCAAGCCACATCAGTAGTAGTGACCTTATTTTACTTAACAGTAAAAGTCCTATAAAATATACATTTTCATAAAAAAAGTTTACTGCTCGTATAAGAAAGCATTAAACATAGGCTATAGGACTTTTTCTGCAGAGTAAGACTTATGGCTCAAACCTTATATACCCAGTGCACATCTGCACAGTAAGCCGGGAAGGAACCGGTGAGTTATGAGCTATTGGATCTCTGTTCCCACAGCTCTCAGGGAACATGTAGGTCTTTTATTGGCCCTTTACTACCCCTTTAAAAAGGAAAAATGGCAAAAGTAAGAGGAAAACAACTGAATTTAGAGTCTGGAAGAAATTGAGATATGGTGAAAAAAACTAATTGTACATTTTCTAATGCTGAGAGACCAACTCATGACCAACTACTTAATGCTGTATTTACTAAGAAAAATAGTTTTTTCCCTTCTAGGACTCACTGCCCCTTTAAATCAATAGGAATGTTGGTTTTCCCCTCAATTGTGCCACCCTGTCTTTGAGGGTATGGCCCATTTTATATATAAAACAGCCATTTCCCCAAGTGGATGCTTTGGAGGCCTTTCTAGCAGTCAAGAGGTTAAAAATCCATGTTTAACACTTAGAATGCCAGAGTTGGACACCCCTCTAGCAGTGAAAAGGTTAAATCATTATTATTTGTTCCCTGTGGTGCAGTTGGTTTGCCCCATAATTTCTAGGATTCTGTGTTCATATATATGCCAAGGTATCTGTTCTTAATAGTTTTGGGGGAAATCATTTTGTCACTGATGGGATTGATTGTAAAGTAGCTGACTGGGCACATTTTCAGATCTCTATAGAACGCGCCTCAAGCCTCATCTGCCCTCATTCGTGGTACAAACGCTTATACCATGGATTACTTATTGACTACAGGATTATGCAATATATTTGATAATGTATGCTTTTCCAGCTTTAAAAATATTTACTTTGTTGGTACCAGAGTGGTGGGCATCACATTGGTCTGTTGAGCCTCTGTCTTTTTACAACCCCACTGAAACTTAAAGGGCAACTATCTCCAGGGAGAAGACCTACCAGTGAAGCCAGTGTTGCATTGTGAGCCCCGGTGCACCAACAGAAGTGCACATAGCTCCTATACTGGACTTATGAGAAGAGACTGAACTGTGACACTGGTCTTGTAGTTCAGTCTCGTTCGCCTGCATGATGCTGTAGACTTTCTGCTTTGGGCTTGAAAGGGCAAACACAGAGCATCTATGGAACGCAATCTGGGAATTTTGTGGCTGATCACTACATACTAATGTGTGATGTTCTAGCAAAGGACAGGAGTCAATAATTATTCAATGGAGATAAGCACACAAAGCTGTACAACTTTTCAGGGGCACTGCTTCCCTTTGACACTACTGGTGCCTAAAAACAAAATGGCAGTTCTTGGCATTTGACGTTCACGAGGTGTGTACCTATCTCACCTGAGGAGTGATTATATTTATAGCAGGCAAGGAATCTACAAGAGAGAGGGATCACCTAACTACGATATGCATACCAGTAAGTTGTGTAATACACACAGTGTCGCGGGTGAAAATGAATATTTGGAAAGGCACGAGCCAATAAAATACTTTTTGGTGCTACATAGTATAGCCCCAGGCTTTTTACTAAGTCTGCACTCATAGGAGAAGACTTAGTAAAACATGATAATTGCCCTTTAAAAAGAGAGAAGTACTTTCAATGAGCAGATCTGAAATCCAGGGGGAGATGCACTAAAGTTCAATATAATGGCAGATTTTTTTTTTTTTTTGCAATTTGATAAGACCACTTTGCTTTGGGCAATAAGATCCACGTCTCAATACACGGTAAGAAATGGGTATATAAGTAGAGGGGAAGAGTCATTGTTTCTTAGCATAAGATATTGGAGTAAAATCTGCCAATTTGTTAGAATGGTAACAGGCTACATAACTAGGCTAAATTAAAAATACTCACTTATAGTGTATTTTAATGTTCTCCATAGCAGTCTAACGTTAAACGTCACACTAAAATTGGACTGAGGACTGCACAGAAATCTCTGGCAAAATCCACACTTTACCAGTCTCAGGGAGTGGAATGTTTCTCTGAGCTCCAACATCTTGACCAGCTATTAACCCTTAGTACATACGGTGAATAATCACATTAACGTGTACACACTCCCTCAGGAATACAAAGGTGACTAATTAGGTCAAATATACACTGGGGTCTGTATGCAGACTACATCTTGATGGTCTGGCATGGAATGAGCGAAGAATTTTCCCAATTCTTAGAATACATTAAAAGCAATACCATAGGGATGTTGTTCACTTCATTGAGGTGGATAATACTTTATGTATTTCCAGTTATTGCAAGCCAGCATCAATAAATCCCATCTTTAAGAAACAATATTCTGTACCCTAAGCTGGTATACCTGTCAGACAATCCCTGCACATTATGTGGATCAAACCTTCTGATGAGGGTTACGAAATTTAAGCTCAAGAATTGTTCAACAGGATACTTAGCAGGGGGTACCAAGAGGACTTTATTTATCAGTATGGGACAAAGCTAAAATTAATTGAGATTGACATGTCTGACATGTCAACTTAGAATGGTGATTAGGAAGGTTAATAATTTGAGCATTAGTTCATATTACTCAGAGATCCCACATGGTTACCATAATATCCCAAAGGATCATTTTCACAAACACACTGGTACATATGGGACACTGGATGCAAGCGGATGCCAGTGGTGCTGCTTGGTGAAGTCATATTTGCCTGTGTGAGTGGATGCCAGTAATGCTGCTTTTGTCATACACTGGGCCTGCTGTCATCAATGATTTTTAGACTAGATATCCTTTTTTCACTCCTCATAGTTCCAATGTCAGTGTTTTCTATTGCTGATTGTTTCTAAATGGCAGAAAAGGATCCAGTAAGGTCATCTCCTGCTATATTCCATATAGTTTAGGATGCACTGTGCATTCTTATAGGATGTTACTCCCTGCACTGCCATTTGCCTGACTGTGTTCTGTCTGATAAACTGCATGCCTCTTTCCACACTCCTGGACCCACACACCAACACACGGTCAACTAGTCATATGAGTGACTTTGTAGATCATTGTCATGTTTGTGCATGAGCACCCCAGAAGGGCAATGGTGTATGTAGTACATGCACTCGACTGTTTGGAGCTTACAATTGTAACGCACTCAATATTATCCTTCTGTATCCATTTGCTTTCTTTACATAGCCTGGTATGGACGTGTGATACCGTTTATGTGAATGAAGGGGGGTGTACCTAATAAACATTGAAAAGATCCATTTGGTGTCAGCCATAACCCATTCAGTTGACAGAGAGGTATCTGATGCACTGCAATTTGTTGCTTACCCCACTGAGTGGGGTTGTGACCATGGCTGTAGCTGCATAGAGAGGTACAGGGAGATCCCAACATTGCCCCCCCCTCAGGCAGCTGGTACTGAACACCAACAGAGGCATGTATAGGAATTTAGTGCATGTGGTGATGTGCCACATTTACATATAAACATACTCACATGTATACAACAGTCTCATTAATCTGCAAATGAGATGGTCAGTGTGTTAACCCTTTGAGTGCCAGAATGGTAAACTCTGACACTCAAAGGGTTAAGTGCAAAATCATAAACCTTTCGAAGGCTTAGCAGATTCATGATGGATTGACAGGAATATGACGGAGAAGATAAATGTGCAAATGGTGATGTGCCTTCAACACAGATCTGACACAATATAGACATCCTGAGCCCTTATCGAACTTTAGTGCATCTCCCCCTAGGTGGCACTGTCACCAACACTTTAATTTCAACTGTAATGAATTTGGAAGAAAACATCTCTCAGCAACGGAAGTACCTTTGAGTTACTCAGAAGGGAAACCTCCACTCCAATATGTACCACTCTTAATGCCAGAGAGGTGTACAATGCATTAGGGTTGAGGAGAAGACTGCAGAGGAATTGCATACAGGCTGCGTAAACTGTAAGGAAACTGCAGTTTGGGTAAATCCACCCCAGTAAGGTTTAGCAGATGTTCCATCTCTTTTGAGGAAAAAAAAAAAAATAAACGAGTCCATGTGAAAGCATGCACTATACAACGAAAGCTGGGAAATACTCTTCCTGTCCTCTAGAGATGCTAAATACTTTCCCAAACCAGATTCACATTATATACATATTTTTCTGCTCGACATGATCAACAAAATGCTGAATACTGTCACAGCTTGACCAAAAGATAACACAGCAAGTCAGATCATGCAGTTATTTTCTTTGTGCTGAATGTCTACTATTACTACTGTAAATATGACAGTAATTATATAGTGCAGTGGCTCTCAAATTGTGTCCTGTGGAACACCAGGGGGGAGATTCACTAAGCTGTGATAAAAAGTGGAGATGATTTCTCCAGTATATCATTTCTCCAGTTTCTATGTTATTATCTCCAAAGCTGAAGAAATCTTAGTGCGTAGGCTTCATAGAATAACATAGGAATTGGAGAAGTGATAAACTGGAGAAGTCATCTCCACTTTATCACTCCTTAGTGAATCTCCCCACATGGTTCCCTTTAGTAATTCAACATTTTGCATGAAACAAATGGCAGAATGTGGAGCAATATGATTACCCGGGGGCGCTTTCTTGATACACATTAGCTAATTATTTACTCTTAAAGGGAAAGTAACCTTTTGACTTTACATACTCTGCAAGTATATAATATGTAAAGCAGGGCTGGGTTTTCTCATAGGCAGAGAAGGCAACTGCCTAGAACTCTAGATTTTGAGGGGCATCTAAGAGGTATTGACCACATCCACATTCTGAATTGTGGGTGTGGCCAGACAACCTCAATGTTCCTTCACCACTATAAAAGCAGCTCCATTTAATCTTCATAGTATTTGGGCCATGCAGAATGTTATTTTAAAACTGTCCAAGTTGTAGTTCAAGAGTAATTGAATGATAAAGTATACCCCTCTCGACCCTTTTACTGATGTAACACTGCTCACCTCAGAGCAGCAAGACTGTCAGGATGGATCACAGAGAGGGACAATCTTCAGTGAGCATAAGTAAAAACCTGCAAAACTTTTCAGAGGGCAGGGTTACCACTCTCCATAGTCCAAATACTAAGAAGATTAATTGGAGCTGCTGATTTTGTGAAACATTACTATACCTTTAACCGCTTGTATGCTACAGCAATCTCCAACACATTTCACAGCAAGGTGTTGGAGATCTCTCTAACAGTCAAGGGTTAAATGTTCTTTTAGTAAAAGATTGCTGCAGGCCAATGATTTTCTCTGTACCAGGAAACAGGAAGAGACAGAGCATAGACTGAGCATGGGGTCATGGGTGCAGCTATGGGTGCCTAAAGTACCTTGTCAAGGGGCTCCTGGTGTAAAGTCAAAGGGCCTATACTTCCTTTATTATGACTTTTATGGTTTTTAATTTTATTTTTTTACTTTTTTTTTTCTGACTGAGCTTCCTGTATCCGTTTACAGAGATTTTCTGTCATGGACCTTGAAAGAAGATATGCTGATATCATGCAAAAAAAAGCATACAGAACACTCAGTGCTGCAAGGATAGTGTTACACTGTATCAATGTCCTGCTTTAAGGGTCTACCAAGCAGAAAACGCTCTGGAAGCACAGATCCAGGGAGATTATGGTAAGAGACACAAAAAGATGAAAATAAATAAAAAATATTTTTTCAAATGATGAAATAAATAAACAATATAGTTACTTGCACTTGGTGTTTTTTGGTTCCATAGGGCTTAAAGGGATAGTAATGTTTCATAATAAAAGCAGCTCCAAGTAATCTTCATAGTATTTGGGCCATGGAGAGTGTTATTTCAATACTGTCGGAGTTGTAGTTCAAGAGTAATTGAATGACAAAATATCCCCCTCCACCCATTTTACTGATATCACTGCTCAGCTCAGAGCAACAGGGTGGTGCCTGGGTGGATTGCAGAGAGGGACAATCTTCAATTAAGATAAGGGAAAAAACTGAATAAACGCAGGGCTTTAATTGTTCTCACAGTAAGAAGACTGTCCCTTGCTGTGAGCTGTCTGGTCTGTGGATCAGAATCCACATCCGAGGTGAGCAATGTTACACTAGGTAAAAGGGGCGGGAGGGGGATACTTTATCATTCAATTACTCTTGAACTACAACTCTGACAGTATTGAAATAACACTCTGTATGGTTCAAAAGAAGCAGTATTTCTTCCATAAAAACATGCGTTCGATTGCAACATAACTTAAGCAGAAAATGGACAGAAAGCACAAGGAAAAATAGAGACATTTCTGACACAATTCAACTATACTGCAGGGGACAACTAAAAATGATCACTGTTTTAAATGTCCAGTGGGGATTTTTTGCCTTCTACGGTGAACATGGTTTGACCATGTTTTGCATATATATATATATATATATATATATCAATGAGTAACCAGAGACGGACAGCCAAAAATCGACATTCATTTACAGATTATCTAGGTTAAATGTATCTTCAATATTTTGTGGATAAACCAAATATAATCCACAAATATTGTTAGATATTTGGCAATAGTCAGTCACGGCATTATAGGGAGAATATAAAAATTCCATTATTTAAATGGAGCTTTTAACCTCTTGAACATTAACCCTTTGAGTGCCAGAGGGTTACACAATGCATTGCATACCCCTCTGGCACTCAAAGGGTGAAATAGGTCTACAATGAATTGCTTCGCCATGCACTGGTGACCTCTCTAGAATTCAAGGGGTTCAAATCCCCATTTAAACCAATGGGCATGTTTATTTTTTTTTAATATGGTACAAGAGGTCCGGTTCCAAAATTGGTCCACTTTCTGCTGCATGCATAGGGCTCAATACCACTGTTTTTTTGATTGACATTGTACAATGATACTTAAAGGGTCAGTAATGTCCCCTAAAAAATATTTAGATTTAGGTAGAGATTGAAAAAATAAACTGATTGCAACAAGCCCTATCTCTCAAACCGCTATGGTTTGAGAGATATAGGGATTCAAAGTTCCCCACTCCCTCCCCTTCTCCTGATGTCAGCGTCTAGCTGACAGCAGGAGATCCCGGTCCGGGGACCAGCAGGAGGCTCTGCAGCAGAGCCGAAATTGCAATACTAAAAAATAATTCATTAATTGGAAAGGTCTACAAAGTGTGCTTGCAAACCAGGAACACTTTGTAGACAGTTCAAATGAATGAATTCTTTTTAAGTACCGCGATTTCAGCACTGCTGCAGAGCCTCCTAGAGTCGTATGACTTGAATCTCAGCTTTACAGCTGACATCAGGAGAAGGGGAGGGAGGGGGGAACTTTGAATCCCTATATCTCTCAAACCATAGCGGTTTGAGAGATCGGGTTTGTTGCAATCAGTTTATTTTTTCAATCTCTACCTAAATCTAAATATTTTTATGGGGCATTTCTTTCCCTTTAATACATAGTAACATAGTTGAAAGGACTGAACAAAAGACATCCATCCATCAAATTCAGCCCATGTCAGATCACCCCTGTTGAAACAGAGGAAGGCAAAAAAAAATAAATAAAAAAAAACATTCAAGATTGTTCTAATTAAGCCCCAAGTGGAAAAGAAAAATCCTTCCTGACTCCAAATGGCAGTCAGATATTTCACTGGATCAACATCCTTTTTGCTTTGAAAGCAACTGTCATAATTCTCAATATTGTTATGTGCTATATAGGTATCCATTACTTTTTTTAAATCATATACAGTATCTGAAAGCACTTTACTGCCCTTACGGTAAAAAAAAATCCCTGCCTTCATTTTAGTTAAATGCATCTTTCCTCTAGTCTCCATGGATGACCTCTTGCTCATTTCTGAGCTTTTTGAGTAGTAGTGAAATACATGCGGCTCTCAAGCTGACCAACCATAGGTTGCCCACCCTTCTTTGGCATGCAGATATTTTACCTACCTTTTGCAGTTTGTCTGCCTTTTCATAACAACTCTCCAAGTGCTGGCGCAGTGTACTGTTCTCCTTGGTTAAAATCTCTACCATCTGCTGTGCCCTCTCTACCATGGCAAATGCTTCAGGTGGGAGTTGCGGGCTGGGTGAAGGTGATGGAGAGGGGTGAGAGGTCATGCCCATTGGCAGTAGAGGCAGGAGAGCTGAATGTAAAGAGCCGCTGACTGAGGAAGCTTGAGAGGACATGGGGCTGTGATGTTGCAATGGGATGGAGGGAAATGGGAGCTGCTGGCATTGTCGGCTGCAAATAAAACATCAAAATGATACAGCGGGCACTTGGCACATAATGGGTGTCAGAAATATTTATATTTAGACAAAGCAGGGATGAACAGTTTTAGCAATCAATAATACTAGCACTTTGTTAATTGGTGTCTGACGCAGAAACATGCTGTTTGATGTTCTGTCTACTTTACGTTGATGTGTCTCAACAGAATACAAGTTTTAGACTGTACTTATTGTTCACTCTTCCCTTCGGTGTGCTGTGAATGGCTTCTATCATTATATCAAGCTACGGTTAGCATTACACTGAGGTTGCACCCTCAGTATAATGCTAACCAGAGCTTGAAATAAGGATAGAAGCCATTCACAGCACACCGAAGGGAAGAGTGAACGTTCTCCCTGGGGCAGCTGGGAGGGAAGTGGGAGGAGAATTAGGCAGTCAAGAGATTTCCTATTACTACTTTATTAACAAAATCAATGATACAACATTTTTTATAAGGTGATACATTCCCTGTAAACCCTGTGAATTCTAAAGAGGTCTCAGTCCAATGCATTGGAGACATCTCTAGCATTCAGAGGGTTAACTGTCCTATTTACAATTAATGTGGGTTGTTGTTTCCCCCCTACAATGCAGCTGATTTGCTCCAGAATTGCATTACCTGCAAACCTTCTTGCCCCAAGCCACTGGTGGTCCACTAAGGTCTGGGGGTAGGAATGTTGAAATTATGTGATTCACGTAATAAAGTGGGCAGGACTTGATAGGGGGTGGGTGGAAATCAGAAAAAGGGAGGTGGAGTTTGCCCTTAAAATGGCAGAGAGTGGGAAGAAAACAGCATGGAGTGACCTGTACTGGCAGTAAAGTGCGTGGAGTTACAAGCGGACTCACTGAGAATCAGCCTCTCTCCCCACAGACCTGGTAATAAAGTATAAAAAGTGGCTTCTCCTGTCAGATCTGCGGGGGGAATGGAGATGTACTAAGCGGTGGTAAAGTGATGATAAAGTGGAGATGACTTCTCCAGTGATATCACTTCTCCAGTTCCTATGTTATTCTATGCACTAAGATCTCTCCGACCTGAGAAAACTTAGTGCGTAGGCAGTATAGAATAACATAGGAAATGGAGGACTGATATCACTGGAGAAGTCATCTCCACTTTATCACCACTTTACCACCGCTTAGTATATCTCACCCAGTGAGATCCCAGGTATGAGAATTGCCAGTCTCTCCTTTTGTCATACAGTCCATAGTGTATTTGATATTTTGATCAGCTCCAAATAAAAATCCCTAAGGCACAACTCAAGGTCCTGGCTGATCTCAGCTGGCTGAATGGACAAAGGTTTTCTCTCCAAATACTCTTCTAATCCAATGTAATGTAAACAGCATGAGAATCAAGAGTTCTCATTATACAGAAGCATCTGCAATACATTAGCCCTGGGATGCTAGAGAGGTCCCCAACGCAATGTATTACAGTCTTCTCTAGGATCCAAGTGGTTAAGTTCTCATGAACTTTAAATGAGTACTAAGTGGTAAAAGGCAAAAAAATTAGCCTACAAAAGCATGGAAATTCAGGGTTATAGTTCATCCAACTTTAAAGCGGAACTTTAATTTTGTATATAGTCGCCCCGCAATAATTAAGCGTATGAAGACTAGCTTCATAATACTTCTATTAGCTCGCAGAAGTGGCAGATTCTAAAGAAATCCTTACTTTTCGGGGACTGGAAGCCAGACATCAGTGTAGACATCTTGTCTGCGATCCTGCGTTGTCAGTCCTGGTCTCCTCTAGGAGGCATTGCATGTTACCTCAAGGCACCGGAAGGGACTGACGGCACAGGCATGTAGACTGCACTAACCTGGCCATTAGTCTCCGAAGAATAAGGATTTCTTTAGAATCTGCCACTTCTGAGAGCTAATAGAACTATTATGAAGCTAGTCGCCATTACTGGAGGGTGACTTAATACAAGGTGAAAGTTCCACTTTACAGGAGAATCACACCATAGGAATAAGTGGCCCTTAAAGTGAACTTAAGATAATTAGTTAGAATTAAACACTGCGTATATATATATTGTCTGAGCTATTTGTTTGCAATAGAAATAATTAACTTTCATTTGTAGGTGGCAGTGTGGCACTTTATGCCAATTCGTTTCTGTGTTGGATCAAATAATCATACTGTGCTATTAATGAATGTAACCAAATGTACCATTGTGTGTGTGAATGTGTGCACGGGCAAATGTATGTAAGTGCAAATGCTTGTACATGTGCAAATGTGTGTTCAAGAGAATGTGTGCACATGCATATTTGCATGTATGTGCAAATGCATATGAATCTGTGTAAATACGTATTTGAATGTGCACAAATGTGTGATTGCGTGTGTGACCATCCAACTGTTTTAGAATAGAATTCCCATCACCCTTGACTGCTGGGCAAAGAAAGATGAATAGAACTTTATTCCAGCACAGGACGAAGAACCAATGATTCCCCACAGCAAACATTAGCTGAAGAGGGCAGGGGAAATGGGGTAAAAACATGTATCATCTATTACAAATAAAGCTTTACTTCACGTTCTCTATAAGTAGTGGACTTGCAATATTTAGCCAAGAAGGAACTAAGGTTGGAATACAAGACAGTGGCACATTCACTATTTTATAAAAGCCATACATTTATGTGCTGTTTGCAATTGCTCACATTTTGATGCAAGACACCTATTAATGCATTTAAGGGATAGTAATGTTTAATTTTAAGTTTCTTTAATATTGTAGGCATTAAAAAATAATTATGATGCAAGTCTTATCTCTCAAACCTTTATGGTTTGAGAGATATAACTGTCTAAAGTTCCCCCATCCAGAGAAGTCAGAGCTCTAGCTGACAGCAGAAGATTCCGGTCATTTGACCGGACGGTAGCTCTTCAGCAGAGAAAAAAAATCGCTTGCTATTTAGAAATAAATACTTCATTGGAACGGTCTACAAAGTGTGCTTGCAAACCAGGCACACTTCGTAGACTGTTCCAATGAAGTATTTATTCTAAATAGCATGACTTCGGCTCTGCTGTAAAAGCCGCCAGCTGGTCCCAGATCCGGAATCTCCTACTGTCAGCTAGAGGGCAGACTTGTCTGAAGCATAAAGATTTAAGAGATAAGACTACATCGATTTAATTATTTTGTTAATGCCTACAGTATTAAAGAAACTTAAAATTAAACCTTACTATCCCTTTAATACTGAATAGCACATGCTCCTAACTTAAAGGCAATGTTAGCCAGACGTGTGAAAATGTGTACTAATTGCTTTTCTGAATTAGACACAATTGCTAATCCTTTCACAAAACGGCTGAGGTTTTAGACACCTCCACTTTTGGAAATGCATTCGCTAAAAAATTTAGCAAAAGTTCACTAACTGAGAAAAAACGTGCGCAATTCAGTAAAATTTTAGAGCTGTTCATTTTGCCATCAAAAGTAAACTGTAAATAGTGATTGCACACGTTTCTTGCATTCCACCCTAAGCCCATAGTTATAATAGCATACTGGAGTTTTTTGGAGTAACCCAACTGCATCACAAGGGACAAATACAAATTCTGGTTAAATTAAATTGGGCTTGTAACCCTTTGGATGCTAGAGAGAGGTATCCAGTGCATTGTTAAGCATTCAAGGGGTAAAAAAAAAACAATTTAAATGCATGGTAATTTAGCAATTTTTATATTGTCTCCTATGGTGCAATTGATTTAGTCCAGAAAAACTCCAGTTTACTTTTTTTAAATGGGCCTGTATTCACTTCTCATTGGCTGGAAGTGGTACAAGGCTTCACATGCAGAACTCCTCGAGTTGTAACCTGACAGTCATACCTGGGAACTCTCCAGAAATGCCTGGAGTTAATTATCAGATCTCCGGGGACAGAGGCTGATTATCTGCTCTGCCCACTTCCGAATCTTTCTGCCTACTTCCATCCTGTTCCTCTCACTTCTGCCCACAATCCTAATTAAGGTCTTCCTACCAGATTATGCCTCACTCACTGAGACACAATTTGCATCATTCAGACATGACCAGTTGCAGCCCATGACCCCTCTCTGGGTTCCCAGGTACTCTGACAGTTGTCTCAGTCTATCCACAGGGGGCAGTAAAGCAGCAGCACATTGCCGAAAGAACATTCAGGAAGTACAGGGTACATGGAAAACACTAGCAAAAACACAGGCTCCATAAGCCATTAATGTTTTAGCATTGCCAGAGTCCACAAGACATAATTTTCCACTGTAATATGTGGGTTGCCCTCTAAGAGTCAGATATATCTATTTATATTTTTTTATATTGTATCTGCAGTTTCCTGTGCATAATCAATAGGGTTGCCACCAGGACGGTATTTTACCGGCACAGCCGGTAATTAAGGTATTGGAGCCGGTGCCGGTATAACTGCTATACCGGCAACTGAAAAGCCGGTATTTGTATGCTTCCAGGGAGGGGAGTAAGGTGACTGAGCGGGCAGAGGCAGAGTCCCGTAATAATCGGTGTTCCAATGCTATTCCTTTCTTAGAAGTCTCCCAGAAATCACTGTAATATTACAATAATTAGTGCTTCATTACTATAACAGCCCTGTAAATCGATCCTGCTTAGAAATAAGACTGTCTCACCCTCCCTCCTTCCTTCTTATTCCCACATGAATTGTGATCATTGGCTGTTCTCTGGTGCCAGGCTACTCTGATTGGTTTAGCTTCCGGTCACATGATGAGGTGAAACGCACTTTCTGGAAACCCATCAGGAAATAAACGAAACAAACCAAAAAGCATGGAGAGTCTTCTGTGGTATGACAGACAGCAGAGGAGAGGGTGAGAGACCCGCGAAGGAGCGAGGTGAGAAGCATTAGCAACCTATTGTCTATAGCACCCACTGTGTAAATAATCTACTACTGCTATGTAAGGGGTGCCAGGGGTGGGTGTGATAAGTAAGAAGGGTACCAGGGGAGGGGTGTGCCAGTATAGGGGCATACCTAGGAGGAAGGGGGTGAAACAGCAGGGGAGTCAAGTAATGGGGTTCCAGTTTAGAAGGATACCAGAGAAGCGCAGTGATAAATAAGATGGTGACTGGGAGGGGGTGTCAGGTGCAAGTTAATGCAAGGGCTGTTTATAGTTTGAGGTGGGCGATTATATTTGCAAGGATAAGGGTCTGCTTGCTTGGGGACAAAGTATGTACAAACTGGGGTCCTGGTAAATGATGTGTAAGAGAAGGGGAATTCATGTAAAATGTGGGACAGCCCATAGAGGCATTGTCTGGACCCATTTAATGTAAGACCTGCATGGAGGCGAGACTCTTGATGCAGGGCATCAGCTCAAGTGCAAAATTGTAAATGCTGTACTAAGCTTGCATTTGGAAAGTGGGCATCAGACAGTGCCATCTTTACTTACCAGATTGTATGTGTTATGGGGGTTTCATGTGGCACAGAGAGTGCTATTCTTTACATCCCAATAATGTATATGTATCTTTGATCAAACAGTATATATCTGCATTAATTAATGCAACACGCTGTACCTGTATCTTTTCATAAACTAATTGATTTGTCTATGGATGAAAACAAATTGCTACGCATTTTTGTTTGATTGGATGCCATCTGCAGCCAGTAAAGGGAGGGACCCTTGCATGTAGAGCAGCTTTCTAGGGGCGTGGTGGATCATTGAGCTGAAAATGCCTGCTACAGAAGCGGGTGTGTTGGTCATTCTGGAGCTGGGATCCAAAAACAAGTATTTTCTCTGCCATCCATTGATTGTCTTTAACCTCTTGAGGACCAAAGGGGTATGCAACACATTACAATGAGTTGCATACCCCTCTGGTCTCCAAAGGGTTGATTGGGCAGTCGCTTTGCTTTCAGTGAAAGGGTTAAACAACTGATCATACGTGTCAGGGAGCAATGTTTGTCCAAGACAGTGCCTCTTTTGAGTCCCAGGTTATTGGACTACAATCCCCATAATCCTCTTGTTGTTCAGTCTGCAGTGGACAATGAGGAACTAGGTCTTCTTTTAGTTCCCATGTCCCAAAGAGAGAAAGTTCTAGATGAGATTGGGAGGGAAAACCTATGTTATTGCTCCTGCCCTGAAGCTCAGTTTTGTAGGGTTATGCAACATTGAGTGGTTCTGCCCCTTTTGCGGCTCCTCCCTTTTGCAGCTCCGCCCTCACATGGCCGGTATTTTTTTGAGGAAAAGGTGGCAACCCTAATAATCATCTGTATTGAATTCTTCTGTAGGTCACACCTCCAGACTACAAACAAGGCTTCAATAGACCTGAGTGGCTCATAAGGGTAATTTGTCTTTATAAGATTACAAACAAACAATTAGCAGTATACTACAACAGAGGTCAAAATATACTCAAAAATAATATATAGATATAACAGGCTGTAATTTGAATGACACCTACCAAGCTAAGTAATTTGTTAATATTAAAAGGCACTTATTCCTAGGGTTTAATTTGCCTTCAAAGGGATAAGTAATGTTTCATAATAAAAGCAGCTCTAATTAATCATCATAGTATTTGGACTTTGGAGAGTGTTATTTCAATTCTGTCAGAGTTGTAATGTAAGAGTAATTCAATGAAAAAGTATCCCCCTCCTGCCCCTTTTACTGATGTAACACTGCTCAGCCAGAGCAGAAGGGAGGTGCCCAGGTAGACTGCAGAGAGGGATAATCTTCAATTAAGATAAGGGAAAAACCTGAAAAGCTTGTCAAGGGGGGGCAGGGCCTTCATTGTTCTCATAGGAAGAAGAGTGTCCCCTGCTGTTATCTGTCTGGTCTATGGACTGGATTCCACATCTGAGAAGAGATTGCTTACACTAGGTAAAAGGGGCGGGAGGGGAAACTTTGCATGTGAATATCTCTCAAACCATAAAGGTTTGAGAGATAAGACTTATATTGTTCTTCATGTTTTTTTAATGCCTACAAAATAAAATAAAGATAAAACAAAGTATTACTATCCCTTTAAAGGGTTAGTAATGTATTTTTAAAACAAAAGGAACTATTGTAGCTATTACAAAAATAAACTAAATGACCCCAGTCCTAGCTCTCAAACCTTTATGATTTGAGAGATATAACGTTTTAAAGTTCCCCCTCCCTCTCATATAAAGGTTTGAGAGATGGGATTGGGATCATTTAGTTTATTATTTTAATAGCTATAATATTTTGTTTTGTTTTAAAAAGACATTACTATCCTTTTAACTCTGTGCATTGTTGATTACATGATTACAAACAATATAATTGCACAGCAATGGATGAAGCGGAGTTAAATTCAACAAACTATAATTCTGAATTTCCATGACTTGTATGCTACAGTGAGAATTTGAACATTGGTTTTAACATTAGCTTTATAGCCTTTAACCCTTTGAGTGCCAGAGGGGTACGCAATGCATTGCAAAGCAATGTGTCGCGTACCCCTCTGGCACTCAAAGGGTTAATTTCCACCTTTCTCTTTTTTATAACGTTATTTTTCGGTTCTCTCAAGCTTGTTTGATCGATCACGCACACAAAGCTTCATCACTTTTTTTCCAATGAGCTTTTCATTATGTTCTCTAGGATACAAGAGGTCCAAAGCCTCATTCAATTAGGAATTTAATTTGTTCCTATGGTGCAGTTGGTTTTCCCAACAATTGCTCCACTTTTGTTTTTGTGAATATGGCCCATAAGTTCAGATCTAACATTTTCTTCCTTCAAAACCACAAATTATAAACGCTGCAACTGAAAGCTAAAGAGGAGCAATTCTGGAGCAACCCATCGGCACCACAGGGAACCCATAAAATGTTCCCATACAGTAAATGGGACTTTTAACCTGACTGCTTGAGGGGTCTCCATACATTGCTTCAAAATGCATTGGAGACCTCTTTGGCATTCAAGGGGTTAAAAGTCATATTTCATTCAGGAATTTTCATTTGTAGCCTATGGTACAGTTGACTTGCTTTAGAATTGCTTGTCTTTAAGTTCCAAAATACGTCCCTAAGCCATCCATCTATATAAATACACAGGACTAGGAAAGAAAAGTGAAATTACCTGGTTATATTATATTCAGGTGGAGGTTGATATCGGAGAACCGATGATTCCGTTTTCGATGGCTGCTGAAGGGCAGAATAGGATCTAGTTATTTCCTGCACCCCAGAATGTTGCTGTTCATTGTAAAAGTGCCCATGTTCTTGCATTTTGTTTACAGGTGTCACCACTTGCTTTACCCTGAAGGGATAGTCTGGAGGGGGCCCTCTCTGCTCCATATCTTTTCCTGAGGACTGAGATGGAGATGGTGCCCCATTTTTCAGTCCTTTGATGCTACCAGAGGTAGATGTGTGTTGTTTTGCTCCATTCCTCTCTAGCGACAACATTATTCTCTCACTCATAGAGCGAACGTGACCCTGCTTAAGTTCTTTAAGTGCTTCATCTTGATGAGCCTGTCCACTATTGGCTCGGCTCACAGTTGGCCTGCCCTCGGTTTTAGATTTGTGATTGGCCACTACGCCAGCAACATAAAAACCTGGGCCTACAGGTCCTGGCTGCTGTCCCCTGAAAAACTGGGACTGTGCCTTTGCCTCTTCATAGGTGGGAAGTTCCTCGTTATTTTGTGGGAGTTGAGGGGTTCTTAGAGTCTTCTCCATCACGGTGTTGTCCACCTGATGCTCTTGCCCCTGAGGTTCTTGTCGTGCTGACTGGTTGACCATTTGTGGGTCTTCTTGAGTGAGATTTTCCGAAGATGAAATGGTATTTGCAGTGATATTATTTGGTCCTGCACTCCCTGTGGCCTGATGCTGTATAGCCAGAAGGTTCATATTCTCATTTGGATTGCCATAACGCAGCTGTTCTTGGATTAATCTCTGTAGCACTGTTCCTGTTGCAACATCTTCAGAACCTCGCATTTCCACCTCCGATATCCGTAGGAAGTCCTGAGGTAGGAAGTTGGGCAGTTTCTCCTCTGAAAAACATGGAGACCAGAACATAAGTTTATAGCTTTTATGTAAAATTATTCATATTCTGGTTTTTCAATTATTGTAATTTCTGAACACAAGAACGAACCTGCAATACTAAGGGCAATCAATTTGATATATACATAACAGTGGGTGCAAATAATGCTGAATAAAGAAGCCTAACATTAAGCCCTCAGGTACGGCTCAAACTGTGTAAGACTTCCATGGAGTACGTCATACCCTTGCATCAATTTGTCTGATACACTCTGTACGGTTTTTATGCTTACAGAACTGAGCACTGAATTTTATCAGTCAGTGGTTGGTTTGTGCAATAGATAGAATACATTAACCTAAAAACACGGGGCAAATCAGCTGCATCACAGGCAACAAAGGAATATTCCAAATGATCTAAATGGTTAGTTGAACTCCTAGCATAGTAGGAGAAGCAATTCATTGGAGACCTCTCTAGCATTAAAAGCCCCCATTTAAATTAAAGGAATTTTTTTTCTTGGTTTGCTCCTGAATTGCTCCATTTTTGGCATTGTTAATATATCCCAAATCAGTGACGGAAAACTGAAAAATCTTCAAACACTATTGGGGCTTCCAAATACCTTCAATAATTTGGTAATTATCCACCACTTTTCTTTATTATTACAGCAATTACATGTATATTTAGAATACAACATAAATGTATTTTTTGTGCTCTCTATTACACTTCTGCAAACAATCAATAACCACAGACTACCAACAATCATCATCATCATCAACTCCTAAAGTACGTGTAGAATTTACAGAGGATCTATTCTAAAGCAAGCAAACAAACTGCACCAAAGTGGACAAGTGAACTTCCCCAAGTTCCCACTGATTTAAATGGGGCTTGTAAACCCTTGAATACTGGTGAGGTTTCAAGCCCATTGCGTTACTATGGAGACCTCTAGCATTCATGGACTTAGAAGCCTTATTTAAATCAATGAAACTTTTTATTAGTCCCATATGGTACACTTGGTTTGTCCTCAGTCATAGTACATTGAGTCATTTGCATCCAAAAAATGTTTAGTAAAGCTGCAGCCAAGGCTTGATTAGAGTAAGTCAAAGTAGGCTCTTGTTTAGAGTGTCAGATTTTTAAGGGTTGCGTAAGTCCAGGTATCCATGTTCTCATCTATCCCAGATGTTGTGTTTAAGCACCATTGCCTATCTTCTTCCCTGTGAGCTTGCCCTCCCTCCTCATCATCAGACTGATCTCTGACCTCTCAGTCACTACTGGCTTCCTGTAAACTGTGATCCTCAGAAGTATCAGATTATCTCTGTTTTGTACAGTCAATCATCTCTCTGCACTACTAGTCACATGATGTAGCTTACACAACAACATGAAATGGTGTGATAGTTCCGGAGTGGTTGTCCCAACAGCAACATAAAAAAAAGGCAATGGCCATGTAATATGGTAAATTCACCTCCAAGTGACAAACAAGAGAAGATTGTTTTGGTTTTGTGGTGAAGCAGTTCCATAGAATTTACTCTGCCACTGGCACAACCATTAGCATTTTCATGCATGGATGCACCCCAGTGTTCAGAGGGGCCTCCAGTCTCAGCAGGACTCACTTTGGGTTCCCATCACTCACAGTTTTACACAAAGGAACATATTTAAACCTGTGGCCAGGTGGTGTGGGAGACATGAGGCTGTTCTAGGTGCACAACACTTAAATGTGGGTGCTTTCTTCACAGATAAGAAGGGAAAAAGGAAGGATGTCACTAAATGAAGATCTAAAAAGTTCACCAGTGTATAGGGGACTCCATTCACAATTCTGCCAAGTGTGCCTCAGCAGTTCTTAAAGGGATAGTAATACTTCGTTTTAACTTTATTTTATTTTGTATTCATTAAAAAAACATGAAGAATGATATAAGTCTTATCTCTTAAACCTTTATGGTTTATGAGATATTCACAAGCAAAGTTTCCCCCTCCCGCCCCTTTTACCTACTGTAAACAATCTCTTCTCAGATGTGGAATGCAGTCCATAGACTGGACAGATAACAGAAGGGGACACTCTTATTCCTATGAGGACAATGAAATCCCTGCCCCCCTTGACAAGCTTTTCAGGTTTTTCCCTTATCTTAATTGAAGATTGTCCCTCTCTGCAGTCTACCTGGGCACCTCCCTTCTGCTCTAGCTGAACAGTGTGACATCAGTAAAAGGGGCGGGAGGGGGACACTTTGTCATTGAATTACTCTGGAACTACAACTCTGACAGAATTGAAATAACACCCTCCAAAGTCCAAATACTATGATGATTAATTAGAGCCGTTTTTATTATGAAACATTACTATCCCTTTAAGACTGCCTTGCCATGCTCTAATGGTAACATATCACAAAGAATGTTTAAATCTGGTGCACAAGGACTAGTTTAACATGCCCATTAAATAGTTCTCCCTGTCTATGGATAATCAGTGTTCCCATAATATCAAGTAGAATTTACTTGAGGGTGGAGGGTAAATAAGCCCTACCGAGACTGAGGGAACTGTAATTATCTGAATACCAGAGGTAAGCATTGTGAAACACGTTATGTGCTATATATTCTTTTAGTGCCCAAGGTGTTAAGTTGCATAGAAATTAATACTTTCTGGGGTGAAAAGGTGTAGTGGATTGATACTATGCAAAATATAGAGGAATGGGTTTTTTCCAGTAAGGCATTTATATAATGAACTCTGAAGGGTCTAAATATTTATTGTGTAGAGGTGCAATGTAAAAGGGTATTTTTGTCCAGGTAGAACACAAGAATGGATTAAATTGCGCTCCAGTAGGAGGATGGATACTTTACTCCATGGTTCCTTTATTCCACAGTGGAGGAAAGATAAATGCATTAATATAGGAGGTAATATTGGGCACAGCGCCCTATAAGGAAAATTAGGAAATAGTCCACACATCTCTTTTAGTGGGTGGGAACAGTAGGTTGATCGGTCTATATGCATTTGGGGGTGTGGTCATGGGTGGAGCTACAGGCACCAAGGATGGTTTGCCTAGGGGTGCCTGAGATGTAAATCTAGTTCAGTCCAGAACAAAACCATTGAAAGGATTTTTTTTTTATATAAATATTATGCAGCTGACTTGCTCCAGAATCGCTTAACTTTTGTGCAGATCTGTTCCATAATTTTCTACTGCTTAGCATTATGTGACTGGTCATGCATAAGCACGAAAGAAAAGACTAGCAATCCTGGAGCACATCAACTGTACCATAAGACAAATAAATACATCTTAAATAAATTCACAGTGGTTTAAGGGGGTCTTTCAACCTCTTGAATGCTGGCAATACCAATGACAGCAATGGGAGTTTGGGGAACTTTTATTGTCCAGGAAATCTCACAAATGCTCACTAGGAACAAAGCCAAATGATGTAGCAGGCTCTGTAGTACCTTATCCTACCCAGGGTGAAGCTCTTTTAGTGCAGCACAGAGAAGGAATATACTGAACCACAATTCTACTTTTAACGAGAAAAGCAGCAAATCCCAGACATGTGTTTCGGTCTTTTTTGGGCCTCATTAGTGAAGTGCAGCTGTTCCCTCTATGTACTTGTGAGAAAGAGGCCCACATCTGGAAAGCTCCATTATCAAGAAGAGACCAAGTCCAAGCATTATTTGCTCCTCTTTTCTTTTGTGCATATGGCCTGATCAGTCTTTATATTAGAAATAAATAAGATCATGTACCTGCTTGTTCTCTGCCACTGGCACCTGCCTCTGTGCTCACTGTGGAGACATCATTGTTTCCAGAGTACAGGGAATGATCTTGATGACGATACCCAACAGCTCGGTCATACTGTATGGGTAGACCATAACACGCGGATGTGGCACCTGTGATTGGATCATAAAACACATTAGTACAACTTAGGCCTAGTCCACACTGGTTAGAGATAGAATTGCCCATTGACTTCTGTGACAAAAAGTAACTTGTGCTGGGCAACAAGAAATTGATGGCAAACCCCAAAGCTTAACGTAGCCTTATGGTAAAGAAAATGCCACTGCAGCTCCTGTTTGGTAGTAGGCAGTAGGGGTCACTGCGTGTCTAGGCCATTTTCTTGAAGCCGAAGCACAGGAGTCACTTTTTGGTTTTAGCAGTCAGGGGGTAATTACCTCTCAAATTTAAAACTTTGTGTACTTGTGACACTATACGAATAGACCAAATCATTCATTCTTGTGTTTGGAACTTTTTTTTCTTTTTCTTATGGGTAGACCATAACACATGGATGTGGCACCTGTGATTGGTTCATAAAACACATTATTACAACTTAAGCCTAGTCCAATCTGGTGACTTTGTTGCAGAAAAATTTTCAAAGAATAGATATTTTCTTGTAGGCAGTTCACATGGATGCCTTTTGTTGTTTAGTTATTTTCAATGGCAAGCTAGGTGAACTAGGAATAAAATAGCTTAAGGGTACATATAACAGCGGTGGGCAATAGGATGATCACATTCCCTTTCTCCCATTCTGGGACAAGAACATTTAATACCACAGAGTTGCAAATATTAGAGAGAATTGCCCACTGACTTCTGTGACAAAAAGTAACTCTTTTGCTGGGCAACAGGAAATTGATCGCAAGCCCCAAAGCTTAACGTAGCCTTATGGTAAAGAAAATAGCACTACAGCTCCTGTTTGGTAGTAGGAAGTAGGGCTCACTGCATGTGAAGGCCATTTTCTTGAAGCCCAAGCACAGAAGTCACTTTTTGTTTTAACAGTCGGGGGTAATTATCTGTCAAATGTAAAGCTTTGTGTACTTGTGACACTATACGAATAAACCAAACCATTCTTGTGGGTTTTTTTCCTTTTTTCTTAAATTAGACCTCAGGGAGGGGGTTATTGGGACCACTCCTCATGCTCTCCCAGGCATTGATTGCCTATCCATTAGGGTAGGCAATTAAAGGGATAGTAATACTTCATTTTAACTTTGTTTTATTTTGTAGGCATTAAAAAAACACAAAGAATGATATGTCTTATCTCTCAAACCTTTATGGTTTAAGAGATATTCACAAGCAAAGTTTCCCCTCCCGCCCCTTTTACCTAGTGTAAGCTTTATCTTCTCAGATGTGGAATGCAGTCTATAGACCAGACAGATAACAGCAAGGGACACTCCAATTCCTATGAAAACAATGAAATCCCTGCCCCCCTTGACAAGTTTTTCATCTTTTTCCCTTATCTTAATTGAAGATTGTCCCTCTCTGCAGTCTACCTGGGCACCTCCCTTCTGCTCTAGCTGAACAGTGTGACATCAGTAAAAGGGGCAAGAGGGGGACACTTTGTCATTGAATTACTCTGGAACTACAACTCTGACAGAATTGAAATAATACTCTCCAAAGTCCAAATATTATGATGATTAATTAGAGCTGCTTTTATTATGAAACATTACTATCCCTTTAATGCTGAGACCGGGAACACAATCACCACCTTCCCTCTACCACTTCCTCCTCAAGCCACCATTCTATGAACTTGTGGGAGAGTAAGAGGAATTTCAAGGCTCACTTGAATCATGTGGGTCTTGAAGGTAACCCTACTTATTCACAGAACGCTGCATTTAGGAGGAGGTCAAAGAGGAAAGGCAGCGATTGCCTTCCTGGTCACAGCATTGATCTCCTACACTACCTGATAGGTGATCAAGGCCTGGGGTCCAAATCCCTCACTCTGTTCATTTTTTTATATACACAGGATCATTCCCATTCTGATGGGAGTGATCATGTACATTTTAAAAGGGTTAAAACTTGCCATGCAGTGTAGTTAAACCCCTACCTTACATGCAGGGCAAGTTTGCTGGGTGCTAGATCCCAATTTCTAATTGCAATGGAGACCTGGAGCCCAGGATTTATCGAGCCTTGCTATATCACCCTTGTTGATCCAGAGGAAGGATAAAAAAAAACAATTTAAGACATTTCCAGTTAACCCCCTAGTCAGTAAAAAATAAAAAAGAATTCCTTCAAGAATTCATTCAGGTCTATTGAGGCCCAATGCTTGTTGTGAGGTGTAATCTGGAGGCCACTAAAAACAGGAAATGGCAGATATAAGGCAAAACATAAATAGACTGGTATAACTGACTGCTGTTCAAAGGACACCAGCCTAGGTATGTTAGTATGGTAAACAAATTGAGCCACTTATTTCTAGGGTAAATTTCCCTTTTAAACTGTTTAACATTGCATAACCCTCTGCCAGTCAAAGGGTTAACAGGTAGGAGTCCTTCATATAGAAGTCATGAGAGCCAGTAAATATACAGAGATATGAGCTAATCTGCCAGTGTTCAATTGTAAAAACCTTACCAGGTTCACATAACATGTTTTGGAACTTTCAAAGTCACAACATTCAAATCTCAGTCTTCCCAGATCCATCCTCTTATCTCTATTGCCTCTATTTACTTAATCATTTGAATCATTTTTATCTGTCCTGTTTAACCCCTTAACCACCGGCCGCTCGGCGCATCGTGGTCACTTAAGGACCACAGAGTATTTTTTTTTTCTTGTTTCCGCTTCCGGACTCCCAGAACGGCGTGCAGCCGTGGGGGGAGCCCGGAATTCCATGACGGTCATAGTAAGTCATTGGTCGTTAACTCAGATTTACCCATGATGTACTATGACCGTCAAGGGTCGTTAAGGGATTAAGGACTGGGAAAATCTGAGGTGGATTTCACTTAAGGGGTTAAGGACTGGGAAAATCTGAGGTGGATTTCACTTAAGGACCGCCACAATTTTTACTTTTTTGACTATGTCGTTGTTCAACCATATTTTCTCTTTAATTCCGTATGTATACCCACACACATTATATACTGTTTTTTTAAGCACAAGTAAGGCTTTCTTTTGATACCACAATTATATGAATACCTCATCATTTAATTTGATTAAAATAGAAAAAAAAGAGCTAAAAAATAAAAAAAACAACAACATTTTGCTTACATTTTCCTGTCAGGATTTGCATACCATTAGTTCATTACAAAAAAATACCCCTAAATATATTAATTTGCTTCTCCTGAATATAAGAGTACCCATATGCCTAGTATTTCAATCCCCTTCTCACATTTACAAGGTAAATATTACAAGATGGATGCCATTATTTCCAACCTGTAATTTTTCAAAAATTGGCATATGAGCATCATAGCTTAGTTGACGGTGCCAGAACCAAAAATGTCCCACAAATGTATATGTTTCTGAGAACTAGACAACATAAGGTAAATAATCAGGAGAATTTTGGAGTTCTTTATGCAGCTATTTTTCCAGAAATATTTTCCAAAATTGTGGTAATATTTTATTTTTTTGCATTTTTCACACTTACATTTCAATATTACTGGTTGATATCAAGCACGGGATAGTTGAACATTTAAAAAAATGCATTGATTACTATTCAGCTCCTTCTTCGGAGTACGGCAATACTCCATATGCATAGGTTTCTCAAGGTTTGGGGGAGCTACGGGGCCCAAATTGGAACATGCGCGTTTCCAGTTTCACTCTTTGAATTTTCACAGCTTGCATCACTGGTGCCATGTCTCATTTGAGGCTGTGTACCAGTGCCCCACTTTAAGATTTCCCCCCAAAAGTGGATATTTTTGGAAAGTAGACACCCCAGGCTTTCATTTTATGTATGTTTTTAAATATTTTACACAGCCATTTTCTTGTGAAAACTTGACATAAATAAAATAAATCAGCATTTCTCACACTTTGACTTCAATGTTGATGTGAATTGCAAGCACAGAATAGGAGACGATTTTATAAACTGCACTTATTAGTGTTCGGCTCCTTCTTCTGAGTATGGCAATACTGCATATGCACAGCTTTCTCATGATTTGGGGGAGCTACAGGGCCCATATTGGAACATGCACGTTTCCAGGTTCACTCTTTGAATTTTCACAGCTTGCATCATTGGTGCCATGTCTCATTTGGGGCTGTGTAACAGTGCTCTACTCTAAGATTTCCCCACAAAAGTGTATATTTCTGGAATGTAGACACTGCAGGCTTTCATTTTAGGTAGGCTGACCATACCTCACCTTTAAAAAGGGACACACATGAAAAATGCATACTACAGGCTTGCTTTGATTTTGGTGCACTCCTGAAATATGTCTATTTCCTATGTGTCCCTTTTTAAAGGTGAGGTATGGTCAGCCTAATTTTAGGTGTGTGTTCAAATTTTTTACACAGCCATTTTACCGCCAATCCCTCGTAAAACTTGACATAAGTAAAAAAAAAAACAGCGTTTTTCACACACAGACTTCAGTGTTGATGTGAATTTCAAGCACAGAATAGGTGAAAATGTTATAAGCTGCATTGATTAGTGTTTGGCTTCTTCTTTTGAGTACGGCAATGCCCCATATGCATAGGTTTGTCAGAGTCTGGGGGAGCTACTGGGCCCAGTTGGAACATGTGAGTTTCCTTTTACAGACATGTCATTTTTACAGCTGGTGCCTTGTCTAATTTCGGACTGTTTGGCAATGCTGCAATTAATTTTACCCCCAAAAGTATATGTTGTATAAGAGTAGACAACCCTGGCTTTCATTCTATTTGCATTTTATCAATTTTTTCGCTGCCACTCTATCACCAATCCCTCCCAAAACCTGCAGTAAGGCAGAGAAACACCATTTCTTCACACACATTTTAGTGTTGCTCTGGATTTCAATTGGATGATATTTGCAGATTTTTTTACATTAGTGGTGAGTTACATCGTCTGAGTACGGCAATGCCCCATATGCATAGGTTTGTCAGGGTTTGGGGGAGCTACTGGGCCCAGTAGGGAACATGTGAGTTTCCATTATCAGAGATGGAAAAAAACTTAGGGTGCTTTGCTTCCTATTATATTTTGATAGTGTTAGATCTAAGGAGGGATGTGTTTTGCAAAATAAAAAAAACAGGATATTTCAGGGGGAAAAAGTGGCCAAATCATAAAATAAACTTTACAGCACTACTGCATTGTGCCTACATGGTATTGCTTGAAACAGTCACCCATGCAGAGGCCAGGTTTGGAAGGGCAATCGGGACAGTAAGTTGGGGTTTCTCTCCGTATTCCCTTGGTGTAGCAAATCCTGCAGCGCTTTTGTGGGTTTTTCTTTTGGGGGGTTGGGGGGATTTTATAAATAAAGTGTACTACCCCGGGTTTTTGTGGAATTATTTCTGTTGCCCCTTGAAACAAAAATTGCCAATTTGAAAATTAAAAAAAAACTGTATACTGCAGTCTGCATCATGTAAATGGCAACCTTTTTGTACCATGCCCTACACTTTCGCATGGTGAGGTACAGCTGCATGAGTTGATCACAAAGATCAACTCCCCCCCATGTGCTTATTGTAGTCTTTGATGCAGACTTGATTTTTTAGTACCCCCCTTCTGCCACAGTTTTGTCCTCATGCATGGTGGAAAGCATGTAGACATCTTTTCTGTCCTTGAACTTAAAGGGATAGTAATACTTCGTTTTAACTTTATTTTATTTTGTAGGCATTAAAAAAACATGAAGAATGATATAAATCTTATCTCTCAATCCTTTATGGTTTATGAGATATTCACAAGCAAAGTTCCCCTCCCCGCCCCTTTTACCTAGTGTAAGCCATCTCTTCTCAGATGTGGATCAGGTTGTATGACCAGACAGATAACAGAAGGGGACAATTTTCTTTGTATGAAAACAATGCAAGCCCTTCCCCCCTTGACAAGTTTTTCAGCTTTTTCCCTTATCTTAATTGAAGATTGTCCCTCTCTGCAGTCTACCTGGGCACCTCCCTTCTGATCTGGTTGAACAGGGGGGGATACTTTGTTTGTGAATATATCTTAAACCATAAAGGTTTGAGAGATAAGACTTATATCATTCTTCATGTTTTTTTAATGCCTACTAAATAAAATAAAGTTAAAACGAAGTATTACTATCCCTTTAAAGGGATAGTAATGTTTCATAATAAAAGCAGCTCTAATTAATCATGATAGTATTTGGACTTTGGAGAGTGTTATTTCAATTCTGTCAGAGTTGTAGTTCAAGAGTAATTCAATAACAAAGTATCCCCCTCCCGCCCCTTTTACTGATGTAACACTGTTCAGCCAGATCAGAAGGGAGGTGCCCAGGTAGACTGCAGAGAGGGACAATCTTCAAATAAGATAAGGGAAAAAAAAGAAAAACTTGTCAAGGGGGGCAGGGCTTTCATTGTTTCATAGGAAGAAGATTGTCCCCTGCTGTTATCTGTCTGGTCTTACAACCAGATTCCACATCTGAGAAGAGATGGCTTACACTAGGTAAAAGGGGCGGGAATTGAAACTTTGCTTGTGAATTTCTCCCAAACCATAAAGGTTTGAGAGATAAGACTTATATCGTTCTTCATGTTTTTTTAATGCCTACAAAAAAAAATAAAGATAAAATGAAGTATTACTATCCCTTTAACTGCCAGCAGCTCTTCTTGGCACAAAGCTGAGAACGTCCCAGTTTTTAGTTTTTTTGCTACCAGTTCTTTGGGCATCTCCCTGCAATTGTGCCTGACAGTGCCACAGTCCATGGTGTCAAAATAAAAAAGTGACTTAAATAAAAGGGGGCTGGTGCAGTAGTTAACATATAAATGATATCCTTTATTTAATAAGGGGTAAATTAGATACCAAACAATTTTCCCATTTGTTCTCAGAGATTCGGGGCAACCAGGAGGGTCAAGTTGGCTGTCCTTGACCACGTAAATTTGAAAAGCCTGGGTATAGCCTGTGGCACTTTAGCACAATTTATAAAATTTAATGCTGAATTTGGATCACTTGGAGGGGATATATTGCTTAAAACCTAACCTGCCTTTATATTTCATAAAGGATTCATCTATACTTATGTGTTTTTGGGGGGTATACACTTGGGCAAACTTTTCCTGTAAATGATTTATTAAGGGGCGGATTTTGAACAGTCTGTCATACTGGGGGTGTTCTTTTGGGAGGCACAGGGTATTGTCACTAAAGTGCATAAAGAGCAAAATAATTTTGTATCTAGTCTTAGTCATTGTTTTGGTGAATATAGAGGTATCATATATGGGGTTTTTACTCCACTATGATCTAATATTTGGTTTTTTAACTATTCCCATTGTCATTGTAAGGGCCCTGAATTTCTTAAATTCTAAAAGGTCTGTGGGTTGCCATATTTCTTCTTTGGAAACAAACGCTGTTGGGTTGGTGGCAATATATTGGGCTGCATATATATTGGTTTGTGACACGATTTCCCCCAAAATTTCTTCCCCCAAAAATAAATAAAAAAAAACTGAACATGGGTAAATCCTGCCACATTACTTGAATTCCCCGGTTGCCTGTGAATTCAGGGCATAAATTGGCTGTTGATACCCATTCATCAGCAGGAATGGCAGGTCTTGGGGCAGTACTTGTGGCAGGTCTTGGGGCAGCTTTTGGGGAAGCACGTCTTTTTTTGACAGAAGGCCCAGCGTCATCACTACTAGAGCTGCTCTCACTCTCAGAAAACTGAGTGATATCGAAGTCTGACGCAGGGTCTGTGGCTTCTGAGTCAGACGCCTAAAAGGAATATGCCTCTTCTAAAGTGTACCTCCGCTGCATCGTATACACCTACTCTAAACTAAATAAATTACTAACTTCTATACCTAACTCTCACACTAAACAATTACTACTCCTATGATAATTTTTTTTGTATTTTGTATTTTTTTTTTGCCCTATGCTACTCCTAAACATAAATCTATCCCTAAGCCTTACCCTAACACACGTATTCCTTGAACCCACCCAACCCAACTACCTATCTAAACTAGCTTATCATATAAAATCAATTTTTAAATAAACTTTGTTTTTTGGGGTTTTTTTTTTCTTATGCTACTCCTAAACCTAAATCTAACCCTAAACCTTACCCTAACCCATGTATACCCTGAACCTACCTAACCCAAGTCAACTACCTATCTAAACTATAATTATTCTATTTTTTTGTTTTTTTCCCCTACTCTACTTCTAAATCTAACCCTAAACCTTTCCCTAACACACACAGACTAAACCTACCCAACTACCAACCTAAACTATCTAAAATAAACTAAATAATCAAATTTGATTTAAAAAAAAAAAAATGTAAAATTTTTTTTTAAAAAAATACAAGGGGATGGGGGATGTACCACAGATCAGCAAACACTGATCTGCAGTAAACTGGTCACTACTACAGTGATCAGATGGGGGGGGGACTATATTGATCACTGCAGCAACAGTGATCAGGGTTCATTCTGATTTTAAAGGGATAGTAATACTTCGTTTTAACTTTATTTTATTTTGTAGGCATTAAAAAAAACATGAAGAATTATATAAGTCTTATCTCTCAAACCTTTATGGTTTATGAGATATTCACAAGCAAAGTTCCCCTCCCCGCCCCTTTTACCTAGTGTAAGCCATCTCTTCTCAGATGGGGAATCTGGTTGTAAGACCAGACAGATAACAGAAGGGGACAATTTTCTTTGTATGAAAACAATGAAAGCCCTTCCCCCCTTGACAAGTTTTTCAGCTTTTTCCCTTATCTTAATTGAAGATTGTCCCTCTCTGCAGTCTACCTGGGCACCTCCCTTCTGATCTGGTTGAACGGGGGGGGATACTTTGTTTGTGAATATCTCTTAAACCATAAAGGTTTGAGAGATAAGACTTATATCATTCTTCATGTTTTTTTAATGCCTACAAAATAAAATAAAGATAAAATGAAGTATTACTATCCCTTTAAACAGTTTTTTTTTCACAGGAACATTGGAACAGCTCTGGATCACAGCACAGCAAATGTGTCTCTGTCTCTCTCCACCTCAGAAGTGTCTAAGATGGAGGGAGGCAGAGTGATGTGACAGGGACAGTATTTGTAAATACTGTCCATGTCGTTCTGCTTTTGCAACATGTGATTCGCTAATCAAGCGAATCACATGTTGCAACAATGTTGTTACTGGCTGTTACTAAGTGCCCCGGTATCGGAGCTCCTAGTAACAGCCAGCCCACGATCTCCCTTCACTCCATTCGGTGGCGATGGGAGAGTTTAACCCATGACGGTCCAGGACCGTAATGGGTCCTTAACGGGTTAAACAAATAAAATGCATATGTTTTATTCTCATATGTTCCAATTTGAGTTTTTTTCCTTATCCATTAATATTGGTCATATACTGGTTGAGTTCAAGACAACCGGTCAACAAATAATTTGGAGTACACTACTACCTCCATTGGAGCCAATTGAATTATTTTATTATTGTGAATATTCATAGCGCCCCCATCCTCCTGTTTCTTCTTCTTATGTCTTGTTCTTGCTTCGAATTCGCACAATATTCCTGGGGAGAAGCTGTTTTGATGATTAACTGTAGGGTGGGCAGCATAATATCCACCACATATGCTTATTGCCACTGTCTGATAAACTGGTGGCTAATTTTATATATTGAGATTACGGAACATCTTGTCGACAGGATGAGCGCCTCCTTGTCTTATTCTCTCGTTTATTCATTTATACACATAGAAAAACTCATTCTGCAGAACTATGTAAAATATTCAGATAGTAAAATGATACTATGTATGGATGCTCGTGAGCTGACCATGAGGCTGGATATGCTTTAGAGGAGCTCTGCACCTAGTAGTCCTTTTTATTATCTTGCACTGTGTTAGCTTAAATTATTACTCTTTGTCTCTTTGGGGACTTATAACCCATGACTCTTTCTAAGGGGAAGGAGCTATGACTTGTTACAGACAGAATGACATACTATATAAATAGGACTTCCCTATCCATATCCCCATCTCCCAGGAGGGCAAGACTGCCACTATCCATACCTCCAAGGAAGGCTATATATTTCTTCAGTGAATTAACCTAGAGGTTTTTTTTGATACGCAGATGGAGCAATGAGCTGCTCCCAGGGAGCTAAGGCTTGCAACCTCCAGACGGGAGAGCGATGGAAAGAACTTTTTTTTTTTGGGAGGGGGGGGGGTCTGTTCCACTTTAAGCCCTATCCTGGACTTAAAGGCTGTATTTTTGTGAAACACATACCTAATTAGTAGGGTGGATTGTTGGGCCTGGGATATGGATGATATTCACTGTTGTCTTGAGTCCAATTTGCTCTGCGTGTGATCGCTCCTTTGCAGAGATTTATCTCAGTTCAGCTAGCTTGTTTATGCAAAATTACAGTTCTACAGCTTTTGTATTCTCTTTATACTGGCACTGCTGACACAGTTTATTTTTTCATGAAAATGATTGCTTATGGGTTAGGGTGTTCTTTATATGGGGAACCTCTGGGACTTAAGCAGAGGCATGGTCCTGTCTGTGGATTCTCCCTCACTACCTCTGCTCTCTCTCATCTCTGGTATCACAGTTTATTGTCTCGGTGATAGAGTGGGTGTGAAGCTGACTGTAAATTTTACTGGTGATTCACAGTGTAAGGCCAGGCTGGTACCTGTACTGTTATTACTGCTTGAGGTGTCATATGCACAAAGAAAAGAGGACATTTATTTAATCCTAGATTTAAATCCTTTGAGTTTCAGAGGGAAGCTCAATGCGCTGAGCGTTAAGAATCCCTCTGGCACTCAAATCGTTTAGCCCTTGAATGTGTAATGTGTAGGAGACGCTAGCATTCGTGAGCTTAAAAGTCTCCTTTAAATCAATAGATAATTGGGGACATTTCTGCATCCCCTATGAAGGCAGTTGACTGGCTTCACCACCTATCAACCCATTTGAGTGCCAGACAGGTATCCAATGCATTAGAAAGCAAAGTGTTCATTACCTCTGGCATTCAAAGAGTTAAAGGAAGCAGTAAACATTTTTTTTAAATCAAATATATGTTGTAGGGCTATTTTTGCTCTACAATGGCTCCACTTTTACTTAGTACAACAGTCTCACATCATAGCAGTTCCAATAAGCAATTACATGTATAATGAAGCCAGGAGATCAAGCATGCAATAGAACTACTGCTAAGGTTAATTGTTTGACTCCTCTAGAACAAAGTAATACAAGAATAAATTGTAGTTACGATAATTGCACCTTAATTATATTTTCCCATTTAGATATCCTGTATTCCATGCTAGCATCTGCACAGGAAAAAAATAAGCTTTGTTTCAACTGGTATAAAATCCAGCCTTAAAAATGCTTTGTGCAAGGCCCTAGGAACCCTCATTGTTTAACCCTTTGAGTGCCAGAAAGGTATCCAGATAGCTCTCTGCCGCTCAAAGTGTTAAGAAAAACAGACAAGTTTCTCAGACATGATAGTGCAGTAACATCTGTAAACTGTCTAAGACAGGGTAGAAGATGTGGGCGGTATAAATCTGAACGGATTAACTGCTTTACATCTTAACACCCATTACAACTAGAGGTGTAGGAACTCACACAAATCTGTGGGGGGGGGATAGCATTTTTACTGTTTGGCTGCGCCCCCAGCCCCCCGTGTCTCTTTAGCCCCCCCAGCCCCTCTGTACCTTCTTTGTAGCATGGCCGAGCGGACCCCGGTAGAGGAGCATCTGATTCTCTACCCGGTCTGACAGGAAACTGCTCGTTGTGCTCGGTGAGCAGCTTCCTGTCAGACCAGGGTAGAGGATACAGAAGCTCCTCTACCCGCGGTCCGCTCTACTCGGTCTTGTTCCAAGTAGGTGACTGGCAGGAGGGAGCAATGTGCACTGCCGGTCACACAGAGCCTACGCCCCCCTGGGCCAGTGCACCTAGCGCATGGGGGGAGTTCTACATTATCTGTCCCCATGATTTCCCCATCCACCCCGGTTCCTACACCCCTGATTACAACATTCAAAAACAAATCACCAGAAATATGGGTACAGATCTGTCCAGATATATAAGAAAAACAACTTTAGGAATCTAGAATCAAACAAAAACTTTATACCAGTGATTCTCAACCAGGGTGCCGTGGCACTTTGGTGTGCCACAGACATGAACTTAGGGTGCCCTATGTTTTCTATGAAGACTAACAAAAATGGACTTTTAAATAAAGTTTTGTAGAAATTGTTATGCACAATATGTTTAGTTTTGTTATTATAGTTATAGGACCTAATGACAACTGTATATTTATGTACTGTACCCTTCTAATGCCATTCATAAAGTACATTAAATATGTTAGGGGTGCCCCAAATGTTCTAGATTACGTGTTAGGGGTGCCTCTAACAAAAAAGATTGAGAACCACTGCTTTAAACAAATGTTATCTTGCAGTACATGATAATTAAATGCATATAAACTAAATTTCACTATACTAAAGGTACTGGTTTTCCTTTAAGAATAGTACTTTTTTTTCTGTAACAGCAAATTACATCTATATATACATAAAAGAGAAAGGCTCATTACATATTTTTTGTCTCATCAGGAGACACACACATAGAAGAAAATGGCTCATTTCATAATTTATGTCTCCTCAGGAGACCCACACACCCAGAGGTGGCAATAAGGAGGAGTTACAGCTCCCACTGGGTAATTCAATGGGGGCGTGATTTTCACAGGAGTTGCAGTACTGCAGGGAGTTGGCCCGCCAACCACTATCCAGCTGAGGAAAAAAACAAAATGGCTGCCACTTGCTCCTACATCACCCTAATACACACATGTTCCACTCACACAGCACCAAACAAATACACACACACCATCAAACACACGCACAGCACCAAACATAGCATCAAACACACACCATCCAACACACACACCCCAAACACACACAGCACCAAACACAACATCACACACACAGCACCAAAAACACACACAGCATCAAACACACACACCCCAAACACACACACACACACACACACACACATACACACACACAGCACCAAACACACAGTGCCATAAAGGTATCCCACACATTGCAACCCAATGTATGGGATTCCTTTCTGGCAATCAAAGGGTTAAGGCTGATACTGTGTTTCTGCTTCCCTACTGACACACTGCTGCACTCCTACTAATGTCTACAGGTTTACACCACACAGTGTGATCTCCTCCAACAAAATAATGGCCATATAACTCTTACTTCACTTGATTCCCCTCTCTACAAACTTTCCTACCTGCACAGAGCCATGTCTGCTGGTTGCCTAGCAACAACCCAACCTTCTCCACTATACAGGAAGTTGGGAGGAACCAAAACCTGTTTTTGCTGATGGGAGAAATGACCTGACCTGCTCTGTGTGTCATCACATAGGACTCAAGACCACTGATACTGTATGTATGTCTCACACTATGGGGACACTGTGTAAGTTTCAGTATAGAATGTGTATGTGTCTAAGTATGACGTGTATGTGTATCTCACTATGACATCTGTATGTGTGTCTCAGTATGGAATATGTGTGTGTCTCACTATGAGATCTGTATCTGTGTCTCAGTATGGAATATGTGTGTGTGTGTGTGTGTCTCTCATTATGAGATCTGTATGTGTGTCTCAGTATGGAACATGTGTGTGTCTCACTATGGAATGTGTGTGTGTGTCTCACTATGAGATCTGTATGTTTGTCTCATTATGGAATGTGTGTCTCACTACGGCGTGTGTCTGTCTCACTATGGGATGTGGATGTGTAGTATGTGTGTGTCTGTCTCACTATGGCATGTGTATGTATGTATGTATGTATGTGTGTGTGGCTGTGTGTATCTCACTATAGCCATAGCTGGGAACTTTTGAAATATCATCGCTCACAGATCTGATTTTAACCCTTGAAGCCCAGTGGGGGAAAAAAAAAAAAAAAAAAAGAGTACACTGCATTAACTGTTTCACTGCCAGAGGGGTAGGCAATGCATTGCATTGCAAATTAATAGCAAATATACACTTATGGATGGTTATATGTGTATGTATGCCTCACTATGAGATGTGTATATGTGTGTATCTCACTATGGGCTGTGTGTGTGTGTGTGTGTGTGTGTATCACTATGGGCTGTGTGTGTGTGTGTATCACTATGGGCTGTGTGTGTGTGTGTGTGTATCACTATGCCATGTGTATGGGTGTGTGTCTCTGCATGGGATGTGTATCTGTCTGTCTCACTATAGGATGTGCATGTGTGTCTCTCACTATGAGATGTGTGTGTCTGTGTATGGGATGTGTATATGTGTGTCTCACCATGGCATGTGTGTGTCTCACTACGGGATGTGTATATGTGTCTCACTATGGGATGTGCGTGTGTGTCTCACTATAGGTGTATGTGTTTCAGTATGCGATGTGTGTGACTCGCACTATGGGAACACTATGGCAGTTCAAGTCAGCTGGGGGGGGGGCGGACAGCCCAAACAGGACATGATCACATGCATTTTACAGAACTTTCATAAACAAAAACAAACGGGCAACGCCGTCATACACTGCTAGTTCATAGATATATATCAAAGCATATATTTATATATCTTAACTAGCAACATGGGACGGCGTTGCCCGTCATGTTATGACCATTGGGCGCACGTGTGTGAAATGCAGACACACTGATAAACACAGACATATGCAGCATACAGGCAGACACATACCATACATCCCAAGTGTCCCTCTTTGAGGGCCAAATCCCTCTGTCCCTCTTTCCCACCCTGTTGTCCCTCTTTTTAGGAGGTCAGACTGTGTGCAGGGCCGGCTCCACCTATAGGCGAGGTAGGCGCCGGCCTAGGGCACACAGGTACTGGGGGCGCGGGCATGCAGCGGAGAACAGCTGCGCCCACACACACCACGCCAGGAACCACAACACAGTCAGGTCTGTGTTGCTACAGCGCTCCCTCATCTGGTCGGATCTTTAGTAATGCAGAGCACGCTGGGAGTCATGATCTCCCGCCGCGCTCTGCATTACTGAAGAGAAGACTGAGCGGGAGATACAGGTATGTGATGGGGGGCAAGTTGGAGCTGAGGGGGCATAGTGGAGCTGAGGGGGCAAGTTGGAGCAGATGTGGGGCAAAGTGGAGATGATGGGGGCAAGTTGGAGCTGTTAGGGGAAAGCTGGAGCTGAGGGGGCATAGTGGAGCTGGTGGGGGCAAGTTGGAGATGATGGGGGCAAGTTGTAGCTGATGAGGGTCAAAGTGGAGCTGAGGGGGGGCAAGTTGGAGCTGAGGGGGGGCAAGTGGAGCTGAGGGGGGGCAAAGTGGAGCTGGTGGGGCAAGTTGGAGCGGATGGGGGGGCAAGTTGGAGCAGATGGGGGCATAGTGGAGCTGATAGTGGAAAGTTGGAGCTGAGAGGGCATAGTGGAGCTGGTGGGGGCAAGTTGGAGCGGATGGGGGCAAGTTGAAGTGGATGGGGGGCAAAGTGGAGCTGATGGGGGTAAGTTGGAGAGGATGGGGGGCAAAGTGGAGCTGATGGGGGTAAGTTGGAGGTGAGGGGGCAAAGTGAAGGTGAGGGGGCAAAATGGAGCTGGTGGGGGCACGTTGGAGATGATGGGGGCAAGTTGGAGCTGATGAGGGTCAAAGTGGAGCTGAGGGGGGGCAAGTGGAGCTGAGGGGGGGGGCAAGTGGAGCTGAGGGGGGGGCAAAGTGGAGCTGGTGGGGCAAGTTGGAGCGGATGGGGGCAAGTTGGAGCAGATGGGGGCATAGTGGAGCTGATAGTGGAAAGTTGGAGCTGAGAGGGCATAGTGGAGCTGGTGGGGGCAAGTTGGAGCGGATGGGGGCAAGTTGGAGTGGATGGGGGGCAAAGTGGAGCTGATGGGGGTAAGTTGGAGAGGATGGGGGGCAAAGTGAAGCTGAGGGGGCAAAATGGAGCTGGTGGGGGCACGTTGGAGCTGATGGGGGCAAGTTGGAGTTGATAGGGGCAAAGTGGAGCTGGTGGGCCAAAGTGAAGCTGATAAGGGGCAAGTTGGAGCTGGTGGGGGGCATCTCTTACAGGCATCTCCAGAACAGGGGCAGAGTGGCTCAGGGGGCAGAGAGAGGACAATCATGAAAAGAGGTTGGGTATAAGTAGGCAGGGTATAAAGGGGTGGGACACAAGGGGCGGAGCGAAATGGGCGGCAAAATTAGGTTTTGCCTAGGGTGGCAAAAATCCTTGCACCAGCCCTGACTGTGTGGTGTGTATTACTTTGCTCTACAGCAATAAAGCAATAAACTTCAGTATATGTGTTTATACATTAGTCTGTGCAAATAAAATACTTTGGTCTTGAACTAAATCATTTATTCAGTTACATAAATAGCCAGTAATAGGTCATGAAATAACCTAAAAATTCTTACTAATGCCCCGCCCACCAGCCACACCCCCAATAATATCACCTAAAACTAACGTGTCCCTCTTTGGCCCTGTGAAATGTTGGGAGGTATGCACATACACACAGTGAGCGGCAGAGACATGCAAAACACATGTACACACAGACACACTGGAGATGCACACATGGACACACATATGTAACAGAGATGTACACACACAGACACGCAACATATATGAGCAGAAACACATGTGCTCATGAGTTGTGTACCCCTCTGGCACTCAAAGGGTTAAGGTATAGAGAGGCATGTCAGAGTTAAATAGCAGTGGGAAGTGTGTTCATACCTGGGAACACTGACTTGTGAAGTCCCTAGAGGGGACTGATTTGGTGCTGATGTGGAGAGACAAATGGGGCAATCTGGGTTAAAAGTGGGTGGGGCTTAATCGCGAGTAGGGGGCGGGGCTTAACATAAATGTGGAAAAAGTGTTAGTAATAGGCTGGGGAAGGAGGAGAAGTGGGAGAGAAATGCAAGTTTACAGTGTGAGGGGTTTGAACACACTCCCTGAGGGGTAAAACTTGATACACAACCCTGTGGCAGTCAGTGGGTTAAGTGTGAATCTGATGGCTGTCTGTCCTGTGTCTTGCATGGCAAATGATGACAGTGAAGAAATAATTGAGCAATGAGGACCTACCTTAACCCTTTGAGTGCAATTTTGTTCCTCTGGTGCTGCAGTACAGGTCCTGCTGAGGCCTCTGGGAGTCAGGGTGAGTGACTGTGTGTGTGTGTCAGCCATATGTATTTCTGGCTTTGTGTGTGTATGTGGTGCTGTGTGTGTGAGAGGGGGCATGTCTGTTTGGTGCTGTGTAAGTGGGGCTTGTGTGTGTGTGTGTGGTGCTGTGTGAGTGGGGCATGTGTGTGTGTTTGTGTGGTGCTGTGTGAGTGGGGCATGTGTGTGTGGTGGTCTGTGTGTGTGAGTGGGGCATGTGTGTGTGTTTGTGTGGTGCTGTATGAGTGAGGCATGTGTGTTTGTCTGTGGTGTAGGAGCAAGTGGCGGCCATATTGTTTTTTTCTGACTTTGATAGTGGTGGGCGGGCTGCATAGTGGGGGCGGGCCAACTCCCTGCATGATTGAATCACCCAATAGGAATAGTAACTCCTCCTTAATACCACCCCTGGGTGTGTTTTGGCAGGCACAAAGTCTTCTTTTATATATATAGATATGTATATATTTAGCTGGTGGGGGGGATATACTGTCAGTGTTCCCTCCTTGATCCTGTGAAACAGACTAAACTGCAAGATTTTGAAGTCTTGCAGTTCAGTCTTGTTGGGGTGCACAAGCAGCCACTATAGATCTTAGTGGAGGGCTTTCAAGCTCAAGGTGGCTGTGTGCACAACCAGTGAAGTGTGTGACTGAGACACGCTGTGCTCTCCCCGTCATTAGCCTTCCCGTTACCTCCAGCAGTCTAATCAGCTACCTGCAGGCAGCATCAACGTGAAGGAGCAAAATGGGCAATGAATACACTGTAAAAAGCAGCTTCCTGCGCTTAACAGTACAGGACATTGCTCTTAATTGTGTATTCATTGCCAGTTTTGCTCCTTCAAGTCCATGCTGCCTGCAGGCAGCTGTTTAAGCAGACTGCTGGAGGAAAAGAGTGGTGCTGCAGTGCCAAAGCCAACGTTGTAAGGAGGATATATGAATAATATTTTTATTACATGCAAAGCAAATTAAAAAAAAAAAAAAAAAAAGACATGACTTTCTGGCATTATCTTTGCTTCCATTTTCATATGGGAGCAACTAATATAAAGGTGATAGTTCCCCTTTAAGAGAGATTCGAAGATGATCCAAACATAAAAACACGTAAGTCATGGCTCAAACTGCAGTTCATCTGCTAGACATTGTTAACCTTTTAAGGACCAGTGGGGAGAGCAATGCATTGCAAACCTCTTTGGTTCGTAAAGGGTTAAGGAAGTAATGAGCCTGGTTTTCCTAATTAATTACAATTACAGCTAAACATCTCAGTATGCGGCAATACGTTATGTACATTCTATTACTGTTTTACTTTGCCAGAGAGAGTTTTGTTTTGTCTGGATCCAAGGACATACTGGTATGATTGTACTAGACTCTGTGGTGCCTGTTATAAGATATTAGCTCAATACGTAAGATAACAATACATACTCATGCTTTGCTGCCTGTAGACTCGCATTTTGCAGACTGGTTATGCAGGCCATTCTGGCAGTGCAGAAATAATTTTAATACTTTAGCAAGTTTCCTCCCATATGTAAAAGTACCTTTAGCCCTGCCTGTGGCCACACCCCCAGTCCTCACATGACCTGGCCTCAGACCTATAGCCATTTTTGATTCGCACAGGAAATATAATAGCTTATAATCTACAAAAAACAATTGGATAATCAGGGAGTGGGTACTACTTTCTCACTGAGTTTTCTTTCCTAATAATTATCGACCAACAACCCGGCAGCAAAAAAACGTAAATACATTTAATTTAACTAAAACAGAGCAGTTTTTCTTATTTATTCAGATTCAGCTGTATTAGTGACTGCATTACTCTACAAACTGTGAAAGGAACAGTAACACCTCAAAATGATCTGTGTTGATACACACCTTGAACCTCATGCTAGCTTCTGTAAAAAATACTCTAATTGTTTCTATATGGACTGTTCTGTGGGGTCCCCCGTTGAGGCTTCTTCTTGCCATAGCCATCTGATTGAAGGCATAGTGTTTACTGTGTGTATACGGGCTGACAATGGACCTGTCTTTCTGAAAAGATGAAACAACAACCATATATATAACTATAAAGGTGGCTCAAACAAAACAGGTGCAGGCTATATTAGCAGCAGACTCACCCGGTCAAAAGGTTCCCACAGATCCGGTGCTGCCCCCCACAACCTCACCTCAAGGTTTCTACAGACGTGAAGACTACAGGAAGGGAGTGCCCACAAATTTGTGGGCGCGAAAAGATGAGCAGTAATCCAAATACATTAGCAGCATTAGCTCTGCATAAACAATTAACCAAAGTGCGGGATTAAGGATTAGATTTTAGGAATCTAAGGCAAAATAACTAAATTTTACAGAAACAAGCTGGAAGTACAGTACTGTGCAAAAGTCTTAGGCAGGTGTGAAAAAATGCTGTAAAGTAAGAATGCTTTCAAAAATAGACATGTTAATAGTTTATTTTTTATCAATTAGAATCAATTCTTCTACATATACTTGCACACATCTTGTTAAGGAATTTGGCAGGTAGGTTGTTCCAAACATCTTGGGAGAACTAACCACAGTTCTTCTGTGGATTTAGGCAGCCTTAGTTGCTTCTATCTCTTCATGTAATCCCAGACAGACTCGATGAGGTTGAGATCAGGGCTCTGTGGGGGCAAAACCAACACTTCTAGGACTCCTTGTTCTTTTTTACACTGAAGATAGTTCTTAATGACTTTGGATGTATGTTTGGGGTCATTGTCATGCAACAGAATAAATTTGGGCCCAATAAGATGCCCCCCAGAGGGTACTGTATGATGGATAAGTATCTACCTGTACTTCTCAGCACTGAGGGGACCATTGATTCTGACTAAATCCACAACTCCATTTGCAGAAATGCAGCCCCAAACATGCAAGGAACCTCCACCATGCTTCACTGTTGCCTGCATACACCTATTTTTGTACAAACTGCCTTCTGCTACAGCCAAATACTTCAGGTTTTGATTCATCAGTCCAGAGCACCTGCTTCCATTTTTCTACAACCCAGTTCCTGTGTTTTCATGCATAGCTGAGTCGCCTGGCCTTGTTTCCATGTTGGAGGTATGGCTTTTTGGCCACAAGTCTTCTATAAAGACCAATACTGACCAGATTTCTCTGAACAGTAGATGGGTATGCCTGGATCCCACTGTTTTAAGCCAATTCTGAGCTGATGGCACTGCTGGACATCTTCCAATTGCGAGGGAAGTAAGCATGATAGGTGTCTTTCATCTGCTGAACTAAGTTTACTTGGCCGACCGCTGCATCTGTGGTCCTCAATGTTGCCCATTTATTTTGCTTATTCAAAAGAGCTTGGACAGCACATCTGGGAACCCTTGTCTGCCTTGAAATTTCTGCCTGGGAAAGACCTTGCTGATGCGCTCAGTCTTGCTATGGTGTATGACTTTTGACATTAAACTGTATTCAGCAACATAAGTTGTTAGCTGAATTTGGCTGTTCCTCACCCAGTTGTATTCCTCCTACACAGCTGTTTCTGTTTCAGTTAACCCTTTGAGTGCCAGAGTGATACTCAACGCATTGCTTTGCAATGCGTTGCGTACCACTCTGGCACTCAAAGGGTTAATGATTGTGTTTCAACCTACATATTAAATTGATGATCATTAGCACCTGTTTGGTATAACTGCTTAATCATACACCGGACTATAAGCCTACAAAATCCCTGACATTGTGCAAGTGTACCTAGAGGATCTGATGCTATATTAAAGGCAAAAGGTGGTCACACCAAATATTGACTTGTTTTAGATTTTTCTTCTGTTCATTCACTATGCATTTTGTTAATTGATAAAATATTTTTGAAAGCATTCTTACTATACAGCATTTTTTTCACACCTGCCTAAGACTATTACACAGTGCTGTACATGATTTTTCAAAATGACATCATCCAATTTAATTTTTAGATCAAGATCCTTTAGCCTATGCTCCGCTCCACTGACTATTCCATACTACAAAAGAGAAGCAAGTCGATCTGCCAGAGCTCCAAAAGCCTGGAATCACATACCCAACAAATCAATAAATAAAAATCAGATCTTCTCAGTCTAATATCCCTAAAAACAACTGTTTCTTTGCATTTAAAAACTACATGTAAATGTATATAAAAAGTTCATGTGTTACTTATTTATGTGTGTATATATATTTTTGTTTCTATTTGTGTAAATGTGTAACTTTGTATTATAAACTAGCGTAAAAGCCTGTGCAGATGGGCCAAGGTCCGGGTAATGTTAAGAGGCCTCTACCTCACTGCTCCACGAGATGCAGTCTTGAGTCGCCTCACTCATGCGCAGCAGAGAGTGCCCGAACGCGGGCAGTCTCTACTGCGCATGACTGCATCGTGACAAACATCCTAGCAAATTATTATATACTAGTTGAAAAGCCCGTGTACACTGGCCTCAGTGCCAGCCAGTCGTGGTGCACTCATACACAGTAGAGACTCCCCTCTCCGTATCACCCCCGTCACAGGCAGTCTCTACTGTGCATGACTGTAGCACGCTAAGCAGTCCACACTGCGAGTGACTGCGTCGTTACAAACTTTTTAGTGAATTATTATATAGGATAAGATGTTTTCAAGAATATGAGAAAAATCTCAATGTATTCTTCCTGGTAAAACACTTTTTAACCCATTAAGGACCATTGACGTGGCAGGACCGTCACGCTGGTCCGGCACTTCAGGACCAGTGAGTAATACCGGGGACTGAACTTGATCGCTCCAAGACCGGAGCAATCTCTTTCAGTCCCTCCGTTCTGCATGCCGCCCCACATGATCAGTCACGTGGGACGTCACGTCAAAGTCTTCTATGTGGTCCTTAAGGGACAGCACACCCCGGGACTGCTGGTCCTTAAGGGGTTGAATAAAAATAAACCTTCCAGACAGTATTAGTGAAGAACAGCAAACATCACATGTCCGTATACAAAAAAATGCCCAGACCAATGTAGCTACTTACACCAATAACATACTAAAAGAGCCATCACACATGGTCAGGTCACCAGATACCATTAAATAAATGAACGTCTTGAGAACCAGAATGGTGCGCAGTGTGCTGCTTCAAAATCTGCTGCTCAGCCCTTTGGTCCTCAGGGAGGTTAAAGGGGAACTATCATCCTTATATACGTTTGGCTAATAATTAACTAAATATAGTGATTAGATTGAAAACTTGATTTATTTTTTTTATAAAATTTGTGGTATTGCTAGATTTAAAGGTTTAAATATGATACAGTGCCTTACTTCTGGACAGACTGTGGGTACAGCTCTGCACTGCAGTCTGTCACTCTTCCTCTGCTCCCTTCCCACGTGGTGTCTCGATCCAGACTCCTCCAATGATGGAGGATTTCTCCTTGTAATCTGGAGTGCTCTCATTGGCCAGAGAGCATCATTTTTAAACCTTTAATTTTAGCAATAACATGAATATCATAAAAAATATATCAAGTTTTCAAGCTAATCATTATATTTAGTAAGTTATTAGTCAAACTTGTATAGGGGTAATAGTTCCCATTTAAGGACTGAAATAAGCACATGGCTGGATCATTCGAAGGAAATGGTTACCAACTGAAATCGTCAAAAAAAACATCAATTCTGTAGTTAGAACCCCAAGGGAACACTAAACCCATACATATGTCTAAAATAGAGTGATCTCATCTTTAAAGGGATAGTAATACTTCGTTTTAACTTTATTTTATTTTGTAGGCATTAAAAACACATGAAGAATGATATAAGTCTTATCTCTCAAACCTTTATGGTTTAAGAGATATTCACAAGCAAAGTTCCCCTCCCCGCCCCTTTTTCCTAGTGTAAGCCATCTCTTCTCAGATGTGAATCTGGTTGTATGACCAGACAGATAACAGAAGGGGACAATTTTCTTTGTATGAAAACAATGAAAGCCCTTTCCCCCTTGACAAGTTTTTCAGCTTTTTCCCTTATCTTAATTGAAGATTGTCCCTCTCTGCAGTCTACCTGGGCACCTCCCTTTTGATCTGGTTGAACGGGGGGGATACTTTGTTTGTGAATATCTCTTAAACCATAAAGGTTTGAGATCCCTTTAAAGGGATAGTAATACTTTGTTTTATCTTTATTTTATTTTGTAGCCATTAAAAAAACATGAAGAAGAAATATTCACAAGCAAAGATTCCCCTCCCGCCCCTTTTACCTAGTGTAAGCCATCTCTTCTCAGATGTGGAATCCAGTCCATAGACCAGACAGATAACAGAAGGGAACAATCTTCTTCCTATGAGAACAATGAAAGCCCTGCCCCCCTTGACAAGTTTTTCAGATTTTTCCCTTATCTTAACTGAAGATTGTCCCTCTCTGCAGTCTACCTGAGCACCTCCCTTCTGATCTGGCTGAACAGTGTTACATCAGTAAAAGGGGCAGGAGGGGGAGACTTTGTCAATGAATTACTCTTGAACTACAACTCTGACAGAATTTAAAATAACACTCTCCAAAGTCCAAATACTATGATGATTAATTAGAGCCGCTTTTATTATGAAACATTACTATCCCTTTAAGGACTGGAATAAGCACATGGCTGGATCGTTCAAAGGAAATGGTTACCAACTGAAGTTGTTAAAAAAAACATCAATTTCTGTAGTTAGAACCCCAAGGGAAAACATTACAATATAATGAGAAAAAACTAAACCCATACATACATACATCTAAAACAGAGTGACCTAATCTTTAACTGGAGACACATGAGAAATGTATACTGATTTGATTCCAGTGTAACCATGAAATGTGCATATTTTCTATGTGCTCCTGGTTAATGGTGAGGTCTGGTCAGCCTACTCTAGTCACCACGTACAATCTGGTACTAGAAGGAACGCAGAAAATAATTCAAGATCTATAGACCCACAATGGAAGAGAATACAACACGAAAAGAAACCTTCTCCAAGTGTAGAGCCCGCGCATTCTGGCAAAAAACTTCCTGATGAAATTGTCTTGAATGCTTGCATCCCTGAAGCACTCAGCCAATAAAATGTATCACTTTTATCCTACCAGTCTCCTGAAAAAAAACCTCAGACAGAAGTTTATAAGCATGAAACTCCCTCGTGACATTGATCACACAAAGAGAGAGACAAAACCATTCAACTCTACACACTGAAAAATATGTAGACACATAAGTTAAACTGACACAGTCATGTTCCATACAGTAACCTTCAGCATCAGTGGATCATTAGATCTTTCAGTCAAAATCATTAGTATGAAAGGTTTGGTGGAACCCTCAAACTGGGCTTTGGTGCATTCACAAGAAGCAATAAAATCACCTGTGTAAAAGGCACCATATTTTAGCATAGTAATTTTCACTGTCAGCAACATCACCAACACAGCCTCATTGTGTTAGTGTCATCCACGTGAAATGGGCCTCAAATCAAACCTTGTGTTTATTTCCACTGACTACAAGAAGGAAAAGGATCTTTTGAAACATTGTATTAAATTATAAACTGTTTCTAACGAAAATTATATCACCAAATACTATTATCTGCATTAATACAATTGGATTAGTACTAATTAATTCACTCTTACAAAAGTAATATTGACAAATACGACTAATCAATGTCTCCTCTTGAAGTCCTGAACAATCTTCAAGGCTCAGGAAAAAAAAAGAAGAAGAAGAAGAGAGGATAATCTGAAAAGCCTTGATTTAAATTTAAATAACAGGACATTTTTTAATTGGCTTTTCCACTACAAGTTGGGTTCAGCCATGGGTTAGTTAAGGTTACTTAGAAAACTGCCACTCCATGTATCCATTTTCTTTGAGCAGTGACGATGTACTAAGGGCCATATTTAATAGCTCTTTGAGTGCCAGAGGGGTATGCAACGCAATGGGGCACTCAAAGGTTTAAACTAAAGAGGTTCAAATCTGGAGCACCACAGCAGACCCATAGCATGGAAATAAAAAATCCCTATTGATTTAAACAACTGTCCATAACAGAAGAGGGCTCTCCTCATAGGGTAATAACATTCAAAAGCAGACAGACAGAAATATATATAGAATTGTTTCTGGTTCACTGGCCACCGCTCTGAGTGGTGGCAGGGGGGAGGAGTTTGCTTGCACAGCAATAACTCGCCACTGGCCAGTGATTTTGATGGGAGTGAGCAGGGAAGCAAAGCTGCCTTGGCCACTGCTGTCAAAATCAGTGCATCAGGTTGCAGCGTCTCCCCTTAGCTCCTCCTCCCTCAAACGAAGCTGGAGTGTTCCAGCCATGAAGTGCCACAGCACTCCGGTATCCCACAGGCAACGCCTTTCAGCATTTGCTGGTATTGTATACTGGCAAAACAGTAGCATCATCAATATGTGGTGGAAACTGTTACTGTCCCCACCACCAATATCATGATTCTCTTAGCTGTTCCCCAAACAAAGTTCACTTCAGAAGAGGATAAACCATGCTAGAAACAACAAAATGTTGGGGGGCTTTTAAGCATTTGAATGCTAGAGAGGTATCTAATGCACCTCTAACTTTTAAAGTGATAGTAATGTTTCAATAGCCAGAACACTGAAATTTTTTCTTACAGATCTGTTGTTAGTAAAGCTGAATTCTGTAAATATTGTGTGAAATCCAGGCCACCTCCCTACAGATCTGAAGTTTGGTCGCTTGACCAGACAGAGAACTACGAGGCACAAACTGCCTCCATTCAGTATACGGAAAACCCTGTTCCCCTTGGCAAAGAAGGGCCAGAGTTTTTGTACACTGAAGAAGATTGCACCACAACGCGATCCGCTTCCAGCTACGAGGCTCGAAGGATGACGTAAGTATAACAGGCGTGAGGGGGACAATTTCCTAATATTATTTCATGCAATATACACCAAATGCAACATTACTAACATATCAGATCTGTTGTATGCCCCATAAGGAAGAATTGCAGCATTCTGCATATTGAAACATTACTATCCCTTTAAAGGGATAGTAATACTTCGTTTTAATTTTATTTTATTTTGTAGGCATTAAAAAAACATGAAGAATGATGTAAGTCTTATCTCTCAAACCTTTATGGTTTGAGAGATATTCACAAGCAAAATTTCCCCCTCCCGTCCCTTTTACCTAGTGTAAGCCATCTCTTCTCAGATGTGGAATGCAGTCCATAGACCAGACAGATAACAGAAGGGGACACTCTTATTCCTATGAAAACAATAAAATCTCAGCCCCCCTTGACAAGCTTTTCAGATTTTTCCCTTATCTTAATTGAAGATTGTCCCTCTCTGCAGTCTACCTGGGCACCTCCCTTCTGCTCTGGCTGAACAGTGTTACATCAGTAAAAGGGGCGGGAGGGGGACACTTTGTCACTGAATTACTCTGGAACTACAACTCTGACAGAATTGAAATAACACTCTCCAAAGTCCAAATACTATGATGATTAATTAGAGCTGCTTTTATTATGAATCATTACTATCCCTTTAAAGGAACTGTAAAGTCCAGAAAAAAATATAGACAAAATGAAAGGTAGAATAAAAAAAATGTAATGCCCTGATGGTTTGAGATATGTAATAAAATAAAGACCTCCACTCCCTCCCCTTTCTCATGCATCAGCTGTATAGCGGACGTCATGAGATCCTGCTTCCGGGCGGCTCTTCAGGAGCGCTGTCATCGAGATACCTAACTATGAATACTTCATCAGAATGGTCTACAACATGTGCCTGGTTTGCAAGAACACTTTGTAGACCATTCCTGTTAAGTATTTAGATGTGAGCGCTCCTGAAAAGCCGCGTCTAGTCGCCCGACCAGATTCTGCCTCTGACAGCTTTACAGCTCGTCAGACAGAAAGGGGAGGGAGCGGAGGTCTTTATTTTCTAATATCTCTCAAACCATAAAGGTTTGAGAGATAGTAATAAGGGCATTACTTATTATTTTTATTCTAACTTGCGTTTTGGCTACACTTTTTTCAGGACTTTACTATCCCTTTAAGAAGTTAAAACTCCATCAACATGAGATAGCACTTAACAACTCTGGAAACAAATTTAGTCAAGGAACATTAAACTTTGCCCATTTCTCTCTCTATGGTTGAACAATGCTCCTAGGCAGAACAACTGAAAACCTCTTACATCGTGAGAAAAAATTGGTAAAATTATTATAGTGCTTCTCTAGATAGCTCCTATTAACACATCTGCTATTCAACAAACCTACTGTAACAATTATATAGTAAATAACCAATCTGTTACAAATTTTGCTGTTAGGTCTCTTTCACATGCTCATCTGTGTTCTTTCATTCACCTTCTTCATTCCACCACCAATTCTAACACAGGAGAGCTATGTCTGTTGGACGGACAATATGACAGCCCGCCAATATTAAAGGCTGGAGCCCACGTGGGTCGGCCATTCATTGGATGTTGCTATGAGCATCTCAGGCTTCAACAATGCCTGTGTGAAAAGTCTGCCAGTTGTCTGATAGGCCTCTATGTAGTCCTTCCTTACTGCATTCTTGTGTGAACCCAGTAAAGATGCAGTACTGTGCACACAATGCAATAGCTACCTGTGTGACAGGCACCATACACCAACAAAGTCCTTTCACAAATGGCAGCATCACCAAAGCAGAATTGTGAAAGGGGCCATAATATATAAAATATGAATTAAATATATGTATCAGAGTCTGGAACAAGCAAACTTCAGCCCTCCAGCTGTTGTTGGACGTCAACATCCATCAAACCATGCTAGCCCCATGCCCACTGATGAGTATGGGAGTTGTAGTTAAACTGTTGGAGCACTGCAGAATTTCCATTGTTTGTATAGACATTTATTCTTTACTAGTATGGAAGCCCGTATACATGGGCTAAAGTGCACCCAGCTGCCCCGGAGCCGGGAGCACAGACAGGACGTGAGCCGTCCGGAGCGGGGCATCGCGTTTGGCAAGTCTCTACGCGCTGATCCTTAGCCGGGAGCTCCAGACGGCTCACAGCGAAGCTCCCTGTGTGCGAAACCACACATGCACAGCAGAGACTCTCTACTACGCATGTGCGATTATGGCTCACAGTGAAGCTCCCTGTGTGCGAAACCACACATGCACAGTTGAGACTCTCTACTACGCATGTGTGATTATGGCTCACAGCGAGCTACGCATTCTACCACTTTATGTTGTAAGGATTAGCAGACTTGGTACAGCATTTCCCCTGCGTTAACCAAAAATAAAACACACAGTGACCCAAACACACAGAAACATGGCAAATTCAGCATACCAAGAGTCACATATAGGAATCACTGCTCCATTAACCTGTTCCTTTTCCAATTTTGTCAATTTCCCTCTTCCACCCTCTCTCCACTGAGCTGTATAGAGTACAGAATAGACCAGTATAGAGGATGTAAAGCGAAAAGGGTCACCTTAGCACACCACTCTGTAATTTGTATTTAAAAGTACAGTAATGTCCCATAAAAAATTATTCTCATTTTGTAGCTGAAAAAAATTATTTGAAGCAACTCCCATCTCTCAAACTACTGAAAGATTACTATCCCTTTAAACTGTATCAGGGAATGTATCCCTTTAAACTGTATATACCAGGGGTGTTACAATGCTTATAATTATAATTATTTTCCTTTAACCCCCTGAATGACAGAGAAGTATCCAATGCATTGCAGAGCAATGCTTTACTCACCTTCCTGGCACTCAGAGGGTTAACAGCCGGAAGCATGAGGAAGATCAACGGTAAAACCTCACTGAATGTAGTGTTTCTTGGGATGAACAAGTCTTTGCAGCGGATATAGATAGGCAAATGCTCAAATATGTTGCATTTTAACTCTCTGTGTGTCAGTGGGGACTAGATTAAAAAATTGGCAGTCATAGTGCACCAAGTGGTCCTTATCTCTCATCAAACACTATGTTTCTGTGGCTACATTGTATATACTGCATGCATGTATAAGTGTTTACTTAGTGTCCCCGAGTATACAGCACTTTACACAGACAGACAGGTGTACAATACAGAGAGTAAAGACAAATGCTAACCATAGGTTCACATTGTCTACAGTCTAAACACATTCTAGTGTGGATTTTATTTTTAAAGGAACACTAACACGTCGTAATAATAAACCCCACCATTTATTTGTCCACCCCTCTGGAACTCAAAGGCTTAATCGCGACAGAAAAAAATAGCAACCACTACGAATGAACTGGATCTCTAAAATGATTTGTTAATTAATGCTGGATATGCATATATATATCTGTCCACTGTGGCAGACGCTATTCTTTGTGGCCAGACTGTAGGACCCAAAGCTCCTCCTACTGGTCTTCTTAGGAATCCTTTTTAGTGAGAGGTATTTTGAGGTCTTGGTGTCTAGTACTAATTAGAGAAACATTTTGTACAACAATACAAACAGAATTGATTTACACTGTCTATTAGGATTGTCTGAACAGATTAACAGAGTACTAATGCATCCCAAACGGCCACTGACCTTACTGTCAGAAGAGGTTTTGTCTTCAACAACGACACATGGGCAAAATCCATAGTGGCCATTAAGATTCTGTGGGTAATGTAAGGTAAGTGGGTATATGTTGGGGGGGTCGGTTAAAAGGGGATTTTAACCATTTGAATGCTAGAGATATCGCCAATGCACAGTTAGTTCTCCCCATTTTCTTTTGAACATAGGTTACAAAGGGCTTCGAGGTGCCTGATAGAAACAAACCCACCTAATGGGTTACAATCTCAATATCTGTCTGTGAGTGGGCCGTGACTTCTCACTGATACTTCCTGTGGGGAGTAATCGCTCCAGTCACCCGTAATGTGAGACATGGGCAATTCTTTCTCCTAAACATAAACGTGTTCCATTCATCTCCTGTTTCCTGCAGATATCACTTATGCTGAGCAGAGATACCGTGTCATGCCAAGTACTGAACTGGATTTCACTAGTGCCAAGGGAGAAGAGCGCATCTTGCTTACTGTACATGCTAACAGCCTTTTTCCAGAAACTCCCAGGGTACTAAAAATATCCCTCAAAAATATTTTCTCATGCTCGAAAGGCATCTGTAAAGGAGCGGTCACAGTTACTGGGTTCAAAAGTTCCTTACGGGAGCAAGTAACAGATCTTACATTGCTCAAAACTCCACTTAACACAAACTGCTCTCAACAAGGTGGAAAAAGGATAGACAAGTACAGTTCAACTTTATCACCTTGGTTGTTAGAGATATTTCAAAGCAAAGCATCCCATATGTTTTTAACCTCTTCCTTGCCATGCAAAAAAGAGGTAGCCCATAACACATTTGCAATATATTTTTTTTTAGAATAAATATATAAATTACTATTATTACCTGGAAAAATATTCAGAAGCCCAAGCACCCTCATTTTCATTAACTCATCAATGTTGTGGTATTTTATAAACATCTATGCATATGAAGACCTTCACAGATTAAGAAAACTTTTTGGCCCCAACATTTAAAGGGAAACTACCACCCGACACAATCTGTAGCTTCACTAAGTCCCCATCTGGTGACTAGCTGCTTAGTAGCGCTAGTCACCAGAATAATTACCTTATTTAATAGATTCCTGCTCTCTTCCATGGGTGACAGGCAGGATGGAGAGCAGACATCTTCCCATTGTGACGTCCGAGCGCCTGCGCTGTCAGTCCCAGTCGGGTCTAGGAGGAATTGATAGGAGCCATTTGGCTCCGGCTGGAACTGATATCGCAGGCGCGCGGACGTCACAATGGCAAGATGTCCGTGCTACGTTTGCCTGTCACCCATGGAAGAGAGGTGAAATCTATTAAATAAGGTAATTATTCTGGTGACTAGCGATACTAAGCAGCGAGTTGCCAGATGGGGACTTAGTGAAGCTAAAGATTATGTCGGGTGGTAGTTCTGCTTTAAAAGAAAAATAGTGTTAAAATGTATGTTCTGTAAAAAGGTTCCACCTCTGGGAGGACATACGTCTTCTTCATGCAGAAATATGCATCTCAGGAGGATTGATGCAAGAGCCAATGGGGAACGATCAATGATTTATGGATCTGAAACAAGGACAGTCAAAGCGTCCAGTTAATAACCAGAGAGGGATACCTGGCTCTTCATAGGGTCCATAACAGCAAGTCAACTGCACCATAGGGGACAAATAAAATGTCACAAAATGCCCATTGCATTGGAGACCTCTCTAGCATTCAAAGGGTTAAACACCCATTTAAATCATGAGGAATATGTTTTTGGGGGCAGTTTGTTTACTCTACAATTAATACTCTTTTTTTGTGCACTTCACCCATATTGATCAATGCCTGAACTCCAGTTTAACTCTACTATCATTTGTAACATTCTTAAATCCAACAGCGGGTTGCAACACATTTATAGTGCAGTGAGCTGCACACCCTATTTGCTGTTAAAGAGTAAAATAAGAAATCACTGGTGTATCTTGTTCTTTATACACGGTGATCAAGGCTAAAACTGGAGAATGGTGAAAAATCTGCACCATTATTATTAAATAATAAATATTTACTTACAATTATGACCCAAATTAAACCAAACGTATCATAGTTACATAGTAGCTAGGCTGAAAAAAGACTTGCGTCCATCAAGTTCAACCCTTTTCTTATTCTTGTTTACCGCTGTTGATCCAAAAGAAGGAAGAAAAAAAAAAAAATTCAGTAATTTCAAATTCTGCCTTGAATGGGGGAAAACATCCTTCTTGACTCCAAATTGCTTAGATCAACAAGCCCAAAATAAATATTAATCCTAATACCAACATACATAGCCCTCAATATTCTGCTCCTTTAAAAAAAGTATCCAGGCCCTTTTTAAAGGCATCTAAGGTATTCGATAGCACCACCTCTTCAGGCAGTGAATTCCATACCTTTATTGTCCTTACCATAAAGAATCCCTTCCACTGTTACAGGCGAAATCTCCTTTCCTCAAATCTTAGCGGGTGACCCCTTGTCCTTTGTACTGTTCTGTTAATGAAGAGATCTTTGGAGAGCCCTTGTATGGGCCCTGAACATATTTATATAGTGTTATCTTATCCCCTCTAAGATGCCGTTTCTCTAGTGTGTACAAGTTTAACTTTTCTAGCCTTTCTTCATAACTAAAACTTTCTATTGCCCTTATTAGTTTTGTAGCCCTCCTCTGCTAGTTCCATAATATCGTTTTTCAGAAAGGGCTCCCAGAATTGAACTGCATATTCAAGGTGGGATCATACTAGCCAAAACATAAAAACCAAAGAATTTCCTGCTCCACCCATCAGCCAGGAGCCAACATAGACATAACTCAGCAAACTATTTACTATAATAATAACTATAAAAATACTTAAAACTCTTAAAGGTGATGTATCACCTCTATAGAACTTAGACTAAATAGGTAGGTTATATAGCGAATCTGACTAAAATTCTGTTAATTTTTTTTTTTTTTTAAAGCTTAATTTTGTCGAGATTTAAGTTATAAAGTCTGGGCTGCAGCTACTTCTGGATAGACTGCAGTTACCTGCTCTGTAACCGCAATCCTTCACTCTGCATCTGCTTCCCTCCCTCTGTTCAGCCTCCTCCGAGGACAGAGGCGTCTGCCTGTAAGCTTGGATACAATGGGAATGTAGTATCTCTACATATAGTATGGTGTAACCGGACTTGGTTATATAGGGTTGTATTAGTACATGCTGTAGGTGTAACTAGACATTGGTTACAATAAGAAGGTTTATTGGTACATACTGTATGGTGTAACTGGACCTAAGTTACTATGGGAATGTTGTATTGGTACATACAGCATGTTAGTTGGACGTTGGATACAATACGAATATTGTATTGGTACATACAATATTAAGAACTGGACGTATAACAAAAAAATGTTGAATTGGTACATACAGCATGACGTAACTAGACGTATTACAATAAGAATGTTGTACTGGTACATCCAGTATGTTGCAAGTGGACGTTGGTTGCAATAGCATGTTGTAGTGGTACATACAGTATAGTTAACTGGACACTGGTACAATGGGAATGTTGTATAGGTACGTACAGTATGGTGTAACTGGACATAGGTTGCAATGGGGATGTTGTATTGTACATACAGTAAGGGTAAAACTGGATGTTTGTTACGATTGGAATGTTGTATGGTACATACAGTATGGGGTTGACTGCAAGTTGGTTACAAGGGAATGTTGCACCAGTGCACACAGTATGGTAAAACTGGAAGTTGGTTACAGTGGAATGTTGAAGCGGTATTTACATTATAGAATAACTGGAAGTTGTAATGATAGGAATGTTGTAATATTACATACAGTATGGTGTAACTGTACTTAGGTTACAAATAGGAAAGTAGTAGTGGCACACATAGTATAGTGTAACTGGATGTGGTTTCAAATAGGAATGTTGTAGTGGTACATACTGTGTGATGTAACTGGACGTTGTTACAATAGGAATGTAGTAATGGAACATCCGGTATGAAGAGACTGGACGTAGGTTACTAAGTGAAAGTTGTATTGGTACATACAGCATGGTGACTAGACGTTGGTTACTATGGGAATGTTTGTATATGTACATACAGTATGGGATAACTGGACGTTTAACCCTCTGAGTGCCAGAGTGGTACGGAATGCATTGCTTTGCAATGCATTCCGTACCACTCTGGCACTCAAAGGGTTAATACGATAGGAATGTTGCATGGTACGTACAGGATACAGTAACTGAACGTTGGTTACCATATGAATATTGAATAAGTACATAAAGTAAGGTGTAACTGGATGATGGTTACAACAGAAATTTTGTAGTAGTACACATAGTATGACGTATCTGGACACCGGTTACAATGGCAATATTGTTTTGATACATATAGTATGGTGTAACTGATGTTTGTTACAATGGAAACGTTGTATTGGTACGTACTGTATGGGGTAACTGGACGTTGGTTATGATAGAAATGTATTGATACACACAGTATGGGGCAACTGGACGTTGCACATACGGTATGTTGTAAAAGGACATTGGTTACAATAGGAATGTTGTAGTGTTACTTACAGTAAGGAAAATAGGACGTTGGTTATGATAGGAATGTTGTAATGGAATATACCGTACAGTGTACCTGGACGTTGGTTAGTACTAGGAATGTTGTGGTGGATATACAGTATGGTGTAACTGGACGTTGGTTACAATAAGAATTGTATTGGTATATACTGTATGGTGTAACTGGATATTGGTTACAATAGGAATGTGTAGTGGTACTTACAATATGGGATACTGGATGTTGTTATGAATGTTTTAATGATACATACGGAATGGTGTAACTGGATGTTGATTATAAGATAGGAAAGTAGTAGAGATACATACATTATGGTGCAAATGGACGTAGGTTATAAATAGGAAAGTTGTAGTGGAACATGGTGTAACTGGAGGTTGATAGTGGATGATATAGCGAGCTGTATTGAGAGTGAGGCGGGTTGGGGGGGATGTAAAAGTGGTAATTAGCTCGACTGAAACTGTATTAGTGACACCATGATGTTGGTGTAAATAAGCATGACTATATCTAAGAAGTGGTTGATTGTTGATAAGATAAGTCCAACCGATTATGTAGGTTGGTGGCGGGAGTGAATGTAAGTGGGCGCAAGTTTGCCCACAACTAATATGGCTGTTTGAGTATGCAGCAGTTACTCCTGAGTGAACAATAGTCCAGACAACACGGATGAAGACCCCTGCGGCTAGGGGATACTAGCTGAGAGGTAGTGAAGAGAGGATCCACTTACTGTGACCCGGTGGTGGGGGTGAAACGTGTATAAACAGGCGCATGCTTGCCCGCAACTAAGATGGCTATTCTGAATAAGCTCCGATACGACTGATTAAACTGACTGAGTGACGGTAGTATCCCAAGCATAAACATGGGGTTTATGAAACCTAAGAAGCTGAAGTCTCTAGGAAAAGTGATGAACTAGTGAAGCTGCGAGATAAAGCGAAACTATGATACTAACGCTGGCCGCCCGTATTGCACAGAGAGAGAATGAGTCACTCTGGGTATTCAAGTAAGCTGGCAGGTACATAATTAGCGTGACTAGGGCTCCTAAGTTAACAGCTGCAAGTGCCTATAAAAATGAAGTGAAGAAGTTAACCTTATGGGATATATGTTGAAATGGAGGCAGTTTGGACTCTAGTACCAAATATGATGGCTGAATGCGGACTATGAAACACGAGGGGATCCAAAATAGATGTAACTTACTTATTAAGTAGTGGAGGGGGCGTGTATTTGGGGAGGACCAGATAGGCAAGTCCTGATGCTCCTGGGATGGAGGATACCTAAAGGGATGAAGGCACGTAAAATGGGTATGCAATTACAGACACACGCAAATATGAATACATAACCTGCATTGGTAATAACAGTTTATAACATGGAATATATGAATAAGATCTAGACTCTAGTAGGTCATAGGATTGAAGCTGCTGGTATTGTTTTTTATTATATATAATAATAATGGGGTCTGGGGGAATTTGGCACCTGCCTTTTTCGTTTCTTCCATATATATATATATATATATATATATATATATATATATATATATATATATGGCCAGATTTGTAATAAGGCAGAGTAGGCACTTGCCTACAGGCGCATCCCATAGAGAGGCGCCTGTCATTGCTGGGATCGTTTTTTTCCTTGTTTTATTTTATTTTTTATTAGCCTCTCCAGTCACCCCTAACCCTCCCCACACACTTGGCGACTGCAACAACATGGAGAGATCTCAGAGGACAGACATGTAGTGCTGCTGAGCTCCCTCGCCACCATCTTTGGTAATAATGAAGAGCGCTGGGAGATGACATCATCTCCCAGTGCTCTGCATTACAGACCGAGCGGGAGCTCCAGCAGGCAGCAGCTACAGCTCTGTGCCAAAGGAGGCACATACCTCTCCTCTCCAGCGAGGTAGGAAAAGGGGGGAGCAATATTCAGATGATGGGGCAATGTGACATGTGAGGGGCAATATTGAGATGATGGTGGCAATGTGAGGGGCAATATTGAGATGATGGGGCAATGTGACATGTGAGGGGCAATATTGAGATAATGAGGGCAATGTGACATGTAAGGGGCAATATTGAGATGATGGGAGCAATGTGACATGTGAGGGGCAATATTGAGATGATTGGGGCAATGTGAGGGGATATGGAGATGATGGGGGGCAAGTTGGAACTGATGGGCCAATGTGAGGGCATTATGGAGATGATGAGGGCAATATGGAGCGTATAAGCATTGTCCAGTGGAGATGGCAAATCGGGGGGTGGGGGAGTGCTTCAGATTTCTGTGCCTACACGCTCCTCAGATGTAAATCCAGCCCTGTATATATATATATATTATATATATATAAATGCTGCCCTTACACATATGAATTTCTGATCACGTGGCATACAAATGAAAAAATCTGGACGCCTGTGGCTTATGGCCTTGTGTGCAGCACGCTGGAGACACTAGGGTGCAACCAACTGCACCACAAGGTGGAAATAATAATTAAAAAACACTTCAATGGATTTAAATAGGTCTTTTAACCCATGTAATGCTAAAAAGGTCTCTAGCATTCAAGGGGTTAATACCTCTGCTTAAATCAATAGGAATTTTGCAGTCGGTTTGCCCCAGAACACCAGCACTTTTATTTTGTGCACAAAGCCTTTAGTATACCTCCCCCAATGTATTTCTTGGTCTGCTTCAATCTGCACTTTGTTATTGTCTTTAGCATGGGAGCAGTATGATTTTCTCAGTGAGTAATATGAACCCCTAACAGACACAGCGAGGGGAGGGGTGTATAAATAAAGGACCTCAGGAAACGCAATAATGAGTTCCTCTGTTTTGGTTTAGTGTGTGCGCTCAGTAATATGTATCTAGAGGTTTGTATCATCTGCTGAAAATTACGCAGCCTTTTTTTGATGTTTAGCACTAAAGTATACGTTCACAAGGACCAGTTAATGTTGTTAATAGAACTGCATGAGACATTAACCCTTTGAGTGCCAGAGAGGTGTCCAACGTTGGATATCTCTCTGGCACTCAAAGGGTTATATGTGGTTTCACATGCAAGTTTTTTTTTCCTCCCATCAGGGGATAACTATAGGGAGTGTATCTGTGATGGGGTCCAGCATTCAGCTGGGCCTCTCAGCTCTGCATTACCCTTTGACCCCTTAAATCAGACCAGTTTCCTGTCTTGGCTGGAGGCCACTTACATCACCACAACACACACACGCAGCCTTAAAGCTTATTACAAGGATATCTTTAAACTACATAGAGTTTGTGCTTTTTGTTTACAAACACTTTATTTTACAGATTTTTGGTTTAGTAGTTGTGGAATATAATCTCAGCAGAGCTTTGTTCTCTGACATGTCTGACAAAATCTACATAATTAATTACATCTCCCAAAAATTGCCTCCCTCCTCATTCTTAAGCCCCTTTTATCTGTTGTCATAGGTGAAAGGTAGCATGATGGACTAGGTTGTCTTTCACACAGGCGACGGTCGCCTCTTGTGATCACACTAAAGTACGCAAGCTGCAACTTTACGGCTTTCCTTCAGGATGGAAGGAATAGATGCAGTAAGTAGGGTTTACATGGACGCTTATGCAGCCGCCGACAGATCTTTCACACTAGCAGCATCAGAGGTTGTGAAACTCATCACAACTTCCAATGAATGGCTGGCCCACGTGGGTGCCAACTAGTAATAGTGGCTATAGCATTCATATGGGCAGGCCATCAGACACGCCTCTCCTGCATTCTGATAGGAGGTAGAATGCACGGCAGAGATGAGTGAAGACACATGGGATGCAACATTTCTGTGACCTGTGTGAAAACGTCCTTAAGTCAGGCATGTCAAACTCAAATACAGTCAAGAGCCCCATACTTAACTTTTCCCTCCAAGGACGGCAGCAACACTGGCTGTACCAGACAATTTCACTCTTGGTTTTCTTTATAAAATGGAGGGTCTTAAAGTGGATCTATCATATAGATATCGAATGCTCATTTAGCAAAAAAGTTTAATATTTTAGTCATTTTTGAAAAAAAACTTTATCTGCGCAAAAATTCAAGTTTAAAATGTGCCCAGCAGCCTACTTCCGGCTTGCAGCACTGCCTCTGCTCCAGTCCCACTACCCAGTATCCTTCGATGACGGAGGCTTTCTTTCTCTAAGCTGGAGCAATCTCATTGGCAGAGATTGATATCTAGCCAATGAGATCGCTCCAGCTTAGAGACAGACATCCTCTGTCATCGGAGGATACTGGGTAGTGGGACGGGAGCAGCTTCTGTGCGGCAAGCAGCTTGCCGCAGCGGTAAGTAGAAGTAGGCTGCTGGGCAGCTTTTAAACTTGAATTTTTGCATAGCTAACCGTTTTTTTTTGTTTTTTTTTTCCAAAAATGACTAACATTAAACTTTTTCGCTAAATGCTCTATCCAATGAGCATTAGTTATCTTTATGTGATCGATCCACTTTTAAGAGTCTCTAATATTCAGTTTCTCAAGTAACTGCATATTATACTAGATGGTGTACTGATACGCACATATATTTTCCCTGTAAGGGCCTATTGCACATATGCTTTTAATATTGATACCTTTCTCATTTGTCCAATGTGAAAGGCAGGCACTATGGAGTAAAATTCCCTCCTTCAGAGGACAGGGCACTTCAAAAAAGGCAGGATAGGGAGATTCCCCTCCTCTTGCCAGATTTTCCCCCACCCCCCAATCTCAAGTGACCTGCCTCAGGAAAATTGGCACTGTTCTCATATTATATATATATATATATATATATATATATATATATATATATATATATATATATATATAGCATGTGTATATATACCACCCATATACACTGTCCACACCACCATGGCACAGAGATGGATTAATTAATTAACTATTTGAATTCCAGAGGGGTATTTTCTATGCATTGCTCTTTGGCAATGACTGAGAAAAAAGCATATTGTTCTAAATGGAGTTTCTAACTTCTTGATGCTGGGCTGCAGGGCACTTAAAAGGTTTCTCTTTATGGAGGGCCTCACACTGCGGGCCCACACAAGACACCTTTTCGGCCTGGACCACATATTTGACATGCCTGCTTTAGACAACTAGAAGACATAATTTCCACCAGGTTAGTGGAATAAATTAAAGTGGAACTATCAAGTCAATTGAAGTTACCTGAGATTCATTGTTAGTATACCTAGAATAATGGAAATAGTGTAATAAAGTTTGTAAAGTGTCGCCATCATTTATAATCATAACTTCATATTGGATCTACATGCATAGGAGAGTGCTGCCATCTTGGCAAAGTGGGATCTGTGCGCCTGCGCTGCCATCCCTGTCTGTCACTCACATGGATTTGCTAACGGAGGAGTTGCATTGGAACCGTGCAGGGATGGAGAGTGCAGGCGCACAGATCCCACTTCGTCAAGATGGCCGCATGTAGGTCCACTACGAACTTATGATTTTAAATGATGCCGACACTTTACAAACTTTATTACCCTATTTTCATTATTCCATGTATACTACCAATGAGTCTAAGGTGACTTCTATTAACGTGAGCACTAACATTGAGTACTACTACTATGAACCCAAAATACATACACAACTACCATAGAAGTAAGATAAATGAGAGAATGGCTCTTGTACCAGTTTCTGGGTAGTATGGGGTAATTAATATTAAAGAATAAAATCTCATATAAGCATATAAGTTTAATTAAAGTATGCACTTTCTAGTGGTGAGTCTAAACAAAAGTTAACATTGCATCAAAAAAAAAAAAAAAAAAAAAATCACCCGTAGGTATATATGAAATGTTAAATGAAATGAGGATTTTTTTTTTTTTTTTAAACTCTTTAACCCTTTGATTGCCAGAGAGGTATCCAACGCATTGTGTTGGCTACCTCTCTGGCATTCAAAGGGTTAAAGAAAGCTGGCACACACCCCTCTCTTTGTTAAAAGAGTTAAATAAGAAATTCAACTTGTTAATAATCTTTCCAAGCTCTGTGCGTACCCGAGGTTCCGAAGCATTATTCTCCTCTCTGGCACTCAAAGGATTAATGCCTTGGATGGTAGAGACGTTGTCAGAGCATTTCACTCTACACCTCAGTGGACTGCGGTCTGACTTCCAGGCTCAGATGGGACAACGCCTAAAACCACACAGAAGGACACTAAAAAGCTGAGCATGGCCCTATTGGTTGGGGGATAGGTCAGGTGCAGATTCTATCTATCCCAGTTATAGTAAATACTGCACTCTCACACTTGAAACGTGAAAGGAAAACTAAAAACTAATACTAACTTCCCCATTCCTTACCATGGTCAGGAAATTCTAATGTCCCTTATGAATTTTGACTTTGTACAGGAAAGAAAATATTTAACCCTCTGAGTGCCAGTGGGGTATCCAATGCATTGCGATACCCCCCTTGCATTCATAGTGTCAATCAGTCCTGGCTGTCATGCCCTTTAAGGCGTACATGACAGTTGCTGGCAGTTGTTTTTTTTTCCCCCAAACTGAAGCAGGCAGAGTGAATGAGCCTGCTTAACCATTTATAGACCATAGTGGGGCACGACTCATTGTGAAGGAATTCGATGTACACCCCTTTGGCAGTGTTCCTTCTAAGGTGAACACAGCAGCACTGAAAGAGTTAAGTAACTGAAATTGAGAAAGCATGCATGTTGCATTTATTGCAATGCAGACATGCAGAATAGGCCTTCTTTAACTCTTTCAGCGCTGGGTCGCTCACCTATGCTCACCTTAGAGGAGAACTGGCCTTTGGTCGTTAAAGATTACCTTGTGAAGTGAACACAGTTTGTGGTCCTGACAGGACACGACTCCATGGACATGACATTCAGTACTGACTGATGATATTATCCTATAATATAAAAGGTCAGATGTGTGCTTGTCATGCAGCCATGCGCTGTAGACACTGCCCGAATGCAGATGTTTGTCCGATGCAATCATGCGCAGTACAGACTGACCAAACGCAGGATGCAGTCATGTGCAGCAGAGACAGACCGAACGCAGGATGCAGTCATGCACAGTAGAGACAGACCGAACGCAGGATGCAGTCATGCACAGTAGAGACAGACCGAATGCAGGATGCAGTCATGCTCAGTAGAGACTGCTTGAACGCAGATGTTTGTCCGATGCAGTAAAGCGCAGTAGACACTGCCCAAACACACAGTATGCTTGGAGATGTAGCTCTGAGGTTTTATTTACTTTGGCCCGTGTACACGGGCTTTCACACTAGTCTCTTATAAAGCCACAATTGCTTGCTTCGTAGGGGCCATTGGCATTTTATGGACATGGTAAAATGAGTAGTGTTATTGAGGAGATATTAGTTCTCCTCGTCCCCATGCCTGCTAGAGATGACTCTAAAATGCATTGCAAAAAGACATCTCTAGCATACAAGTGGTTAACTATTTTATTTAGATCTCAAGTTGCTAAACTAGCACAATAATATGCAGAATTTTTATCATTAGTTTCTATGGGATTTCTTTTTAAGTGGTTTTTTTTTTTGCCCTGATTTTGATTTAGTTTTGCTCCCTGGAATCTACATAACACTCACCCACATAGATCCTACCCCTGGGTCTCTCCTGCACTGAAGGGTTAATTTACTACGTTCCTCCTCTCCCTTTTTCCCACATCCTGTCCCTCCTTTTCTTCTCCCCTCCTGCCCCTCTCCCTTCCTTCCTCTCTCTGGTTTTCCTAACACAAACAGAATACCCTTTTCCAGAAACGCCAGCCTCCCCGTTCCCCATTACAGTTTACACTGCAACGAACGCTGAATCAGATACACAAAAGAAAAGAGAGAGAGAAGGGAAGACAGAAAAGGAGAAATGAGAGAGAGAGAGAGAGAGAGAGAGAGAGAGAATATAACAAGGGAGAGAGTGATAAAGACAGTGAGAAACAGACTGAGCTATAAAGAGAAAATAGAGGCTGGTATACTAAAAGGGGCTGGAGCAAATCTCTAGCAAACCAGCTATACCATAGGGGACAAATGTAAATTCCCTCTGATTTCAATAGGCCTTTATCTCCTTGAATATCAATAAGTTCTACAATGCATTTTAAAGCAATGGTTTGGAAATCTCTCTTAACCACATTCAAGTGGTTAAAAGTCCCATTAAATCAACAGACATTTGGGAAATTCTGTGAGTCCCCCTATGGTGGTGATGGTTTGCTGAAAGATTGCTCCAATTCCTCTTATTATATCAGATAGAGAGACAGAGATAGAGAGACAATGTTTAAGATGAGTATTCTGCAGCAAGAATGTAATAAAAATAATAATAAAAAGTTCTATGATATGATATGATTAACCCACTGAATGCCAGACTTATTCCCAGTGTTTTGAGAACCCCTCTGGCAAACAAAGCAATAAGTGCTAGCATGCCAACACAGCCGATCACCAGATATTGACACAACCCGTAGATGGTACTGGAAACTCACAGACAGAACCCGGCTGCAGTACTGCCACGGTCCTCCCTCGACCGGAACAAATCAATGTAAAAATGCAATGAATGCAGTGGCACTCCCAAACAACTCCTCTGGCACTCAAAGGGTTATGACACTGCCAGCTTTTTTTTTTTTTTGGCCAGATCTGGACAGCGCTTGGCTGCAGAACATGGCAGGCACAGAATAAGTGCAGTTTTCACAATCAGCTGTCAGTGTTTTATCCTCATTGTACCAAAATGAGCTGCACACCACTATGGCACTCAAGGGGTTAACATGCGAAAGAACTATCCATAAAAATACATACGCCTGTGTCCTATTAACCTTTTGAATGCCAGAAGGGTATGTAACACATTGCAAAGCAATGCGTTTCAAACCCATCTGGCACTCAAAGGGTTAACCTTTTGCAGCTGATTTAATAAGAAAAACTAGAGTAATTCCAGAGCACACCAACTACACCATAGGGGACAAAACAATTGCCCTATTCCCCACTAATTTAAATGGGGCTTTTAAGCCGTTGACTGTTAGACAGTTCTCCAATATGTTGTAGACCACTCTAGCATTCAAAAGGTTAAAATCAAATAGACTTTTCAGTCATCCTCTATGGTGTTGTTAGATTGTTCTAAACTTGCTCCAGCTCTTATTATTAATGTGGACTTGTCACCTTAAGATACGATTACATCATTATACAGACCAACACGAAATTGTGGTACTTTATGCTAATTACTTGTCTGGGTCCATATTAACCCCTTAAGGACCAGCGGCCCCGGGGTGTGTGGTCCTTTAAGGACCAGATAGGGAAGTGATCAGTCATGTGGGGCGGCACGTCGAACGAGGGACTGAAAGAGATCGCTCCAGTCTTGGAGCAATCAACTTCAGTCCCCGGTATTAATGACATACCAGGACCGTCACTGGTCCTTAAGTGCAGGACCAGCATGACGGTCCGGGTACGTCATTGGACGTGAAGGGGTTAAACATAAGGAGGGAGATGCACTAAATTGGATAAAATGGAGATAATTTCTCCAGTGATATCACTTCTGCAAGTCCTGTGTTACTCTATGGAGCCTATGCACTAAGATTTCTCCATCTTTGGATATCTAAGTGCATAGGCTCCTTAGAATAACATAGGAACTGGAGAAGTTATCTCCACTTTATCACCTCTTTCACAGAGAAAAGGGCTAGCAAGTCATATGGGTAGATTTTGACTCTCTATATAACAAAAGAAAATTGCCTTAAAGGGATAGTATGGTCAAATTTTTACTAAAATGCATCTTTTAGCCATTAAAATTAAACTTAATGCCCCTAGTCCCATCTCTCAAACCTTTATGGTTTGAGAGATATTCGGCACTAAAGGTCCCCCCTCCCTCCCCTTTCCCTGACATCAGCGCTCTAGCTGACTGTAGGGGAATCTGGTCCCGGGACCAACAGAGAGTCTTCAGCAGAGCCGAGATCGTGAGATAGAAAAATAGCTACTTCACTGGAACGGTCTACAAAGTGTACTTTGTAAAAATGTGACCATGCTATGCCTTTAAGGTGACAGGTCCATTTTAACACAGCACTGATCCATAAAAGGTCCTGAAACTAATTGGCTTTTATTTGTGAATTGTTTTGAAGTAAATAAAACTTGGAAATTCACATGGATCTTGGGTGTATTTGCGGATGTAAAGTATAGAGCTTGCACACTGAGCATATAAATATTGTATACATGTGTATATATGGTACATGTACGGTGAGAAAGTATGTGTGTGTAGGGTGGATGTAGATTTAACCCTTTCATGACCAGAGGGGTATGCAACACACTGCAAAAGCAATAAATTGTAAACCTCCCTGGTCCTTAAAGGAGAACTGACACTGCCTAATATTAACCTTTGAGTGCCAGAGGGGGTACGCAACGCATTGCAAAGCAATGCGATGCATAGCCCTCTGGCACTCAAATGGTTAAACCCCCCACACACACTTACCTTCCTATGGCCCCTATGAATTCTGCCATAGCTCCTAGGTTCAAGAGATAGCATCAATCAATCAGTTCTGGAGGAGGACACAACAGTTGCTTGAAGGACCACAGGACCTCAAACTCTCATCACTGTGAATCGTAATCCTAACCCAATGCATTGTACACGCCCCTGGTCCTTAAGGGGCAAACCCTTTGGCTGCAAGAGGGGTGAGCAATGCATTACTTTACAATGAGTTCTGTATCCCTCTGGCAATCAGAGGGTTAACTATGCTCATATACTTTGCCTACTTCAGTTTGGAAAAACACTGAGAAACTATCAAGTCCCACTATATGGACATGATATCCAGCACTGATTGCACGTTATTTCTTGTACAAAAGCACAAGGGCACACTCATAGGGGCATGTAGGATTTTCTGCCCATGATAAGGTAAGTGGGCATTATTCCTAGAAGATGTCAGCTCTATATTTTACAGAGGAAACAACCACACCCACGGGACTTGCTTCAAACTTAAAGGAGGTGCAAATGTATCAATCCATGTTTCACCCCCCCCTTGGAGACCCTTTATCTAGATAGTCTGGTTGCCTGTCCACCCTTCTGTGGGGCGGAAGGAGGTGGAGTGCACCCTCAACCAATGAATTGCCATGTGATTTTGTCAGGTGTGGCTGGGGTGCAAAAATGACTGCAGCAAGATTCACTGGGGTGGCAGCTTTTCACAGGAGTGGGCACCCCCTGAGCTACTCCTGTGAAATACTGCTACATCGCGACTCAATGCCCTCGACGTTTCAGAGGTTCCCCGAAGGGAACAGATCGCTGAATCCAACAGGCAAAGCTTGCAGCATGCACTGATATATATATATATATATTTTTTTTTTTTAAATATATATATATATACACACACATACATATATATATATATTATATACACACAATGTATGTATGGTGTGCAAGCATTAAGCTGACCACATATCCCTTTAAAGCGGAACTACCACATGACATAAACTTTAGCTTAAATAACTTCTCATCTAGCGACTAGCTGCTTAGTAGCGCTAGTCGCCAGAATTATTACATTGTTAAATAGATTTACCCTTTCTTCCCCGGCTGACATGCAGGACGGATCGCAGACATCTTGCCATAGTGACGTCTGCGCTATCAGTCCCTTCCGGAGCCAAACGGCTCCTAGCAACGCCTACTACAGCCAGCTGGGACTGACAGCATAGGCACACGGACGTCACTACAGCAAGATGACAGCAATCTGTCCTGCATGTCAGCCGGGGAAGAAAGGGTAAATCTACTTAACAATGTAATCATTCTAGCGACTAGCGCTACTAAGCAGCTAGTCGCCAGATGTGGAGTTATTTAAATGGATAGTAAACCCCCAAAAAACTGTAAGCCAAATGATAGGAATAATAAAAACATACTTCATGCCCTCATTCCCATCTCTCAAACCGTTATGGTTTGAGAGATATAATAAAATAAAGTCCTCCTCTCCCTCCCCTTTCTGCCTGATGAGCTGTAAAGCTGTCAGAGGCAGAATCCAGTCGCCCGACTGTAGGCGGCTCTTCAGGAGCGCTGTCATCTAGATATCTAACTATAATTACTTCATCGGTATGGTCTTCAACGTGTGCCTGGCTTGCAAGCACACATTGTAGACCATTCCGATGAAGTAATTATAGTTAGATATCTAAATGACAGCACTCCTGAAGAACCGCAGTCTGGTCCCGGAAGCAAGATCTCATGACATCCGCTATACAGCGGAGGCATGAGAAGGGGGAGGGAGCGGAGGTCTTTATTTTCTTAGATCTCTCAAACCATAACGGTTTGGGAGATAGGAATAATAAAAACATACTTAATGCCCTCATTCCCATCATTTGGCTTTTGGGGGGTTTACTATCCCTTTAAGCTAAAGTGTATGTCAAATGGTAGTTCCACTTTAAATCAGGGACACAATGATCATGCACTGTGGGTTAGCACAATTAATATGCAGTGCAGTCCTGCAGAATTATGTTTTCATAAGCATCCCTGATTTAAAGAGACACATGGTCACCTTAGCAAGCATGCTTTTTTTTGCAACATGTGTGCTTTTCTGGTTTAGATCTAAATGCACTGGAAAACAAAACAGTTAATATTCTCATAGCCATGTGTCAGTCTAAGTGTGATGAGAAGGGGAGTCACATAAAATGTTCTTATCAAAAAATGGTTGTCTGTCTCAAAAGTTTGAGCACTCCTAGATTCAGGTCAAATGACCCATGTAGTTTTACAAAGTTATCACTCGTCCTTAACCCTTTGAGTGCCACAGGTGGTACTCAAAGGGTTGATTAATTCTGCAAAGAAGCTCCTAGTTTAGCATAAACATGCTCTTTTGTACTTTACAGTATTTGTCTCTCCCACTCATAGAAATCTATTGTACGCAACAACTACATATAAGAGAATTAAGCTTTGAGTGACAGAGATGTGAAGCATACTGGTTTGCAATTCTCTGCGCAGACTTCTGGGACTCAAAGGGTTAAACCTCCAAAAACTGTAATGGTAAAAAGATATATATATTTTTTTAAATTACTGCCCTTCTGTGGGCGCCTAAAGACGGCTTCTTTCCTCTAAACAGAAAATAAGTCAGTGATGAGTTTACATGAACTCCTTGAGCTCCAGGAGGTTTTTAAACACCGCTATGGCACACAAGAGGTTCAAATCAATACAAGCCACCTCAAAGGAATACTGGGCTGTATTTATCAAGCTAAAGTGGAGCAATTCTGTTGCAAATCAAAGAAATTAAAATTACCATTTATTTAAAGGGGAACTATCACCCCAAATAAACTCCACCCCATCTAATTAGGCATCTAGCGATAAGCTTAACGATCAAATTGTTATGTAGAATAGAGAGTGCGTTAGTCAAAAATCCTACCACAGCCGACAATGACGGCCAGGCAATAGCACTCTAGAGGCATCTGTGCACCGCTAGTCCCAGTCTCCTCTAGAAGGCCTTGCATGGTACCTTAAGGTACCAGAAGGGATTGAAGGCACAGTCGCGCAGATGGCTCTAGATCGCTGTTACCTGCCCGTCAGTGTTGGCTGAGGAAGGATTTCTGACTAACGCAGTCTTTATTCTACATAACAGTTTGATTGTTAAGCTTATTGCTAGATGCCTAATTGGGGTGGTGCACTTTAGTTGGGGTGATAGTTCCCCTTTAAATTGGGCTTCTAACCCCTTGAATACAAGAAAGCTATTCATCCTATTGCTTCATTATGCTTGGAAGATCTCTCTCAAGCATTCAAGATGGTTTACCTAATGAGTGGGGTACACACTGCATTGCTTTGCAATGCGTTGCGTACCCCTCTGGCACTCAAAGGGTTAAAAGCACAATATTAAATCAAATGAGCCGCTTAGGAAGTTTTGATACCTATAGTGCAATTGGTTTGCTCTAGAACTGATCATCTGTTCTTAGTACATCAGCCTCAGTCCATTAGAAATATAGGGCCGTATTCATAATAGAAACTAGGAGCAATTCTGGAGCAAACCAACTGCGCTATAGGGAAGAAATTAACATTCCCAAAAATGTATTGATTAAAATGGAGCTATTATAACCTGTGGAATGCTAGTATGGTCTCCCCCTCCCCTTATGGAAAAGTAATGTACTGGAGACCTCTCTAGCATTTAAGGTATGCAAAACACCCCTCTGGCACTCAAAGAGTTAAAAATCTAGGGTTGCCAGATCTTTCTTTTAACAGAGGACACATGAAAATGCCTGCTGCATTGATGCATGTGAACCAGTGTACCTAATAATTAACCAGTGGAACCCTGCAGCAAGCATTTTTCAAATGTGTCCTATTTTAAACCTTGGAGTGCCAGAGGGGGTACGGAATGCATTGCAAAGCAATGCATTCCATACCCCTCTGGCACTCAAAGGGTTAAAGGGATGACCGGCCAACCCTATTAAAAGTTTTATTTACATAGTAGTTCTGTGTGTCTCCTGTGGTACAGTTGGCTTGCTCCAGATGTGTGTCACATTTCTTTTGTTCCCTAGCAAGTTAACGAGTATAATGAAGAAGTCTAGAATTCCTATTTTACATAGTCTAGACACAAACACTTAACTTTTTAAATAAGAAAGTAAAAACATTTGCAAACAACACCCTTTCCTTTCAGGTCCTCAACGTCAACAACAAAAGACAGATCTGAGTGGTGCCTCTGACACAAAGAGGTGTACAGCTGGAGTAAAATAACATCAACATGTGGCCATTTCATTAATTAACCCTTTTGTGTATGCGAGATTTTACATCTTCCCCTGCAACAATTCAAGGGTTAAAACAAAAAGCCCTTGGGTCACACTGCATCTAAGATGAACCTTAGAGACGTAATTTCTTTTCCAATGAACCTATGGTGTCAATTAGTCGGTCTGGTAAATTAACCCTTTTAGTACAAGATGAAGATGTGCTACGAATTCCTGTGCGCTCTGCCATTCAAAGGGTTGAAATAACCTTACTCCAGAATGGATTTTCTGCAGTTACCTATGGTGCTCGTTAGCCTGCCTCGTTAACCCTTAGAGTGCCATAGGTTTTATGCAACCAATTGCCTTGCACCGAAAAGGTTAAACATTGCCTCACGACGCGATCTAAGGAGATAGACATTCCTATGGAACTTAGGGCCACTGAATGCGGCTTGTGGCCATTTCTATGGAATTTGAGGTAATACAATAAGTTGCATACCCCTTTGCACTAAGTGTTAATTGTACCCCCTATATATGTCTTCATCGTGTTCAGAGACTCCTCTTTCCTGGGTCACTTGCACAGTGTTGAGTTGAACACCCATCTGGCACTTAGATTGCTAACTGCCCCCCCCCCCCCCCCCCCCACACACACACACACACACACACATACATATACGCTGTACATACCCTGATCCCCGTGTGGTCGGTGACTCTTCTTTCCCAGATGATCCGCTGTACTGTACAGTGCAGTGCCCGGTGCAGAGTCCTAGCGGTCCGCAGTCTCACTCCCTTCCCCTGCTTCTCCCCACAAAGGGAATTCCACTTATTCGCCTCTCACAGGGTCCCGGGGGACAAAGTTCTGCATTAGCAGGACGGGGCCGGCCAGTGCATGGCCCCCTTCACACAGCGACAGGAGAAGACGGGCGCTGGGGGTCTGACATGATAAGCGGGGAGCAGCGGCTGCAGAGCACAGTCTGGAGCACAGCAGGAATGAACGGAATGTGCAGCGCTCTACCTACAGCTACTACATGTGTCTGCTGGGTCCTAAAGCACAAATCAGCACTACCTACAGCTCCTGCATGCGTCTGCTAGGTCCTACTGCTCAGATCAGCTCTACCTTCAGCTCCTGCAAGGATCTGCTGGGTCCTACTGCCCAGAACATCTATCGCTCGAAGTTCCTGCATGTGAACGCTAGGTCCTACTGCCCAAATTCGTTCAATCTACAGCTCCTGCGTGTGTCAATGTCCACTGGGTCCTACTGCCCATATCAGCTGTATTTACTGCTGCTACATCTGTCTGCTATGTCCTACTGCTCAGATCAGTTATGTTCACATATCGCTTCTGCATGTGTCTGCTGGTTCCTACCGTCCATGTCCACTGGGTCCTACTGCCCATATCAGCTGTATTTACTGCTACTACATCTGTCTGCTATGTCCTACTGCTTTAATCAGTTATATTTACATATTGCTTCTGCATGTGTCTGCTGGTTCCTACCATCAAGATCAGCTCTACTTTGAGCTCCAGCGTGTGCCTGCTGGGTCCTGTCGCCGATATCAGCTCTATTTCTAGCTCCTGTATCTGTCTGCTGGGTCCTAACACCGAAATCAGCTTTACCTGTAGCTAGTTTAGTTGTCTCCTGGGTCCTATTGCCTTACAGAGATCAGCTATACCGACAGCTCTGCACTGGCATTTGTATGTGTAATCCTACTGCTAAGATCAACTCTTATTATTATTTGGGTCCTGCTACTCAAATAAGCATTACCTGCAGCTCCAGAGGGAATCTGCTAGGTCATACCACTGACCCGAGCAATAACTACAGTTCCTGCATGTGTCTGCTAGGTCATCATATTGCCTGGGTCAGTTGTTCTCAACTGGTGCCATCAGGTTTTACTAACAGGCCAGGATTTGAGGATTTCCTTTTTAAAGGGTAGGTGAGTTAATCAAACTGACTGTGCCTCTGATCAACACACCTGTGTTCTAGCAGGGAAATACACAAGTCCTGACCTGTTAGTGGGACCTGAAGGCATGGGTTGAAAACTACTGGCCTAGATCAACTATTCCTACAGGTGCTACATGTGTTTGCTGGGTCCTGCTGTAGAGATCAGCTTTACCAACACAAGGCCACTTTAACCAATGGGCAAAGTGGGCATTTGCCCAGGGCTCATTCTTGAAAGGGGGTCCACCAATGGATGAACCATTACTAGCCAGGGGGCACAGAGCATAAAGGCAGGAGTGGGCTGGCAGTGCCAGTTAGCTTATGGGTAGCTGAGTGCTCTCACAGCCCCATAGTATTTTTCAGTCTCTATGCTCTCCATGCCACTGAAAGTCACCCTCGGATTTTCAGTGGCAGTCTAGAGTGAGGAGCATCACACAGTGAGAAGCACAGTAAAGGGGTTTTCTTCCTGTCCTGCTCAGGGCAGGCTGGATTACAGGAAGCAGTTCCTATCATTTGGATATCACATGGTATCAGGTCTAGATATAGCTGCACAGGGTGTCTGCTGGGTCCTACCATCAAGATCAGTTCTAATTATTGGAGTATTGGAAAAATCCCAGGAACCATGGAGCCTGGGCTTGTAAAATTGTATTTCTGGTTATAGCAGTTTGAGGGTGGTATATATATCTACAGTACCAGTCCAAAGTTGAGTAGACTTGCTGGAAATTAGGCTTATTCATAATTGACAATATTTTACATCATATAATATTCTTTGGAATAATTGGAAATGAAAACACGTGTTACCATGTACACAACAGAGCATAAGGAGAATCAAAGCAATGTTCAAGAACATTGACATTGTATCTACATCTTGATTCCTCAAAATAGCCCCCCTTTGTCTTAATACCAGACTCACAAACACGAGGCGTTCAGTTAATCGATCTTGACAGGAAATCACCTGGCATGTTTTCCCAGGTCTTCTGCAGCAGTTCCCATCATGGGTAGAGTTGCTTTGACTCTTCCGTCCAGTTCATTCCATACAAGTTTAGTGGGATTGAGGTGAGGAGACTGGGCAGGCCAAGTGATTAGATTGAGTTGTCCTTCACTTTCCTTCTTCTCTAGATAGTTCATGCACAATGTTAAGGTGTGTTTTGGATCACTGCTTAAGAATGAAGGACTGCACAACTAGCCATAATATTGATGGAATGGCATGCCTCTGAAGTACGCTGGTTGAGTTTGCTATGGACTTGGTAAAGATGACCAACTTTGCCACGAGCAAAGCAACTCCAGACCCTGACACAGCCTCCTCCATGCAAAACGTGGGAACCACACATGCAGAACTCATGCCCTCATCCTCGGTGGTTAGACCCAAATAGTTAACATTTTGACTGCTTTGTCCCTAAGACCAACTTCCACTCCTTAAACATTCAGTTTCCATGTTCTTTGGCCCAGCAAGTTTCTTCCATTTATTCTGAACTCCTAACAATGGTTTCTAGCAGCAGTTCTTCCAGATAGGCCAGCTTATGATGAAACGTGTTCTTCTAGTAGCATTTATCTGAGCTTGTATTTCATGGGCAGTTAATTGCTGTTTTTGTTGACTAGTGACTCGATTTAACTTGTTATCTGATTCTGAGGTCAGGCCTAACCTTGTTCGCTTTTTATGAGTGCCAGTTTCTTCAAATTGCTTGATGCACAGAAGTTGCAGACACTTGCAAAAGTCTTGAGATTTGTCTTAAGAATTTTCTTGCTTGAGTCCATGTGGGTTAGTCAAAATGAATATGACACCGACTTGATCACTGCGTGAAATTAGGGCTTAGTTGAAATCTTGGCAGATCTTGAGGACCAAACTTCGACACCCCTGCCCCACCTACAGGTCTTGCTTGTTTCCATTGGGTCCTCCTTTTGGGCTTTGTCACCCTATAAATATTGAAGGTGTCTGCTGAGTCCTGCCACTGACATCAGTTCTACCTGCAACATTTTCTGGGTCCTACCACTTCTCTACATTCTACCTATGGCTCCTGATAGGAAGGGACCAGGAGACACAATCTACAGTATACATATGACTTTGGTTGAGTGTACTGGGTCCTACCACCTATGTACAGGCTACATACTCCTCCTGATTGTGTCAGCTAGGTCCTACCCCCAACGTATACTCTACATATGGCTCCTAATTGTGGCTGCTGGGTCTAACCACTTATTTATGGTCTACATACTTCTATCAATGAAACAGATTTGCCCAAAGAGTTTGTAGGGACTGGCACTAACTCCTTAACCTTTTACATTTTAGAATTATTCCACAAAATGTTCAAACATTATAAGTATTCAAAAATCAGCATTTAAAGGAGAAGTAACATCTCCTAATAATAACCCCCACTTACCTTACAATGGACAAAACATTTTAATGACCCTATGAGTTTTGCATTTATGCCTGTGGGGTGAATTTATCGTGCAGAATTCACACAATAAAGGTGATGGAATAAGCATTCTGTCCCTACACCTGCCTATCTCCAATGTAATAAGCTATGTACGCCCCAGTGCTCCCCGAAACATCACTTGCTCTAAGGAGAGGTCAGTGGGGACATTTGTGGGGATTTCAGGATGTTCCTTTCCTCCCTGCCTTGTTTAGATCAATGTACAAAGTAAGGTATAAAGAGAATGGTGTAAGTGTTTTCCATTTACCTGCATATGCTCATACCTGGGAACTTTTTCTTCGGGAATCCCTGGAGGGGACCCCTCTGGTGCTGCTGGGGGATATAACTGACGCAAATTGTGTTGGAAAAGGGGTGGGGCTTACTTGTGAGTGGGGGCGGGGCTTAATGGGTGCATTGGAAAGTGGGAGGAACTGGGTGTGGACCTATTAAAGCGGAACTATCACACAAATTAAAGTAACACCCAAATAATTATTCACACAGTGATACTCATATCCATACTAGTATCATCCTGAATAATTCTGACGTTATTGATAAATCGAACTCATTCAAGAAGAACAGACAGGCATCAGCATGGAAATCTTGCCAAAGAGACATCTATGCACCTGCACTGTCCGTCCCAGTCTCCTCTAGGAGGCGTTGCATTGAACCTTAAGGTACAGGAAGGGACTGATGACGCAGGTGTACAGATGACTCTACAGCAAGATGCCTGCTTGTGCATCTCAGAAAGCACTGGATTTCTCAGAAATGCCAGACTTATACAGGGTAATACTAGAATGGTTACAGGTATTGCTATAATGATTTAGGGGTAACTGTGTGTGACAGTTCTGCTTTAAGAGACACCTATTCACGTTGATCCAAAAACTAAACAAACACATAGGTTGAAAGAATTAGGTGGCACAATAGGAACATTTCTATAGGTGGGCAAACCACATGCCACTTGCTGCCCCTCCCATATGCTCATTTTTAAAGGGATAGTAATACTTTGTTTTAACTTTATTTTATTTTGTAGGCATTAAAAAAACATGAAGAATGATATAAGTCTTATCTCTCAAACCTTTGTGGTTTAAGAGATAGTCACAAGCAGAGTTTCCCCTCCTGTCCCTTTTACCTAGTGTAAGCCATTTCTTCTCAGATGTGAATCTGGTTGTAAGACCAGACTGATAACAGCAGGGGACAATCTTCTTTATAGGAAAACAATGAAAGCCCTGCCCCCCTTGACAAGTTTTTCAGCTTTTTCCCTTATCTTAATTGAAGATTGTCCCTCTCTGCAGTCTACCTGGGCACCTACCTTCTGATCTGGCTGAACAGGGGGGGGATACTTTACTTGTGAATATCTCTTAAACCATAAAGGTTTGAGAGATGAGACTTATATCGTTCTTCATGTTTTTTTTAATGCCTACAAAATAAAATAAAGATAAAACAAAGTATTACTATCCCTTTAAATAAAATAAAAGGTATCTGGTACTGTGGAATTTTTATTCATACTATGGAAAATGTATTTCTGAAAGTTCATGAACCATTTGCATGCTAAAGAGTACACAACAAATTGCAGAGTGTCATGTAACACAGGTTATTTTTTGGCTGGGGAAGGTGCCAGCTTGAAGGTTTGCCTAGGGTACCAAGCACCTTTTTACCAGCCGTGCACTTGTCCCTATAGGTATAGCTCCCCCATAAAGGATCAGTTACGTTTCTATTTGTGAAAAAAACATGTTGTATGGTTTGTCATGTTGAGTACAAGCTGTAAGTTGCTTTATTGAAAAACGATTGCAGTTCAAACTGCCAAAAAATGATGGAGCTGTTACTTTCCCAAGCTAAATACCAGTTGTCTCACCTTTCCCATAGAATGCAACAAAATAAATGTCTGTACACTAGGTGGCACTGTTACTATAAAAAAAACATCTCCCAGCAGTTTATCTTTGTTTTACTCATTGGGAAACACTCTATTTATAACATATCTGTTGCTTGTGTATTCATTTTAAAGGTTTGCTACTCAATTAACCATTTGAGTGCCACTTGGGTACCCTTCTGCCTCTGAAAGGGTTGAGCCTACACCCAGATGGGTGCTTTCCTATTATTTTGTATGTTATCTTTACTTCCCTCACTCTTGTCTTTTCTTTGTCTCCTTTCTATGTACATTTTGGTGCTAAATATCTAACATTTTCACACAGCTTTCAAATCCACATGCGGCTTTCAGATAATCTCTACAGAAATTCCATCTGAAAGGCCCCCAACAGATAAAGTGCTTTCTGTTTGTATGATTGTCAAATGGTTTAACTCTTTGAGCGCTAGGCAGGCTCCAACACATTGAAGGGTTTGGCGTGAAGTCTTTAAATCACTTTGATTTTTACATTATGAGGTTATAATAGTTTTGCAAATTAATTTAATTATCTACATTTGTGATTTTATTTCTTTCATTTCAAAATATTTAAGGTTAAAAGCCTTACATCAATGGGAATGCTTATGTGCATACCTGGGAACTCTCCGAATTTGCCCCGGAGACTCCGGTTTTGGCACTGCTTTACCGGGTCTCAGGGGCAGAGGCTGAGTCCTCCGGATGTGGGGAGTTTCTATTGAAACTCTACCCACTCCTGCTGTTTCCCCCATTGTAACTCCTTCCACTGCCTTCTTTTGAGATCTGTCTCACACCTTTAAGCCCTCCACCCCCTACACGCGTCAAGTCCCGCCCCTTTTTGACGCAATTCACGTCATTATTCTCACCCCCTGCTGCACCAGAGGACTCTCCTCTGGGTGGACGTCAATAGAAAGGTCCCAGGTATGCTTATGTGTTACCTGTGGTGCAGTTGGTCTTCCCCAGAATTGCTCCAGTGCATCTTAGTACATCAGCCTCAAACTGGTTAATTTGCTCCTTAGTTGGCTATTTTTTATCCTCTCCCTTTCCTCACAGTACTCATCCCTCTCCCTGCTCATTTTATGACTTCTCTCACCAGTGACGGATTTCCCATTAGGTAAAGTAAGCAACCACCTAGGACATGGGTGCCCAGACATTAGTGACATGGGATCTACTTTTCTCATAGTCATCGTAACATGATCTGCTACCATACCAGCATGTGTCTATCATCCCATCACATTCAGCATTTGTATGATTATATTGCCTGTCTATATCGAAACAAATGGGACCAAAAACAACATATACAAAATGTGTAAAGACAAGGGGGAAGATTCACAAAGCGGTGATAAAGAGATGATAAAGTGGAGAGGACATCTCCAGTGATATCACTTCTCCAATTCCTATGTTATTCTATGGAGCCAATGCACTAATATTTCTTCAACTTTGGAGATCTTGGTGAATAGGCTCCGTAGAATAACATAGGACCTGGAGAAGTGATATCACTGTAGAAGTCATCTCCACTTTATCATCTCTTTATCACCGCTTAGTGAATCTCCCCCAGGGGGTTCTAGGGCAAACCAGTTGTACCATAAAGGACAAAGAGAATGATCCAAATCTCCCATTTTGTTAAAGTGTTATTAATGTCCACAAAAAAGTTTATTTGCATTTAGAAGAGCTTAAAAAGCTGAGCTAAATGCAAAAAAAACGGATCTCTCAAACCGCTATGGTTTAAGAGATACAGGCGTTTAAAGTTTGATCTCTCCTACTGAGAGGCACTTGAGAAGTGCCGCAATCTCGTTATTTACCACGAATCCCTTCATTGGAATGGTCTAAAAAGTGTGCCTGGTTTTCAAGCACTCGTTTTAGACCATTCCAACGAAGGGATTTGTGGTAAATAACGAGATCGCGGCTCTGCTCAAGCGCCTCCGTGTCGACCGACACGGATCTCCTGCTGACAGCTTTACAGCTGTCAGTAGGAGAGATCAAACTTTAAACACCTGTATCTCTTAAACCATAGCGGTTTGAGAGATCCAATTTTTTTGCATTTAGCTCAACTTTTTTAAGCTAAGAAATTGTTTCTGTGCAATACTCAGGCTTATTGGTATACCTCTAGCTTCAAAACCCGCTATATGCCCATACATTCAAAACATAAAAATAACTGGAGGGATACACGTTGCTGTGCTTACCATGCTCCGGAAAAAAGAAAAACCAGCTGGTGCCCAAGGATAGAGGTGATCCTAACCTCCATGATGCGTGCCATAAAAAAAAAAAAATTCCTGGCACTTAACAGCAAGAATATAATATAAATAAGCCAAAAATAAAATAAAAAGAAAATCTTCTTTATTACAACTGTGTTAAAACATCATTGATGTGACCGGGAATTGGCATACAGACAGAGCTTAATCTAACGCGTTTCGTACCCTCAGGTACTTACTCATAGATTCCCACGTTACCTGAATAACGGTATTTTTAAACACTAATTCAAGGTCAATCAATGACCGTGATTGGACTAAAAACAACCAATGTGTGTATGCAATCCAACCTTAATATAAACAGTAAATTTAGCAAATCACACAGATACATAATTTCACCTATGGAACAAACACAAAATATCAACAGGTGTATATCTTTAGACACAATATATAAAGATGTTATAAGATATTGCCAACATCCCATTCAGAATTTAAACCTTTAGGAGACCTAGTTTCCAAAGTAAAAATCCAGTACGCCTCCCTCCGTGAGATCAGCTGAACGATATCTCCCCCACGTGAAGACACCCGCACTCGCTCGATACCCATAAAGGACACCGCAGAAATATCACCGGCATGTTGATCCAAAACATGTCGGGACACTGCAGAGTCCCTATTTCTTATATCGATCCTGTGCAGGTGCTCACGTAAACGTTCTTTTAGGGGACGAACCGTCCGTCCCACGTATTGAACTTGACAGACTTTACAAGAAAATAAATAAATAATAGACTTAGAGTTGCAATTAATGTAATGGGCAATTGGATACGTGCGTCCAGTAACCGTGGACTTAAAGCTACTACTAATTTCCATATAGGTACACACTCTACACACTTGTCCACCACATCTAAAACATCCCACATATTTAAGCCAAGTCGGACTCTCTTTCTTAGATGTAAAAAGACTCTTAGAAACTCTATTACCTATAGTGCAGCCTCTTCTAGCCACAAACTGACATCCTCTTGAAAGGATGACTGATAATATCTCATCTGTTTTTAAAATAGGTAACAAAGATTCAATAATTTTCCTAATCTCATGGAATTGATTACTAAACTGGGTCACAAATCTTACCCCCTGCAATTCATTTGAACCTCCCTTCTTGTTCCGTGATGGTTGAAGCAAAAGAGCATTCCTATCCAAACCCCTGGCAGCTACGCATGCTCGTTCCACTTCATCCAACGGGTACCCCCTATCCAGAAATTTCCTCCCAAGGATACTCGCTTCCCGATCGTAAACATCCAAATCGGAACAATTCCGTCTAAGACAAATAAACTGTCCCTTGGGAATATTCCTAATAGTGTGTCCCGGATGACAGGATGATGCATGCAGTATACTATTACCAGAAATGGGTTTGGTATAGAGGCTGGTATGCACACCCTCACCTATAACAGAAAAAAGGGTCAAATCTAGATAATTGATCTGACTTTCATGAAACTCAAACGTAAATCTCAGATTATCATCATTGTTGTTAAGATAATTTACAAACAGCTCGGCCTCTCCCCTGGAACCCCCCCATACAAACAGAAGATCATCTATGTACCTGCGATACCATCTCACACAGTCTCTAAAGGGGTTCCGATCCCCAAAGATGTGGCGCGACTCAGACCAGCCCATATATAGGTTGGCAAAAGAGGGCGCAAAACGCGCTCCCATTGCCGCGCCACACCTCTGGAGATAAAAAACCCCGTCAAAACTGAAAAAATTGTGGGTTAACAGGTACAAGATGCTCCTAAGGAGAAAGGACTTGAGGCTGTCCGAATAATCTGAAAAATAATCCAAATAATATTTCACAGCCTCAATCCCCCTCTGGTGGGGAATAGAGGAGTATAAAGAGGAAACATCCGCTGTAAGCCAAGCACAATCATAATTCCACTTAATCTTAGAAGTCAATTGTAAAAGATGTTTAGTATCCAATAACATACTAGGCAATGTTGACACTATAGGTTGTAGATAAGTATCCACCAACTCGGACAATGGCTCATTCAAAGAGCCAATGCCCGAGACAATGGGTCTCCCCACCGGATTAACCAAACTCTTATGAGTCTTGGGAAGGTAATGGAACACCGGGGTGATAGGATGATTAACCTTTAAAAATTCAGATTCTCTTCTGTTCAACACACCAACACTTAGACCAAAATCAATAATAGCATAAAGCTCATATTTATACATATAAGTGGGGTCTCGTCTGAGAACCTGATAGACATCTACCTCCCCCAATTGTCTCTCAGCTTCCTTCTTATAATCTGTCCGATCTAGTACCACTACATTACCTCCTTTATCAGAAGACCGTATAATCAAACGGTCATCTTCCTGTAGATCTTTAAGTACCTTACGTTCTTTAATACTCAAGTTGTTCTTACTCTTTGTATTACGGCTGGACAACATCACAAGTTCTCTCTCTACCGCCCTCTGAAAAGTCTCAAGAGCAGCTCCCTTTGTGTGAATAGGATAGAAAGTGGACCTGGGATATAGTCCAGTCTCCAACCTATCCACACAAGGAGTATCAACCACACTGCTAGACTCAACATGTAACGAAACAAGATCTTGTATAGAACACTCTTCCCTAAAATCTTTATCCCTACATATTGATCTAGACCTCATCAATTGCTGATCTATTGCATAATCTTCAGTTTTATCCCAAAAGAATTTTTTCAATGTGAGCGATCTAACAAACCTATTAACATCCAATATAGTATTAAACACATTGAAATTAACACTGGGTACAAAATTTAAACCTTTGGTAAGAACCAACACCTGATCCTGAGTTAATTCTACTTGGGATAAATTCAAAACAGTCAGTCCTGTATGTTCCTTATATTGTTTCCCCTTCTGGGATTTCTTCAATCTCCGACGTCTGCCTCCTCTCCTGACTGTCTTTTTTGATAATTGGGACATCTTCTCGTATGACCTCTGTCGTTTTTTGAACAACAAACTGCTCCAACCACATTAGTAGTTAACAAATTTCCCACAGTGGATTCCATCTCATTATTCATATTAGGCTCCACATTGGAAACAGTGGTATTACACATTCCAACTTCTCTTAAACCTTCTCCATCTGAACTTGAAAAACTAACCCTGCGGTGTGGATTTTTCAATATAGAGCGTTTGAAAGATCTTCGCTGTTCCCTTCTATATTGACTCCAAGTATAGACTGAATTCAAATCATAATCCTCCTTATCGCGCAAATATTTCTTGTGCTTGAACACAGATATCTCTTTATCCAATTTAAAGGGATAGTAATACCTAAAATGTAAAAAAAAATATGTTGTAGGGTTTATCCCCCTGAGTAAAACAAGAGTACTCCCACTGCTGAAAGATGTTTCATTCAAAAGTTATTAATTTTCAAAGTTGAATTTTTTAGGTGCAATATCACAGTGGCCTGAAATTGTACAGTGGTGCTGTTGCTACACGATCCTATGGACAGCTCTGGTCTCAGGACCATAAATCTCCATAGGATGGTGTAGCAACAGCGCCACTGTAAAATTTCAGGCCACTGTGATATTGCACCTAAAAAATTCAACTTTGAAAATTAATAACTTTTGAATGAAACATCTTTCAGCAGTGGGAGTACTCTTGTTTTACTCAGGGGGATAAACCCTACAACATATTTTTTTTTACATTTTAGGTATTACTATCCCTTTAATAATAGATGTTTTTAATTTCTCATCCAAAACCTTGAATTCAGTGGAACTTTTAAAGGTTTCTAGATCATGCTGAATCACCACGATCTCCTCTTTAACCTTTACATGTTCCAATCTCTTATATTCAATAAGCATTTCCATCAACTTTAGAGAACAATTAGACAATACACAATTCCACCTCTCAATAAAGGCAGTGTCTTTGACTTCAAATGAAGGGAACTTCTTAATCCGGAGTCCTCTCGGAATCCACTTACACACAGTGTATTTTTCAAAAGTAGCAATGTCCCACCACAGGCGCAATTCTTTGTTCATTATTTTCTCCAACTTATTAAACAAAGATTTCATATCCAAAGTGGAAGCTTCCATAACAACAGAGGATTGAAACAAAGTGTCCAACTTGCGTTGTCTCATAGTTAGATCTGTGTGATCACTGAGTGAAAAAGGAAAAACCTCCTCCGGTATATTGACATCCATGATAAAAAAATATAATAAATCAACTTTTCGGCTATCAAAAATTATATATGTATATAATCCTGCACCGGTAAGCAAACAAATCCCAGCAACTACTCCTCCAGTATAGATAAATAGGTATCCTATATCCACTTCACCAAAAGTCCATACAAAAGGATATAACCCTGAATGGGGCAAAACAACTCTCTAAGCGGGGAGCAATAAAACTCTACCAAAAGTCGGTGCACACTTGGATCCTTATATGCTAAGAAATTGTTTCTGTGCAATACTCAGGCTTATTGGTATACCTCTAGCTTCAAAACCCGCTATATGCCCATACATTCAAAACATAAAAATAACTGGAGGGATACACGTTGCTGTGCTTACCATGCTCCGGAAAAAAGAAAAACCAGCTGGTGCCCAAGGATAGAGGTGATCCTAACCTCCATGATGCGTGCCATAAAAAAAAAAAAATTCCTGGCACTTAACAGCAAGAATATAATATAAATAAGCCGAAAATAAAATAAAAAGAAAATCTTCTTTATTACAACTGTGTTAAAACATCATTGATGTGACCGGGAATTGGCATACAGACAGAGCTTAATCTAACGCGTTTCGTACCCTCAGGTACTTACTCATAGATTCCCACGTTACCTGAATAACGGTTATTTAAACACTAATTCAAGGTCAATCAATGACCGTGATTGGACTAAAAACAACCAATGTGTGTATGCAATCCAACCTTAATATAAACAGTAAATTTAGCAAATCACACAGATACATAATTTCACCTATGGAACAAACACAAAATATCAACAGGTGTATATCTTTAGACACAATATATAAAGATGTTATAAGATATTGCCAACATCCCATTCAGAATTTAAACCTTTAGGAGACCTAGTTTCCAAAGTAAAAATCCAGTACGCCTCCCTCCGTGAGATCAGCTGAACGATATCTCCCCCACGTGAAGACACCCGCACTCGCTCGATACCCATAAAGGACACCGCAGAAATATCACCGGCATGTTGATCCAAAACATGTCGGGACACTGCAGAGTCCCTATTTCTTATATCGATCCTGTGCAGGTGCTCACGTAAACGTTCTTTTAGGGGACGAACCGTCCGTCCCACGTATTGAACTTGACAGACTTTACAAGAAAATAAATAAATAATAGACTTAGAGTTGCAATTAATGTAATGGGCAATTGGATACGTGCGTCCAGTAACCGTGGACTTAAAGCTACTACTAATTTCCATATAGGTACACACTCTACACACTTGTCCACCACATCTAAAACATCCCACATATTTAAGCCAAGTCGGACTCTCTTTCTTAGATGTAAAAAGACTCTTAGAAACTCTATTACCTATAGTGCAGCCTCTTCTAGCCACAAACTGACATCCTCTTGAAAGGATGACTGATAATATCTCATCTGTTTTTAAAATAGGTAACAAAGATTCAATAATTTTCCTAATCTCATGGAATTGATTACTAAACTGGGTCACAAATCTTACCCCCTGCAATTCATTTGAACCTCCCTTCTTGTTCCGTGATGGTTGAAGCAAAAGAGCATTCCTATCCAAACCCCTGGCAGCTACGCATGCTCGTTCCACTTCATCCAACGGGTACCCCCTATCCAGAAATTTCCTCCCAAGGATACTCGCTTCCCGATCGTAAACATCCAAATCGGAACAATTCCGTCTAAGACGAATAAACTGTCCCTTGGGAATATTCCTAATAGTGTGTCCCGGATGACAGGATGATGCATGCAGTATACTATTACCAGAAATGGGTTTGGTATAGAGGCTGGTATGCACACCCTCACCTATAATAACGAGATCGCGGCTCTGCTCAAGCGCCTCCGTGTCGACCGACACGGATCTCCTGCTGACAGCTTTACAGCTGTCAGTAGGAGAGATCAAACTTTAAACACCTGTATCTCTTAAACCATAGCGGTTTGAGAGATCCGATTTTTTTGCATTTAGCTCAACTTTTTTAAGCTCTTCTAAATACAAAAACATTTTTGTGGACATTACTAACATTTTAAATTGTGCTTTTAACACCGTGACGGTTAGAGAGTTATTTAACTCTTTGTGAGCCAGAGAAGTATCGAAAGCATTGCAACATAATGTTTTGGTACCTCTCTGGCACTCAAAGGGTTAATGCAAACACTACTCAGCAGGAATCTACTCGTGGGCTACTACTGCCAGTAATCATTTAGTGAGATACTGATAGAACTCGATCTGCCTATTGTGCACCCTTGACTTTGGGCAACAAATTTTGAGCCGAGGTGCAGATGTTGAACTTGATGGACTAATGTCTTTTTTCAACCTAATTTACAAAAAAATGCCCTATGTAATTCTGACCACGCCTGCATTGCTGAGTTGTGGGTGTGGCCAACACAAGCCCAGTGCCAATGCTCTAGACTTCAGGTCCTTTTTATGGTGTACTAGTTGAACAGCCCGTTACACGGGCCACAGTGCCACTGCCACCCGGTCGCGGGGCAGTCACATGCAGCAGTGTCTACTGTGCATGTCGCAGCATTACACACGATTTAGCGAATTATTATATAGGATGGATTGTTTATCACTGTAATGTTTAATAGATGTACAGAGTTAACAGTTTATTTAAAGTGACAGTAATTCTTAATACTGAAACAAAAAAATGTACATTGCGGATCTTATCTTGCCAAGTAAAACAAAGGAACTTCCACTACTGAGAGATGTTTTATCCAAATGTTATTGCAGATCAGACTTGCAATTTTTGTGTACAGAACATCTATAGTCTGACTTTTACAGTGGTGATCTTGTTACTGTATCATATGCAGGTTTAGGTCAGCTGACCAGATTTGATTATAAATTGCTGTAGCAACAGCACCACCATAACACTTCAGGTCTTGGAAGTACTTTACTCAAAAATTTCAGGTTTGAGCTTCAGTAACTTTTGCAAAAAACATCTCTCAGCAACAGGAGTATCCACGTTTTGCTGAGCAGAATGAACCCTACAATATATAACTTCTATATTAAGCATTTCTATATCTTTAACTCTTGGCTGCTAGAGAGATTTCAAATGCATAGCCAAGCAATGTGCTGGGAAACTCTCTAGCATCCAACTGGATTAAAAAAATGTTTACACTTTTGTATTATAGTATTGTCTGTGCAAAGCAATGGTGAGGCTAATGTACTAAGAAACATGGAGCAATTCTAGAACAAACCAAAGGCGCCACAGGGGACAAAAACAATTCCACAGATTCTGAAGTCTGATCTTCTTGCATCACAAGTCCTCTGCAGACACTTGACACAGGGGTGGGCTGTGTCATGACCCACTGGTCTTTGTTTTGCTTCTCTGCTTATGTTTTGGTTTGCTGGCTTCTGAGAGAGAGTGGAATGCCACTCGCAATTTGTCTTGTGAGAGCATTGTCACACACCTTTCCATATCTGTATGGCTATGCACAATGCATGCTCAGACTTCAACGTTTATTTAAGCTTCTTCAAGTTAGTCTCTGTCCTAAATTGTTAGCCCTTGTACTGTAGACTCCATCTTGTTTTCTGTTGATTTTCCCAGTTCTGACTTTTTCTTATTTCTTGAACCTGCTTGTACTCCACCCATTCTAACATTTGGCCTTCCTAATTACCTCTCTAGAATGCAGCCCTCCTCAAACTCTGGTCCATTTCCCAACTCTGATTGAACTCAGCGTGACCCAGTCTTTTCCGTGATGTTAACACTTGCCTTGGTTTGAGATCGAACTTTGGTGCTCCTTGATTTCTCTACTTTCTCCCAGCTCACCAGTGTACTCATCCTAATCTGGTTCCTGTTCATCTGGGGTGAGACCTTGCAGTCAACATCTTTAATCCAGATCCTAGCAGCAAGGGTACATCCATGTCTGGATGTGAACTCAAGCTTTGCCCCTTGTATCAATTTGAAGCTCAGTAGCAGAAGAGAATTTTTATTCTGCTTCCCCAACCTAGGTTGTTGGGTGTCCTCCCATCAGGATCCAGTTCACTGGCTGTATTGTGACAGACAGTCAATTTGGAGAGTGCTTGTAGTTGTGAAGGAATCGTTCAATACTATTCTCTGGAGATGATGAACCGGAGGTCCTTGGTCGCCAGGTACTTTGGGTCCTTCAACCCAACGGCAAAAACAAGACCAGCATTGTTGCACAGTTTAAACATCAGGCCAACCCATGTATCAATTGCTAGCATGGACAGTCCAAGTTGCCATAGACCTGTGCCTTCCGTGTTTGTCAACTGATTATATTCTTGATGTTGTTGTATCCTAGGATTCTTGTATCCTAGGAGTGTAAATCATCTTCACAACTAACAGTCTCTCTGCCCAGAAAGTGACCTTTATACCCACCTAGGCCATTGCTATGGAACTGTCATCCTTTACATATCTTGGACAGCCCGCTACTTGGTCTAAATTGCATAGCTTTACATGTCTTCCTTCATGGTGATAAGCAGTGCATTAACCACTTCTATATTTAAGGAGAGCTGGGGAAAGTCATTTCTTTTGCTTTCCTCCCTTCCTGGTCAGAAAGTTGAATTCTGCTGCATAAGACACAGGAGGAAGTGAAGTGTGCAAAGGACAATTGCTTCCCCCAGCATGTGGCAAAACACTACATGCGGTATCGTACATATGTTAAGTCAGAAAGGTGTAGACATTTACATATATATGTATGCAACATACTATTTTTCTATTTAAGCAAAAGTATTCTTTTAACTCTAGAATACAAGGGATTAAATTCATTATTTTCCGTTTTGCCAAGTCAAAGACTTATACTGGAGTCAAATCAAACATCCTGTTTATATATATATATCTATATCTATATATCTCTATCTATCTATCTATCTATACACATGAATGCTGGAAGTGTTACATTCCTTGCACAAAGCACTTCTTAAAGGGATTGTAATACTTCGTTTTTTCTTTATTTTATTTTGTAGGCATTAAAAAAGCATGACAAATGATATAAGTCTTATTCACAAGCAAAGTTTCCCCCTCCCGCCCCTTTTACCTAGTGTAAGCCATTTCTTCTCAGATGTGGAATGCAGTCCATAGACCAGACAGATAACAGCAGGGGACAATCTTCTTCCTATCAGAACAATGAAAGCCCTGCCCCCCTTGAAAAGTTTTTCAGGTGTTTCCCTTATCTTAATTGAAGATTGTCCCTCTCTGCAGTCTACCTGGGCACTTCCCTTCTGATCTGGCTGAACAGTGTTACATCAGTAAAAGGGGTGGGAGGGGGACACTTTATTATTGAATTACTCTTGAACTACAATCTGACAGAATTGAAATAACACTCTCCAAAGTCCAAATACTATGATGATTAATTAGAACTGCTTTTATTATGAAACATTACTATCCCTTTAATAATAGCTCCCACTTACCTTACTGTGGCCAGGACTTCCTAATGGCCCGTATGAATTTTCCCTTGGTTCAAGAGATTACATCCTCCACCAGTGCCAGATGTCATATCCATGGAGGCAGACAAGAGAGGTGCAGGCAGTTTTTACAAGCTAAAGCAGGCAGAGTGCAAGAGTCTTCTTAATGCTTTTTAAAAGGTTACCATGTGCAGTGAGCACAGTTTAAAGTCCTGTCATGTCCACCACAATGGACATGTCATCCACATACCTGGGAGCTCCGGTTTTCAGACAGAATAACCAAGTCTCCAGGGACAGAGGCTGATTCTCTGGTGGTGGTGAGTTTCTTCTCCTTCCCACCCTGTTCCTCCCACTTCCCACCCACTTCTCCTTCCCACCCTGTTCTTCCCACTCCCACCCACTTCTCCTTCCCATCATGTTCTGCCCACTTCCCACCCACTTCTCCTTCCCATCCTGTTCTTCCAACTCCCACCCGCTTCTCCTTCCTACCCCATTCCTCCCACTTCCCACCCACTTCTCCTTCCCATCATGTTCCCTCACTCCCACCCACTTCTCCTTCCCACCCCATTCCTCCCACTTCCCACCCACTTCTCCTTCCCACCCCATTCCTTCCACTCCCCACCCACTTCTCCTTCTCATCCTGTTCTGCCCACTTCCCACACCCTTCTCCTTCCCATCCTGTTCTGTCCACTTCCCACCCATTTCTCCTTCTCAACCTGTTCCTCCTACTTCCCGCCCATTTCTTCTCCTTCTCCCCCTGTTCTGCCCACTTCCAGCCCACTTTATGACACAAACATGCTTAAGCCATACCCTCTCAATAAAGCCCCACCCCTTTTATGATGCAAATTGCGTAATCAACTTCCACTTGTTGGCAGCACTTGAGCCCTCTCCTGGGACTCAAGATGAGCACGTTCCCAAGTATGGTCATCCAGGGCTGACTGAACATACCTCTTGAATCGACATGCAAGGAAAGAATTCATAGGGGCAGTCCTGGCCAAAGCAAAGTCAGGAGGTGTACATTTTTTTATTAAGAGGTGACAGTAAGGTAAATGAGTTTATTGGGTGTGTGTTGGAGTGTTATTCTAAGGAGGTGTTGGTTCTCCTTTAACCCTTGGAGTGCCAGAGGGGTATACATACCCCTCTGACAATCAAAAGGTTAAAAATAAACCAGAGGAGCAGATGGTCCATAACTTAGTCACCAAAGCCAAATATAAAAAGGAGCCGGCACGTTGAAGCCAGTAATGCTGCTGCTGGTGTGGGATTTTCCATAGAGGCAAGCCTGCACATTATTGCCACCTCTTACAAGAAACACAGTCACATGACAGCTCATGGAAAAAGGCAGCACCGTGCACAACATCTGTTTTTTACTTTTGGCTTTGGAGCACTGGTTTATAGTTAAAGGAATACTAATCCTAAAATATAGCTTATTCTTCCATAAACAATTATGAGGCTGTGAGGATGATTTAGAGATATATTCTGGGGCAAACCTATTAAAAATACAAATTCCCTTTGATTTAATTGGACTTATAACCTCTTTATAGACAGCTCAGTCTCCAACACATTCTGAAGGCCCATTTAAAGGGGAGGTAGACCCCTAGTTATAATACTATATAGGCTGTAGTAAACCTCCCAATATTTAAAATGACCACAGAGTTTTAGGTGGTATTACTGGGGGTGTGGCTGATGGGTGGAGTATTGCAGAGGATTTTTAGGTTATTCATAACTTATTGACACCTCTTTGTGTAAATTAATAAATGGTTCAGAGCAAAGTATTTTATACACGCAGACTAATTTATAAACACAAATATTGAAGTGTAAACAAACATTAACCCCTTAACCCTTTGAGTGCCAGAGGGGTACGCAACGCATTGCTTTGCAATGCGTTGTGTACCACTCTGGCACTGAAAGGGTTAAGGACCAGGAAAATCTGAGGTCGTTTTCCCTTAAGGACCGGAGCAGTTCTGACCTTTTTGACTATATCTTTGTTCAGCAATGTTTTCCCTCTAAGTCTTTCATTTCACCCCCATAAATTATATACTGTTTTTTTAAGCAGAAATAGGGCTTTCATTTGATACCCTACTTATATGGATAACCCACCATTTACTTTATTAAAATTAAAAAAAAAAGGTAAAAAAAATGTAAAAAAACATCATTTTTGGTTTTTCTCTTTGGATCAATTGGGCACAAAGGGTTAAAATTTTATGGAGACTGCATGAAAGGTATGACCGGTCAGTCATACGTACAAAATGCACAGTTTAAAGTAGCCACTGTCCCCCCTGGGTGAAAATCCCCATGTCCCTTTTTCCCACCCTATTTTGACACTTTTTATCTGTGACATTTGGCGGTGTATATAAGTGTATTACATAGCTCCACAACAATCACACTTACACTTTTGTTTAATTAGATTATTTTTTTTTTAAATAAAATATTTTTGTAAAAAAAAAAAAGTGTTTTGTGTTTAAAAAAAAAAAAAAAAATTATTGCAGGTCAGAAATTGACCTGCATTTAGCAAGCCTTTGGCACCAGCAGTGAAGGGGTTAATACCCCTAGCTGCTGTATTTTCTTACACCACTAGGTGTCTCCTGTCTACTTCTGTCTCCGTTACTTTCATAGCAACGGAGCCAGAGGCAGACTTGACAGGCACAGACAGCATGCTTTCTTTGCTGTCTGTGTCTGTCACTTTGCCGGTACATGTGATCGCTGGAACGGCGATCGCATGAACCAGCAAAGGCAAGAAGGGCTGAGACTGAATGCCCCGGTCTCGGAGCATTCAGTCTCAGCCTGGAATTAATGATAGCAGCGTGCACGGAGGCACGCTGCTATCATTTAAGCCATGACGGTCCTGGACCGTCATGGGTCCTTAACGGGACTGCAACCCATGACGGTCCAGGACCGTCATGGGTCCTTAAAGGGATAGTAATACTTCGTTTTAACTTTATTTTATTTTGTAGGCATTAAAAAAACATGAAGAATGATATAAGTCTTATCTCTCAAACCTTTATGGTTTAAGAGATATTCACAAGCAAAGTGTCCCCCTCCCGCCCCTTTTACTGATGTAACACTTCTCAGCCAGGGCAGAAGGGAGCTGCCCAGGTAGACTGCAGAGAGGGACAATCTTCAATTAAGATAACGGAAAAACATGAAAAACTTGTCAAGGGGGGAAGGGCTTTCATTGTTTTCATAGGAATAAGACTGTCCCCTGCTGTTATCTGTCTGGTCTATGAACTGCATTCCACATCTGAGAAGAGATGGCTTACACTAGGTAAAAGGGGCGGGGAGGGGAAACTTTGCTTGTGAATATCTCATAAACCATAAAGGTTTGAGAGATAAGACTTATATCATTATTCGTGTTTTTTTAATGCCTACAAAATAAAATAAAGTTAAAACGAAGTATTACTATCCCTTTAAGGTGTTAATGTGAGTGTTATTGCTGTGGTACATTTCTATACACACTACACAGAGTGGGAAAGAGGGACAGAGGGATTTGTGTCCGAAAGAATGATTGTCTCTTCTAAAAAGGGACACTTGGGAGGTATGCTGTAGGCCAGGGCCGGATTTATACCTCTGGCACCACTAGCCACTCCTGTCCCTTACCCATAACCATACCCCCACTTAGCCACACCCTCTTTTGTGGCCAAACACATTTTTTAGTTTTATTATTCACAATATTGTGAACATGTTCCAGAGGTAGATGAACATGTTATAGATTTCACAGCAATTACAAGTCTCTTTTCTGTTGTCAAGTAAGGTTAACCCCTTAATGACCCTTGACGGTCATAGTATGTCATGGGTAGATTTGAGTTAATGACTCATGACGTACTATGACCGTCATGGAATTCCGGGCTCCCACCGCGGCTGCACACCGTTCGGGGAGTCCAGAACCAGAAATTACAAAAAAAAAAAAAAAAAAAAAATGCTCCCTGGTCCTTAAGTGTCCGCAACGTGCCGCCAGTCGTTAAGGGGTTAAGGTTTAGATCTTGCGGAAAGAGATTTAAGTGCCAATCCCATGTTTTAATCTGTCATGATTTCCTCAACTCTCAAAAGGCAACTATTCAATGAGATTGGTACTAGTGATGTAGGTTTAATATTCATCTTGCAACTGCCATATATCCAAGACCCAAAAGTGGTTCTGTGAAATAATTTTTATGTTTATTGTTAACATTTGTCATAACTATTCAGATTACCAAGAAAACGGATCACATTACGGCTGGTGTTCTACAAAGCAAATGTAATTTTAGAGGAAACCATTTGCATTATGGAGCACAAATATTTTTTTTCCCAATTTCCCATTGATTTAAATGAGGCTATTAACCCCTTGAATGCTAGAAAGGTCTCCAAACATTCAAAGCAATGCGCTGGGGACATATCTATCATTCATAGGTTTAAAAGCCCAGTTTATATGTGTCCCCTATGGTACATTTGTTTTTCCCCAGAATTCACAGTGATTTATATCATCCTCATCATGAAATCATAAATATAAAAAGAGCAGGATCATAATAAAGTCATTCGGATAGGTTCTTGCCTGAGTCATAAATAACCATCTGAATAAAGGAGACATTTATTATTTTTCATCAAATTCTGAGCTGAAGGAGGAAACACGCATACATACAGTGTGTTCACACATACATCTAGCTCTGTGGAATAATTTGTACTATATAAATAAAGCATAATAATAAAGAATAGTAATAATACAGTATAAACAAGCCTGGCTACTGAGGGCTGCTGCTGACCCCGCCTCTGCCCAAATGCCAATAACTTCTGTTGGTGTGGCCCAGTCACTCACTCACCGCTACCTGCCCTGCACGTGTGTCGCTGGTTTCTGTACTGTATATGCAGCCTGTGCAAGCTACGCAGTGATGAAGGGAGTATTGAGCATAAACATGACATCATGGCGGTCACAACAGATCCAAGAAATCAGATCCGGCAGGTCAGGGGAACAGTAAAGAAGCAGTGAGTCATAGGGAGAACGGCCCAGGCGGGGCGGCGCAGGCAGGGAGTTGCAGGTACTAGCACAGTCACTAATTAAAATTGAAACCAAGCGCCCTTGTGGGTACCGCACGCCATGCACCATATGTATTTAATTCAATTTATGGACATCTAAAGTGAGTGGGCAGATAGGTCTAACAGGGTAATTGCCAGGCGGCTCTGAAAATCAGGCCAATGCCTAGTCGGCCTATTAACAAATCCGGCCATGGGTACTCCCAAATGGTATGAGATTTTTTATTAAAAAAGTTATAAACGTTCAAACTGTAATGTGTTGGGCTGGTTTTTATCATAATCTGTGGATAATTGTAGTCAGTGGCTACAGCTATAACTCTCTGGACACCACATGATCTGTCTGGACAACAGGTGGCGCTGTTAATATAAAAAAAGCAAAAAACAGTTTGAACTGCAATAACTTTGCAATAGTAGAAGTCCCATTTTTGTACTTATCAGGATAATTCCTACAGTCTATATACTTTTTCATATTAAAGTTTAACTACTATAACCATGTGAGTGCCAGAGGGGTTTGCAATCCATTGCTTCTCATTACATACTCCTCTGGTATTCAATGGGTCAGATCAAAGTGAATTTTATTTACCCTCATGCTGCTGTTGATTTGTACCAGAACTGACCCAATCTTGCATTTATGCATAAGCCCCTTAGATCTGTAAAGGTTAATATATGCTCTTTTGTATAAGAAAGACCTTTACCTTAGCATTAGTTTCTGTCTTTGTGTAGAGGATTTTAGCACTGCACAGTTATTTGCTGTGTGGAGCTGATCCAGACAGATATTAGTTCACAAGAGTGAAAACCAGCTGTCAGTACACCATAAGAACATTGCTAAACCGGGTGGGACTTTCATCCCGAAGCGTTTGATTTCACTTGCTACATTTCTTATACCTCCTAAAAGTGCTGTCTGACAGATGGTAAGCAGATGAGCCAGAGACTTAATGCATACTCAAGACCAGTAAACCGGGATTGATCCCAGCTCTCCAGGGTGGAGAATCAGTAAACTCTGTATATGCTGAAATAAAGGCTGCTTAAAGGGATAGTAATGTTTCAAAATATAAGAAGCTCCAAATAATCTTTATAGTATTTGGACCATGGAGAGTGTTATTTCAATACTGTCACAGTTGTAGTTCAAGAGTAATTGAATGATAAAGTATCCCCCTCCCACCTAGGGTTGCCACCCAGCCGGTATTTTACAGGCCAGTAAAAATTGGCTTCTGTCCAATGTTAAGTTTATGGAGGGAATGCCTTGGCCGGTATTTTTTTGAAGAAAAGGTGGCAACCCTACTCCCACCCCTTTTACTGATGTAATACTGCTCACCTCAGAGCAGCAAGGTGGTGTCACAGTAGATCACAGAGAGGGACAATCTTCAATTAAGATAAAGGAAAAACCTGAAAAACTTGTCAAGGGGGCAGGGTTTTCATTGTTCTCACAGTAAGAAGATTGTCCCTTGCTGTGAGCTGTCTGGTCTGTGGACCAGATTCCACATCTGAGGGGAGGAGGCTTACACTACATAAAAGGGGCGGGAGGGGGATACTTTATCATTGAATTACTCTTGAACTACAGCTCTGACAGTATTGAAATAACGCTCTCCATGGCCCAAATACGATGAAGACTTATTGGAGCTGCTTTTATTTTGAAACATTACTATCCTTTTAAAGCGGAACTTTCATCAACATTACACTTAGCCCCAAGTCCTTAATATGGTAGTGATATACATAGTGATACTTGCCATTTGCAATATAAGTCCAGTATAAGTAAGAAAGATAAATTTTTCGGCAGGCAGCGGGGAACAGCGCAGACATCTTGCAGAGACGGCACCTCTGCGTCCGCGCTGTCAGTCCCCTTCAACTCCATGATTGGCGAGTTGGAAGCGTTGTGTCTTAAGGCACTAGAAGGGACTAACAGCACAGGTGCAGAGAGCCCCTCCTGCAAGATCCCAGCCAAAAACGTTCTCTATGTATATCGTTACCATATTAAGGATTTGGGGCAATGTGTAATGTTTATGAAAGTTCTGCTTTAATAGAACTTAACCCCTTAACCCGATGACGGTCAGAGTACGTCACATACTTTTTACGTCACATACTTTTTAAAATGAGGACTAAAATTGACCGTTCCAAGACTGGAGCGATCTCTTTCAGGCCCCAAAGCAGCGCGCCAATACACGCAACAGGTCACGTGTACCAGCGTGTCGGCAAGGATCAAATCGGTCCTTATGGGATGGAAACGTCCCAGGACCGCTGGTCCTTAAGGGGTTAATGCATGTGTTATTTTTCAACAGGCCAAGGGATGCACTTCTGACTTCCTGGTAAAGAAGCTGTGTAATACTGACTAATATGAGTAATACTGAGTAAGATAAAACAGGAAACGGGCAGTACTAAATAAAAATTGCATCCCCCAGCTAACTGAAAAGCTGGCATTCAAAGGGTTAAACTGAATACACAATTGCTGTAACTATATAGCCCCACTCTGTTAAATATAAGAAATGGAACACTTTAACCCTTCCAAGACTAGATGTGTGCAACACATTGTTAAGCAATGATTTCCACACCCCACTGGTACTTGAAGGGTTAATAAAATCCTCCTCCCCTTTTCATTATACCATTATGCAGTGCAACAATATAATTATTTTAGTTTTATTTTTATATAATAAGGAGAGATAGTAAAGGACTGAAGTTGTACTTCTGTAACTATTGCTTGATAATACATCAGTAAACAGTAGTAAAGAAAGTCAGTTCATCAGATCTTTACAACACCTTTTAACCTTTAGAGTGCCAGATGCATTGCCTACCCCTCTGGCACTCAAAGGGTTAATCTCTTCAGTGCCAGAGAGGTGTGCACTGAATCCCCTTCTGGCACTTAACAGGGTTAAAATCCTTGTATTACTGGATGCTTATAAGTATCAGAAGGCTGCAACATCACAAATAATGGTGTTAGGTGGCTAAATATTTAATATATATATATGTGTGTTAAGTAATCTTAACATTTCCAATTTTTTTTTAAGGGCCATTCAAATTTTATTATAAAAAATGTTATAGGTATTTTTTCCTACCCCCACTGCTGGCTGTTTCTTTTTTATAATTCAAACATTATTATTATGGCTCAAAAGTATTTTATTTTAGACAACAATGCCAACTAAAGTAAAAACGCACATTTTTTTAATGCATTCTATAGCGGAGCATGAGTCACTGACTACAGCTGCCTGTAGTAAGTGATAGGAACTGCACTGCAGAGTGACTTGAACAGAAAAGTGCAGTTTAATTTAACCCTTTGAGTGCCAGAGGGGTATGCAACACAATGCAAAAGCAATGTTGAAAAACAAAAACAATCTGAACTTTATTAACTATTCAGTGAAAAATCTCCCAACAGTACCCTTGTACAGTTTAAACTCTATCACATAAAAACTTGACTGCTTCTTTAAAATCCCTCTTCTTCTACTTTTTCAAAGTGGTCACCACACTCATGTCACATTCCTCTTCTAGACCATTAGAATAGTCATGTGACATCCCTGCATGTTTGGTGACCAGATAGCACAATGACATGGCCTCTGACACAGGAAGCTTCAGGGTCAGAAAATAGTTACTGAAAGTGGACCAGTCACACCAAACTGTTTGCATATTTGTAGTCTACAGTATAAGCTCTCTCTGCCTTACATTAGTACAGATGCTACCAAATGCTTAACTTTCCTGAGTTCTTATTTTATCCCCCCCTTATTCTTGGTTTATATTTATACCAAAATTAACATACTAATTCTATTTGTTTTAACCCTTCCATGTTTAACACAGTTTCGCCTTTATACCCTCAATCATACTGATCACTTGCAACATAACATATTAATCTACCATGGACTTCTGTATACACGGGCACAGTGTACAATGCATAGTAATATAGTTCATGAGACTGAAAAAAAGACGTGTGCATTCCCATGCTATATCACCCTCTATTCATCCAGGGGAAGGAAAAAAAACAAAAAACTGAAGCCATTTCCAATTAAATCTTAAGTGAGTAAAAAAAACCTCCTTCCTCACTGCAAATGGCAACCGGATATTTCCCTGGATCAATATCCTCTCTGTTTTGAAACCAACTGTCATCATTTTCAATATTGTTCTGAGATAGAAAGGTAACCATTAATTTTTTGAAAACAACTACAGTATCTGCAAACACAGCATCCCAAGGCAAAGAATTCTGTAACTTTACTGCCCTTATGGTAAAAAAATCCCTGTCTTTGTTTTACTCAAATACTCCTTTTCACTAGTCTTAGTGGATGACCACTTGTATTAGCTCAGCTCTTTGATTAAAAAGTTCCTTAGATAGACTTCTTTGTATTGGTTTTTAATATACTTGTAAATTGTAACCACATCACCCTTAGACATCTCATCTCTAATATAAACAAACCCAAATTGGCTAGTTTCTATTTATAACTCAGATCCTCCAATCCCTATATCAGTTTTGTTGCATATCTCTGTACTTTTTCCAGTTTAATAATGGATTTTTGAAGAACTGGTGCCGAAAACTGTACTCCATATTCTAGACGAGGCCTTACCAAGGATTTATGTAGAGGTCAAATTATATTTCCATATCGTGCATCTATATCCCTTTTTATACAGGATAGTACTCTGTTGCTTCTTGCAGCAGCCAAGTGACACTGCACACTGCTATGAAGTCTATCATCTATCAGTACTCAAAAATCTTTCTCCAATGATGATTCCCCAAGTAGTTACTATTTAGTGCATATATATTGTTTCTTTCAGCAACCCAAATGTGTAAGCTTATATTTATTTTTATTAAAACTCGTCTGCCACTTCTCTGCCTGTTCACTCAGATTATCCAAATCTTTCTGCAGAGAAAAAACATACTGCTCTTGACATATTTCCTTGCACAGGATATTAAGACACTACTATCAACACACACTTCTAGATCATTAATAAACAAATTAAAAAGCATTGGACCCAGGACTGAACCCTGTAGCTCCCCATTTAAAAAGGTTCCTTTAACAACAACTCTCTGCCATCCATTATGTAAACAGTTCTCTATCGATGCACAGATAACACCTCCCAAACAGAAGCCTTTTAATGTACGCAGTAAACTGTTGTGAGGCACAGTATTGGAAAGTACAAGTATACTACTTCAATTGCAATTCCCTTGTAAAAATTATTATGTACCCTATCGTAAAAACCATGCTGGCTCCTACTAATAATGTTGTTGGTCATTACAAAGTCCTGAATAGTATCAGTAAGAAACCCTCCTAATTAATATCTTACCTACTATGGAAGTCAAGCTCACAGGTCTATAATTAACTGGTTTAGATATTGCCCCTTTTTTGAATAATGGTATTATTATTATTATTATTATTATTATTCTTTATTTATATAGCGCCAACTAATTCCGCAGCGCTGTACAATTGGGAATAGACATACAGAGGTATTAAATAGTACAATCAGATGTGGAGAACAGGAGGATCAGAGGGCCCTGCTCGTGAGAGCTTACAGTCTAGAGGAAGGTAGGTTTGATACAGAAGGAGTAAGTGCTATTGTGTTTAAGTGCCTCCTGCCACATGAACTGCCAGTCAGTGGGTGGGAGTGAGAAGTGCCGTTGAGTGCAGTAGTCCGTGCAAGGGGTGAATCTTGGTGATGATGTTTATGGAGGCAGTTGATAGGCCTCCCTGAAGAGGTGAGTCTTCAGGGAGCGTCTGAAGATTTGAAGGCTGGGGGAGAGTCTGATGGGGCGGGGGAGGGAATTCCACAGCTCAGGTGCAGCACGGGAGAAGTCCTGTAGGCGGGAGTGGGAGGATGTGATAAGAGCTGTGGAGAGCATAAGGTCATGTGCAGAGCGAAGATGGCGGGCGGAAGTATATTTGGAAATGAGAGATGAAATATAGGGGGGTGCAGTGTTAGTGAGGGCTCTATAAGTTAGCACCAGAGTTTTGAATTTTACTCTGTATGCTAACGGGAGCCAGTGTAGGGACTGACAGAGGGGTGTGGTGTTAGAGAAGCGATGAGTGAGGTAGATTAGTCTTGCAGCAGAGTTCAATATGGACTGTAGCGGGGTTAGTCGGGTGAGAGGCAGGCCAATTAGTAAGGAGTTACAGTAGTCAAGACGGGACATGATGAGTGTTTGGATTAGAATTTTGGTAGTGTCTTCTGTGAGAAAGGGTAGGATTCTAGAGATGGTGCGGAGGTGGAGGCGGCATGAGTTGGAGATTGACTGGATGTGAGGAATGAAGGATAGGGCAGAGTCAAATGTGACCCCCAGGCAGCGTGCTGTAGGGGTTGGTGTGATGGAGGTGTTGTTAACGGTGAGGGTAATATTTGGGATAAGGCTGGTTGTAGATGGAGGGAAGAGATTTAGTTCAGTTTTGCCAAGGTTAAGTTTGAGTTGATGGGAGGACATCCAGGAAGACACAGCATCTTCTTTCCTCCAGTCACAGGGCGCTATGCCTGATGATAGTGAATCAACACATACAAACTGAAAATCGTTATATTTACTGAATCCAGGCTGAGCTGTAAAATACCACAAACCTTCGTGTCCATTGGAGGGTACTTTTGCTTTGGGAAAGACCAAGGAAAGCAAGAAGGAGGCATAATCATATACACACAAGTGTCTATAATCTGTATACTTTAAAATTACGCTTGTAATTCCCTGTTGGACATGGCCCATCTCCTCAATGAGACACCACTCAAAACAAGAAAAACAAGCTGTTGGTTCTTGGATACTTTAATGTTATTTGGCTGAATCCCAATAATGAAAGTTTCTGTTCATTGTTTGACCCTTTAAGGACTGAGCGGTGCGGGTGTGGGGAGCGCTAGAGGACAACAGGAATTTTTTTTTCACCAACGTACGCTGTGATCTCAAACTTCTGTTATGTGCCATGACCGTCGCCGGTTCTTAACATCCAGATAGGCGTGACGGTAAGGGGATAAGACATTAGACTTAACACCCCTTCTCTTATAAATGAAAAAACATCCAACCATACTTTACTGGACTGGATCTTTTCATTCAGCCCAAGCAAAATCCAAGATTCAGTCTTATAGGCAAATGTTTTTAGCGATTACTCCATAGTGTACTGTGTTTGCAAAATAATGCAAATCAAATCATGTTCCAAAGTAACAGTTACTAGATCTTTTAAGTCAGAGTTCTTGCAGATCTGTAATCCTCATACCCCACTAAGGAAGGTAAGGGTAAAGGGGAGCCCATCTACCCTGGGTTTCAGCAGACCTCCTTTAGTTATACAGCTTTAGAAATGCTTCATGGACAATATTTAAACAAACTGGCTTTGCTTATGATCATACTCTCTATATACAATTATGGAATAGATGCATAAAGCAAACAAACTAGCCAAAACTAATATTTTACTCACAACCGAACAGTATCCTAGCAAAACCAGCCAACTTTTTGAACGCTATTATAAAAATAAGCAATGGCATAATCAGGGCTCAAAATTTCCACTAGCCAATGGAGAGTGAAAATTTAGCCCTGGCGAGTAGAAATTCTGCCCTGGTGGGTATGTTATGGCTTGCAGTGGCGAGTAACTTTTCATGACTAGCTAGTAGCAAAGGACTTCAAGTTTTAAGCCCTGGCATAATACAATATCAATACCTAATGTATTCAACAACTACTTTGTTAGATGTGCCACCTTCCTGATTACACAAAATGAAAGTAATTTGGAAGTAAAAACATGCATTTAACAGTCACCAGGACCTCCCCCCACCGGTCCAACTGTACTGGCACGCTCCAGTGATCACCGCAATACCGCCGTTGTCCCCCTCTCCTGCCGCCATGTTGAGGAACAGAAGAGTCGGTGGAAAGCAGCGGTGGTGGAGGAGAAAGCAGCAGTAGATCGGCACGCTCCAGGGATCACCTCAATACCGCCGCTGTCCCCCTCCCCCGCCGCCATGCAGAGGAACAGAAACGCTTCTGCGTGACCTAGACCCCGTTGAATGATCGGCCTTAAAGCGGAACTTTCACCTCTGTATGTTCCAGGCTTCATTCGTTCCTTAATGTTCCATGTGTATAGTGCTGTGTTTCTTTTCGCGTAAAAGTACATAGCAGTTAAGCAACAGATACAGTAATAGTTTACCTGGTGACGTAACGTTCCTTAGAGCTGAAACTTCTTGCACCGTATGGTGCAGAAGACACTCCCACAGGGGTTGGCAGTGAGTAGTCCGTTCAGCCTCTGAATCATACGTCATTCCTTCCTAGAGCATGTGACCTGGTGCGCTCCTTGAATCGTGAGCGTCCAGGTCTTGTCTGTTTGGTGCGAGCGCGTTCATGAACAGCGCTCGCACTGTATAAATCAGCAGAATTTTAATTGTACTATTAGTATTAGTATTTGTCAACAAAGTTGCCAGTGCCAGTCTTACCGAATAGCTATTCGTGCACAGGCGCGCGGCGCGCTGAACATGAAGAAGAAAAAATAAAGGGGTAGTCTCTTCCACTGTGACTGACAAGGCACAGGGAGAGCTGGCGCATGCGCTGTTGTACTTTTCAGGAAAGATGGCGCCGCTCTACCTGGTCTCACAGCTCACTGAAAAGGTAAATGTAACAACATAGGTGGATAGCAGGTGGCTAATATATAAACAATAAGCATGATGGTAAGTATAACTTGCAAACTACTGATAGTTATATTGTTGTGAAAGTTCCGCTTTAACCTAGTTGTATATAAAATGTAATGTGTTATTTTTATTTTTTTAATATATGTATATATTTTTGTTCCTCTATTTGTGTAAGCATGTGAAATTGTATAGTAAATGCTCACCAGGACATGACTAAAAAGGAGACAAATCTCATTGTATTCCTCCAGGTAAAACATTTTCTAAATAAATAATAAATATATTTCATGTACTATTCTGATTCCACACCACATTGTAATGTGTAATGATTAGCTCTTTTGAGTGCCAAAGGGGTACGCATAGCATAGATTTGCAATGTGTTGCGTAGCCTCTGGCACTCTGAGGGTTAAATATTAAAAAATGTGTTTTGGGGTCATGAGAATACTTTTTAAAGGGATAGTAATACTTAAAATGTAGAAAAAATAAATAATTTGAAGTGTTTATCCCCCTGAGTAAAGCAAGGGTACTCCCACTGCTGAAAGGTGTTTTATTACAGCTCAGACTTGAAGTTTTTAGGTGCAGTATCACAGTGGCTTGAAATTGTACAGTGGCGCTGTTGCTATACCACCCTATGGACAGCTCTTTTCAGTTGACCATAAATCTCCATAGGATGGTGTAGCAACAGCGCCACTGTACAATTTCAGGCCACTGTGATACTGCCCCTAAGAATTTCAAGTTTGAGCTGTAATAACGTTTGAATAAAACACCTTTCCACAGTGGGAGTACCCTTGTTTTACGCAGGGGGATGAACACTACAACATATATATATTTAAATTTTAAGTATTACTATCCCTTTAACCCCTTGTGTGCTAGAGGTGTCTCCAACACACTTCTTTACAATGTGTTGGATACATCTATAACAACCAAGTACACTTGACTGAGGCAAACTGTTCTGGAGTAAATTTTTTTCATTATAGGGAACAAAAAGAATTCTCAAAATCCACTTTGATGTAAATGGGTATTTTAACTTCTTGAATGCAGAAGGTTTCAAACACATTGGTCACAATATGTCGATGACCTCTGGCATCCAAAGGCTTAAAAGGTATTTAAATCAATGTTAAAGGGATAGTAATACTTACATTTTACTAAGCTCCATCTTGAAGCCCTTAAAAAAGAAAGGAAATGCCCCCAGTGCCATCTCTCAAACCCTTATGGTTTGAGAGATAATCACTTTCAAAGTTCCCACCTCCCTGACATTAGCACTCTAGCTGACTGCATTGGAATCCGGTTCTGGGACCAGCCGGCAGCTCTGCAGCAGAGTGAGATTGTGTTATTACAAAAGAAATCCTTCACTGGAACAGTCTTCTACGTGTCTTCTACGGTCGTCTACTAAGGCCCCTTCTTCAGGTATGGGTTAACAAATAAAGCTAGAATAACACTACATTTTTATTTACAGATTATGACATACATTGAGTACACAATGGGGGTCAATTAACATAGACATGAAATGATATGCATAGGGTTAGATCAAAGTCCTGGGAACCTCTGTTAATGAACATGTCCTTGTTCCCAGGACTTTGATCTAACCCTATGCATATAATTTCATGTCTATGTTAATTGACCCCCATTGTGTACTCATATATTTTATTTCAAATGTATGTCATAATCTGTAAATAGAAATGCAGTGTTATTCTAGCTTTATTTGTTAACCCATGCCTGAAGAAGGGACCTTAGTGTCCTGAAGGCTTGCACTTTCTATGTCCTCAGCCATAAAAGGTATCACCTTCATATCACTCTTGTGAGTTTTTTGCTACACTGAATTCTATATACTCTACTAGCTAACACGGTACCATAATCTGTCCACAGACTGGACATTTTTGTAGCATATGACTTGGATACATCCACCAAAATTAGCTATTTTGAGTGTATTGCCCACGTTCCATATTCCTTTAATGCTCTTGGCCACTGAACAACCAGAATGTGGCACTTCAGAAGCTCAAACAACTATGGGGTCATGCTTGAGGATCCAAGTCTGTCTGATGGTCCTCCATGCATTTTTTGCCCAACCTGTCATTTGTACATGGGCAATACTGCTTATTTTTAAATGGATGAAAGCAAATAGTTCAAGAATTAGTCACTTTGAAATCAATAATATTTCTTCCTCCCCTACATATACATATTTTGCAAATTATTTTCTTCATATATTTACTCTAGGTAACACATTCAGGAATAGAAATGCACATATAAGGATTAGTTTAATAAAGACAACTGTAGTCTGCTCTTTACAGAGCAATTGTATGGCAATATTCAATACAAGCAACTACATTGTTAATGCAAATGAGGTCTCTGTTGACCACGTTTCAAAATCCTGCAAGAAAAAGCCTTTTGTTCATCTCCCTGAAAGATGAATCAAGGTTGATTATTTTAACATTACAATTGGTTTAACCTATTCAGTATAAGGCTGTGGGTTTAAAGTGTTAGTAATGTCTAAAAAAAGTTTTTTGCATTTAGAAGAGCTTAAAAAGCTGAGCTAAATGCAAAAAAACGTATCTCTCAAACCGCTATGGTTTAAGAGATACAGGCGTTTAAAGTTTGATTTCTCCTACTGACAGCTGAACACCAGGCACACGTTTTAGATCATTCCAATGAAGGAACTCGTGGTAAATAACGAGATTGCGGCACTTCTCAAGCAACAACGTGTCGACCAACACAGATCTCCTGCTGACAGCTTTACAGCTGTCAGTAGGAGAAATCAAACTTTAAACGCCCGTATTTCTTAAACCATAGCGGTTTGAGAGATACGTTTTTTTGCATTTAGCTCAGCTTTTTAAGCTCTTCTAAATGCAAAAAGCTTTTTTTAGACATTACTAACACTTTAAAGCTAAATGCCATTTTTTGCTATAAGGTTGAACACACAAATGTTGATGTATGAAGAAGAACTGGAGTAATTTTGAGGCAAACCAGCTGCGTTGTAAGAAAACAAATAAAAATTGATTTCATCACCCTAAAATAATATAGTTAATTTTAAAAACAAGTAAAAATGACCTATATCTTGTACTTGCCTTTTGTTTATTATATAGATAGCTTTGGAAAATTAACCTTTATTGGCATATTGTGCAAATTAGTTAATTGCTGGGCCAATATTACCACATCCTGTTCTATGAATGAATCTAATCAGAGCCCACACACTGGGCTCCCCATAGCTATTCTTATCTTACTGGATGGCAGTGCCCATGTGTGATGATGCCAGTTGTCACCAACCATTATAAGAGATTGTAAGGGATTCTAGGATATTGCAGAGCCAATAAGCCCCCTCGGGATGCTGGATAACTGCACCCTCTGCATCACATCTACATACACTACTGATAGAGCACAAGCATTATCCCCACATCTGTATAGACGTTACTTGGAAAAAAGAAAACTGACTTACCTGTCAGCTGTTCCTGCCAAAACTCTGGGGACATAGGAACTGAGATTTCACTATCTGTAATAAATAAACAAATGAATATATTATTTCCTCTCCTGTTAATAGAGAACTGTAGCTATAACAACATAAGATCTAGAACTGTTGTTACTATGTAAAAATGCAACAGAGGGAGTTGTGAGTGTACTTCTCTACCATCTTGAAGAAATAACCTGTATGGTTATGAAATGAGTTGACTATTGACTTTTTTATATTGTATTGCAGCAGCTGTTGTTATTTTATCAGTCTGGCTCAATAAAATAAAAAATTTTTGGATCGAAGCATACACATCGTTTTTATTAGTCCTCATCTGTGGATTTAATATGGCATTTCATCATTAAGCTGTCTGACCGAATGGGCACGGTACAGAGAATTATCCCCGTGTGCCTGAACCTGAGTGGGGTTACGAGCCCATCAGGTGTGAACTTTCAAACAGTGAGTACTCTGTTCCTTTAAGTACTATATTGACATAATCAAGTATCCATTATCAAGTTTTGTGATTGGACCTTATTTAATATACCCGGGGGTCGAATGAGTGGAGACAGTCCTTATTCTCTCCACGTGCACTTTCTGCTTGACTGTCAGCCAGGTGGGGATATCCCAAGTGAGTTGTCGGCGATAGCGACCATAAGTCTAAATTACCCCCCGATTATCCATTGCAAGACGATACATTGATTGACGGATTATTGTTTGGACGTTTATAGTTATACAGATCACGTTATGTGTTCATTTTATATCTCTTACATGTAACTACGCTTTGACATTTGGAGTGGTCTTCTGTTCATTCTTGGGACTGTCCGTTTGATGTTTTATTGGGTGGTATGTGAGTAACAACACTGATTGCATTGTATAATTTACTGTTAATGTTGATGCTAACTATTCCACATTTGTTTAGTTATATTTACTTTTGAATATATATACACTATTTCAGTATTGTGACATTTGCATTTTTCACTATACTACTATTCAAGCCAGAATAATGGAGAAGGCTGGGATTTACAAAAAACACTTGTTTCCCCAACCTCTTACCTATTGTTGTTCTGGCCGACTTATGGGGTCTCTGTTGCGGTAACATCATGTGATCTTCCACAATGGTACTATGAGGGTGGTGACAGTGGTGAATGCTTTTTCTGCTTACTCCTCTCAGGTCCTGTGAGTATTCCATCATCTAAGCTGCTTTATGCTTAACCTTTCCTTTCAAGTGCAGCACATGCCATATGTTAGAAATTCTGTGGCTAATATCCTTTCTCATTTTCAGATGGTAGATTTTCAAGTGGTCTGGCCTGGAGTGAACAAGGTCTGTCTGTCAGAGCTGTAGGAGCTAGGAAATGAGCAATAGCTTAATGGGTCCAGAAGGAAGTGTCACCATCCATCTAGGGAAGGTACTCCAAGGTGGTATTCCAAGATGTTCAACTAGTGGTCATATTTGTCTCAGATGATGGGAGGCTGGGAGGTTGATGGCAGTCAAATTTATGGGGTCCTGTTGTTGCTCAGATATTGGGTGGAGACTGAATTGTCCCCTTCAGTGATCAGTGGTAGGATAGCAGGGCTGGTCTTTTGTTTTCGTCTCATGGGCTGGAAGGATATAACAAGAGATTTCCTTGTGTGGATGGCCCTTCAGGGTATTTGCAAGGGTATGGTGGTCAAGGACCAATGCAGGCCAGTCTCTTTCCAATTACTGCACTGTTTAATGGAGGTGTTGCCCAGTATTTATACAAATGGCTATAAGTGGAGACTACAGCAGGTGTTTAGCTTGGCATTAATTGATGCAGTGGATACAGGAGTTAGTGAGTTTGAGTAAGTCCCAACCTTGGTTTTCCTATAGATAGTCTGTTTCTCAGTGGTGGGGCGGTTTTCATTGGTGACGCGGTTTCCTACATAGAAATGTTTAATGGGGCTAGATGAGCGACAACAATTTGGAGCAAATCAAGGGCTGTAGCTATAATTGAAATGTCTCCCTCTATGCGTCCTTTACGCCTGCAACATCAGAATGTCGCTCTTTTGATTAGGGCGACATTCTGCTTTCACCCTTTTCATGGTGGCAACATTCTTAACTCAATGTTGTGTTGGTCGCCTAATACAGGGCGACACTTCAGTAGTGAACCGGGTGGCTCCAGAATTTTATCATCTTAGTGCATCAGCCTTACTGAAGCCAGTGTACTTAGTAGAGTTAGAGTAATTCTGTAGCAAACCAACTGCATCACAGGGGAGAGCTAAAAATCAACAATTGTAAAAGCTGATAAGAAGGACTCTATGGATCAGAGAACTTCTATCACAGTTCCACAATGTACCAGCGCCTAATAGTAATCAAAGAATAAACACACCAATCAAAAAAGGCAACATATACCTGAGATGGTTCATTTAGCCTCAAAAGATTGTGAGTACATTTCTTACAAGAGCATGTTGGGTGATGAAAGTCACAGATTTGTCCTAATAGCAAGTTGGGTGAAGGAGAAGGTCACAGATTTCTCCTAATAGCATGTTGGGTGAAGGAGAAGGTCACAGATTTCTCCTAATAGCATGTTGGGTGAAGGTGAAGGTCACAGATTTCTCCTAATACTACACTTTGCGCTGTTATTCTTGATTTTTGTTGCTCGAGAGCTAAAAATCCCCCACTGATTTAAACAGTGCTTTTAATCTCTTGAATGCTAGAGAGCTCTCTGATTCATTGATTTGCAATGCATTGGCGACCTCTCTCGGTTTCAAGGGGTTAAGAGCCCCATTTAAATCAATAGATTTTTTTTTATTTCTCCCCTATGGTGCAGTTCGATTGCCCCAGTTTTATTATCATACCTGGGAACCATGAAGCCAAGCACCAATGAGTATCAGATTGTGAAGGGGATGGGAGTGTCCAAATTACGTGATTTGTATCACATTGTGTGTGGGGGTTAATCAAGGTAGGTGGGGTTAGGAGGCAAAAAGGCAAGGATTTCCCTGAAATGCGTGGGTGAATGGGCAAGACAGGCATGGGAGTAGGCAGACTTGGTCTGGGAGTGGGTGTGGTTACCGGGGAACTTACAAGGTGGAGAATCAGCCTCTGTTTCCGGAGACCCAGTAATTAGCACTAAAAACCTGAAAGACTTTGGGGCAGATCTGGATAGTTCCCAGGTATGCTCATTGTGTATGGAGCTAAATATTATGAGTTCTATCAGAAAAACAAATATATTCCTTTTGCCACTTGCAAAGAAAAAGATGAGACTGCAATTCCCCGTGGAAAAACAAATATGCATTGGTGACTTCTCTAGCCTATTGCCTATGTACTCAGGTCAGCTTTTTTGCAATATAGTTTATTACTGGCCAATTCTCCTCCTTGCTCATCCTGTTCCACCTACTTTTTTTCAAGTCCGTTAAGCCCCACTCTCACTCTCAATTAAGCCTCACCCCTTTTCACAGCAAGTTGCTTAAATGCGATGTTTACCCCCTTCACAACTTTGGCTAAATTATTTCATTATCAATAATAAATAATGGAAATTGTATTTTTTTTTTTTTTTTTTAAATCTGCCCGTTAGCAGAAATTCTAAGATTAAATATATCTCTGTACCTACATCCGGCAGACAGTGCTGACTGGATCTGTACCGTAGTCTCAGCTTCATTCCAGCCTCCTCCGATGATGGAGGCTGTCTGCCTCTAAGCAGGAGCACTCTCATTGGCCAGAAATCGATCTCTGCCAATGAGAATGCTTCAGCTTAGAGGCAGACAGTCTCTGTTATCGGAGGAGGCTGAATAGAAGCTGAGACTATGGTACAGATCCGGTCAGCACTGCCTGCCGGAAGTAGGCATAGAGGTACTTTTAATCTTAGAATTTCTGCAAACGGGTGGATTTTTTTTAAAAAAAAGAATACAATTTCCATTATGTATTATTGATAATGAAACAATTTAGCCAAAGTTGTAAAGGGGGTAAACATCCCCTTTAATTTATCTCCCCCAGCGGCACCACAAGACAAAGTTCCCAGGTATGTATATGGGAGTCGTTTGAGACCAGCGCGCATGAAAGCCTTAGTAATGGATGCCTGTGGTAGTAGGTATACTGCATTAAAGCATTGGTGCATATCTACAGGCATAGATTGGCACAGAAAATAAGCTGGGCTGTTGGATTTGTATTTACTCCCCCCCCAAGTATATGAATTCAGTTTTACCTTAACGGAGCAGTAAACGTTTGGTAATGAAAAAATTAATGTTATAGGGCTTTTCCTCCTGAGTAAAACAAGGGCACTCCCACTGCTGTTGCTTGTTTTAGTCTGAAGTTACAAAAGTTCAGATAGTCAGGAAGTGAATTACAGAGCGTTTACTTCCTGAAAGTTCTAACTCACGGCATGACTCAGCAATTTCTAGCACATTCTTCGGAGAACTGTGTGTCACTGACTTTGCACTCAAACAGAATAACTAATTAGTATTTGACCACTAGAGGGCACTGTTAATGTGAGAAAAAAATCTTAACCCCTTAACGACAAATGACTTACTAGGTACGTCCCGCAGAAACTGTCACTTAGCGACAGAGGACGTACCTGGTAAGTCACGGAAGTCCGGGTCTCTGTGCGGCTGCACACCGCTTGGAGACTCGTTTGAAAAAAAAAAAAAAAAGTATCACGGGCGTTAAGGTGACAGCCGCGTACGCACGTGGCTGTCACTAAGGGTTTAAACTGTAATAACTCTGGAAATATGTATCTCTTATCAGTGGGAGTAACCGTTGTTTTACTCAACAGGAAAAACCCTACAATATATTTTTTCATAAACAAAGTTTACTGCTCCTTTAAGTATACATCTACCTGATTACCCACAGTTAATAGTACTGCTGTTTGCAATTTTTAAAAAAACATTTTCTTTGGTTACCAAGCAACAACTGCTCTGGCACCACATTCATTGTGCAATGCTATTATTCAATTTTAACCCTTTGAGTGCCAGAGATGTGTGCAACACATTGCTTTGCAATGTGTTGCATACATCTATGGCTTTGGGAAGGTTAAGCACCGTATTCAAAAAGCTTAAGAGGTGCAGTTCTGGAGCAAATTAACTGCATCAAATGGTAAAAATTAGATTATCCAAAATTCCCAGTAATTTAAGAGAGACTTGTATTCCAAAGCTTTCAAGAGGTTAAATGCCTCATTCAAGTCTCTGAATTTTAATTTCTCTCCTATTTATCGCCTGTACTTCACAATTGCACCTCAGGTTTATTGAATACGGCTCTGAGGCCCACATTGATTATCTCAATCTGGGCCTTAGTTCTTAAATAGGGTTGCCACCTTTTCTTTAAAAAAATACCGGCCATGGCATTCTCTCCATAGACTTAACATTGGACAGAAGCCAATTTTTTACCGGCCTGCCGGTAAAATACCGGCTGGGTGGCGACCCTATTCTTAAATTATAAAAAAAAAACCATATAAAACATAATAATCTGTTTCGGTTATACCAGGATGGCTTTCTTACATTACTGCGAAGTGACTTTGCAGGGAATTAAAAACAACAAAAAAATATATATATATCCATATATTGTGAGATCTGTGTGGGTGTCAGGAACTACATATTCTAATAAGAGCACTATTGGTTCTGTGTGGGAGAATGACTGACTGAGGGGGCTGCAATGCAGAAACACAACTGATAACAGAACTCTCTCATATATGCTGAATACAAATAGTGAAAATAAGATTTAATTTCTGCCTGTAAACCTTGTGTACATTGAGTAAGCTAATATAATGTTCAGAACCGGATTTACATCCCAGGTGCCCCTAAGCAAAGGCACACTACGCACCCTTACTTTTGCTCATGGCCACACTCCCACTCCTCACATGACCCCACCTGCAATCCCATCCACTGCTCCCTATCACAGAAAATACCCTTCGTCTATAAAATATAACCACCACAAAGGTTGTTAACCCTTTGAGTGCAAGAGAGGTACACAACATTTTGCAAAGCACTGCATACAAGTTACTAAACTATTTAAGTCAAACACGCTCCCCTTGGTGCCACTTCCACCAAAAGGAGGCCATTGAGGGAAAATTTGGGGTGTTCCTTTCCTCTATATCTTGTTTATCACCATGAATTATCGAGTAGTGTGGAGAGCCCTGTGATGTGCAGAAAGTCGCTGTGTGCTGCCTGTAGACAGGTGTCAGGAGAGCCACATAGACATAAAAAGACTCGGGGAGAGGACAGTGTCAATAGAGAGTATTAGAAGATAGACAGTGATTATAATACAGATAAATATTAGGAGGTGCTATTAGTTAGATGGAGTAAGAGTTGAAGCTGGGGGGCCTAGTGTTAGATTGTGAGCTGTAAGTATTAGGCCTGCTTGTTAATTGCTAGAGGAAGTATATATGTAGAGATGTGGATAAGCGGCTATATTCCAAAATCTAAATGGGTACAATACTGGGGCAAACCAACTATACGGGGACAAACAAAAATTCTCATCAGATCCTTCCCATCAGAGTTTGAGTGTAGAGGGCTGGTTTCTGTGCCCGATAGGGAGTGCAGGGTGTTATGGATGAAACAAAACATTGCAGACATTGGGTGCTTGGTGAGTCACAGAAGAATATACAGCAAGTGGACAGAACAGGTGGAGAGGAACCCTACAGGAACTGTATTCTTTGGGAGGGTTATTGGAACTGCCCCTAAGGGAAGGGATCCTTTGGAGAGTTGGATTTGGGGAGAACCCTCAACTATGAATTAACCCTTTGAATGCCAAGTCCAATGCATTGCAGAGCAATTAACTGAACACCCCTCTAGCAAACAGATTATCAAGAACTAGTGTAAAAGCCAGTGTACACAGGACATTGCTTTGCAATGCATTGCTTACCCCTCTGGCACTCATAGGGTTAAGAGGCCGGTCCTGCTCTGCGTACTGTCGCCAAAGCAGTTATGCACTGTAGAGACTGCCCGAAAGCACAGAATGCTCCCAGCACAGAACTCCCAGCATTCCTACACCTCCCAGCATTCTGTGCGTTCAGGCAGTCTCTACTGTGCATGACAGCTTCTGACAAACATCCTAGCAAATTATTACATAGGATGTGGAACTGTTGGCTGGGAACATTGACAGTGTGTTTGTGATTTTTACCAGTTGCATGTTCTTTTTGTGTTCTAATACAACTACACATTGCATAACTTTGAACTGTGTCTGTATTTGTATTAGTCTTGGTAGGGATTTACAGTTCTTTACAGTCTACCCTGCTGAGTGGAGGTATAATGGGGGAGAGTTATAAAACTGGAGAAAGTGCATATAAAATTGTGTCAAAATGACATAAGAATGTATAAACATTTAGTGACATTTGCGCTATGTCCTAACTTCCATCAGTTGACTTTTTTTAAAAAAGTTTAATAGAAATGGTCCAAATAAGAATTGTGGTGCAATGTAAAGAAAATAAAGAAATTCACTAACTGAGCCAACAGTAAAGTCCGTTTTAGTGATTAAGGGCTGGATTCAAATCCAGGAGATAAAGGTTACCTCCCGTTTTATCAAAAATGTTCCTATTGAAGTCTATGGGGATACTTGGAGATAAAAGAGATAAAATTAGCACCTACATTTGAATCCAGCCCTAAATCTCAACACCAGGTATAACCTGTTCCTAATGGAAGTATATAGTGATGGTTATTTGCGCAGAAAAATGTTCTCAGTTGCGAATTTTCGCAAAATATTCTCTGAAAATTCTCAGATAGACCTATTTATAAACTTAACATTTCTTCTTTATAAATATGAAACGTTGCTGCAAATTTTAGCGACAATTCTTATGCATACACTAAGAAGACTTTTCATAAATCTCCCCCAATGTCACTAGATTGGGTGATACATTCTGTCCCAGCCTATCCCCAGCCTATCCCAATAACAACACAGAAGGCATGTAGTGCGCCACAGTAAGAGGTAACACAAGATACAATTGTGTTCAAGGGGTGGGAAATGCTGCCACGTGTGGGATTATTCTTGATCTGTGACCAGGTAGTAGCTATGATAACAAAGCACAACATGTTCCTTTTCTTTACCTCTGCTCCATGGGTAGTATAACTTAAAGCTACGCCAAGATGGTGTTTGACAGGGAGCATAGTGTGTGCACGTATATATAAACACAACTGCATTCCCACATGCATTAGATGCACGCCATAAATGCTGCTTGTTACAAGGTAGACACTCAGTGTGTGCTGCACCCATGTTTCCCACAGGACCTGCCACCCTGAAGTTTACATGCCTGTGTGTTATGTTAGACTATTAGCCCACGTTCATGCAACATTCGGCAAGTGGGCCAAATACGACTGATCTGACTCCAGGGTGCAGCCCGCCTGAGATTTTTAAAGAACTATTTTTATACCTAATTAATTAGCACACATGAACTAGTAAACCATTAAGACCTAATCTTATGCTTTCCAGTACCATACAATTCAAGAATAGATGTCTGTTAAATATCAGTATTGTCATTGATTAAACAATAAACAAATAAATCAATATTTTTGAATAGCTGATAGGCTAAAATTCACTATCATTTTCAATTTTAAAAAATAAAGTGGCCTTCACATTTACGACTTTCTGATCATGTGACTCACAAATGAAAAAACTTTGATGTCTCTGTATTAGCCAGAAGTCCAACAGAAACATAGATTAGAAGATATGAAAGGGGATCTATCACCCCTTTACAACTTTGCCTAAATCATTTTGTTATATATTGTATATAATGAAAAATGTATACATAATAAAAAACAAAAACACACTTGCTTGCCAAAATTAAAAGAATAAATACATCTCTTTACCTACTTTCGGGCAGACTGAGGTTACCTGCTCTGTACCACAGTCCGTCACTCTGCCTCTGCTCCCCTCCCTCTATCCAGCCTCCTCCAATGACTGAGGCTTCTGCCTGTAAGCTGGAGCGCTTTCATTGGCAGAGATAGATTTCTGGCCAATGAGAGTACTCCAGCTTACAGACAGAAAGCCTCCGTCACTGGAGGAGGCTGGATAGAGGGAGGCAGAACGGCAGACTGCGGTACAGATCAGCTATCAGCAGCCTGCCTGGAAGTAGGTTAAGAGCTGTATTTATTCTTTTAACCCTTTGAGTGCCAGAGGGGTACGGAATGCATTGCAACGCAATGCATTCCGTACCCCTCTGGCACTCAAAGGGTTAATGTTGCCAAAAAACAAGTGTTTGTTTTTTTAAATGTATACATTTTTCATTATATAAGATATATAACAAAACGACTCTGAAGGGGTGATAGATCCCCTTTAATACTTTATTTCTGCAAAAAAGTGCAGCACAGAGTTATAATAGCATACGACACTGCAATGAAAATATTAATTAGCATAAATTAGCATACTGCACTTAACAGAAATAAAAGTACGTTTATTTCCCAAATTGTATATCGTTTGGTCTTTTATCTATAACTAGTTGAACAGCCCGTTACACGGGCCACAGTGCCACTGCCACCCGGTCGCGGGGCAGTCAACGCGCAGTGGAGACTGCCCGCACCACGGCTGATACAGAGCTGGGCGCTCCGAAGGCGCGGGCAGTCTCTACTGCACATGACTGCAGCACGTGCAGCAGTGTCTACTGCGCATGTCGGGCGTTACACACAACTTGGCGAATTATTATATAGGATGATAAATAGGCAGGTTTTAATAAGGTTTTCATATGCAGACATGAATTCAAGGTGATAGGTCCGTTTTAACCCTTTGAGTGCCAGCACTATGAGTGATCAATGCATTGGACACCCCTTTAGCACTCAGAGGGTTAAAGAGTTCCTTCTCCATGGAGCATTCAGTGTAATTTGATGCCTGAGGTCCCAGGAGAGTCAGATGTGCCATACGCCCAAAGCAAAAGCATTGCAGTTCTGGGGCAAGCAACTGCACCACAGGCAACAAATACAAATTCCCAATATGAGGCTTTTAACTCCTTGAATGCTAGAAAAGTCCCAAATGCATTGAGAAGCACCATGTAAATCAACTGGAATGTTTATTTTTTAGCAGAGATGCAGCTGGTTTGCCCCAGAACTGTGTACATGGATCACCGTGTCGTCCCTAATGCCATCACAATAATCCCTTTGTTTACTGGGGCTGGGACGCATTAAAACTCAATTACAAAAAGCACAAAAGTAGCTAGAGAAGCAAACATTTGTCAGAAACAAAATGTGTTTTTTGACACATTTCATATGCAGGGGATAATGATGTAAACCAACAGCTTATATGTAAACGTGATTAATCAATGTGTCTTAATTTAATGACCCAATAAACCTATAGTTTTATTTATGGTAGAAGCGTATACCTGGGAACTTTCAGAATAAGCTGACCCTGAGATGATGTATATATTGACCCTTATGTATGCAGTAATATAGATCCTTGCTGATATAGCCTTACAAGCTCTAATGAAGAGGTGCTCCAATCAGTCCTCAGTGAACAACTAACATGCAGCAACTTAAAGATCTCACTGCATGAACATCCACACACAAGACAAGCCTCTCACTCTCCTTCCTGGTGCAAGTGGGATCAGTTTAGAGACTAAAGGACATTATGGAACTAGAGAAAGTGCAGAGGAGGGCTACAAAACTAGTAAGGGGAATGGAAAGTTTTAGTTATGAAGAGAGGCTAGAAAAGTTAAACTTGTACACACTAGAGAAACGGCGTCTTAGAGGGGATATGATAACACTATATAAATATGTTCAAGGCCCATATAAAGGGCTTTCAAAAGACCTGTTCATTAACAGAACAGTACACAGGACAAGGGGCCACCCGCTTAGACTTGAGGAAAGGAGATTTAATCTACAACAGCGGAAGGGTTTCTTTACAGTAAGGACAATAAAGGTATGGAATGCACTTCCGGAGGAGGTGGTGCTATCAAATACATTAGATGCCTTTAAAAGGGGCCTGGATACTTATTTAAAAGAGCATAATATAGAGGGCTATGCACGTTAGTATTGGGATTAATATTTAGTTAGGGCTTGTTGATCCAGGGAGAAATCTGATTGCCATTTGGAGTCAGATGCCTTCTTTTGGGTCAGCGATGGTAAACAGGAATAGGAAAAGGGTTGAACTGGATGGACGCAAGTCTTTTTTCAACCTAAATAACTATGTAACTATGTAAAGAAGAAATTAATTGGTGCAGGTCATAATGCAGGTAACAACGGACTCCCTCACCCTCGCCCTGAGACCCTGGGATATGGGTCAACTAACACCTCATAATAATACCCTACTTTCCTTAAGATGGCCAGGAAATCCTAATGGCCCCTATACATTTTGCTCATGTGCTGTTCGATATAACATCTTCAATCAGTCCTGGATTGCATGCCCTTGGAGGCAGACATGACAGTTGCTAGCAGGACCCCCGGACTCAACGTCTGGTCAATTCAAACCAGGATGAGAAAATACCCATTTAAATCAACTCAGATTTTTGTGGATTTTGATTTGTCTACTATGATGTAATTGTCTTGCTTCAGAATTGCCTGGATTCTTCCTAATATCTGTCATACAAGCCTTGTTGCAGAACTCCTTTTACTTCTTAAAGAAACTCTAAGGCTCTGCATAACCCAGTCTGATAACCACTGCATTAGCACTTACGTCCCAACGCATTTTGAGCTGTTCCTAGTGCAAACCTCCCAAGTGCCCCTCTTTAGGAGGCACAATCCCTCTTTGAGACCCAAATCCCTCTGTCCCTGTTTCCCACCCTGGTGTCCCTCTTTTTAGGAGATCAGACTGTGTGGTGTGTATCACATTGCTCCACAGAAATACAACTCGCATTAAAGGGATAGTAACACTTCATTTTAACTTTATTTTATTTTGTAGGCATTAAAAAAACATGAAGAATTATATAAGTCTTATCTCTGAAACCTTTATGGTTTATGAGATATTCACAAGCAAAGTTCCCCTCCCCGCCCCTTTTTCCTAGTGTAAGCCATCTCTTCTCAGATGGGGATCTGGTTGTAAGACCAGACAGATAACAGAAGGGGACAATTTTCTTTGTATGAAAACAATGAAAGCCCTTCCCCCCTTGACAAGTTTTTCATCTTTTTCCCTTATCTTAATTGAAGATTGTCCCTCTCTGCAGTTTACCTGGGCATCTCCATTCTGATCTGGTTGAACGGGGGGGATACTTTGTTTGTGAATATCTGTTAAACCATAAAGGTTTGAGAGATAAGACTTATATCATTCTTCATGTTTTTTTAATGCCTACAAAATAAAATAAAGTTAAAACGAAGTATTACTATCCCTTTAATGTTTGTATAAACGTCAGTATATGTGTTTATAAATGAGTCTGTGTTAATAAAAAACATTGGTCTTGCTCTAAAGCATGTATTCAGCTACACAAAGAGGTATCAATAGGTCAGTAAATAACCTAAAAATCCTCTCTAATGCTACTCCTACCAACCATGCTCCCAGCTACCCCCCCCCCCTAAAACACAAGTGTCCCTCTCTGGCCATTTGAAATGTTAGGAGTTATGCTAGTGGCCTTACCTCTTCTTGCACCACCAGCAGGATGATGGATTCCAATATGAGGCAATCTGTTCATATCATCCAGTGTCCATCTGTCTTCCATGGTCCCTCACTACTCAGCCAGGGATATGGGATCTAAGGAAACACCAAGTTATTCTTGTAGTTTAGAATGCTGCATGGATTTCTTGAGCATATAATTACAAAGTGTAAATAATACAACTGTCGTCCAGTAACTAGAAACCAGATATCTATCTGGTTGATTATCAGCAGTCACAGTCTAGATCTTATTTAAAGGCATAGTAATGTTTCACAAAAACAGCAGCTCCAATTAATCTTCATAGTATTTGAGCCATAAAGAGTGTTATTTCACTACTGTCAGAGTTGTAGTACAGGAGTAATTGAATGATAAAGTATCCCCCTCCCACCCCTTTTACCTAGTGTAACACTGCTCACCTCAGATGTGGAATCTGGTTTTGAGACCAGACTGCTCACAGCAAGGGACAATCTTCTTACTGTGATCATAAGCCTGCCCCACCTTGACAGGTTTTTCCCTTATCTTAATTGATAATTGTCCCTCTTACCATCCATCTGGACAGTCTTGCCGCTCTGAGGTGAGCAGTGTTACATCAGTAAAAGGGACGGGAGGGGGATACTTTATCATTCAATTACTCTTGAACTACAACTCTGACAGTATTGAGATAACACTCTCCATGGACCAAATACTATGAAGATTAATTGGAGCTACTCTTAGTATGAAACATTACTATCCCTTTAAAGTCTTGTAAGTACAAGTATTTTCATATAATTCAATATAATTTCATGTAATTCATTAAATGAAACCCAGTGCTCCAATATACATAGATTATAGAACAAACATTTATAAGTATGTTCCCTTTAAATGTCAGAGCTCTCTAATAAATATATTCTTTCCAATTACCATCCAATACTGAATATTGCATAGATACAGACACAATATTAACAATATATATCGTACTTGTTCAAAATATACATAAAGATGATTCAGGTAGCTCTTATAATTGAGATATCACTCACTTAGATGTCTTCAAATGGTAGGGTAGGAACTCTTATGTTCAACCTTGCTTCACAATATGGATTCAGTTCAAACATAAAAAGAAAAATATAACATAGTGTAATCTGAAATATAATATAAAAGTCCTACTTTTATAATAAATGTAAAGAATAGTCTCTTATAGGTATCGTGATTAATATCAGATTAAGCGTGGTATTCCATTCACTATCGTAAAAGACTTTGCAAATATGTATTTTCAACGTTCTGTATGAAACAAAGTATCACTCACTCTGCTATACTGTTGCTTGAATGACGCTAGGTCAAACAAGCTAATCGCATGTGCAGGGTAATAATTGGTTGCCCACACTCAACCGCAATGGACCTCGTTTCCCAGTATCCTCAGCGTATATGTGAAGAACAAATTATACTCACACTTATGTTTCTGCCTGGGAAGCTAAATACTTTCCCAGGACTCGGAGAGCATATGAGGGGATATTTGGACCGCCCTCACTCGGTCAGCATTCCGTCTGGAGGCAGAAATGTTCCGGGCACCGCTTCTGTTTCAATTCCTTAATGTTCCTTGTTCTTATATATATCCAGAACTCGTGAAACCAAGACCAGTATTCAAATAAAATGAATAAATTTATTGAATACAGAAATGCTAAAAACACTTTAACGGACCAGCGTCTAGTGTCACATAAATTATCCTCACGGTAAATCTAAACACCAGAGGAAACTAAATCAAATAAAATACCGGTAAATATTCCTACAAGATGATGGCTTGTAGGGATACTGGTAAACGAGGTCCATTGCGGTTGAGTTCCTATCCTACCATTTGAAGACATCTAAGTGAGTGATATCTCAATTATAAGAGCTACCTGAATCATCTTTATGTATATTTTGAAGTACGATATATATTGTTAATATTGTGTCTGTATCTATGCAATATTCAGTATTGGATGGTAATTGGAAATAATATATTTATTAGAGAGCTCTGACATTTAAATGGAACATACTTATAAATGTTTGTTCTATGATCTATGTATATTGGAGCGCTGGGTTTCATTTAAAGAATTACATAAGAAGTCTGGGATAGCAGATAATTTCTACGGCAGCTCCAATTGACATACTTCAATAGTTAGAGTGCTAGATACATACATTTTTCTAATATCTTCACATGGACAATAATACTTATATATAAACGGAAAGTGGAACAATTTTGGAGCAAACCAATCGCACCATAGGGGAAAATAAATATTCCTATTGATTACTTGGGTGTTTTGGCCCCTTAAATCCTGGAGAGGTCTCTGAAAATTATGAAGAAAACATTTATATTTGATTAAATGAGGCTTGTAACCCTTTGAATGTCAGAGGGGTATGCAATGCATTGCAATCCATTGCATAACCCTGTGGCACTCAAATAGTTAAATCCTTGATTGTTAGCGAAATCTCCTGTGCATTGCTTTGTAATGAGCAGGATATCTTTCTGGCCGTCAGGAGGTTAAAATACCCATTAAATTATTGGGAGCCTTTGATATTTTAATTTTTCCCCTGTGAAGCTCCAGAAATGTTCATCACCTTCACTGTTGCCAGTCTCCTAATTCCATGGAGAAACTGGGTGCGATTGTAAAGCAATATGCTGGAGAAGTTACTAGCATTGAAGGGGTTAAAATGGACCTACAATTTCGACATATTTGTTAGCCAAAAGACCAGCAGATGTACAGGTTAACATCTCCTAGTAATAACTCCTCTCTTACCGTTCTAATACCAGGAAATCCTAATGGCCTTTATGAATTTTGTTCTTGCGCCTTTCCTGAGATAACAGCTTCCACCAGTCCTGTTTGTTATACCCATGGAGTCAGACATGACAGTTGCTAGCAGGATCACAGGACACAAACCCCACCCATATGGTAATCTTAACCCTTTAAAGTGGAACTTTCACCTTAATTCAGGTCTGCATACTTGAAAACAGCATTAAAAACTGCCTATGTGTCATGTTAGCTAACAGGCCAGAAAATGTACGGTTAAGGAGATATTCATGCTTGTTACCATATGCTAATGTATGCTAATTGCCATACTTTTGTGGTACCAGTGACATTTAATATGCTAATTATACTTTACAGTGACATTTCATATGCTAATTAAACATGTTCAGGGACATTTCATATGCTAATGAACTTTGATGCTGTACCAGGAAATTTTCACTTTCACTTTGCTATACATCTGGTGGACTTTTGATTAACATGAGACATAGACAGTTTTTATTGCAGTTTTCAAATATGCAAACTTGAATTAAGGTGACAGTTCCACTTTAAGTATCAGAGGGATACGCAATGCATTGCACACTCCTCTGGTCTTTAAAGGGTTAAGCAGGCTTATGCTGTATGCATGCTTTAGTTTGAAAAAGCTTCCAGAAATTACCATGTCCATCTCCATGCATACGATTCCTTTATGGGAGATTACGATTGCCTGGCCATATTAAGGTAAGTGGGGGTCATTATTAGGAGGTGCTAAATCTCCTTTAGTAGATATTGGTGTTACTGTAAGATTCCCCCAGTAAAACTCAGTTTCTGCCCTGGGACACTGGCTTCCATCTCATGTGCTCTACAGTAGCTTTAGTGTGTGTTCTCTACAGTAGCTTTAGTGTGTGTTCTCTACAGTAGCCTTATTTTGTACAGACAGTGTGGACACTTAACACTAACCATAGTTAAGAGTTATTGCATCCAAAAGCAAACACCTCCCCTTTAGCAAGCATAGGAAGACGAAGGTGCAGATGCACTAAGCGGTGATAAAGAGGTGATAAAGTGGAGATGACTATGTTATTCTGTGGAGCCTATGCACTAAGATTTCTTCAACTTTGGAGGCCTTAGTGCATTGGGTGCATAGAATAACATAGAAACTAGAGAATATCACTAGAGAAGTAATATCCGATTTATCATGTCTTGGTGCATAACCCCTGAAGTGTAGTTATGATAAGTTCCTCTGTGCCTTGTCAGTGTATAAATTTAAACAAGGCCCAGAGGAAAGGCATGCCAACAAACTTCCCCACTGCCTTCAGCTTTTCATATGTAATGCAATTTTCTGTGTACGTTGCTTGGAGAATTGGTGTTATGCAGGAGTAGCACTAAGAAATTGATTCCGGCACCAACATAAGTGCTGAATCAAATTAGTACATCCCTCTACTGAGACTTTTTTCTGTGTAGTACTGTATGCCACTTAACCCCTTAACGACCAATGAACTGCCATCGTCAGGTCGGTCCCGGTGTTAAACGGATAGTAACCTCGAAAAAAAAGTACAGGCGATTTTATAGGTACAATTAAAACATACTTACTGCCCTCATTCCCATCTCTCAAACCGTTATGGTTTGAGAGATGTAATAAAATAAAGGTCTCCGCTCCCTCCCCCTTCTCATGCTGTATAGCAGACGCCATGAGTTCCTGCTTCTGGGACCAGACGGCGGCTCTTCAGGAGCGCAGTCATCGAGATATATAACTATAATTATTTAATCAGTATGGTGTACAAACCAGATTCTGCTTCTGACAGCTTTACAGCTCGTCAGGCAGAAAGGGGAGGGAACGGAGACCTTTATTTTATTACATCTCTCAAACCATAACGGTTTGAGAGATGGGAATAAGGGCAGTGAGTATGTTTTAATTGTACCTATAAATTCGCCTGTACTTTTTTTTCGAGGTTACTCTCCCTTTAAGGAAAGGTGATGGCCCTGACACGTCATGGAATTTCATAAGCACAGCTCGCCTACAAGGAGCTCTGTGATCACCCAGCAGGCCGAAGGAAAAAAATAAAAAGTGCTTTTGGTCCTCCAGCACACCCCCACCCCTGGACAGCATGGTCCTTAAGGGGTTAAGGTAAGAATGGCTGTTTCATATTCCTAAATAGCACAACGAAAGGAACATGCGCTTCCATATTCAGTATTAGACTCATAAATAAAATCATCAATGGCTTTATTGAAGCATAGTATTAAAATAGATGTACCGTCTTAGATCATGAGTAAGCGTGTCTCATGCAAAACGCGTTTATCTTTAGGATGCTAGCAAATTATATCTGCTGGTTTGAATTTATACCATCGCAAGTCTCTGTACTCAAAGACATTGAGATCAGAAAATTGTGTGAGGTACATCTATTTTGTATTGTATTGTATTGTATATTTTTATTTATGTAGCGCCAGCCAGTGTACTTGGCACTTTACAGTTTACATTTAGTATAGAAGGGGTACAATAAGTGCGGTGATTAAGTGCTTATAAAGACAATCATAAGGGGAACACCAGGTGAGTATACATTAGGATAAAAGGTCCCTTCCCCGTAGAGCTTACAATCTAAGTATAGGATGGGTGACATGGTAGAGGAGGAAGTGCAGTTTTTAACATATGAGATAATGTTTCCGTATTACACTGTTGCTATATTTAAAAGGTGCTCTTTTAGTTTGGATTAAAAGTTGTTGAGGGTTGAGGCTTGGCGAATACTGGGTGGCAGGGCATTCCAGAGGTAGGGAGCGGCAATGGTGAAAGCCTTAAGTTGTGATACAGAGATAGTGTTTAAGGGGGCAGAGAGTCACCCACCATGTGTGGTGCGTAGTGGATGTGCAGGTATGTGGCGGAATATCAAAGATGAAATATAAGGTGGGGACAAGTGATGGAGAGTCTTGAAGGTAATGAGGAGGATATTTATGTGTCTAAAGCTGAATATGGAAGTGCGTGTTCCTTTCGTTGTGCTACTTTGAGGTATTGAGAACCTATAGAGAAAATATCTTAGCGCACCCATTCAAGTTATTGTGATCCATTTTGCCTAACCAGAAAATGCATGTTCATGTGACAGAATTTTATATGTCTGGTGATTTCACAATGTTTTTACATCGTCCATGCCACACTGTCTTCAGATGCTTATGGACTGTCCCAGCACAATTTAGAAGTAAGAACTGCTGATCTCTATCTCTTTAAATGTTTCATATTCCCAGCTGACATGTTTACAAAAAAGAGGCATGCAGGACTTTTGCCCACTGTTCTCAGCAATCGTGTTATGACATTTTTATGATATGCAGCACCAAACTTAGGGCCGTGTGATCATAACTAAAGTGGAGGGATTCAGGTGTAAACCATTTGCACTATAGGGGAGAACTTAACATTCAAATTGAGTTATATGGGGATTTTAACCACTTGAATTCCAAAAAGGTCTCTAATATATTGTTCCCAGTGTATTATAGAACTCTCTAGCATTCAAGGGGTTAAAATATCCATTTACGTCAATGGGAATTTTTGGAATTATTTTGTTCTCCCTACAGTGCAAATGGTTTGCCCCAGAATTCCACAACTGTCCTTTGAACATACGGGCCTTTAGTGTTTCACACACTCCCAAATGTTTTAACCCTTTACGGTCCAGAGGACTGTGCAACGCATTGCAGAGCATTGTGCTATGCACCCCTCTGGTGTTTAAAGTGTTAGTAATGTCCCATAAAAACTTGTTATATTTTTGTAGAGGACAAACAAATAAGCTTAATGGCGCAAACCCTATCTCTAAAACTGCTATGATTTAGAAGATATAAGCATATATAATTTCCCCCTTCTCTTGATGTCAGCTGTAAAGCTGACAGCAGGAGATCCGTGTCGGCCGACACGAGAAGGCTCTGCAGCAGAGCCGAAATCCCGTTATCGCAAAATAATTACTTCATTGGAAAGGTCTACAAACTGTGCTTGCAAACCAGGCACACTTTGTAGACCTTTCCAGTGAAGTAATTATTTTGCAATAAAGCAATTTCGTCTCTGCTGCAGAGCTGCAGGCTGATCCCCAGACCGGGATCTCCTGCTGTCAGCTAGACGCTGACCTCAGGAGAAGGGGAGGGGGGAACTTTCAATGTTTATATCTCTCAAATCGTTATGGGGGGTTTGCTAATTTTTTCATCCTCTACAAAACTATAACAAGTTTTTATGGGGCATTACTGTCCCTTTAAAGCGTTAATTAACCCCCTTGTATGCTACAGCCTTCTCCAATGGGAAGCAATGTCTAGGGATTAAGTTATATCGTTATATTGTTTTCCCTGTCAAAGAAATGTAAATAGCATTTTTCTGATAGTTGACATTAATATTTTGTGGCCAGATCCCCAAGAAGTTCTGTTGCTATTGATCTCAATGGAAACCTTTGTTCACAAACCAGCTGACAGCAATAACGCCACCTAGGGACCTGCTCCCTCCCCAAAAAAAATGTTTAAAGGGATAGTAACGTTTTACAAAAACAGCAGCTCCAATTAATCTTCATAGTATTTGGGCCATGGAGAGTGTTATTTCAATACTGTCAGAGTTGTAGTTCAAGAGTAATTGAATGATAACTTATCCCCCTCCCACCCCTTTTCCTGATGTAACACTGCTCACCTCAGAGCAGCAAGACTGTCTGGATAGATCACAGAGAAGGACAATTTTCAGTGAGCATAAGGAAAAAACTGTCGGGAGGGGGCAGTATTTTCCTTATTCTTACAGTAAGAAGATTGTCCCTTGATGTGAGCTGTCTGGTCTGTGGACCAGATTCCACATCACAGGGGAGGTGACTTACACTAGGTAAAAGGGAAGTGAGGGGGATACTTTATCATTCAATTACTCTTGAAGTACAACTCTCAGAGTACTGAAATAACACTCTCCATGGCCCAAATACTATGAAGATTAATTGGAGCTGCTGTTTTTGTGAAATATTACTATCCTTTTAACTCAAACTATCAGAAAAATTCAAGGTTGCTCTATAAGAATTTAGGAATTAAGCATCTCCAAGACCTGGGACTATATCTAAAACCCAATCAATTTTTTTCATAGCAAGGATTTTCTTCCCATTTAACCCTTTGAGTGCCGGAGGGGTACAGAACACATTGGCGTACCGAACTGCTCTGGCACGCAAAGGGTTAAGGATTATCCTATATAATAAAATGCTAGCGATGTTTGTCAGAAGCCGTCATGCGCAGTAGAAACTGCCCGCGTTCGGCCAGTCAGAATGCTGGCAGTCACTACTGCGCATGACTGTATCGCATGTAGCAGTGAGGCGGCATCAGTAAGCAGAGCAGGACTGGAGCAGTGAGGTGGCGTCAGTACGCAGAGCAGGACCAGAGCAGTGAGGTGGCGTCAGTACGCAGAGCAGGACCGGAGCAGTGAGGTGGCGTCAGTACACAGAGCAGGACCAGAGCAGTGAGGTGGCGTCAGTACGCAGAGCAGGACCGGAGCAGTCAGGAGGAGTCAGTACGCAGAGCAGGACCAGAGTAGTGAGGCAGCGTCAGTGCACAGAGCAGGACCGGAGCAGTGAGGCAGCGTCAGTACGCAGAGCAGGACTGGAGCAGTGAGGAGGAGTCAGTACGCAGATGAGGACCGGAGCAGTGAGAAGGCTTCAGTATGCAGAGCAGGACTGGAGCAGTGAAGCAGCGTCAGTACGCAGAGCAGGACCGGAGCAGTGAGGCGGCGTCAGTATGCAGAGCAGGACTGGAGCAGTGAGGAGGCATCAGTACGCAGAGCAGGACCGGAGCAGTGAGGTATCAGCAGTACGCAGAGCAGGACTAGAGCAGTGAGGTAGCGGCAGTACGCAGAGCAGGACTAGAGCAGTGAGGTAGCGGCAGTACGCAGAGCAGGACCGGAGCAGTGAGGTAGCGCAGGGCTTTTACACTAGTATCATTCATAAATAAGTGGAAAGACTATAGAGGAACTCCTTTGTATTATTGTACAACATAATAACCATATAAGTGATATTAACACTTTCATTGCCAGAGGAGTATTCAGTCTTAACTATAAAAACAAATGTTGCTGTTTGTGCGATTTTCTCATTGAAGACCTAACTTCCTCTGGGTTATAATGTTATAACTAATTAGCTGTGACTAATTGCTCAGGAAGTGAGTAATCTGTTTGACCTTATTCTGAAAGGCCAAAAATCTAACCACACAGAGTCTGTATGCACAACAACAATAAAGTGTTTTATCGCAAGGTTAGAACTCAGTTGCTGGAGGGGTATATGGTAATTATTGTCAGGGAAAGGTAATAGGCCTCAGGAAAAAATGGTGTCTTTGGAGATTATTGTCGCAAAGAAAAAAAAAAAGTGTACTTGTAGATACCCAAAAATGTGGCCCAGTAAAAAAATATTTTCTTCCTATTTTTTTTTCTTTTCAATAAAATCAGAATTTTTATAACCATTTCAGTGCCAGAGGGCCATGCAATTCATTTTTTTGTGTCTACTTACAAATATATTTGTGTCCAATACAAAGAATCTCTGGGGAACTCTTTCCTGAAAGAGATAAACATAAAAAATCCAATATGACAAGAAGGGGAAGCACTTTTGACTAAAACAAAGGCAGGTATTTTTTTTATAGTAAGGGCAGTAATACTGTGGAATTTTTGGCCTCAGAAAGCTGTGCTTGCAAATACTGTAGATACTTTCAAAAATGTACTGTATACCTTTGGATCTCAGAACAATACTGAGAATTATGACAGTTGGTTTCAGTACAGATAGGATGTTGATCCAAATCAGGAAGAAATTTGTTTTTGGCCAATTAGCGCTTAATTAGTAATGGTTTCAAGGGTTAGTAATGTCGCTACATAAAAAAATGTCATATTGCAGCCATTAGAAAAATAAACTAAATGACTCCAGTCCCATCTCTTTATGGTTTGAGAGATATAGGAGGCTAAAGTTCCCCCCTCCCCCTCAGCTGTAAGCTGATGTCAGGACATCCTGGTGCCTTGTAGATTGTTCCGATTAAGTATTTCTTTTTACACTGCGCTATTTCGGCTCTACTGAAGAGCTGCTTCAAGTCGGACGACACAGATCTCCTCTTTACAGCTGGCATCAGGGAAAGTGGAGGGAGGGGGGAACTTTAGCATCGTATATCTCTCAAACCATAAAGAAATGGGACTTGGTTATTTAGTTTATTTTTCTAATAGCTGCAATATGACATTTTTTTATATAGCGACATTACTAACCCTTTCAATAGCGTTTGTTTTTTTTTGTTTTTGTTTTTTTTAATTTCCCTATATTAATAGAGACATGGCAAAGGCTGAACTTGATGGACACATCTTTTTCTTTCAGCATAATTAACTATGTTACTCTGAAAGTATTTGCTACTTTATTAAAGCCATACATTTATGTGTTATTTGCATTTGCACTAGCTCCTAGTTTAAGACAGCTGATCTGTTTACCAGTTTATACACCCTTTGCTGGCCATTATTTATCTCCTTGGTTGCTAGAGGGTTGTGTACTTAAGAGGTCCCCACTGCATAGCAGCCATCTGGTTAATACCTTTATTGTCTGACTATAATGTTATAGGCAAAGTATGTTTTCTGTGAATGGGGCAAGGGATGGAGTCATGTGAGCAGTGGGGGTGCGGTCATTGGTGGGGGGCTAAGGCCACTTTGGATGTCTGAGATGTAAATACGGCCCTTACTATCCCTGACTCTTAATGGCTGACTGATATGACCAAATATTGCAGGCACAGTTTCAGGGCAGCTGTAACCACCCTCCACTCATCCTCAGTTTGAATAAGGTAAAGAAATGGCAGACAAACATCTCTTAACTAGATATATAATAACATCAGTGGATCTGGAAATCTTCTGGGCCCTGTCATGAATCTGCTGGGTGAAAATCATCTCCTGTTTAAAACGACCTGTATCATAAGTGATACACAGTAACAGTGACACACTGTTGGGGTGCGTGGACCACTTTTGTAAACTGAAGAAGCAGCAGCAGTGGGACTTTCCCATCAAGCAAATGGCAATATGGTACACATTTATACAATAGCAATAGTGGAATAGCATTGCCTGTGCATATTAACTCTATGACTGCCACAGGGGTATCTATAGCATTGCTTCACAATGCATCTGGAATCCCTTCAGGTACTCAAAGGTTTTTGGGGTTTTTTTAATTTTTTTTTTTTTTAAATCAACCAATTTAGTTTTCCAAACACCGTTTTTTTGGGAAGGGAGGTAGTTTGAAGGAAAAGGGAGGGGCGTAAAAGTGAAAAAAGAGATGGAAGATTGGAGTGACAAGTCCTTGCAGTGATTTTGGTGTGTCAGGAAGGCCTCACCCCCCCCCCGGCCTCTCATACTAAATTCACCACCCCCTTCAAGTTTCTGCAGAGACTTTGTCAGGATTGGTCAGGGGGGCTCATGCCCCCCACATATTTGCTAGCCACCTCAAGTCCTTGCAGAGATTTTAACAGGACCACGCCTGTCAACATTGCACCTCTAGCCTTCTACCTATCAGGGAGGCAGTATAGAGGAGATTGTCATAACGCCCCCTTACTGCCTCCCCAGGGTGTACCCGGCACAGACAGAGAATTTTAGTAATGTGACACTCTTCTCTTTTATAGATATAATAAATACTGTGTAAGAGAGACATAATACAGTTTGGTTCATGTTTGAACTTTTCCCATATCCTATTGAAAGTGATATAATGCGTTGAAATGTTGGTTGATAAAAGAACATTACATATTCAAGGACAGCCTAGTGTGCGTGGGTGTCTACATCCTATAAGGTTATAATAAATCAGGCGTGCTGTTATAAAGATCTCTATTTAGTCACTGGTGCACAAGTTCAGACAGCAAACCTTAAGAATAGACAGTGACAAGGAAACCAAACTGCACAGAGCGGAGCGAATCCACAGGAATGCACTTCCGTCTTATTAACTGTTACACTGGATAAATGCCTTTGTTCCAGAAAATTACCTTGTTAAATGTTTTATTACCTGAGGGGCCCAATTAAAAGGCACAGGGATTGTGTCAGATAAAAACATACTAGTGCTTGTAGGTGCAGTATTAGTGTCAGAAGAGGCAGAAGGTATAATGCACTGCTAGCCAATCTCTGGACCTACAGCGGTTGGAGACTACAATTCCTAATGGCAGGCTGGGGATAGTGGGAGTTATAGTCCCCAACAGCGGAGAGCAAAAAGATTGACTGCATTTGCATAAGATTTTCTTTATGGAAGGTCCTGATACAGGCCTCCACATTCTTTAGTAAAGGCGAATCCTGTTCAACTAAGGGGGATGCCCATGCCAGGGCCTCCTCTTTTTATGCTCTAAGGGCCATATTCACAAACATAAGGGGAGCATTTCAGAGGCAAACCAACTACACCATAACACACAATCCCAAATTGTATAATTGGGGCTTTTAACCCTTTCGGTGTCAGAGGGGTATGCATCGCTTAGCAATATATTGCTTACCCATTAATCCTTCGGTTTCTAGAGAGGTCTCAAAAGCAATGCATTGGAGACCTTGATAGATCCAATGGGGATTTTGATGTGTTCCTATTTGTTATTATGGTGCTGCCAGCTTTCCCCAGAACTGCTCCATAAATTCTTTCTGCCTATGCCAGTCCCTCTTTGAGATCCAAATCCCCTGTCCCTCTTTCCTGCCCTGGTGTCCCTGTGTTTAGGAGATCAGACTGTGTGGTGTGTATAGAAGTGTATCACCCCGGTGTCCCTGTGTTTAGGAGATCAGACTGTGTGGTGTGTATATAAGTGTATCACCCCGGTGTCCCTGTGTTTAGGAGATCAGACTGTGTGGTGTGTATATAAGTGTATCACCCTGGTGTCCCTGAGTTTAGGAGATCAGACTGTGTGGTGTGTATAGAAGTGTATCACCCTGGTGTCCCTGTGTTTAGGAGACCAGACTGTGTGGTGTGTATAGAAGTGTATCACCCTGGTGTCCCTGCGTTTAGGAGATCAGACTGTGTGGTGTGTATAGAAGTGTATCACCCTGGTGTCCCTGTGTTTAGGAGACCAGACTGTGTGGTGTGTATATAAGTGTATCACTCTGATGTCCCTGTGTTTAGGGGATCAGACTGTGTGGTGTGTATATAAGTGTATCACCCTGGTGTCCCTGAGTTTAGGAGATCAGACTGTGTGGTGTGTATATAAGTGTATCACTCTGATGTCCCTGTGTTTAGGAGATCAGACTGTGTGGTGTGTATATAAGTGTATCACCCTGGTGTCCCTGTGTTTAGGAGATCAGACTGTGTGGTGTGTATAGAAGTGTATCACTCTGATGTCCCTGTGTTTAGGAGATCAGACTGTGTGGTGTGTATATAAGTGTATCACATAGCTCCACAGCAATAAAACTCACATTAATCTTCATATAAATGTCAGTATATGTGTATATAAACTATTGTGTAAATAAAATAACTGAGTCTTGCTCAAAATCATTTATTCAGTGACACAAAGAGGCGTCACTCGGTCATGAAATAACAATAATTCTTGGTAATGTCGCGCCCCCCAGCAACACCACCTAAAAAACAAGTGTCCCTCTTTGGCCATGTGAAATGTTGGGAGGTATGCAGTATACCCTATGTGACTTGATGTCAGCATTACTGTATGAGATTGTCACAGTAAGGGGAAGGAACAAATTGATTCATGCCATAAAAATGGGAATTTGAAGTTTTAAATGTATATTTCTGAAATCGTTCTACACAATATGCTCTTTATTCTCATTATGATTATGATACCTAAATATAAATAAAAATGTATGTATCATTCACTCTGCCCTTGAAAAATGACCTATAAAATCACAGGGGTGCCCTGATAATTCCGGGCTGGGTGTCAGGGGAGCCTTTAGTGAGTCCCAGTATGGTGTGGATTTCCCAATACACAGAGCAGAGAGCAACTACCTAAATCTCCACACTGATTGCTGCTTCGGCTATGCTGGCCACATTCACATTCTGAATTGTGGGTGTTGTGAGACATTCTCAATGTCCCTGCACCAGTTTTATACAAACCTATTATTTAAACCCTTGGATGTTAGGAAAGTATCGTTCTTGCTTGTTATAGATCAAGGGTATTTTCAGTGCCAGAAAACAGTGGATGGGATGAGGGGCAGTGCCATTTGAGAAGGAGACATGGGCGTCCAGGGGGGCAAGGCGGGGGCACTTGCCCCCCCTACAATTACCCCTTCCATATAAACAAAGGGGCTGGATGGGCTGGCCTGGGGGTCATATTATGGCTTTGCTCCCCCCCCGGGAAAAATTTGTACGGATACCCCTTGGAGGGGGTGTGGCCATGTGCAGAGCTAACTGCAGCTGGGAGGTAAATCCGGCCCCTGGAGTGTAGTAAGCTGTAGAAAGGGTCTGAGGCAGTTAACGCTGCCCTAACTGGAAGCAGATATGCAAAATTGGCAGTACTTAGGTGCATGTGCATTGTGGTAATGATTAGTCCAAGGGGCATGTGAAGGAATAGTCAGTAAAAATGTGGAAATTCTGGAGCAAAACTACACTATAGAGGAATTGAAATCGATTTTCCATTGATTTAAATATGGATCTTAACCCCTTGAATGTCAGAGATGTCTCCATTGCATTACATTGGAGACCACTCCAGCATTCAATTGGGTTAAAAGGATAGTAACACTTAATATGTAATATATATATTGTCGGGTTTATCCTCCTTAGTAAAACAAGGGAACTCCCACTGATGAGAGGTGTTTTAGGTGCAGTATCACAATGGCCTGAAATGTTACAGTGGCGCTGTTGCTACACCATTCTATGGAGATTTATGGTCAACTGATTAGAGCTGCCAATACGATGGTGTAGCAACAGCGCCACTGTAACATTACAGGCCATTGAGATACTGCAACTAAAAAATTCGTTAGAGGCCTAGCTAGCATTCAGGAGGTTAAAATACCCATCTTAATTGGAGTTTTTGGAACTTTTATTTCTCCCCTATAGTGCATATGGTTTGCCCTGAACGCCTCCACTTTCCTTTTGAACATATAACCCACAGAGTTAGTAAATCTAAGGCCTTATGTTCAAGAGACAAGTGGAGTCATTCTGGAGCAAACCAGTAGATGTGCCACAGGGGAGATATAAAAGTTCTGTAAATTTCCTTTGATTTAAGTGGGATTTTTAACCCCTTGAACAATAGAGAGCTGTACAATGCATTGAAGACCTCTCTACGATTCAAGATTTAAAATCTCCAGTTAAATCAATGGGATTTTTAAAATTTTGCCACTGTGGTGCAGTTGGTTCGGCCCAGAATAATGGAATTTGTCTTTTGAATATAAGGCCCTAAGATAAACTGAACACCAGAGCTTGCAGTTATATAGGGCAGAGGTGGGAAACCTGAGGCTCTCCAGCTGTTTAGGACTACAATTCCCATCATCCTTAGCCAGACTGTTTTAGGGTAAACTACAAAGGTTAAAATCAGTTTTTAGTCTAATGTTCAATTCATTGAAGACTGCTCTAACATTTAGTCTGTTTATAACAATAGGAATTTAGGGATTTTTACATGTCCCCTATAGTGGAGTTGGTTTGCCCAATCCAGTGATAACTGTATGCATATGGCGTCATGCCTCCTTCTTTACAGAGCCAGGGTAATCCATGCCTCCCAACATTTCAATTGGCCAAAGAGGGGCACTTCTGTCTTAGGTGGTGTTGCTGGAGAAGTGATTGGTGGACAGGGCATTACTATAACTGTGAAACCTCCAAATCTGCCCCGGTGACTCCAGTTTTTAGTTAATTACTGGGTCTCCACACACAGAGGTGATTCTCTGGCTTTGCTGAGTTTCCTGGGTATCTCCAACCACTTCTCATACAGTCTGCCTACTTCCCACCCTGTTCTACCCACTTCCCAGCTCAATCCTGATTAAGTCCCACCCACCTGATTAAGCCCCACCCACCTGATTAAGCCTCACCCACTTTATGACTCTAATCGACATGCCCAGTCACAGTCCATAAGCAAAGTTCCCAGGTGTGGGCATTACTGAGAATTTGTAGGTTATTTTATGACCTAATGATCCTTCTGTATAACTGAATAAATTATTTAGATCAAATATTTTATATAAACAGACTAACCTATAAACACATACACTGAAGTTTAACCAAACATTAATGTGAGTTTTATTGCTGTGGAGCAATGTGATACACTTATATACAGACACCACACAGTCTGATCTCCTAAACACAGGGACATCAGGGTGGGAAAGAGGGACAGCGGGATATGGGTCTCAAAGGGGGTCTGTCCCTCCTGAAGGGGGACAATTGGGAGGTTTGGTAATCACAAATCCCACAGCCCATATAGTTCACAACTGAAACAACACTTGACTTCACAACATTAAAATGCACACACACCCTCGTCTCCTAACGGCTGAGCACAGTCGGATGCATGTTAGGATACATTTTACCCTTCTCTTTGAATACACAATGCGGACATTACATTAACAGAGCAGAGCGCTACATACATCCTTCAGCACAAACATTTCAGTAGATGTAACATCTACAAATCCAAGAAACAGCAATGTATTAGCCCACTGTTCTTCGCAATGAGTTGCATAGCCGTCTGGAACTCAAAGGGTTAACTAGTCATTTTCACTTTTCCTATTTTTGCAGTATACACCTTTATTTTATCTGCTGGCTTTCTTTTCTTTTTTTAATTCTGTGTATTTACCTTTCTCCCCCTCTACCTGCAGTTAATAAAAAGAGTCTGTGACTCAACGCAACGGTATCTGAAAGGATCCTAAGAATGATGACCTGAACTCCAATGCCATCTTCAATTTGCTCAATTGACTTCAATTATATAAATAAAACCACTGATAACATCTTGTCATCTGCAATGTAATCTAGGCCAATGTCTTCCCTGCTCATACCCAGTATTACTGCTAGGCATGTGCAAAGTGAGCAGTCTGGGAACATGGCCTGTAGAGTAACCCACTTCATTCTAAGACAATAATGTTTAACCCTTTGAGTGCCAGAGGGATACGCAATGCAGTCCTTTGCAATGCCCTGCGTACCTCTCTGGCACTCAAAGGGTTAAACATTGTATGCTGTTCAATGTGTAAAGCCAAGCATAAAAACTCAGTATTTAGTCATGTTTCTATAGATGTAAGAGCTTAGTGTTGTATGATGACCTAGCTGAAAGCTAATTGACTATATGTTCAAAATTGTGTGAAGCTACTATAAGACAGAATGTGCAATTTTAGCAGTAGTAGGGTGATAGGGTCCAGGTTTTATTTAATCCCTGGGAGACCAGAGAACTATCTGACAGTCAGGAAGGATTTTTTTTTTACCCACTTGGGGCTTAAAGGGCTAGTAATACTTTCATAACACCTTCTTTAATATTGTTCTTCTTAATCCCTTAACGACCCTTGACGGTCATAGCACTTCATGGGTTGTTATCCCCTTAATGACCCATGGCGTGCTATGACCGTCATGGAATTTCGGGCTACCCCGCAGCTGCATGCCATTCGGGGGGTCTGGAATCCGAATCGACAAAAAAAAAAAAAAAAAAAAAAGCTCTGTGGTCCTTTAGTGATATGTGGGTTAGGGTAAGGCTTAGGGATAGATTTAGGAGTAGTGTAGGGAAAAAAAAAACAACCCCCCCCCCAAAAAAAAAAAAAGTATCATAGAAATAGTGACCATTTGGGGTTAGAGTTAGGTTAGGTAGAGTGGGTAGAGTGGGTAGTTATTTAGGAGAAATTAGGAATGTGTTTAGGGTAGGTGTACATAATGTAGCGGCGTTATAGTTTGGAAGAGGCATATGCCTTTTTGGCGTCTGACTCAGAAGCCACAGACACTGCGTCAGACTTTGACATAAAGCAATTTTCAGAGAGTGACAGCAGCTCTAGTGATGACGCTGGGCCTTCTGTAAAGAAAAGATGTACTGCCCCAGCATCTGCCCTAAGAGCTGCCCCAGCAACTGCCAAAAGACTTTCCCAAAGAGCTGCCCAAAGGAATGCCCCAAGTGCTGCCCAAAGAAATGTCCCAAGACCTACCCAAAGAAATGCCACAAGACCTGCCACTCCTACTGATCCTAATTCATGGGTATCACCAACTAATTTAAACCCACAAATCCCAGAATTCACAGGCAACCCAGGAATTCAAATTGATGTGGAAGGATTTACCCATGATCAGTTTTTTTATTTGTTTTTGGGGGAAGACATTTGGGGGAAATTGTGTCCCAAACCAATTTGTATGCAGCCCAGTATATTGCCGCCAACCCATCAGCTTTCCTTGTGAAGCAAGAAGTATGGAAGCCCGCAGACATCGCAGAATGTAAGCAATTCTGGGCCCTAATAATGGCAATGGGGATAATAAAAAATCCAAGAATAAGATCCTACTGGAGCAAAAACCCCATATGTGATACCCCTATATTCTCTAAGAAAATGACCAGGTCTAGATTTGAAGTGATTTTGCACTTCATGCATTTTAGTGATAATACCCTGTACCTCCCAAAAGAACACCCCCAGTATGATAGACTGTACAAAATTCACCCCCTAATTATTAATTTACAGAAAAAATGTGCCCAAATATATACGCCCCAAAAACAAATTAGTATAGATGCATCCCTAATGAATTATAAAGGCAGGTTAGGGTTCAAGCAATACATCCCCTCCCAGCCCTCCAAGTTTGGTGTTAAATTTTATAAATTGTGTGAAAGTGCCACAGGCTACACCCAGGCTTTTAGAATTTATGAGGGCAAGGACAGCCAACTCGATCCTCCTGGTTGCCCCGAATTTATGGGAACAAATGGGAAAATCGTATGGGATCTAACTTACCCCTTAATAAATATAGGTTATCAGTTACTTGTTGATAACTATTACACCAGCCCCCTTTTATTTAACCCCTTAATGACCAGGGGATCGGCGCCGTGTCGCGACTGAATGTCCGCTGAGCTTTTTTTTTTTTCTCGTTTTATGGTTCCAGACTCCTCAAACGGCGTGCAGCCGCGGGGGGAGACCGGAAATCCAAGACGGTCATTGTACGTCATGGGTCGTTCAGTCAGATCGTTAGGCACAATTGCAGGGAGTTGCCCAAAAAACTTGTAGAAACAAAACTAAAATCTGGGATGTCCTTATCTTTGTGCCAACAGGAGCTGCTGGGAGTTAAGTTCAGAAAAGATGTCTACATGCTGACCACCATGCATGAGGACAGAACTGTGGCAGTCACTATTCGTGGCAGGGGACGGGTATCGAGAAAGCCAGTCTGCATCAGGGATTGGTAGTAAAATGACTGTAAAAAATTTTAAAACATACATAAAATGAAAACCTGGGGTGTCTTCTTTCAAAAAATATAAACTTCTGGGGGGAAATCTTAGAGTGGAGCACTGTTACACAGCCCCAAATGAGACATGGCACCAGTGACTCAAGCTGTGAAAATTCAAAGTGTGAAACTTGAAACACACATGTTCCAGTTTGGGCCCCGTAGCTCCCCCAAACCTTGAGAAACCAATGCATATGGGGTATTGCCATACTTAAAAAAAAGAAGCTGAACACTAAACAATGCATTTTTAAAAATCTTCACCTATCTTGTGCTTGAAATTCACATCAACATTGAAGTCAAAGTGTGAAAAATGCTGATTTTTTTTTTTACTTACGTCAAGGTTTACGAGGGATTGGTGGTAAAATGGCTGAATAAAAAAATTGAAAACATAGATAAAATGAAAGCCTGGGCTGTCTGCTTTCCAAAAATATACGCTTTTGGGGGGAAATCTTAGAGTGGAGCACTGTTACACAGCCCAAATGAGACATGGCACAAGTGACGCAAGCTGTGAAAATTCAAAGTGTGAAACTGGAAACGCGCATGTTCCAATTTGGGCCCCCTTAGCTCCCCCAAACCTTGAATAACCTATGCATATGGGGTATTGCCGTACTCAGAAGAAGGAGATGAAGACTAAACAATGGATTTTTAAAAATATACACCTATCATGTGCTTGAAATTCACATCAACACTGAAGTCAAAGTGTAAAAAACACTGAGTTTTTTACTTACATCAAGATTTACGAGGGATTGGTGGTAAAATGGCTGCGTAAACATTTTGAAAAAATACATAAGATGAAAGCTTGGGGTGTCTACTTTCCAAAAATATACACTTTTGGAGGTAATTTTAAGGTGGAGCACTGGTACATAGCCCCAAATGAAACATGGCAGCAGTGACACACGCTGTGAAAATTTAAAGTGTGAAACTAGAAACACGCATGTTCCAATTTCAGCCCAGTAGCTCCCCCAAACCTTGAGAAACCTATGTATAAGGGGTATTGCTGTACTTAGAAGAAGAAGCTGAACATTAAACCATGCATTTTTAAAAATCCTCACCTATCATGTGCTTGAAATTCACATCAACATTGAAGTAAAAGTGTGAAAAACTCTGTTTTTTTACTTACATCTAGATTTATGAGGGATTGGTGGTAAAATGGCTGCATAAAAAAATCGAAAACATAGATAAAATGAAAGCCTGGGCTGTCTGCTTTCCAAAAATATACACTTTTGGGGGGAAATCTTAGAGTGGAGCACTGTTACACAGCCCAAATCAGACATGGCACCAGTGACGCAAGCTGTGAAAATTCAAAGTGTGAAACTGGAAACGCGCATGTTCCAATTTGGGCTCCGTGCATATGGGGTATTGCCGTACTCAGAAGAAGAAGCTGAAGACTAAACAATGCATTTTTAAAAATCTACACCTATCATGTGCTTGAAATTCACATCAACACTGAAGTCAAAGTGTAAAAAACACTGAGTTTTTTACTTACATCAAGATTTACAAGGGATTGGTGGTAAAATGGCTGTGTAAACATTTTGAAAAAATACATAAGATGAAAGCTTGGGGTGTCTACTTTCCAAAAATATACACTTTTGGAGGAAATTTTAAGGTGGAGCATTGGTACACAGCCCCAAATGAAACATGGCACCAGTGACACAAGCTGTGAAGCTTTAGGAGGGACAATACCTCTTTTAGACCTAAATCCTTCTGTCCCTCTTTCCCACCCTGATGTCCCTCTTTTTAGGAGATCAGACTGTGTGGTGTGTATAATATTGCTCTACAGCAATAAAACTCACATTGTTGTTTGTTTATATGTCAGTATTTGTGTTTATAAATTAGTCTCTGTAAATAAAATACTTTGATCTTGTTCTAAATCATTCATTAGGTTACACAAGGTGACAATAGGTCATGAAATAGCTCAAAAATTCCTGATAATGCCCTGACCACCAGCCACGCCCCCAGAAACACCCCCTAAAACACAAGTGTCCCTCTTTGGCAATTTGAAATGTTGGGAGGTATGTCAAAGTGTGAAAGTAGAAACATGCATGTTCCAATTTCAGCCCCGTAGCTCCCCCAAACCTTTTGAAACCTATGCATAAGGAGTATTGCCGTACTTAGAAGAAGAAGCTGAACATTAAACAATGCATTTTTAAAAATCCTCACCTATCATGTGCCTGAAATTCACATCAACATTGAAGTCAAAGTGTGAAAAACTCTGTTTTTTTTTACTTACGTCTAGATTTACGAGGGATTGGTGGTAAAATAGCTGCTTAAAAATTTTGAAAACATACATAAAATGAAAGCCTGGGGTGTCTACTTTCCAAAAATATACACTTTTGGGAGGAAATTTTAAGGTGGAGCACTGGTGCGCAGACCCACGAGACATGGCACCAGTGACGCAAGTGTGAAACTGGAAAACGCATGTTCCAATTTGGGCCCGTAGCTCCCGCAAACCTTGAGAAACCTATGCATATGGGGTATTTCCGTACTGAAAAGAAGGAGCTGAACACTAAACAGTGGATTTTGTTTAAATTTTCAACTATCCCGTGCTTGATATCAACAGTAATATTGAAATGTTAGTGTGAAAACTGCAAAAAAACTAAATATTACCACAATTTTGAAAAATATTTCTGGAAAAATAGCTGCATAAAAAACTCCAGAATTCTCCTGATTATTTACCTTATGTTGTCTAGTTTTCAGAAACATATACCTTGGTGGTTCTGGCACCACCAACTAAGCTATGATGCTCACATGCCAATTGTTGAAAAATTACAGGTTGGAAATAATGGCATCCATCTTATAATATTTACCTTGTGAGAAAGGGATTGAAATACTAGGCATATGGGGTACTCTTATATTCAGGAGAAGCAAATGAATATATTTAGGGTAATTTTTTGTAATGAACTAATAGTATCCAAATCTCGACAGGAAAATGTAAGCAAAATGTTTTTTTTGTTTTTTTTTTCCTCTTTTTTTCTATTTTAATCAAATTAAACGATGATGTATTCATATAATTGTGGTATCAAAACAAAACCCTACTTGTGCTTAAAAAAACAGTATATAATTTGTGTGGGTGTACAAAAGGAATTAAAAAGAAAATATGGTTGAACAAAGACATAGTCAAAAAAGTCAAAATTGCTCTGGTCCTTAAGTCAAATCGAACTCAGATTTTCCTGGTCCTTAAGGGGTTAACATCCAAGGTTTAAGAGGATCTGCTACAATATATTCTACCTGGAGTGCAGTAGTTGAATACACGACTCTGGCATTAACCAAGAATTAATAACTGGGTTGTCTAGCTGCGTTCCTAAAGGGCAGAGACAGTGCTGATTTCTGGACTGGTCCTGATTTTTACCCCGGTTCTGTAGTCAAAGGGACTGAGATAATTCAGGGTTTAGGATTTCTGATTGACACCCTTGATTTAAAGGAGAACTAACACCACCTAATAATAACTTCCCACTTATTATGGCCCAAAACTCCTAATGATCCCTCTGAATGTTGTCTTTGTTGCTTTTTCATTAAATAATATGTTCAGTTAGCCCTTTTTTGTCTTGTCCATAGACGTGACCATGACAGGTGTTTGCATGACCGCTGCTGCACATTGTACTCTTATGTGGCTCATGTATTCTGCCTGCAATTGGCAAGTCCTTCTCCATGGATGTGAGACCCAGTACTGATTGTAGGTATAATAATTATGAACATATTCAGCATGTACATAAGTGTTCTGATGGGTCACCACTAAAAGGTGGGTCCCAACTTACATGCAGGCATATGTGGACAGGCCGTATAAAGAAATACACTGTAATACTAAAAGAAGGAAAGTAAATTAAAAGACAAACCTGACTCATGGCATTGAAAATTTGGGGAAAACATTTGTTTTCTAAATGAAATAAAGAAAGAAAGAAAGTCTAAAAACATATGAATCTCTTAAACTGCCTAATGACCTGATAGCCTGATAGTGAAACAATGGATCTCCCCTCAAGTCATAAAACATCAACCCTGATAATAACTGGCAACTCTAATAAAAACAATAGCCACACCCAAAAACTCGCCTCATTACCTAAAACCTAGTCAAATATAGCGTATTAGACTAGCCTCCATACACCATTCTTATGTTCAGTACCATGTACTATCTTATACTATTGGTGCTGTCTGTCTTTGTTCCTGTGTTCTTTATATACATCAGGGCTGTCCAAATTCAGCCCTGAAGAGTCATCAACAGGTTAGGATGTAAGGATTTCCCTGATTAAGCACAGGAGAGTTAATCATTGGCTCATTCATTTTGACTCACCTGTGCTTAATAAAGGAAATCCTTAAATCCTGGCCTGTTGGTGGCCCTTGAGGATTAAACTTTATCATTGGCTAGACAGGTGTGGAGAGGAGCAGCCATTCATTTGAATCTGGTGTCTGAGTGGTCAGTGATACTATGACTGGGACAACGTCTCTATTCCCAGAAGCATTTTTCCATTAGCACTTGGCTCAGCCATCCACATTGGAAGCACCTGTCCATATGTAAGAATCCTGGGTTGCTGGTGCAGCTGACCAGCCTCCAAGTATATTGCACTAGAGGCAGCCCCCATTTTGCCTATAAAGTACTTGGATCTTTGTGGGAGAGCACCCATCAAGAGCAAGGGTTTTGGACATTACTGGCTTGAACTGGCTATGGGTGTCAGTAGGGTGAGAGATCCGTCAAGTGCCACTGTAATTTTAAACAATCCCTATTTTTTGGTATTGTTATGAAGTGAGGGTCTACAAACTCCAGTAATCTGTTCCATTCAAAATGATTTAGACAAACTGTTTTATCATCTCAAATCATTTTTGAAAGATAAGTGCAAACACTGGTTGGACGTTATGCCTGTTAAGAAATATAATTGAGAAAACATGGTCCCTAGGTGTTTGCGTCTGCTACTAGGTCCATCTTTTCAGGAGGATTTGTCCTTTTGTGAGAACATGCTTGCTCATTCAACCTAATGTTATTATAGACAAAATAGGTAAAACAAAATCTTGTGGCTCAATAAGGAATTTAGTTGAAACATAAGGAGATTGAAACATTTATACACTGTAATGAGTTTAATACACTGGATGAACAAACAAACAAAAATGTTAATGGATTTGTCTTATAAATCATCTAAACAAAAAGTACAATTTAATCATGGGAATGTTATTAATATCTACCCACTGAAGAGTGGGCCCTGAAACTAACTCATATAGTTTCTAACATGTTAAAATAGGATGCAGTACTGTTCTTGTGATCATCCTAAATAAGGTTCAGCTAGGAGTGCGTATAGCGATCAAGGTCCAGTGGGATATGGGAAGGCAATACAGACTACAATTAAACAGTCATGTTAATATCAGGCAAGATGAGGATATTGCTAGAGAGACTGGTAACAGTCATCATTATATCTCTTCTTTCGGAAAATACCCAGTGGAATAACACTATGGACAAGATCAGAACATGTTTTTGACACTTAGGGAGGAAGCAAATGTAAAAAAATATATATTAAAAATAGCCAAGAAAAATACAAGGGCATACTGAATGGCTTCTCAGAGAAATCTAAGAGTCATACCAATATTTTTAATTTGTCCAAATATCTTTTACACTGTGATGAGAGCTTATTGTTGGAAAAAGGATTATTATTTTACCCCTCCAGCAACCCAGATCTTTTCCAGCTCTACGTGGATGTTTGGGACTTTACCCAAAAATTAACCCTAAGGAGGTATTTTGGAAACAAGTGATTGATGGGCATTCCTGAGGTGTCATTAATATGGAAACTAAAAAGGAGGGCGGCATCCCCTTTTGTAGATCAAAAAACTGATTTTATTCTGAATGGATGTCTCCTCGTGAGCCTGAAACTGCAGTCTAGGTTTAATCTCTCAAAGTGCAAAGGGAATTTTGTTGAAACAATTTAACTCTGTTAATGTACAATTTTAGATCAATGGTTAATTGGGATTTTGGAGTCACTAGTTTAACCCCTGCAGAGCTGAAAATAATTGAGTCCCTTAGGAACAATAGTTCTTAATGATCAAGACCTCAGTTATAGGCAGAGCAGTGGTAGGCATATATTAGGGAAGCAAACTGCATTTTGGGAGATGCAGAGTATTATACATTACAGAGAAGAAATCCTACTAGCCAATACATGTGTGAGATGAGTACTCTAACAGAGATGGCATTCTTTGGCGGTCTGCTTGCAAGACCAGAGAGGGTCTACATTTATGTAGCCAAACCTTGTATGGCTATTGACTACTATATACCCAAGGTACATAAGTCCCTATCTGTCCCCCCCCCCCAGATAGACCCATCATTTCAGGTATAAATTCATTGACGAAATAGGATTGGGCGGCACTCCGAAGTTAAAACTGTGCCAGTTGATAAAATCAAATTACTTTATTCAAAATAGTTAAAACTCACAATTGGCTCTCAGCTGACAGAGGAAGGATCATATCCATATCAAAATTAGCAGACAGAATGGAATTATCTAACGTGTTTCGCGCATACTGTGCGCTTACTCATAGATACACTGTTACAGTGGTATAGGCCAATATATAAAACAAATAAGAACAAAAACCTCCATCTGCCAATTAACGTGACATGTGTTTGAAAACAGCCTATCAGATCAATATACAATGTTGAAACTGAGGCTGAAAAAGTTAACCCCTAGATTATGACTAACTCAAGGAATAATCCTCATAGAAAGGGTACCAAAACATGAATGCCTAAAAGTATCAATCCCTTTAAGTAAAAAATGTATAAAGAAAACCAATAAAATCACTTCAACAATAAGTTATCCAAACAATTTACTAAGGGATCACACCTAAACGGATCCATGGATACATTGTTAACCCTCCAGACACTAAAAGGGGACCGTACTTATACAATACGCAAATGATACAACAATAATAACATTGTATCGTAACTGTCCAAATACACAAAGTATCCGGAGGGTGAACAACCTCAACGTCATCCAAACGATGAAATAAAGATTATTAATATAACTAAGATGCCCTAAAGCCGATAGAAAAAAATCAATAAAATACCATAGACATAATGGTCAATCAACCACAAGGAGACACTTATTATATTCATATAATATTACTAACATCCCACTCTAAATTAAGACCCAGGTATGTTGAAATAAGAATGTTTTTAGAGAAGTCTAATGCAGAGAATTTGACATTTGATTCCTACAAGAGGGCCAGATGTGTAGCATTTATTAATTATCAACAAAACTTTTAGAGAAGCCACAAGTCCCTGTATAGTTTCTGTTGGTCATCACTAGATTTAATTCAGCTTTGAGTGCAACACTGAATATCTTAAATAAACAATGAAGTAGATTACACAAAGATTCCATTGTACAAAATGAAATCCCAGTAAGCCTAAAAGTAGTGTTTCATCAGGCAAAAACCCTTTAAAACCTTTTAATGCCAAGCAAATTCAAATCCTTCAGTTCAAACCATACAAGGTGATTCTGAAATGAATCTGGTTAACAGTAAGGGGACCTTTACATTTTATGGTGATAAATATTTTACATGTGCATGTATTGCCCATAAAGAGTCCTTTTCATTTACAGTGACTTCAGAAACTTTTCAAATTCAGGCCATATGCTGAGTGTGGTATACTGTATGTGGGGAGCACTACTCAACATTTACAGACATATTTTGGACAACACAGAAGAACTATCAAAAGCAGTTTGCAAATGGATAGTGTGTCCTGTTACTTTCACACAATAATAATGTTGTGTGATGTTGTGCTTGCAGATAATGCAACTGCATTCAAAAAAGCAATGGATGCCTATCTAGCACAGAACAATATTGACAATTATGACAGATGGCTTCAAAGCAAATAGCATATTGATCCGGGGAACTATTTGACTACCAATTGGAATCAGGAAGGAATAATTCCTCCTCCCACATTTGGGACTAGATTGGAAATGGCTCCAGAGGGCTTTTTTTTTTTTTTGCCTTCCTCTGGATCAACAGGGGTGTTTTTGGCATGGGCTGGACTTGATGGACGCATGTCTTTTTTCAGCCTTATCTACCATGTTACTATGTTACTATGTAATGATCCTACAGGGATTAAGATCACTCCTACAAGTATGCCCCTTGACATTATGTGATCAATGGCTGACAAATAGAGGATCTTAGTGATTTTTTGTTTGGGCACCATGCACCCGCAATGACTAAATATGACTATAAACCCCCCTGGTATATGGGTTGATACCCAGGTTTTTTATCTTCAAAATTATTTTACTCCCTTTGCTGTTTAGCAGCATTTCATTTTTTGATAGCACTGGTATTCCCATGGAGTATTTCTGTTATTTAGATACTAATACTTTATATGTAAAAATATATATTGTAGGGTTTATCCTCCTGAGTAAAACAAGGGGGGCTCACACTGTTGAGAGTTGTTTTATTCAAAAGTTATTGCAGCTCAATTTTTATAGATGCAGTATCTCAATGGCCTGAAATGTTACAGTGGCGCTGTTGCGACACCATCCTATGGAGGTTTATGGTCAACAGACCAGAGCTGTGCATAGTATGGTGTAGCAACAGCACCATTTCAGACCATTGAGATACCCCCCCAAAAAATATTAAGCTGCAATAACTTTTGAATAAAACAGCTCTCCTGAGTACCCTTGTTTATCTCAGGAGGGTAAACCCTACAATGTATATTTTTTACATATTAAGTATTACTATCCCTTTAAGCACTAAGATGAGAGAATCATTGCTGGGAACTTTCAGAGTGAGCAGATAGTGGGATTGTTAACCATTAAAATTCCCTAGAACATAGGTTTGTCCCTACTGGCTGTACCCCAGAGGTGCTCTACTCTAGGAACCTTTAAAATGCTACAGCTTACAGATCTCACTGCATTATCACATACAACACAAGCATGACTTCTCTCCTACCTTTCTGCTACAAACAGCACCACTTTAGAGACTAATGAAGCAGTTAATCGTTTGAGTGCCAGATGGGTACGGGAAGCATTGCAAAGGAATGCGTTCCATACCCCTCTGGCACTCAAAGGGTTATGGGTGCAGATCATATAGTAGGCAGCATAAGAATCTCTCACCCTAAGAATTTGGCCTTTCACTCTGACACCCTGAGATTTGGGAAAAAACCACAGGTATGAAGAGAAAAACTCTCCAGTCTGAGAAACTCTCCAATCCCTCGGTTGTGCTTTGTAGCCTCTATTTCATATTTGGGAGATTTTAGTGAAAAGTGATTTAGAATAATATAAGGGATTGGAGAGTTTATCTCACTGGATATTCATCTCACCTTTATCTCAGTTTAGAGCGTCTCCACGCTGGCCTGTTATTTGTTCCTGTGGACAGGTTGGCGCATTAACACCTGGCTCAGGAATAAGCAACCTTTGGTCCTCCAGCTGCTACAACTCCCATCATCCCCAACAAGCCAATGGCTGTTGGGAATGATGGGAGCTGTAGTCTCCAACAGCTAGAGACAGGAACGTGCACACATAGACACGAAAGGGGGCCTGAGCACCTGCCCTTTTTGTCCAAAGTGCCCTCGTGCCCTTTTACCAAAAAAAAAATAGTAATAATAATTATGAGAAGTGCCCTCTTTTTCATTTGAGCCCCTGCCCCCCAAAATGTCTGTGCACGTCCCTGGCTGGAGAGCCAAATGTTGCCTACTCTTTGCCTAGTTAGACATGTGAAAGATGTGAAAGACAAAGAAAGCATTAAGCCACCTTAATCACCTGGGTAGACAAAGAGGCCAGAAATGGGTTACAGACCCCTATGTCTTAAAATATGTTAATTAAGAAAACTTTATTTTTTTTACCTGTTTCATTCGTCTGTTTTGGAATCTGTTGGTTACAAAAGAACTTCAGTGACTCCTGCAGAAGAAAGCGGAATGCCCAGCACTCTCCTGTATCAGCTCAGTGGTGATGACTCTGATGAAATATGCAGCCATTGCCTGGGCTTGCTTTGCTTTTCAGTACGTAAGCTCTGGAAATAAGCTGATTGCTCTGATTTTGTAAAGAGGCCTGTCGTGCTGTGACATGCTATCGGCACAGTGGGTGCCAAAACATTCTGCTTGTTTTTCTTTAGCAGAGCACTAAAACGCATCTTGATTTACAATATCTGATTACAAATATCTATCTATCTATCTATCTATCTATCTATCTATCTATCTATCTATCTATCTATCATCTATCTGTCCATTTATGTGTGTGTGTGTGTATATATATATATATATATATATATGTGTGTGTATAATCTGTGCACAGCTTTCAATACATATACATATATATATATATATATATATATATATATATAGATAGATAGATAGATAGATAGATAGATATACACATACTAGTTACAAAGCCTGTATACACGGGCTGAACCAGAGCAGGGAGCGCTGGATGGCTCACAGCCTGTCTATGCTCCCGGCTCCTGGGCAGCAGCGGAGGCGCTGGGTGACAGTTTGTCACCCAGCCGCCTCCGCTGCTGCCCTGGAGCCGGGAGCACAGACAGGCTGTCAGCCTTCCGGAGCTCTCCGCTCCGGATCAGCCCATTCTGCGAGTCCCTACTGCGCATGTGCGGTTACACACACAGTGAGCAACGCATTCTAGGACTTTATATTATAGGATAGTGTGTTTTGTGTAAAAGTGAGACTGCATGATAAAAAGACTGTATGTGTATGTATGAAGGAGAGACTGTGTGTTAATACTAATATTAATAAACATGATAAACCACATTTTATTACCAAATACAATTATTTACATAAAGAAATTAAATCGGTTTTGGATAGATATTGGCCCATTTTGTTGGAAGACCCTTTACTTAAGGATAGTATTACTACTCAATCTAATGTGATTTTTACTAAAAATAAAAGCTTAAAAAATCTATGGTCTAGAAATAAACTGGAGAGAGATAGCAAATATGAAGGTAAAAATAAGAATTTTTTAAGAAATAAATGGGGTATTTCGGTGTGGCATGAGTCGCTGTATCACCTGAGGATTTATTTAACACAGCACATAGCTAAAGGACATTATAATTCAATTAAAGCACATATTACTTGTAATAGTTCAAATGTAGTTTATAGTATCATATGCCCCTGTAATAAAAGATATATAGGACAGACAAAGAGAAAGCTAAAGGACCGATTTCTAGAACATAGAAGAGCTATTATTACAGGAGATAATAAATATACATTAGTAAAACATTATAGGGAAGTACATAAGGGATCTTTAAAGGATACCATTCTTATGCCATTGGAATTCATACTAGGGACATATGGGGAAGGAGAGCGATTTAGTAGATGATGTCAAAGGGAGACATATTGGATATATCATTGTCATTCCCTCGCACCAGAGGGACATACTGAGAGGATCGATGTTCATAGATTTTTATAGTTATATATATTTTGCAGAGGGATGAAAAATGTGGATGGTAATGGGACTGTTTTGGAAGGAATTTCTTATATCGTCCAGCTAATGACACATATGTTATTTTATATATTTAGTTTATGTATTTTAGTTTTTTTGTTAATTATTTTTTATTGTTCATTTTATTTATTATTTTTTATTTTTCAGTATATTTTATTACTTTATAGTATATTTTATTTGGTCTGTTGTTGTTTTTCTTCCTTGTAGAACTAACTCCAGGGCAAAATATATGTGTTTTCTATGGTGATGATGTCATATATCCGACCAGATAGAGTTAACTGGAAGTAGAGTGATTATGGGGTTTAGTTAAATTCACGATAACATCATCTGGCCGGATATCCCTGAGGAAGTGCCCACAGAGGTACGAAACGCGTTGGAATATTGTTATCCCCACACTTGGAGAGCTGTCTATCTTGTATATTATTATTATTTAACGAAGACCAACAAGAACGGCCGTATCTGGCCATATTATCTCAGGTGTTACTATTGGCACAGAGTAGAGTCTACAGATGCTGAGCTATTGAGATATCTTTATACCTGCCTGCTGAACAACTAGTCGGGAGGATAATCCAAGACATAACACGGAAAGTCCAAGCGGTACCTGCCCGCAGAGAAATAGCAACTACAGACGGGAGGTGGTACTATTGGTACAGAGAAGAGTTTATAAACGCTGCGCTATCGAGATATCTTTACACCTGCCCGCTGAACTACTGGTCTGAAGGCTAATTCAAGACACAACATGGAGAGTCTAAGAGTTACCTGCCCACAGAGGAATAGCAATCACAGACGGGAGGTACCCGGTTAGTTGTGCTTATTACCAGCAACTTTACCATAGGCTCTATTGATTGCCATACTCCCTTTGATATACGGGAGTACATTCTAAGGTACTGTTAACTGACAATAGGATTCAGCTGCCCGCATATATTTCCTCATCAGACGGGAGGTGTGGGTCTAGTTTTTTAGTATGTGGACTATACTGTTGGAGTCTGTAGCATTTTTTGCCAATGATTGTATTTTTGCCTGTGAAGATTACATAGGATTATTATCATTTGTGTAGCTATTTGGTCTTAGTAGACTAGCTCACCACGGTGGGGATTGGTGAGCATGTATTAGCTTATTTTATAATATTTAGATTTATTGTAATAAATATTTTTTACCTTTATATACCTAGCAATTTTATTTGCAGCTATATATTTTATATTTGCAGTACAGTAGCTCTCACCTACAGAGTTTTTTTTGTTTTTTATATATATATATATATATATATATATATATATATATATATATATATAATCCATTAGTGCACAGCTTTCAAAACATATATATATATATATATATATATATATATATATAGATATACACATACTAGTTATGAAGCCTGTATACACGGGCTGATCCAGAGCAGGGAGCGCCGGATGGCTCACAGTTTGTCACCCAGCTGCCTCCGCTGCTGCCCCAGAGCCGGGAGCACAAACAGGCTGTCAGCCTTCGGGAGCTCTCCTCTCCGGATCAGCCCGTTCTGCGAGTACCCACTGCGCATGTGCAGTTACGCACACAGTGAGCGACGCATTCTAGGACTTTATGTTATAGGATAGTGTGTTTTGTGTAAAAGAGAGACTGCATGATAAAAAGACTGTATGTGTAAGTATGAAGGAGAGACTGTGTGTTAGAGACTGTGACAGAGACAGCATATGTGAAACTGAGACACTGTGGGTTTGTATGTGTGTGTGTGTGTGAAAGAGTCTGTGAGTTTGTATATGTGTGTGTATGTATGTGTGTGTGTATGTATGTGCATGTATGTGTGTGTGAAATTGTGTGACACCAGACTTTTGGACTTCAGTGTACTCAAACATTTAAAAATTCATTCTATCTTTTCAATAGGTACCTTACTTACACACTGTCTTCAAACATGAGGTTTTAGTTACATAGTTTGTGCACACTGTTATAAGCCAGCACATCCACATTAAGGATACCTAATTACAATTGACATTTATTATTTATTACTTTAAATTTTTTGTCCTCTACATGGGCTGAACTTTACCTGTATACGGCATTTCCTATTTTGTGCCTTTGGGAGTTACCATGAAAAGAAGGCTATGTTTCTCGTTTCCATAAAATTCCTGCTCAGACAAAATATTATGAAACATATCTCTGTAAAGTTTTCATGCACTGAGTTCTGACATTCCATAGTGATTACATATCCTGCTTCCAACTTTTTGTCAATGACATCACAAATGTGTCACAATATACACATTCACACCAGGCTGTAGCTGGAAAAAAAATGTCGGATGGGGCCTTCCTGTATAAGTCCTAAGGGAAGGCCATGATTTCTGCCTTTTTTTCACTAAAGTAGATAATTCCACTCATCCTTAATGGTATGAGGCCACCAAGCTGCACTTATGGTTATATACAATGCATTTTTGATTATCTTAATTGGCTGGACTACTTTGCAGGTGATAAAATGATCACTGGTTTTAGCTACAAATTGTCCCATAGACTTCAGTTGGGATCTGAGGTAAAATAGTGAACACATGGATCACCTGCTATATAACCTAACACATTATATGTCGAAAATGTATGACTTGTACTTTTTTCATTATTGTTTATTTGAGAAAGTCATCTGCCTTTTTTAAAAGCACGTACTGACAACGAACAGGTTTATTACTAGATAATACTGCTCCCATGGGGCTAATTTAAGGATTCTTCCCCCTGTCATTCCCACCCTAACAACTCCTTTCCTAATATTTGCTGTTTATGAAGACAGAAACACATAAGCGCTTACTTTCTTACACAAACTGGATCAGTTCTGGGGCAAACCAACTGCACCACAGGGGACATAAAACTTCCCACTGATTTAAGTGGGACAGCCTTTTAAGCCATTAAAAGCAAAGGAGATCTCCAATGCATTTAAATCAGGGATTTTTAGAAACTTATATTTGTCCTCTATGGTAAATTGATTTATTCTAGAATTTCTTATGTTCTTTTTAGTACAACAACCTCTCTAGGAGAATGGTGCCATTGACAAGACCTTTACCAGACTTCTATTTGCAGATAGCCAGACCTGAAATTCTCATTAGGCAGAACAGGCAGTCCCCTACAGCACCATATTCTACAGGAAGTCACAGTCTTAATAGCCACACCCAGGCTGCTGACTGGTGGATGTTGCCATCACAATTCAGTTATTCCTGCTCTAGACATCCGCTCATGGTTTATGACGGCTGGTTATCTACTAGGTTATATAGATCTCTCAACAGTTCATACGGCCAAACAGGGACACTTTTGTTTTAGGTGATGTTGCTGAGGGTGTGGCTGGTGGACTGGGCATTACAGGTTATATTTTAACATATTGCCGCTTCTTTGTATAACTGAATAAATTATTTAATGCAAATTCAAAGTATTTTATTTACACAGACTAATTTATAAACACTTACTGAAGTTTAACCCCTTCAGCACTTGCAGTCCACGGGGCATTTTTTTTTATTAGCGCTTCCGGTTCAGGACTTCCGGAGCGGTGTGCAGCCGCGACGGGAGCCCTGAACGCCATGCCGTGCCAGGACCGTCATTGGTCCTTAAGTGCCGGACCGCCGTGACGGTCCTGGCACGACAATGGTCCTTAAGGGGTTAAACAAACCTTAATGTGAGGTTCATTGTTATGGAGCAATGTGATATACTTATATACACACTACACAGTCTGATCTCCTAAAAGACAGACACCAGATGTAGTAAGCAGGTACAGAGGGATGTGGGTCTCAAACAGTGCCTAGGCAATTCAGCTGCACCCTCCTGATGAGGCCAACAAGGCCGAAACGTACATCAGGGCTTAGCTGGCGTTCCCGTGCAGGGGGACTTGCCCGTCATTTTGGAACTGGACTGCCCTTTTGAGCGGGGTTAGTCTGTTATGTACGTGGAAATTTATCTTCTGTAATGGCACTAGAGAGCTAAAACGTGATGCTTCTGAGCGGTGACTAGCCGTAGGACAGGCCATTGTGCTGTTGTTCGTCCGCAGAAGCCTCTCACATTTTGTATGCATATTTTGAATACTCTTAGGGGGTCTCCCTAAGAGTGAAGGGTAATCCAGACGTGGACCCCTTGCTCTCAGTGCCTAGGGAATCCAGCTGCACCCTGCTGACAAGGCCCAACAAGACCAAAACGTACATCGGGGGTTAGCTGGTGTTCCCTTGCAGGGGGGACTTACCCATCATTTTGGAACTGGAAAGAAGTAAGTTCCCAGGTATGTTCATTACTTACCTCTCAAGCCATTTGTTTATTGTATTGTTATCCCCTTAATATTAGCCCTGTGATAGTCTCACGTAGAGCTGAATTTTCAAAAGAAAAGTAGAGTATTTCTGGTGCAAACCAACTGCACCATAATTCCCAAAAACTAATTAACTTAAATGGGGCTTTTAACCCCTAGAATGCTAGAGAGATCTCCAAAGCATTGCTTTGTAATGCATTGGAGAAGTCTCTAGCTTTTACGGGGTTAAAATTCCCATTTAAATCAATGGTATTTTTTAGTTCTCCCCTATAATGCCATTGCTCCACTTTTCTTTTGAAAATATGGCCCATACTGTTCTCCCACCAGCAGGGTTAGATTTCACATGAGGCAGAGTAAGCAGCTTATCTTGAGGCAGGGGAGGAGCTTCAATTGTGCTGGCCTTGCCCACATTCTAAGTTGTGGGTGTGGCCACAGTAATTCCAATGCCCACAGTTTATAGTATCCAATTTATTTGTCAGTCTTCCTACCCTTTACTGGCTGTTATTTAACCCCTTGGGGCAGGGATGTGCACAGACATTTGGGGGGGCAGGGGCTCAAATGAAAAAAAGGGCACTTCTCATAATTATTTATTCAAAATATATATTTTAAAAAAATAATTTATATCTCAGGAGCCTGTGGGCACAGAAATCTGAAGCCCCCCCCCCCCATTGGCCATCTCCTCTGGACACCTCCACAATGCTCCTAATCTCCACATTTCCCCCCATCATCTCCAAATTGCCCTCACATTGCCCCCCATCAGCTCCACATTGCCCCCATCATCTCCATATTGCCCCATCAGCTCCAACTTACCCTCACATTATCCCCATCATCTCCATATTGCCCCATCAACTCCAACTTACCCTCACATTGCCCCCCATCAGCTCCATATTGCCCCATCATCTCCATATTGCCCCATCAACTCCAACTTACCCTCACATTGCCCCCTTCATCTCCATATTGCCCCCCATCAGCTCCATATTGTCCTCAGCTCCAACTTACCCTCACATAAATTGCCCCATCATTTCTGTATTGCCATCATCTCCAACTTGCCCCCCATCAGATCCATATTGCTCTATCATTTCCACATTGCCCCCCAGTGTCCGTTTCCTACCTCCTCCCTGGTGGTCCAGTGGCAGGAGAGGTCTGTATGTGCCTCCTTTGGAACAGACCTGTAGCTGCTGGAGCTCCTGTGCGGACTTCTCTTCATGCAGAGCGCTGGGAGACGATGTCATTTCCCAGTGCTCTGTAATACTAAAGAGCTGACGAGGGAGCGCAGCATCTACAGGTCTGTCCTGAAGGAGGCACAGACCTGACTGGGCGGTGGGGGGGTTAGTGCGGGCGGTGAGGCAACTTTTTTTTTTGTTAAAAGGGCACAAGGGCACTTTGGACAAAAAGGGCAGGTGCTCAAGCCCCCCTTGGTGTCTATGTGTGCATGTGCCTGCCTTGGGGGCTAGAGAGGTCTCCAGTGCATTGTGAAGCAATATGTTGGAGACATCAATGGCAGCCAAATGGTTAAGACATTTTTTTTGTGCATTTATGTTGTGGGCTAAGTGTAATGTCTGTGATAGACAACAGTGTATGTGTGGGGGGTTGGAATAGAGTAGGGGAGTGGCCATGGGAGGAGCTAAGGGAGTCTTTGCCTACTGGGCCTGAAATATAGACATGTCGTTGTCCATCAGATCTGTAGGATCGTTGCTGTGGGCATGGAAAGGAATCAGACAATAAGAATAATTAGTTGATTAATTTGCAGAGAAAGCAGTATTCCATTGAGTGGATAGAGAAGGGGATGTGTTTTGCACCCCTTTGGTCCATAACCCCTTCAGTGCCAGAGGGGTACGGAATGCATTGCAACACAGCACTGGACTGGCTCTCCACTTATCAATCAGATCCTTCAGTGTCTCCTCTGCCACTTCTTGATCTTCTCCCGTCCAACTCTCTGTTGGGGTTCCTCAAGATTCTGTTCTAGGACCGCTTCTGTTTTCCCTTTACACAATAACACTTGGTGATCTTATTAACTCATTTGGTCTCAAATATCACCTCTATGCAGATGACACCCAGATTTACTTATCTGCACCTCAACTGACTTCTGATATCCAGGCTAAAGTCACAGATTGCCTCTCAGCTATCTCAGACTGGATGGCTCATAGGCACCTCAAACTCAATATTTCTAAAACTGAGCTACTGCTCATCCCACCTAGGCCTGGCCCTGTGGCGCCCTTCCAGGTAACTGTAAATGGTACTACCATAAATCCAGTATCGGAGGCGTGGTGTCCAGGGGTGATAATTGACAAGTCTCTCTCACTCTCCCCTCATATTACTGCCATTGCTAAAATCCTGTCGCTTTCTTTTGCGTAACATTGCTAAAATCCGTCCCTTCCTCTGCTTCTCCACAGCTAAAATTCTTACACACGCAATCATCCTCTCCCACATGGACTATTGCAACATTCTTCTGTCTGGCATTCCTGCTTCCCATCTCCATTCCTTCAATCAATACAGAATGCTGCAGCACAAACTACTCTTCTGTCACCTAGGTTTGTCCCTGCCCCGCTCCTCCTCAAATCTCTCCAATGGCTGCCTATCAAACTCTGGATGTCTTACAAAATCTTACTTCTTTCTTTCAAGACACTTCTCTCCTCTACTCCTTCTTACATTTCCACTCTGATCTCCCGTTATACCCCATCCCGCCACTTACATTCAGCCAATGATTATCTTCTCTCAGCTCCTTTTGTGTCTACAGCCCTGTCACGTATCAAACCTTTTTCTCTCATTGCTCCATATCTATGGAATGCTCTACCATCCAACCTGCGCCACTGCACCTTTCTGGTAACCTTCAAATCCCACTTAAAAATGCACCTCATGGATAAAATCCCAACATGCTAGAAGGCACTGATGTTGTACAATGAACACTTATAAGTTATTTACTTTACTGATGTCTTCTATCATCATCAGAACTAGCACTGTATTCAGCACTTGACCCTTATGTACTCTGTATGTCTTCCGTTACCACTTTAGATTGTAAGCTTTTGGGCAGGGACCTCGCACCCAATGTTTCACTCTACAAAGCACCTGAAACCGTGTATTGTTTAAACCCTTAAATTGTAAAGCACTGCGTACACTTGTGGCGCTATATAAATAAACATATTCATTCATTCATTCAAGTGTTAAATGGTAAAGCTTACCATGTGCAGTGTGCAAGCTTAAGTCTTATGGTCCTGCCACCAAATGTCATGTTCTCTCCCATGGACAGGACATCCAAGATTTACTGAAGATGTTATCGCTCGAAACAAGGTACAAGTGCAAAACTCACAGGGCCATTAGGATTTTCTTGCCACACTAACGTAAACGGGTGGTTATTATTAGGAGGTTTTACTAAGCGGTGATATGATTACCATTTACAAATGTATTAAAGTGGAACTAACATTTCAACTAAAGTCGCCCTGCAATACTTAGGCAGGTGGCGACTAGCTTAATAATCGTTATTTTACCTCTTAAAAGTGCCCCCGAGTAAAGTAATCTGTAATACTCCGAGACTGACGGGCAGGTTAGTGCAGCCTGCGCGACTGCGCCGTCAGTCTCTTTTGGAGATGTTCAAGCCAGTACAATACCTGTGAAGGGTGACGGGGACTGAAAGTGCAGACGTGCAGACAAGATGTCCGCTGTGATTCCTGGTTTCTGGTCTCAGAAGCTTAAGGATAACTTTACTCGGGGGCACTTTTGAGAGGTACAATAACGATTATTAAGCTAGACTGTTTGAATGCTAACAAGGTCTTTTTGGAGACTTCTCTAGCATACAAGTGCTTAACAATTATTAAGCTAGTCGCTACCTGCCTAAGTATTGCATGGCGACTTTAGTTGATGTGGTAGTTCCGCTTTAAAGGTCAATGCAGAGAACTCTCCAGTAACAATTTACTCAAAGAGCTGAGCTAAGAACAAGAGGTCATCCATTAAGTCTAGAGAAAAGGTGCTTTTGACTAAAACAAAGGCAGGGATTTTTTTTTTACCGTAAGGGCAGTAAAGTTTTTAAATTCTTTTCTCTGGAATGCAATGATTGCAGATACTGTAATTGCTTTTAAAAAATTAATGGATACCTATCTAGCATAAATCAATATAAAAAAATTATGACAGATGGCTTCAAAGCAGATAGGATGTTGATCAAGGGAACTATCTGACTGCCATTTGGCGTCAGAAAGGATTTCTTTTTTATTAACTGGAAATGGCTTCAATGTTTTATGGGTTTTTTTTCCCTTCCTCTGGATCAAAAGGGGTGAAAAGGCATGGGCTGGACTTGATGGACATACGTTCAGCTGTTAAAGACCCATCATCCCAATTCAGCTGGGATTTTTTTTTTTCTTTTGGGGGGCTTATGGTAGTTGCAGTATCCAACAGCTGGAGAGTCAGACGTTGGCTACCCCTGGTATCAGGTATTTTCAAGTTATACAGAGAAGAGTCGTATGCCCAGAAGCAGTACAAGTACATTTCTAGTTCCCACACGGGGAGTGAGCTCCTAATCCAAGTGACCTTGCCTAACCCCACTGCATACAGCTCCCATTAATCATAACATCTTTCTTCACCTAAGAATCTTATCATTTCACCTAACTTTCCAAGGTCATTCCTCTAATGTTTAACCCCCTGGATGGTAGAAACAAAGCAATATGTTATAGATTTCTCTAGCAACGTAGGAGTTAAAGCGGAATTATTACATCTACACAACTTAACCCCATTCAATGTTTCCCATCCAGTGCTTTAGGGAAACAACAGTATAAATGTCTAATAACAAATGCAAATATGGAATAACTACCTCCGTAGTGAGGGAGCGATTTAGGGAGAGCCCTGCCATGTTGCTGACGTGACTCTTGATTGACAGCTCTCTCTCTCAACGTCTATGCCTCCTGGTTGCACTGCGTGTGCCGCACAAAGTGAGTTTTGGGCAACGGGAAAAGGTGAATTACTTTGGATAACATGATAGTTAAAAAAAAAAATATATATGGGTTTTAGGACAAAGCACCAGACCATTCCACACGGATTAACTGTAGTTTGTCTGAAATTTCCCCTTTAAAGTGATAGGAAACTTACATGTGACTTTAAGTTTTTAACAGTGTTTTTGTATCACTGACAGTGAACTCCCTAGATATGTCTCTATAATGTTTTCTGTCAGGGACTGTGAAAGTAGGAATAATAATTATACAATGTAACACAAACCCTGCAGCACTGAGCTCTCTGTATGCTGTATCTGACTGGATGACGGCTTTTCTGTTGCAGGGATAGTGATACATTTTATCACTATCCCTGCTTTCACAGTCCCTGGTACAAAACTCTGGGGAAACAGAGATCCAGGGAGCTTCTTGCCAAGGACATAAAAATGTTTATTGTCACTTTAAATAGAAAGTAAATCCTAATTCTTAGAGAAACAATCTTACACACGTCTTTTTGTTTTTCAGACCGTTCTTGAAAATTTGCATTTGCCCCCTATGATGCCATTGGTTTGCCCAGGAACTGCTCCTATCTTCTTTTGCAAATACAGGAGATAACATAAGGGCAGACCTACCTGATTTCCGGGGATGGTCCCTAGTTTCTGCTCCCTGACCCTGGATCCTTCTATCCCTGGTTTTCCCCCTGGTTTTAAAAATTAATTTCAAACTAATATTCAGATGTTAATAGGTTATTAATTTCTCCATGCATTCACATTACCCATTTTTATAAGATTCCGTGTTGTATTTAGGTGTGGGTAATGTATGTTATGCTATTTAATAGCAGTTTAAAGTCTGTTGTGCAGGGATGTCTACTGGCATTGCTCTGCTACACGGTACTATGGGCCACTTGTGAAGCTTTGAAGCATATCTGCCAGCATTTCAAATGGCCAAACAGGGACACTTTAAGTGGTGTTGCTGGGGCATGACTAGTAGACGAGATATAACCGAGAATTCTTAGGTGATTTCATGACCACTGATGCCTCTGTGTAACTGAATAAATTATTTACATCCCTTCCAACATTTCAAATGGTCAAAGAGGGACACTTTTGTTTTAGGTGGTGTTGTTGAAGGTGTGGCAATACCAAGAATTTTTAGGTTATTTCATGATCTATTGACACCTCTTTGTGTAACTGAATAAATGATTTAGAACAAGACCAAATTATTTTATTTACACAGACTAATTTATAAACACGTATACTGACGTTTAAACAAACATTAATGTGAGTTTTATTGCTGTGGAGCAATGTGATACACTTATATACACACATCATGCATGAAGAAGGACTGGGGATAGTCCATAACAATAAAACACGGACACACTAACTTGGGTATGAATAGACGGTTTATTAAACCAAAACATTCCATACATTACACTTCTTAAAACCCTTTGTTCTCAAACCAATTTCACATAAAACTTTTTCATTAAACCTGTAATACAAGCATAACCCCTCCTTTGCATGGCCAATTCAACCGGGCTCATGCTTAACATTTCTTTCCCATCACTCCGAACCAACCATTTAACCAATTACCCCAGTTGGGCCATTCCACACTCGGCTCCAACGGGTAACGTCACCTCCAGCGACAAAGTCCGGGGCCACTTTTCCAATTGTTTCTCCCCCTAGGGAACCATCATCCTTTCTTTTATCCCATATCAACTTAATTATCCCAATAACAGTAAATTATCACACCGCCATAAGGGCCACTGCCTAACCCCTTAGGCACTGGCCCTCCCCCCCCCCAACCAAGGCAACCGCCTGCTCAATACCCTCCAATAAACCTAAATTGAAAAAATCAAGACCCAAGTCGTTCGGGTGAACACCGTCTCCCCGGAACAACTGGTCAGCCTCACCCTCAAAAACCCTATGTCGTACTGCCACGCCCCCAAGCTTCAGCACATACTTGGTAACTTTCCTATTTAGCCTAATCCTACTCTTATCCAGGGCAATTGGATCCCTTGCATGCGCCCAGACCTTACGAGCCACCATCTCCGACCACACCACCACTAGATCTGGGAACAGCGCAAGCAAACGATGCAAATCCCTCTTAATTCTTTCACCCAGACTCCACACCGGGAAAAACCCCAAATCATTACCACCCAGGTGGATAACTAAAATTCTCGGACCCCCACCCTGACACCTAGAAAACTGAACTACATCCTGCAATAACTGAACCCAACGCATCCCCCGACAACCAAACCACGATACCTCCGCCACCGAGGATGCCAGGCCCAGCTGAAGGCCATTCCTACGCAGGGACGCCCTCTTGCTCGCCCAATACACGTAGGAATGCCCGACGATCCACACCTTCAATGGCGAAACACCTAAAACAGAAAAAACATTACACAACCCCACTGGGAAATACAACGAACCCCCCCACGGTAAACCCAAATATTCTTTTTGTATATATTTGGTTTTTTTTTTTATGCCAATACAAGCCACCGCCTGAAAATAATTGCAAACCAACCCACAGAACTCCACCTACACATAAATGTTCCTCTCCGGCCTAACATACAGCCGGAACCGATCCGATTCCCATCTCCCAAAGCGGCGAACAACATCCTCCGGCAAACCAAGCCGGGATGCCTCCGTCGCGGCCCCAATACGGAAGGAGTGCCCCCCAAACTCCGCCACTGGCACACCCAGGCGCGCCAAACAACCGAGAAAGATCGCCACAAATTGATACCTCGTCAACGGCAAGCCAGTGGTATGAATCAGAAGGGGACCCCCACCTACCGGGCGTACAGCTAAAAATTCCTGCAGCATCGCCACCGGACAAACATTGGAAAAGGGAATGGCAAATAAGGTCACCCACCTCCCTCTACCCACCCAATCTGTTTTGGATCTCCTGATCCGAAACCGAACCTCCCCATCACCCAACAGAACATCCTCCCACACCACCCCACCGGGGGCGGTCTTACTCCGACTAACCAATTCCCCAATCCGCATTGCACCAAAGAAAGCCCAACTGAAGGCCAAGCGGAACAAACGCCGCTCGAATTCTAACGGACAGAGCAATGGAACAACCTCCAAAAGTTGGCACAACAAGGAAAGGGAAACCGGCCGCCGAGCGTCCGGAACCCAACCCCCCCGTCACATTCCCCTCAAAACCATGCGCACCCGAAAATCTTTAGTCACATCCTTCCACCCCCGAAGCCGAAAACCAAAAACCAAACCCGCCAACCTCCCTGAAATAACAGAAGGGGACAAGCCTTGATCAGCCCAATGCCAAATAATCCACAAAACCCCCAACAGCCGACTGGAATCATCCGGAAAACCCCCGGCAACCCTGGACAGTTCCAACCATTCGTCCCAGGTAGTCGAGTACCGCGCCCAAGTGGCCGGTGCCACCGAGTTCCGAATCCACGCAGCTACTCCATCTTGCCAAGATCCCACAGATACTCCTTGAAGACCTCGCCCTCCTCCAGCGCTGCCGGACACGCCAACCGAAACTCCACCATCTGCAAGCGAGAAAGGGCATCAGCCGCTACATTCAACACCCCCGGAACATGTTTTGCCCGAAACGACAGATTCAACCGAAGGCACACTAACACCAAGCGCCGAAGCAAGCGCAAAACCGGAAGGGAAGAAGCAGACAAGTTGTTGACCACCTCCACCACCCCCAAGTTATCACAATGGAAAATCACGGACTTGTTCGCAAGAGAGTCCCCCCATAGCTCCAAAGCCACGACGATGGGGAACAACTCAAGGAACACCAGATTACGGGTAAGCCCAGCAGCCACCCACCAATCCGGCCACTGACTCACACACCAAGCCCGGCCCAAGATAGCCCCAAAACCAACCGAACCCGTCGCATCTGTCTGGAGGCCCACCTCGTCATTCGAGGACACGGGATCCTGCCAGAACGACCTCCCATTAAAATCCCTCAAAAAACAATCCCAAACCTCCAAATCTGACCGGGCCTCCCGTGTCAAACGTATGAAGTGATGCGGCCTCTGAACACCCGCCGTCAACTGAGCCAACCGACGATTAAAAACACGGCCCATCGGAAGAATTCGACATGCAAAGTTCAGTTTACCTAACAGAACCTGAAGCTGCCGCAGGGTCACTTTCCGCACCCCCAGAAACGCCCGCACCAAGTCCCGCAATTCGCTCAATTTGTCCACAGGGAGCCTACTTTCCATCGCCACGGAGTCCAATTCAATACCCAAGAAACACAAACAAGTGACCGGGCCCACCGTCTTATCCGGTGCAAGGGGAACGCCGAAAACGTCCGACACCCACTGCAACGTCCTCAATAGCCATGCGCAAACAGCCGTACCACCCGGACCGACACACAGAAAGTCGTCGAGGTAATGAATGATGGAGTCACAACCCGCCTCCACCCTCACCACCCATTCAAGGAACGTGCTGAAGGTCTCAAAAAACGCGCACGAAATAGAACACCCCATCGGTAAACACAAATCGACGTAAAACGAGCCCTGAAAGAAACAGCCCAGCAAATGATGACAGGAGGGATGAACCGGGAGGAGCCGAAATGCAGATTCCACATCCGCCTTAGCCAACAAAGCCCCCCTCCCCGCCGTAGAAACCAGACGGACCGCCTTGTCAAAAGAGGCGTAAGAAACCTTACACAGCTCTGGATCAATGTCGTCATTAACCGAACCCCCAAAGGGGAACGATAAATGATGAATCATCCGAAACCTCCCCGGTTCCCTCTTGGGCACCACGCCCAAAGGCGACACCCTGAGATTAGGAAACGGAGGGGAAGAAAAGGGGCCCGCCATCCGACCCAACGACACCTCCCTGTCCAGCTTCTCCTGCACCACCGCCGGAAGCTCCCGCGCCGACCTCAAGTTATCCGACACCAGACCACCCACCCTCACCCGAAAAGGAATGCGGAAACCGGCCGAAAAACCCTCGCCTAAAACCGCAGCAGCCGCCCGATTAGGGTAACGGGCGAGCCACGGACGCATGCGGCTTAGCCGGACCGGAGTCGCCCCCTTTCTCAACCCCATCGCGCTCCAATCGTCGCTTAAAACATTTGGAGACGGAGTGAGAACCCCCACAGTGGGAGCACTCGTGCCGAAAACGACAGGTCTGCCCAAACTTGCAGACTCCCTCGTTGTATTGCCAGCACACCCCCGGTCTACGGGCAGCGGCCGACACGGCGGGGAGCCCCAACCCCCCGGCGCCCGACAGAAACGATGACAAACCACCCTGAAACGACGCAGGACGAGTCACGATAGAAAGCCAGAGGCCAATGTCCATCTGGTCCCAAGCCATGGAGGGGCGAACCGCCATGCGCTGACGAAATTGCTCGTCATAGCGCCACCAAGACAGGCCCCCATAAGTGCGACAAGCGCCCCATATGGTGTCCTGGTAACAGAAAAGGGACGAACATTTCTGCGGAAAACGCTCCCCCATGACACAAGCCAGGATGGAAAAGGCCCTGATCCAATTACCAAATACCTTGGGGATCTTACTATACCACCGGCGCTCTCGATCCTCCTTCTTCCCCTCATCCTTCTCCTCCTTATCAGGCGGGGCATCTTCCAAAGGAAGCAAAGAGTATATCTCAATATACTCCTGCTTCCAAATCTTCTCTTTGATTTCAGGCTTCAAATGCGCCCCCAGAGGTCCCGACCAGCACAAATAGGCCGCCCCACAAGCAGAAGCCGGGACCCCCGCCGGAACAGGAGACCCCACACCCACCCCAGAGTCCCCCACCTTCACCCCCAAAGCCGAATCCGAGGGCAAAAACCCAGACCCAGGAGCCCCCCCAACACCTAACACAGGAGACCCCAATACAGGGACGGCCGAGGGGGGTACTCCCCCAACCCCCCCTGCAACCGCCGGAACCCCACCCGGGGACAACCCCACTGTACTCCCCCCAGACTGCAAATGGGACGCCCACGCCCTGAGAGCCCCATGGTCAACACCCACCCCAGCCCCCCCCGACTGTGGAAAGGAGCTAAGCAACCTATGCAACCCACCCAACACCTCCCCCATAAGCCCACCAGACCCAGCACCCCCAACCTGAGCCCCCAAAGTACCTCCTGAGCCGGGACCCAGCTCCGCAGGAGTACGCGCCGCATCCACCGGAGGGCTCTGGACAGCAGCAGCCGGCGCTCCAACACTCCCCACGACTGGAACAGCATCCGCCACCTGTAACTGGACAGAAGAGGACATCAGCGAACCCACCGCCGGCAGAGCGCCCGGCGCGCCCCCACCCGACACCGCAGCCCCCATAGCGGGCCCGGACGTATTCCCATCGCCCATCAGTGCTGCAGACCCAGGCCGGCCGCCCGAATCCCCCACCGACGCCCTCAGGGGCAAGCAGGGGCCCCCAGGTGTGCCTGCTCCACTCACCCCCTGCACGCCATGCGCCACCACTCCTGGGATCCCCTGCAGACAGCAGAAAGCAGACCCCATCATGCCAGCCCCCAGAAACCCCTGCCGCCAGGGTGCGCAGCCAAACCAGTGCCCCAAACAATCTCACCTGCCCAGAGGACACACGCTGGTCAGCATCTCCACCACCAACATCAGCAAGGGGCCTGCCACCCCAGGAAGCAGCCCTCTGCCGCGACCTCCTCCTCCTGTCTCTGCCAGGGCTCCTTTCCGGCCGGGACCTCCTCCCCACCTCCTCCAAACGAGACCCCTGCAGAGGGCGCACATCCGGCTGCCTACTCCCTCGCGGCCTCGAACCCCGCGCTCCAGCCGACACCTGGGCAGCCACGGGACTCCTGCTTCGCCTCCGGCTCCTCCCCCCGTCAGGGCTGAGACGCTCCGGCGGGAGCGCCCACGTCTTCCGGACGGGCCTCCCAGACACAGCCAGCCCGCTCCCCGAAGCCCTCGCTTGTGAGGCAGCAGCCCGGAGCCGCAACTGCTCCCGCAGCCAGCACCCGCCGTCCTCCTCCGCCACGCGCCGCAGCTCCTCCATCAGGTCCGACATAGCAGGTAAAGGGGAAGGAAAGCAAACAAAATAAACACTAACCTAAACTAGCCACCTAAACTGCTCTGCTTACTTCTCTTTCTATCCCTCAACCTAAACTGCCTACACTTCCTTTACCCAACTACCCTATTTCCTACCCCTCCCCCTAACCTACCTCATTTCCTACCCTCCCCTTCTTCATGTCTCCCCTTCCTTATTAGTCCGGGGAGTTTCTGTCTGATCTTCTAAACACAGGGACACTGGGGTGATACACGTATACACACACCACACAGTCTGATCTCCTAAACACAGGGACACCGGGGTGATACACTTATATACACACCACATAGTCTGATCTCCTAAACACAGGGACACCAGGGTGATACACTTCTATACACACCACACAGTCTGATCTCCTAAACACAGGGACACCAGGGTGATACACTTATATACACACCACACAGTCTGATCTCCTAAACACAGGGACACCGGGGTGATACACTTATATACACACCACACAGTCTGATCTCCTAAACACAGGGACACCAGGGTGATACACTTATACACACACCACACAGTCTGATCTCCTAAACACAGGGACACCAGGGTGATACACTTATATACACACCACACAGTCTGATCTCCTAAACACAGGGACACCGGGGTGATACACTTATATACACACCACACAGTCTGATCTCCTAAACACAGTAACACCGGGGTGATACACTTATATACACACACCACACAGTCTGATCTCCTAAACACAGGGACACCAGGGTGATACACTTATATACACACCACACAGTCTGATCTCCTAAACACAGAGACACCAGGGAGATACACATATATACACACCACACAGTCTGATCTCCTAAACACAGGGACACCAGGGTGATACACTTATATACACACCACACAGTCTGATCTCCTAAATACAGGGACACCAAGGTGATACACTTATATACACACCACACAGTCTGATCTCCTAAACACAGAGACACCAGGGTGATACACTTATATACACACCACACAGTCTGATCTCCTAAACACAGAGACACCAAGGTGATACACTTATATACACACCACACAGTCTGATCTCCTAAACACAGAGACACCAGGGTGATACACTTATATACACACCACACAGTCTGATCTCCTAAACACAGGGACACCAGGGTGATACACTTATATACACACCACACAGTCTGATCTCCTAAACACAGTAACACCGGGGTGATACACTTATATACACACCACACAGTCTGATCTCCTAAACACAGGGACACCAGGGTGATACACTTATATACACACCACGCAGTCTGGTCTCCTAAACACAGGGACACCAGGGTGATACACTTATATACACACCGCACAGTCTGATCTCCTAAACACAGGGACACCAGGGTGATACACTTCTATACACACACCACACAGTCTGATCTCCTAAACACAGGGACACCAGGGTGATATACTTATATACACACCACACAGTCTGATCTCCTAAACACAGGGACACCGTGGTGATACACCTATATACACACCACACAGTCTGATCTCCTAAACACAGGGACACCAGGGTGATACACTTATATACACACCACACAGTCTGATCTCCTAAACACAGGAACACCAGGGTGATACACTTATATACACACACACCACACAGTCTGATCTCCTAAACACAGGGACACCAGGGTGATACACTTATATACACACCACACAGTCTGAACTCCTAAACACAGAGACACCAGGGTGATACACTTATATACACACCACACAGTCTGATCTCCTAAACACAGGGACACCAGGGTGATACACTTATATACACACCACACAGTCTGATCTCCTAAACACAGTAACACCGGGGTGATACACTTATATACACACCACACAGTCTGATCTCCTAAACACAGGGACACCAGGGTGATACACTTATATACACACCACGCAGTCTGGTCTCCTAAACACAGGGACACCAGGGTGATACACTTATATACACACCGCACAGTCTGATCTCCTAAACACAGGGACACCAGGGTGATACACTTCTATACACACACCACACAGTCTGATCTCCTAAACACAGGGACACCAGGGTGATATACTTATATACACACCACACAGTCTGATCTCCTAAACACAGGGACACCGTGGTGATACACCTATATACACACCACACAGTCTGATCTCCTAAACACAGGGACACCAGGGTGATACACTTATATACACACCACACAGTCTGATCTCCTAAACACAGGAACACCAGGGTGATACACTTATATACACACACACCACACAGTCTGATCTCCTAAACACAGGGACACCAGGGTGATACACTTATATACACATCACACAGTCTGATCTCCTAAACACAGTAACACCGGGGTGATACACTTATATACACACCACACAGTCTGATCTCCTAAACACAGGGACACCAGGGTGAAACACTTATATACACACCACACAGTCTGATCTCCTAAACACAGGGACACAGGGGTGATACACTTATATACACACCACACAGTCTGATCTCCTAAACACAGGGACACCAGGGTGATACACTTGTATACACACCACACAGTCTGATCTCCTAATCACAGGGACACCAGGGTGATACACTTATATACACACAACACAGTCTGATCTCCTAAACACAGGGACACCAGGGTGATACACTTATATACACACCACACAGTCTGATCTCCTAAACACAGGGACACCAGGAGGATACAGAGGGACAGAGGGATTTGGATCTCAAAGATGGACTGTCCGTCCTAAAGAGGGGCACTTGGGAGGTATGTTACACTGTAACTGCCCAGGGGAACAGGGTCCATGGAAATAATTTGAAAGTGTTGGCAAGTACATAAGGGTATAAGGACAAAAGTGGAGAAACCATGGCAAAATCTCCCCATATTTATATAATGAGAACCCTTGGGTGTATGACAGTGATGTGTTTGAGACCTATCTAGCATCTAAAGAGTTAAAAGTCAATGCAATCAATGGGAAGCTTTATGTGATCCATATGAGGCAGCTGTTTTGTCTCACAATTAGTCAATTTTCTTCTTTATACATATGCCCAAAAATATATTTAGTGCTTTATATTTACACTGTAAACAAGGGATGTTGTGCACAAAAGCAAAAGGGAGTGATTCTGGGGCAAACCATCTGCAGCACAGGGGAAAAATAAAACCTCCCAAAGATTTAAATTCTGATTTTAAAGGGATAGTAATGTTTCACAAAAACAGCAGCTCCAATTAATTGAATGCTAACAAGGTCTTGTTGGAGACTTCTCTAGGATATAAGTGCTTAACAACCTGATTTAAATAATTGGGACATTTGATCCCCCCCACACACACACACATACCATGGCTCAGTGGGTTTGCCCCAGAATCGCTTCCTTTTACTTTTGACTATCAAATCCCATGTAGTATATTTTTTAACCCTTCGAGTGCCAGAGAGGTACACAAATTTTGCTTTACAATGCATTGCGTACCCCTCTGGCACTCAAAGGGTTACAGGAGAACAAACCCCTTGGAATAATAACCTCTCCCTTACCTTACTATGTCCAGAAAATCCTAAAGTTTCCCTTGAGCTTTTATTCAGGGTATAACATCTCTAATTAGTCCTGGATGTCATGTCAATGTTGTCAGATGCCACAGTTGGTAGTAGGACTACTGGGCCTCAAACTCCTCCCCTGCACATGGCAGTCTTGTACTGTTCATATACTCTGCCTACTTCAGTGTGAAAGGAAAAAACAGAGGACGTTCCAGTGAGTTTGAGTCCTGTAGGTCTGCTTGTTACTGCTGGTTACTGCCATGTCTGCCTTTGTGTACAAGATAACCGTGATGGATTGAAGATACTATTTCTTGTGCCAAATAGCAAAGCAACATTTAGAGATCATCATAGTAAATAAGTGGGGATTATTATTAGTAGGTGATACTTTTACTTTAAGTGGCTGGATATTATTTTTTCTTGTAACAAAATGTTACATGTATTCCTGTATGATTATACTAACACAGGAATGGGAACCCTAGACAGTTGTGGACTACAAGTCCCATCATCATTGGCCAGCCAAAAAGCTGTCCTTGGCTGACTGGAATTGCAGTCTCAACAGCTGGAGGTGTTGCCCATACCTGCACTGACATCATGTGGTCTATTGTTTACCTTCACTTTAGGACCAGAGTGCAAACAATACTGTGTACTTAGCACCCAAACGCTACTGCATTCTTTGTGAAACCACATTCCTCAACGTCTCTAAGAAGAACCTATACATACACACATACATATATTTGGGTTGCTACAGAATTGCTCAAGTTCTGTCTGGGTACATAACTTGCATTGCGTAAGCATACCTCCCAAGTGTCCCTCTTTGGGAGGGACAGTCCCACTGAGAGACACAAATCCCTCTCTTTGTACTCCTGATCTCCTCTTTTAGGATACCAGACTGTTGTGTGTATATACGTGTATCAGATTGCTCCACAGCAGTAAAATGCTCATTCAGTGCTATAACTATAGAGGTCGCACCCACGACCAGGCCCATCGCTCCAGGGGCCCTGACACCCCCTGCAACCCCTCCTCCTGGTGCCCACAATCTCCCTCCGATGCTCTAGTAATGCAGAGCGCTGGAAGATGACATCATCTCCCAGCGCTCTGCATTACAAAAGAGGGCTGCTTGAGAGCGCAACCCATCAATCTGTCTCTCCTGGGAGGTAGGAGATGGGGGCATTGTGGAGGGCCAATGTGGTTGAGAGGGGCCCATGGCACTTCTTGCACCAGGGCCTGGAGGGTTCTCGTTACGCCTCTGTGCTCATTAATGTTTGTATAAACTCCGTATATGTGTTTAGTGTGTGTATAAATAAAGTACTTTGGTCTTGCTCTAAATCATTATTTAGTGACACAAAGAGGTGTAAGTAGGTCATGAAATAAACTAAACATTTTCTGTAACCAGCCACACCCCCAGTAACACCACCTAAAAACAAGAGTCCATTTTTGATAATTTGTAATGTTAGGAGATAAGTGTAAGTTTCCTCAAACTGTAAGGAACTGTGTTTGTTTTTGATGTGTACTCCATGGTATATTTTGCATTTCATACTACTTATTATTGTGGTTTTATTCAGAGAAGTAATAAAGTGTATAAACAAATGCAAGCTTCTCTAGCTGCTTTTTGTACACACTCAGTTACAGTAAAAAGATGTTTAAAGTGGATATTTCACCTACCATCTTCTAGCTGTCTTAGTAAAGCTACCTGCATAACTTGCCTAAACCTAATGTTTTTTACCAGCCTGGGGGAAGCCATTTTCCTTTCCCCTTCACTTCCAGCTGTGTCTTGCATGACAGAGTTCAGCCTCCTGACCAGGAAGTGATGCGTTCAAAAGAAACAAAGCATTCAGTATTGTATACATTGTTATATCATGAGTGAACTTGTTGATATACATTCATGTGAATGTCACAACATACTCGTGATTTTAAATGGAAAGTAGTGTCCCATAAAAAATGATTCTGGTTTTGTAGAGGTTAAAAAATAAATTATGTGGCACAAATCGTATTGCTCAAACCTTTATGGTTTGAGAGATATTCACATCTAAAGTTTGCCTTTTCCTGCTGTCAGCTTTACAGAGATTATTTATATTTAAAAAGAATTACTTCATTGGAACTGTCTGCAAAGTGTGTTTGCAAACCAGGCACACTTTGTAGACTGTTACAATGAAGTAATTCTTTTCAAACAACGCAATTTTGGCTCTGCTGCAGAGCCGCCAGCTGGTCCCCGGACCGGGATCTCCTGCTGTCAACACATTGCTGACGTCAAGAAAAGGGGAGGGAGGGAGGAAATTTACATATAAATATCTCTCAAACCATAAAGGTTTGAGAGATAGGATTTATGCCACATCATTTAATAGTTAGCCATTTAATATTTCGTATTAATACTTTTATTGTTTTAACCTGTTAACCTGAAGTGATAATTAAACAATTTTGTTACTTAATTTAATACAAAAAGCTACACGTGATGGAGGTGCTCTTTTAATACATGGCGATTGGTTCCAATTGGAGAAAGGGCCCCCAAGAGGAGATGGTGAGAATGCCCAATGTGTTATTTGTCAGCCTTGTCAGCCATGGACTGTCCACAATATAATGTGAGTGCAAATAATCTATTCTCAGAACATTACTGTTCCTTTGAAACAATATTATATACTATATATAACGCTCTCTATATATAACCCTCTCTATCTTTATTTATTTAATTTGTATGTTGGAGACATCTATAGAATTCAGATGGTTAAAGGCCTCCATTTAAATCAAGGGCAATGTGGTGAATGTTTATTTGTCTTATGGTTTGCCCAGTAATTGCTCTTCTTTCCTTTATGCATACTGCACTTGGTGTTCTTTTAACTATGGAAATCAGTGTGTGCGTGTGTATTGGTATGTGTGTGTATCGCTGTCTGTGTGTATATGTATTGGTGTATGTGTGTATCGGTGCCTGTGTGTGTCGGTGTTTGTGTGTGTATTACAGTCTGTGTGTGTGTCAATGTTATGGACACAAATAAATTGCAGCAAATTGCAGCAACACTGTATCCATTGCATGGTTATGTTCTCATGTCATTCATCCCACTTTTAGCTCTCCACCATTTTCCTTTGTTCTGTTTGGGCGGGAAAATGACAAAGACCAGATCCTCTTTTGTTTCTCTTCCTTCTAGGAGAAGGGGAGGAGGGGTGTGTCAGTCAGGTAAAAAGTGGGCTGGAGATGGGCGGGGCTTGCCAACAATAAGAGAGGTGTGCAGAGAGTCAAAGGGGGCAGTCTTGAAGAGGTCTTTTGGGAAGAAGGGTCTTGGAGCAGGAGAGCTATGGAGAGGGAGATGTGACCAGCAGCAAGGGGGCCATGCCTTGCCTAGGCCCCAAGAACTGTTCCAGGATCCTGGCCTGTTTTTCCCCTGCAGCACCATCCTCATTGTTCCAGATAGATGAGTATAGAAACTAAGTATCTCTCTATTATTTTCATACTATCTATAATATTTCTAGGAAAAATACCTTGGTAACCAACGTATAGTGTTTTCTACTATAATTGTTGTATCATGTGTTTTATTTGCACTGCAGTAAGTAATTGTCTAGTTAATATTATTAGATGTTTTAGCTAGAATATATTTGATAATATACAGTGTATTGTTAATATTATTGTTTGTTATTAAATATTATTGCTTATTGCTAGTACTGGGGTGTTATTGTGTTAATTGTGGTATTGGTCATTAGGACAAATTTCTCTGGATATATCCTTTAATTAAAGGGTTGGCTTTTTGGGTGTGGGCAAATTCATATTGCTTCTAATAGCTGTGTTGGGGTTTGTGTGGTGTGAGCAAGTTGTAGGCCCTGGCCTTGCTCATAGATTTTATCTCAGAGCAAACACATGGTCTGACTCCATCTTGCTAGGCCCCAGCCTGTCTCCACATGGTTGAGGACGCCATTTTGTAAAAAGCACATGGTGTGAGTTTGCAGTTTCTTCACAACTACATTGATTTTAACACAGCTGCTATTGTGCAACCTTTTGCGCCAAATTAATTCACCCAAAGCCACGAACATAAAACAAATGGCGTAGTTGAGCAGGGTATTCGCAGAAATTATTAATATTAATGATTAATAACCGTTATTGACATATTTCCTAGAAATTAATATTTTGTTAAAAAATACATTTTTTAATTAATATTTTTTCCTGGGCAATTTAGTAAGTAAGCGTCCCAAGTTATTTTTGTGTGCCAGTACCACACTGCGACAAGAGTGGTGGGTTTTAGTATTGTCACACTGCAAGGGGCTTATTCACTAAAAGGATTTGTGCGCTGGAATACTCTTGAATTGTAATAGGTGTACTTTACATGCTTTGATTATAGACTTGTGGGGCCCTCATAGAGGAGTTTCAAACTTCAAAGTGCATAGATAAGTGCTCATATTACAGTTACCTGTATTGTCTGTATTGCATATATGATACGTGCCTGGGTATTGTGATGTATATGCCTGGTTATTGTGTAGGTGTATGGGTATAGATATATACAGAGGCAAGAGGGAGCGTTTACAGTTGCACTGCTTTCAATTAACCCTTGTGTGCTCTCATTAGAGGAGTGCTAACTTTGAGGCATTTTAATTGTAACCGTTCAGGTCAAGGTTCTGCAATTGCCGGACGTGATATTTCTAGTGTGGCTAGATTTATTGCGCATATGCATATCTCTGTACTGTCAAGATTTCCTATTAAAGGGACTTTAATTAACTCTTGTGTGCTCTCTGTAGAGTGTAACTAACTCTGAAGTCCTACTTCAGTTAAATCCTTGTGTGCCTCTGCAGAGAAGTTGCTAACTTTAAAGTCACGCTTCAATTATAGACTTGTGTGCTTTCCATAAAGGGTAACTACATTGGACAATTGACTAGTCACTAGCACTTGTACCTAGACAGGTGGCTTGAGCGCCTGAGGCAGGTGACTAACTAGCATTTGTACCATTTGCCTTTGTGGAGATGTCACTAACTTTGAAGTAGTGCTTCAATTATAAAACTTGTGTGCCCTTTCATTGGGAGAACTAACTTTGAAGCCTAATAGGAAGTTACCTGACGTGCAGGTGTGTGTATATGAGTTTGTTTGTTTTCTTCAAAGGCATAAAAACATTCAACAGTTTGTGTGTTCTGTAACTTTCATAGTGGTTTGCGTGTTTTCTCCCTGTGTGAAAGTAAAAACATACGTGTGCCTGCTAACCTGTGTTCAGGTACTTGGTTAAACACGCATATCTGCTCTGCTGTTAAATTGCTTTAATTAGAAACACTTGTGTATTGTTTACAATACTAACTTTAAAGTATATTTAACAGAGAGCATGAATTTCCTGAAAGCATGAATTACTGAGTGCTTTGATGGGGGATTAATTCTACACTGCCCAAAGTAATATGTCTGGATAAACTGGATTATTACCTACATAACATTGTACTGTATCAGGTGACTTTGAGCGCTTGTTCCCTAGGCAGGTGACTAACTAGCATTGTACCATTGCAGTGGACAATTGACTAGTCACTAGCACTTGTACCTAGACAGGTGACTTCAAATACTTGTACTAAAATTCCCAAGACTGATGTATGTGTTATGTATGAGTTTGTTTGTTTTCTAGAAGGGCAGGAAAAAACATCCAACAGTTTGTGTGTTCTGTGACTTTCACTGTTAGTTTGAGTGTTTTCCCAAGAGTGAAAATAAAAACACATAAGTGCGGCCTGTGTGTGTGTGTGTTAGTGGTATACACATACTAGTAAGGCTCACTACAAACACGTGATTGTCCTACCGTCTGATTGCGCTTGAGATTCTGACTGAGAGAATGGGATTCTTTAAGAAGAAGTTGAGTGCATTGATTGGGGGCAAAAGACCCAAATTTGGGTCTGTACCACATTGGGCTACTTCTATGGGTAGATGGAATGCCATAGCAGATGAGCTAGTACGTCACAGTGCTCCAGTGTACCCAGAGGTTGGGGAAGAGATAGGAGGTATGGCACTTAAGCTTGATTTAGGGGTCTATTCTAAACATGAGAGCAGAGCTGCGGCAGAAGTGGGGTGGATTATTTTACATGCCTTAAAAAATGAGGTAGTAAAGAGACAAGCCCTAGAAAGAGATTTAGCTGATGTAAGACAAAAATTGTTAATATCAAATGAATGTTTGGAAAATAACAATGCCCGTAAGACTGAATTACAGGAGACTAATACTCGGCTAATCAATAAACTTGACCGTTGTCGCTCTCACAGGAGTGAAATGCCATACACCACCAGAAAGGTGAGAACACTGACTACAGGGCCCTGCAGGGACCCAGAGTCACTCTTCTCATCCTCCTCTAAAGAAAAGGAGTACTCAAAATACTCATATGTTTCCTCCTCTGATGATGACGAAAAGGTGGACAGCTTCAAAGCTCGCCCACTCATCACCCAGCAGAGAAAACAAAGGGTACACAGGGACTGTGATAGACATGAGTCTGTAAATGCTAAAAGAGGGTCCCCTTTGTCAATGATAAATGGTACAGCAGAAAATGGTCAGATTTTTGTGAGTACAAAAAGGTTAGCAGAATTGGGGAAATACAAAACAGAGGAAAAGGTTAATCAGAAAAGGGGTGTCTCCATGGCTAGCAAGCCAGAAAGAAAGGATGAAGGGAAACCACCTATTGATAAACCTAAGAGGAATAATAAACAGGATGCTTCCACACACACAAAGGTGTCAAGGAAAGAAATGATGGTAGATCTTGTTAAAGCTGGTGTCAATGTAGATGAGCTAAAAAAAAGGTCAAATCATGTCTTGTTCAAAAGGTGGAAAGCTTTTAAGAGAAAGGTACATATTAATGTACCTATTTCTAAAACTCTCACTAATGAAGCAAATCTGATATACACACCATCTGAATTTAATATTCCTGTTGCTAATTCCTGTCCTCCTGTTCCCCATCCTAGGAAAACAAAATCCCTGTACCCATTATGTGCCATAGCGGACAATGACGGAATGGACCCATGGGACGGCCAATCCCCAGCACAATGTTACCCATCAAGGCTGGTGATCGACAGCCCCATGTTCCTTTGACTGTAGGGTGGGGAAAGGAAACCAACCACACCTAGGTTTTAGCCTTAGTATACACTGGGGCCGAGGTAACAGTGTTACAGGTAACCCTTCCAAACCTGTAGGCCCCATCATTTCACAGAGAGGGTCTAGGGGAAAGAGTAACTAAGGCTATACAAACCACAGTCACATATTCCATAAACAAAGGGCCCCTGGGTTTATGGATAATATTTTGAGTTTCCAATTTCCTGACAATATCTTGGGGGTAGATATATTGTTAGGACACATAATAGAGATGCAGTTGAGAGGTGTTCAGATTTTGGCTTTCCTCACAAACCCTCTTATGTTCATGCGGCATGGGAGGTGGAGAGAGGAAATACAAACTGGACACCTGTTGTCATTCTCCCTCCCTGTAGTCCAACAAGGGCTGCCAGGAGGATTGAAAGAAATCAGATTATTCAGTTTTAGTTCATCCTGCAATTTTGCTCTTTAAACGCTCCTGTGATTCCTGTTAAGAAGCCAGACGGTTTCTTGGTGTGGAACGATAGATTATTGGGGACTCAATAGAGTGGCACCGCCATTGAGCGCTGCAGTCCCCGGTATCGTCCCTGTCATTTATGACAGCCAAACAGACACAGGGGTGGCATGCAGCGATTGAAATAGTGGATACTTTCTTTTCCAATTCTCATTGCACCTGAGTCACAAAATTCCATTTGCATTCACTTGGGAAGGAAGCTAATATACCTTTGATGCCCTAACACTATCTACACTCCCCCGCCACATGCCATGATCCGGTTGCCAGAGAATCAAGCCAACTTCCAATACCTTTTAGAGACTGTGACATTAAAGGCCCCAACCACTTGGGGTGAAGAGGCCTACCTATCCGTGCAGAGGTGGGCCAGGAGTCCAACTCTCATGAAGTGGAAAATGGTACGCACAAGAGCAAGGTGGATTAACAAAGCTTCAATGGTCTCGCGACATATGAATTCTTGCCACATCCAAATACTTGGAAGATACCTGCGTTACAGCTTTCTCCAATCAAGTCAACTTTGCCATATGAGGAATTATACCCTGCAAAGAACAAAAGACGCTGGACTGTTGTAACATGCAATCCATATGGAGAGGTGGTGATATAAGAGCAAGATATAGGTGATTCAAATTACCAGAAGTATGCCGATATAAAGAGACTACCTTTGGCTTATTACATGGAACATTAGTGTGGGGAGGTACAGAACTCTGGGAGAAGATTTGGGCAGCCGCCTGAACAAGACTAATGCCAAGAGTTGTGGGGGAAATGAACCTCAATAAAACTACGGAAGAACTGACTCAAATAAGGAACCTGAAGACCAAAATGAAGACTTCCCGTATAGTTTTCAAAACTGACACCGGTACTCGCTTTGCTGGTCAGTCCAACAATGGGCGCAGGCTATCCCATATCACCCCAAGCCTCGGGGTTGATTAAAAGGTGCAATGGGCTTTTGAAAGGACAGATTCATACACTATCCCCAAGTATGTCATAGAAGGGGTGGGATAGAACTTTTACACAGACTCTTAGGATTTTACATGACTGACCAACAGAACTTATCTCTATATGCCCAGCTTACATGTAATGACAATCCATTTGTTAGTTTGCGGGTTGACATGTACTGGTAGCCACCCCATATTTCAATTTAAACTAACATTTTATTTTATTTTTTCTCTTGGTAGTGGGAGAGGTTAACAGAAGTTAGTCTTTCCCATAGGAGGCAATATGCCTCCAGGAACAAGAGGTAACCTTAGTGCTCACTAAAAAACTGACCAAAGAGGGTTGGAGCACAACAGGGAGTTTGAGTGTGGATGGATGAATGCATCTCTGTCTAGGAATGACCCAAGTAGGTTAATTGCTGGTACAATCCTAGGAGAGGTGGCAGCCTGGGTACCCCATAAAATCTTGTTATCCTGGGATGAGGATAAACAAGTGCTCATGGGGTCCAAAGTGTGGGTGTTACCGCGATCCACTGATCAGCACAGGCAGAAAGGAGAGGTTATTTCAGATGGTCCTGGTAATACTAAAGTTGTATTATGAAATGGTGATTCTGTACCTATCTTCTTTCCCTCAAATAGATTGGTGGCCGGCTAGCTCCTCTGAACCCTTGATCGTCCAACACATTCATGAACCCCTTGGCCAGCTATGCAAGAGTGGACAACTCCTCTGACTGTTGCAGCACCATCCCCGTCAGTGAGGAAGGAGGGTACCCGTTCCTTGGAGTCCCGTGGGCACAGCGAGAAATGAGACAACTCTCTGGACACAACACTGGACTCTACTACCAAACTGTCTTATGAGCAGCTACAAATCAGGGCGGTAGCTCTCCAAAGTTGCCTAGCCCTGGACTGTTCTTACTGCCAAAGTAGGAGTTTGCTGGCTGGTAGGAAAATAATGCTGCAGTTATATTGTGAACTATGAAGGCGAATTTAATTATGATCCATCGAAACTGACAGCTATAATAGACAAACTCCAGGAAACATCAGACGTTGGACTATATGAGCAATTTGGGAAGTCAGTGACCTACCTATCCAGTGAGCGACTTTAGTGTGGTTTATGACATGGGACCAAGAGGTGGAATGTTATGGACACAAATAAATTGCAGCAAATTGCAGCAACACTGTATCCATTGCATGGTTATGTTCTCATGTCATTCATCCCACTTTTAGCTCTCCACCATTTTCCTTTGTTCTGTTTGGGCGGGAAAATGACAAAGACCAGATCCTCTTTTGTTTCTCTTCCTTCTAGGAGAAGGGGAGGAGGGGTGTGTCAGTCAGGTAAAAAGTGGGCTGGAGATGGGCGGGGCTTGCCAACAATAAGAGAGGTGTGCAGAGAGTCAAAGGGGGCAGTCTTGAAGAGGTCTTTTGGGAAGAAGGGTCTTGGAGCAGGAGAGCTATGGAGAGGGAGATGTGACCAGCAGCAAGGGGGCCATGCCTTGCCTAGGCCCCAAGAACTGTTCCAGGATCCTGGCCTGTTTTTCCCCTGCAGCACCATCCTCATTGTTCCAGATAGATGAGTATAGAAACTAAGTATCTCTCTATTATTTTCATACTATCTATAATATTTCTAGGAAAAATACCTTGGTAACCAACGTATAGTGTTTTCTACTATAATTGTTGTATCATGTGTTTTATTTGCACTGCAGTAAGTAATTGTCTAGTTAATATTATTAGATGTTTTAGCTAGAATATATTTGATAATATACAGTGTATTGTTAATATTATTGTTTGTTATTAAATATTATTGCTTATTGCTAGTACTGGGGTGTTATTGTGTTAATTGTGGTATTGGTCATTAGGACAAATTTCTCTGGATATATCCTTTAATTAAAGGGTTGGCTTTTTGGGTGTGGGCAAATTCATATTGCTTCTAATAGCTGTGTTGGGGTTTGTGTGGTGTGAGCAAGTTGTAGGCCCTGGCCTTGCTCATAGATTTTATCTCAGAGCAAACACATGGTCTGACTCCATCTTGCTAGGCCCCAGCCTGTCTCCACATGGTTGAGGACGCCATTTTGTAAAAAGCACATGGTGTGAGTTTGCAGTTTCTTCACAACTACATTGATTTTAACACAGCTGCTATTGTGCAACCTTTTGCGCCAAATTAATTCACCCAAAGCCACGAACATAAAACAGTCAAGTCGGTGTCTGTGTGTGTATCGGTGTCTGTGTGTATCTGTGTCTGTGTGTATTGGTATGTGTGGTATCGTTGTTTGTGTGTATATGTATATCGGTGCCTGTGTGTGTCTGTGTTTGTGTGTGTATTAGAGTCTGTGTGTGTGTCAAGTCGGTGTCTGTGTGTGTGTGTATCGGTGTCTGTGTGGGAGTATTTCCTGCTATATTATAAATGGAACATCAATTGAATTATTGTAAGTTGTAGGTACAGAGGTGTTGGCAATAGCCCCATTTTATTAACATAATGTAAATTACGAATTTGTAATCAATATGTAATTTTTGGATCTCATATACATTTTTAACTGTATCCATGCCAACATGACAGAAATTCAGAGATTAAGGGCTCGATCCAAATGTTGGCTATAAAAAAGCCGGTAGGGCAAAATGGATACTGACTGACAATTGAAAATGTCTAAGTCGGTATTCAAATGTCCTACCTGTTGGGCCACAGGAAAGGTCTTGTTGCCAAACGTCCATTTTGTGCGCTAAGTTCCTATAACTCCGCTAAATAGTGGCAATATTGAGAACTTCAAAGGAAAAAAAACTATCGGTGCTACACTCACCTGTCATCCACTGTTCTTCTACTTCTATCTTCATTCTGTATTCTCTTCAGTCTTCTTGCTGCAAATTAAAATAAAAATATTAATACAATGCAGAAATATCCGGCACAATAAAACATAGTTTAACCCCTTGAGTGCCAGAGGGGTATGCAATGCATTGCAAAGCAATGTGTTACGTACCTCTCTGGGGCTCAAAAGGGGTAAAGCATGTATTATTACTGTCTGTTTGGAAATATGAATATGCCTCCATGTATTCAAATATGTCCAACTTGTTCAAAATAACATATCCATAATTATCTGTATGCTGCAATAAAATACTTAGCTTATTGTTTTCATGTCTCCGCCGCTGCGGCGGCACGGACAATGATGCGTGGCACAATCCCCAGTCCTGTCCTGCATGGGCCGATGCCTGTTACACACTGAGGGAATTTGAGCTTCCGCACATCCCAGCCAATGAGTTTAAAGAACAGCTGCTCGAATCTGATTGGCTGGAAGGGTATTGAAACTGAGACTGGCCATATATAAAGGCAACCTCAGTTCCAATTCCCTCAGTGTGTAATGGGCATCGGCCCGTGCAGGACAGGACTGGTGTCTGTGCCACTCATCACTGTCTCTGCTGCCGCTGCCTCCACGGCCGCACACAGCAGCTGAAACAAGAAAACAATATACTAAGTATTTTATTGCAGCATACAGATAATTATGGCTTTCTGGATATATTATTTTGAACAAGTTGGACATATTTGAATACATGGAGGCATATTCATATTTATAATGTATGCTTCAACCCTTTTGAGCCCCAGAGAGGTATGAAACACATTGGTTTGTGTTGCGTACCCCTCTGGCACTCAAGGGGTTAAACTATGTATTATTGTGCCAGATATTTCTGCATTGTATTAATACTTTTATTTTTATTTACAGCAAGAAGAATGAAGAGAAGACCGAAGAGAAGAAAGAAGAGAAGACTGAAAAGAAGAAAGAAGGACAGAAGATGACTAGCATGCTGAGGATTCCGCTGGACATCACGATTAATGGTAAGTGTTATTTTTAATGGGATGTTGCTTTGTAACTGAGTCGGGTTAACCCTATGAATGCCAGCAGTGTAATTATACCCCACTGGTACTCATAGGGTTAATTCTACTAACTTTGGACATATTTTTCATACTTTGGATGTATTGATATGGGGCTTAGGGCCCCATATCAATACATCCACTGGGGACTTAGGTTTTTAACTTTTTTTGTACTTTCAGTTTCTGCATCGGCTATTTTAAGGTCATCCTACTGTAGGTCTGCTGGTTACTGCCATGTCTGCCTTTGTGTACAAGATAACCGTGATGGACTGAAGATACTATTTCTTGTGCCAAATAGCAAAGCAACATTCGGGTATTTGACTAGCTTACTGTGCTTGAAAAAATGCCGTCGGAAGAAAAAAACAGCCGTCTCCAACATTTGCATCGAGGCCTTAATATTTAACTTGTTTCTAAATCCTCTTTTGCAATGTGAATTGTGGACCATTATAGAAATGGAAGTGTTAATGCAGGTGATTTTAGATTCAGGAGTGTGTGTGTGTGTGTGTGTGGGGGGGGTCTAGGGCTTTATTTTGCAAGATATTCACAACCAAAACGCTGGGGAATGTTTTTAGTATGCAGAGAGACCTAATTTACTAGTTGCAAAATTTTTTGCAAACCCTGTATTTCTACGGCTAACACGGTACCAACTCTCATCTAATTTACTAGTGGCACAAACTCTGCTTTAGAACAAGGAATATAGAACGGCAGAAATTTTCTCAAGCACACAATTATCCTCCAGCAGTTAAGCGCCAAAGGCCGTGGGGATATAAACAACGATAACTGATCAATCAGGAAGCAGAAAGCAGGCATAGTCAAACTGAACAGAGGTCTTATTACAGAGAGAGATTAAATGTAGTCATACAAAGCAGAAGTTGTAACCAGAAATAGATAAAAATACAAGACATTTTGTTACCAGAGATTGAAGCGTCCTCAAGGTCAGGCTCAGCTGGGTTTAGTACACAGAAGGCAAAGAAGAGTATAAGGGAAGGAACTAGATCACTGGAGTAAACCATGATAATTTGGCAAAATAGAAGTGTACAGAACTGGTTTATAAAGAATATCAGGATAGAGCCAGAAGGTTCTGGAAGTTGCAGGATACACATAACTGGTAAAAGTAACATTATACTGGATATAATGCCTAGCCAGCATCTAAATTAGCTCATCAAGCTTGATTAATATGGCAAAATCACCTTCTAAAATCTAGAACAACAGAGCACTAGTGAAAGGGCACTGGTGAGACAATTCCAATGGTGATTTTTTGTGACTAAATCTGCATATATATATATATATATATATATATATATATATATCTACACACATGTTGAAGCAGACCTCTATGTATCAGTATAGTCAACAATTGGTCCAACTTATCACTTCTGTAAGTGGATGTTTGTAATGCCGATACAACTCTAGAAACATCAGCAGCTCCAATAAGGACTAGTCCTGCAGAGTTCATGATTAGCCTTAGGTAAGCCTAGGGATATCAATTACTGGAAGGAGAACTAGTCAAAAACACTAAATACTTTCCAAAATAAATACAGTATTTGGGAGTTTATCCTTGACACTCCTACTCCATTCTGCCTCTAAATCTCCCACTGATGACCAAAGGCAATCTCATTTAAAGGGATAGTAATGGCTTAATGAAATAAAAAATAATATTGCAGTGCAGAAAATAAGAAATCCATCTGTGCTATTCCATAAAGGTTTGAGAGATAGAGCGTTCTAAAGTTTCCACCTCCCTGATGTCAGCTGTAAAGCTAATGGAAGGAGATCCGAGTCGGCCGACTCGAGGAGGCTCTTCAGCAGAGCCGAAATAGTGAGAATGAAAAAGAAATATGTCTTTGGAACGGTCTACAAAGTGTGCCTGGTTTGCACACACGCTTTGTAGACCGTTCCAATGAAGTATTTATTTTCAACTTGCACTATTTTGGCCGCGTGTCGGTCCCCAGACCCAGATCTCCTGCTGTCAGTTTACAGCTGACGTCAGGAGAAGGGGAGGGAGGAACTTTAGAACGCTCTAAACTCTCAAACCTAAAGGTCTGAGAGGTAGGAATAGCACCGATGGATTTCTTATTTTCTGCACTGCAATATTACTTTTTATATCATTAAGACATTACTAACCCTTTAAGAAATACCATCTGTTGGGTCCCTCACAGCGTTCTCTCTGTGTGCACCCCAAAGTTCCTTACTTCTTGGTCCCCTTCATCCAACAACATCAACTGTATTTAGAATTTCAGGACAAAAGGGTTACAAGCTGCAGCTCTGCATCACAGACTTTCATCAACCCTTATTTAGAATGTGTCTGCTTGTTTCATCTTAATCATCCCAGATCATTTTCACCTGCTGGTTGCTTTCTCTCTGTCTGCACTACCAAGGCAGCTGGTGCCAAGGCTGCCAAAGGACATCGAAAAGGCTTCAATCTGCTGCTGTTCAATTGCCATTAGCCTAGCTACCAACTTTCTACACACCAACTTAGCCAATTGTAACTATGTTCTCAGCTGCTTATAAATACAATAAATTTATTCTTCATTATCATTTTTTATGGCTTGTAATCTTGTATTTAACCATAACTTGTGAAGCAATGTATTGGAGATTTCTGTTGCATTCAGATGGATAAAAGCCACCTTTATGTCAATGGGAAATTATATTAGTTCCCTATGGTGCATTTGATTTTGCTCTAGAATTCTTTCTTGCTTATGACCTGTAATGTGCTGTGAGTTCTCTCCATGGTATGTGCCCCCAGGCAATTCTTTTCTTGTGCAGCAGGAAGTAAACACTGCAGAGGTGTATGGGAAGCAGTGAGAGCCTTTCATCATGACTGCAACGTGCCTCGCTCCACTGGCCTTATGGTGCACTGCAATGTGTGTTTATTATTCAACTTAAAACCAAGATTAAAAGAGAAAAATACATTGCATTCTGCTGACAGACACAACCGTTTACTTTTCTCTTTCAGGCATGCAATTATAGGGCCTTATGCAGAAATATTAACGCTTTGAAAACCAGGACGCACAACAGTTCAAAGCGATCCGTTGAGCACCCCTCTGGCACTCAAAGGGTTAAAGATGTACAGTGCTGAAAAAGCTGCTCCATGGGTGGGAAATAAAAGTCCCAATGATTAAATTTAAAAACTCTATATTCCAGGGTTCATCCGGCAGAGTTACACAAAAAGGTACTCCCACTGCTGAGAGATGTTAAATTCAAAAATTACTGAAGCTCAAACTTGAATTTTGGGTGCTGTACCTACATGGCCTGTAATTTTTCAGTGGTGCTGTTGTTATACCATCCTATGTTGGTTAATGGTCAACTGGCAAAAAAGAAAAAATAAGGGGCAAGGGAAGAAACAAGGACAACCCTCTGCCTGATAGGGAAATGACCCGTCCAGTCATAGGATAAGCCCTTCCAAGCCCCCACCTCTTATAGAGATCAGTTCAGTATAAGGTAGGGAGTCTAATGTACTTAAAATATATCCTTTATTAATCAAGTTAAAAATAAACACAGAAACACAGATCCAAAACCAAACCAAATCTGCGCTCCTCCATATAAGCTATCCAAGTGTGATCCCTGTGTATAGCATATGGTACACCACTTTAATAAATTTGGGGTCTGTGTTGCATAGTTTGGCTAAAGTATATTTAAGCCCCCTGCCACGTCAAGGCCCCCCAGTATAAGGCGAGTACCTAACTTCACTCAATCATACTATCTAGATTAAAACTTTTTTTTAATCTAGATAGGATGAATGTGTGAAGTTAGGTACTCGCCTTATACTGGGGGGCCTTGACGTGGCAGGGGGCTTAAATATACTTTAGCCAAACTATGCAACAGAGACCCCAAATTTATTAAAGTGGTGTACCATATGCTTTACACAGGGTTCACACTTGGATAGCTTATATGGAGGAGCGCAGATTTGGTTTGGTTTTGGATTTGTGTTTAGGCTTCGGCCTAATCTTGGGGAGCTTGGAGAACTCCCTCATTTCTTGCTACTCTCTGTATTTATTCACTTGGGTTCTCAACTTATTTCTGTAGATTAAATGCATAAATTAATGTGAATTAGCGCTGTAAAATTTGTTTCTTCTGTCTTTACACAAACACAAATACCTAGGGTGACAGCAATAATCTTGTGTCCCCTTTAAAAATAAGGTGCAGCCATTGGTTGAAAACTATCCATCCAGTATGAGAAACTAGACAATACTGTGTCTTTAGCAATCTGTGAATAATATATTTAGAACACAGATATACAAGTAAACTAATCCTCCTTCTGATCAGTATATTGCTACAGAAGCTGACTTAACTTAGATACAATAATTTGCATCTAGGATAACTGCAGGCGTCCTGCTATACTGGGTAAGTGAGAATAGTTAATGTTCACGTGATATTTCTTATTGTGATATGTTGCTAATGTGCATTCCTCAGTTCCACTGTGCCCTGGGAGAATTCGTATATCATTACTCCCATTAACTTGTTACATGGCCCCAGCGTTTAGTCAATCCCCTGTATCTACTGCAGGTACCCTGCTATCCTAGTTATTGATAGACCGCAGGTAATTATACGCTGGGCTCTCTTCCTTGTAGAATCGCCCGGTTACAGGTTCTGCCACTCTCATTCAATTCAGCATTAGTGTTAGCTTATTAAGATCTCTAAATACTACAATAGCTGACTGGGAAAAAGTGTGGTTAATTGATACTTATATGTGATAATCTATAGGTCTTCTAGGTGAAATGATGTGCGCAAATATTCCATTTATTTTTCCACTGGTTGGTTTGAACATTAGTATTTATACAGGACTATTAAGTAATTCTATGAATTAGTAATTTTTTTTTCAATATCTAACAAATAAATGGTAAGTTCAGTGGGAACATCAGTACGGAATTAATAGTTCAAAACTTAATATGAAGGGTTAATAGCATGGAGATGAATGTATCCACCCATTTAAGACATCATCGGCGGACCTGATGGTCCTCCGAAATTGATTTGCCTAATTGACCACCAGTCAACACACCCGGTTAGAATTCAAATGGGTATATAATGTTATGGGAGCAGACCCACCACACTATAATAATCCCCTGATGAAGCTGGTTTTCCAGCGAAACGTGTTGGTTGGTGGAGCCGTAAACTGGGGGGATCTTATTAGTTGTACCCTACTCGCTATATTCAATACTATCCACCAGCAAGTATGATCCGAGGTCCAAACTGAACCGCTAGATTAATGATGAGCGGTGGACACCTCTGTTGCCTGTAACAAACAAGATACTAGGTAGCAAGAGTATCAGTGCTGCTCCTTATATGCTAGAGAGCTGACAGGGTGAGATCGCGACAAGACATCCAACCTAATAAATGAGTGGGATGCCAGGGACTGCTAGGCTATTGTAGTATTTAGAGATCTAATAAGCTAACACTAATGCTGGATCGAATGAGAGTGGCAGAACCTGTAACCGGGCGATTCTACGAGGAAGAGAGCCTAGCGTATAATTACCTGTGGTCTATCAATAACTAGGATAGCAGGGTACCTGCAGTAGATACAGGGGATTGACTAAACACTGGGGCCATGTAACAAGCTAATGGGAGTAATGATATACGAAATCTCCCAAGGCACAGTGGAAGTGAGGAATGCATGTTAACAGCATATCAGGATAAGAGATATCACGTGAACATTAACTATTCTCACTTACCCAGTATAGCAGGGCACCTGCAGTTATCCTAGATGCAAATTATTGTATCTAAGTTAAGTCAGCTTCTATAGCAATATACTGATCAGAAGGAGGATTAGTTTACTTGTATATCTTTGTTCTAAATATATTATTCACGGATTTCACTGATTACTAAAGACACAGTAATGTCTAGTTTCTCCTACTGGGTGGATAGTTTGCGACCAATGGCTGCATCTTGTTTTTAAAGGGGCACAAGATTATTAGTGTCATCCTAAGTATTTGTGTGTTTATTTTTAACTTGATTAATAAAGGATATATTTTAAGTATATTAGACTCCCTACCTTATATGAACTGGTCTCTATAAGAGGTTGGGGGTTTGAAGGGCTTTTTCTTTGACTAGACGGGTCATTTCCCTATCAGGAAGAGGGTTGTCCCTGTTTCTTCCCTAGCCCCTTATTTTTTCATGTATGTTTTGTATTTATACTCAGACCTTCAGTATTACATACTTGTTTAAAAATTAAGACTATACCCCACTTGATTATATATAATGGTCATCTGGCCATGGTATCCTTTTAAAAGGTTGCACGTGAAAGAGCGTGCAACCTATTGATACAGGTAACATGTTGCCTTAATAAAAATGGCGACATAAGAATGTCGCACTGCATGACAGCGCAAGATTCTCATGTCGCTTTGTCAAAGGTCGCATCCCATGCTGCCCCGGGCGCTCCTGTCCATGTTGCTGGTACAGCCAAATAATAATGAAGAAGTGGGTGCAGAGCAGGATTCAGAGACTGCTCCGCTCCATAGTACTTGGCTGTACATGTAAGTCACAAAGTAGTGTCTGGGTAACTGTGTGCTTGGAAGAGTCACTGAGCCAGGTGGCAGGGTAATTACTTGCGACTACTCCACTCCATAGTGCTTGGCTGTACAAGTACCTCAGCGACCAGGCACCATAAAGTAGTGCCTGGTCGCTGAGCCGGGTGGCGGGTAATTACTTGACAGACTGCACAGCAGAGAGACAGCCAATAAGAGTGCACAGAGATCGGCAGCAAGTTTATCTGTTTCTCCTTGCTGCCGATCTCTGTGCACTCTTATTGCCTGGATGCTAAATATCCACAGACTTAATACACAAAGGGCACCAAGTGAGAGGAAAAAGGCAGAGAACAATAGATAAATAGAGAGCAAGGGAGAGAGACGGTGGGGAGGGGGGTGCACAGAACAGTTTCACCTGCATATCTGATGCTCCGGAGGAGACAGCAAGCTCCCAGATTCAGCATATCCAATGAAATTTATATGATGAACATCTGTTTACCCGCTTTTAAGTAGTCCCCCACACGAATCCCCTGTCATGTGTAGATGCTAGGGTGTAAATGCTGGTTGCCCGAGCAGAAACAAATAGAGCTGAATCACAATCTTAAATACCAGTGTTGGACAGTTAAAATTCACATTCTATTCGATGCACACTTACCACATAGGTAAGCACTATGGGATGCGATGTTTCACTATGTGATTCTCATGTTGCCATTTTAACCATGGTGACTGTGTTAAAAGGTTGCATGCTCTTTTGTGTGCAACCTTTCAAAACTGATCCCAGGCCATAGCTGTCCACAGAATTCTGTAGCAACAGCGCTACTATAAAATTTCAGACCATGAAGGTACTGCACCCCCCAAAAAAATCTATCTATTATATCAGCATCATCATCTTCAGCCATTGTCGACCCACTATAGGATGAAGACTTCCTCAGCAGGTTTTCAAAAATTTCAGTCTCTGTGCTTTCGCTGTGTGTACCAATAAATTTGGTAATTTCATCTACCTATCTTGTCTTTGGTCTTCTTCTTGTACATTTAGTATCAAGTGGAATCCATTCCAAAATTAATTAGGTCCATCTACCATCAGGTCTTCTTGCTAGGTGGCCTGCCCATTTCCATTTTAGGTGCTTTATTCTTTCAATGATGTCATAGACATTTGTTTGGTGATTAATCCATGCACATGTTTTTCAATCTTAATAATTTCCATATTAACAATGACTATCCCAATCAACTGGAATTGTAGGAATGTTTATTTGTGACCTATGGTGCATAGATTGCATAGCCATCTGCCCAGTACCAACATAGGGCCATATGCACATACAAAAATTCTAGGGAAAACCAACTGCATCATAGGGGATATATTAACCCAAAGTAATAATAGGAGCAGTTTCAGGATAAATTATCTGCATTATTATAATGAAGTTAATTAGCCCTGGAATTACTCATATTTTTTACTTGTCCATATGTCTGTCAGACTGCAAGCTGTCACCTATCAAACCTCCTTTGTAGTGAAAGGATACATGGGGCAGAAATATATTATGTCAGTGGGAATGGTGAATACAGCACCCAATGTTAAAAACACATGGTTGTTTGTAATCTCCAAGATAAATGGATGTTAGAGAAATGCAACGTAATGCTTTTGGAGGTATCTCCAGTATTCAAAGGTTTAAAGTAAATTTTAGCTTCACTTCTCATTTAAATGTGTCTTTTAAGCCCTTAAATGCTACAAAGGTCTCCAGTGTATTCTACAGATTTAGGGCTGGATTCAAATGCAAGTTCTAATTTTATCTATGCTTTTATCTCCAGGTAGCCCCAAAGACTTCAACAGGAAAGTTTTTGATAAAACGGGAGGTAACATTTATCGCCTGCGCTTGAAACCAGCCCTTGAAGTCCTATTTAAATGGATAGTTCCACATTATTTTGACTTCCATATTCTGCAAGTGCATAGTATGTACAGTCGGATTTATATCTCTGATATTGAGGTCCCTGGGTCTGTGTTTTCAGAGAGCTTTCTGTTAGGGACTGTGATAGCAGAGTTATTCATATAATGTTGTAGTCTCCCTGAGCTATGTCTGATCAATATACTATAGAGCAGTGGAAGGAACCTGAGACTACAATTCTAATCTTTCCCAGATGAGGAAAACTGCAGTAAAAACAGCTCCAGAGCCTTAGGTTTCCCAGGGCCCAGTCTTTTTTTTACATTGTATCTTTTGTACATTGTGCACTTTTGCAATTCTACACAGAAAGTTGTCTGAAAATGCAATCATAGACATTCATTTAATTAATTCACCTGTGCACAATTAGGGAAATCCAACAGACATGGCCTATTAGGTACAACTGACAAGAGGTTTGGCAACTAATGCACTAAGGTGTGATAAAGAGGAGACAATGTCTCCTGTGTGATAAAATCTTAAATTCATGTTATTCTGTGCCTCAGGCTGGAGAGATCTTAGTGCATAGAGTAACATTTGAATTGAAGTTAACTCTTTGAGTGCCAGCTATGTGTGGCACACTGGCTTGGCTTTGTGTTCCCACGGGGCCAAACCCGTGTCCAGCACATGTTTTAACTCTCCTAAAGCCCCCCCTCTCCCGATTGAAAAAAATTAATTCAGACCACGTTGGGGGGTATTAGGACCCCTCCTGCTGCCCACCTCCCCAGCTATTAATCTCCCACCACTGGTGACACGATCAAAGGTGATGTGAAGAGGCTTTTCCTGAACCCCCCCCACACTCCTATCAGGGATATGAGTGAAGCAGGAAAGCTTTGCAATGCATTATTATATTTACATTTTTTTATATAAACCTAGTTTGGGGGGCATCAGGACCACTACAATGAGGTCTGAATAAAAAATAATGAAAAAAATGTAACCCTGTGTGTGCCATGGGGGTCCAACATGACCCCTGTGGTAGATACAGGATTATTTTTTTATGCAAACCTCCTTGGGGGGCATAAGGAGGGGTCCTGATGTCCACCCAGTGAGGCCTGCCTAAAAAATAATGAAGAAGAAAAAATAACCTTGTGTGTGCCACGGGGGGGGGGGGGGGGGGTGTTCCAATACATTGCTTTGCAATTAATACAGTTAGAAATTCCATAGTTTTCAAAGAGTTCAATACATTTGAAGGGGGTGCAAAACTAAAAAAAAATTATTTTTTCTCTTTAGTGCCACATTCTTGAAAAAAATTGAGCAAGTGACCTCTCATTTGATGCATTAGGTTATTTTCTTTCCAAAATGATATGCTTTGTCTACCTTGTCTTCACTCCTGTGGCTGTTATAGCAGTTTTAGTAAGTTTGAAAAAAAATGCAAGTTGTAGTAGGTGTAGTTTTGTGCTTCTGGCACCTTGTAAGGTATGTCAACTCATACCAATGAGGTGCCATTTTTCTCTTAAGAGCAGCAACTAATGAATACAGCCGGAAATTCCATAGTTTTCAAAGGTTCTGTACATTTAAAGGGGTGAATTGGTTTTTCATTTAGTGAATGGAAACATTTGTGCATACCAGGCTAATGGTAAAACAGCAAGTGACTCCTCAAAAGTGCAGTGCAATATCCACTGTCTGGAAATATATAGTGTTATACTGTTATTCAGCTATTTTGGGGTTGTTTCACCATGTAACCACTGGAATGTGCATTTTAGTTTATACAATATTTGGTATTTTTGTATTTGGGAGAAACAGGGATTTTTCAAGTAATAGCAACTTTCACAAACAACATAAATGTTTTTGATATATATTGTGTTTTGAATTATGACATCATAGCTTGTTACACATTGAAAAAAAATGCTATATATATAGTTTTCCATATGTAACTAGAAGGCTACCAGCAGATAGTAAAAATGCTGAAAATGCATCTTGCCTACAGGGTATAGGAAATGGGCCAATCTCATGGCACTTAAAGGGTTAACCTCTCCAGTGTGTTCTAGAACAACATGAATTAGAGGTTTATCAGTACATATGAAGGGGTGGATCCTATTCACTAAAGTCTCTCCTATTTGAGATATTTTCATCACTTCCTGGCAGTTTGAATTGTTATAATAGTAGCAGTGGGGGTGTCCTTGTTTTACACAGCTGGAAGAACCATCTAACATAAAGGTGTTCATAAAAGGGGATTTTTATTTATTTATCAATAAATCCTTTTCTCTTAATCAATAGGAACACAGAAATAATGGGGTAAAATATCCTTCTGCATGAGGAGAGGGAACTTTCCTTATATGGTTCTCTGGAGGCACAGACTCCCCCCCAATCAATTTAACCCTCCCCAGTTTAATGAATAGCAATGATCAAAAACTGAATGGAGACAGGAAGGGGGACCCCTGAACCAGAGAACCCACGTGATCCCCCTGCCCAGAACTCAACTTATTTTCCTCCAGGAGGGAAGTCCTGTGTTCCACATGGACTAAGTGAAAAAGAATTATAGGTAAGTAGACAAAAAAACGAAAACATTTACTCTTTTGTACAATGCGAAACACAGTAACTATGGTGATACACCAAAGCCATCCACCAAGATTCAAGGGAGGGAGAGAGAAATCGCTCACATCACAGACCACTTCTAATAGAGAGGAACTGGAACAGATACAACCACCGGTGTCAATAGATACCTACACCCCAAATCAAGTAAGTAGAAAAAGACACAAGTTACTGGAGGAAAAGAGGGCCCCAGGATTCCCCTGTGGTGCAGCTGGTTTACCAAAGAATGAATCTACTTTTTTTACGTAAGGCCCAATGGCTGTTCCACAAAGCCAAATAAGCCAGCATCCCTTTTCCTGACTGATCACCTCACTGTTTTATATACCACACGATGAACACACTGAAACAAAATGCATTGTGCATGTTGACATTTCAGAGAGTGCAAGGTTGCACCATTCATTCTTAAGAATATTGTTTCTACAGGGAGGGAAATTAAAATTACATTTGTGTCTAAACTATGATAGAGCTGCCTGTGGCACAGTGTTGTTCGGCTATGATGGAAAGGCTGATACAGCATGTCTCCTCAACACCTGGTAGACAACACACTACTACTAGGGACTCTGATGTTCACATAAGCTTACTCCCTCTGTTGGAGTTGACATCTTCATCAGGTTCACCTCTTGACCTTCTTGGACAAATATTCATGCATCACCTTCCTCCTATGTGCATAGTCTGTGTTGGACATTGCCTGTGGACCATTTTGTTTGTTTAAATTATCTTTCTGTTCCCACCCTCATATGCAATTTTATGAATGGTTGAATGCTGTTTTTCTAGTCTAGGTTTATTTTCCAAACCCTTAGATTTAGCACCACATTCACCTCCATGTTTCATTTAATGCACTTGTGCATCTATGAATACTAGTGTGCTGCCTCCCTGGTCTTTCTCCTCTGCCCTCTGTTCAGTCAGTGCCTTTGACCCTTCCCTAACCTGTGTCTTTCAGACCAACGAATCCTTCCTCCTACCTCTCATTTCATTATGTAGCCTCCAAAACATGGATGACAATACTCCCCTTTATCTTCTCTGCACTGGACCCGCTGTAGTTCCACTGTTCCCTCCTTCTGAGCCCATTGTCTGGTCGTTCCATCATTTCCACTTCAACTTGTCTTTTCCAATATGAAACTGCACAACAACTGTGTGTAGTAATGTAAATAGTATACATAGAGTGTGTGCATATAAATATATATATATATACTTAGATTTGTTATTTTTTTTTCCTTTTTCTGCATTTAATGCAGAGAGTCTTGTTGTAGCAAGAGCAGAATTTGTCTTTTTTCTGTATTATTTTCTTGCTCTAATGGCGGTTTGTCTCCAAACAAAGTCTGCGCTAGGCTCCATTTCCGATTTATCTTTTTGTGTTGTAGTGGTGGAATGGCTGGATTCCAATGAGCCAGAAGCTGCAAGATGAAATCGAGACAGGATTTTAATAAAGAAAATGAAAGAAAATTATATTACTAATCCCCATAGTGTAGCTCTTTAAAAAAGAATTGAATTGCCCCCTGGTTCATCTCTCAAATCTTTATGGTCCCCCCTCCCTCCCCCTTCCCTGAAGTCAGCGTTGTACTGACTGCAGGGATATCCAGTTTTATTTTTCATCACGTGGCTCTGCAGCAGAGCCGAGATCGCGTTAGTAAAAAAAAAATATTTCACTGAAACGGTCTTCTACGTGTGCTTGCAAACCAAGCACATGTAGAAGACCGTTTCAGTGAAATAATTCTTTTTACTAACGCAATCTCGGCTGTCTTACGACAGACTTCCCCTGCAGTCAGTACAACGCTAACTTCAGGGCAGGGGGAGGGAGGGGTTACTTTGCGTTTGGTTATCTCTCAAACCTTTATGAACCTGGGGGCAATTTAATTATTTTTTAAAGAGGTACACTATGGGGATTAGTAATTTTAAAGCTTCTCTGCCCATGTAATATTTGTGGATTATAAAGGATTCCTAAATATCAAAAGTACCATGATGAACTTCACTTTGGTTCATATGGGACTGACACTCTTTCTGAAACTAACTATTTAACATATAGGATACTGATGTCTAGTAATATATTTATGTGATACTGTTGTTGAAATATATATTATGTTTGTACTAATGTCTAGTGATTTATGTAATGTTAGATCTGTGTGATACTAACTTGGTGTATAGTCTGTTCGGGATAGATTGGATAGAGAGGATATTGTATAGTCAGAAGCTAATTTAGATTTATATATTTTTAGTAGTGCTAGGTAATCCTTGTTATATTACATATTGTTATATTGGCAGTAGGTGGAGTAACCTCCTTTGGCCAGCGCACACTGAATAAAGTTTGATCTTTTGCTTGTGGTTGTATGGTTCTTTTCTTCTTTTCCTTCTGTTAAAGAGTTTAAGAGCCACTTAGTCCAAGGGTAAAATAATTCCCATTCAGATAGGAATGAACTTGACTCACCAAGAAAAAACAATAAAAAAAAAAGTACTGAACCACTAGTAGAGTATTATTGTATAGCTCACTGGCAATATTTAACTTCTTGGAAATGCCAGACATCTCGAGCACCCGGTCAGTTTATATAAAATAAACTAGTTGAACAGCCCGTTACACGGGCCACAGTGCCTCTGGCAGCCGGTCGCGGGGCAGTCACACGCAGTGCAGACTGCCCGCGCCTCGGCTGATACAGAGCTGGACGCTCCTTCGGAGCGCCCAGCTCTGTATCAGCCGCGGCGCAGCCAGTCTCCACTGCGTGTGACTGCCGCACGCGCAGCAGTGTCTACTGCGCATGTCGGGCGTTACACACAACTTAGCAAATTATTATATAGGATGTATTTTCATTATGAGCAATATAAGCAATGTTGTTGTTAATTATGATTAGTTCAATCCACAATTATGATAGTAAAACCTAGTAGCATGGGTAATAAATTGTCACTCCTCCAGCTACTGGGGAATATGGAGATGGTGGGGGTTGTAGTTCTCAACAGCTGGTGGTCTGAAATTGACTGCCCCTACCTTACAGTACACTAGTAGTGCTATATAGTATGATGTACAATTATCTTCCCTTCCGCTTCTGCACCTCTGCACTGCAGTGGAAACTGCAGAGAGCAAGCCACCCCTCCCTCTGCTCAGACTTGTTACCAAATGTATTCTCCTCTGTGTCTGCCTGTCACTGAGGCTGATATACTGTTCAGAACTGGAGCAACGGAACAAACACACATTTCCTAAATTACCATTTATTCAAATGCTTTTTTTAACCTGTTAAATACTTGAACCATCTCATCAGGGGAGTTATACACTAAGATGTGATAAAGAGGTGACAAAGCAGAGTTAAAGGGATAGTAATAGTTAAAATGTAAAAATATGTTGTAGAGTTTATCCCCCTGAGTAAAACCAGGGTACTCCCGCTGCTGAAAGGTGTTTTATTCAAAAGTTATTACAGCTCAAAGTTAAATTTTATAGGTGCAATATCACTGTGGCCTTAAATTGTACAGTGGCGCTGTTGCTACATCATCCTATGGAGATTTATGGTCAACTGACCAGAGCTGTCCATAGGATGGTGTAACAACAGCTCCACTGTACAATTTCAGGCAACTCTGATATTGCACCTAAAAAATTCAACTTTGAGCTGTAATAACTTTTGAATAAAACACCTTTCAACAGTGAGAGTACTCTTTTTTACTCAAGGGGATAAACAGTACAATATATATTTTTTCACATATTAAGTATTACTATCCCTTTAACTTATTCCAGTGATATCACTTCTCCAGTTCCTATGCAAAGTTGAAGTACATTGGCTAAATAGAATAACATAGGAACTGGAAAAGTGATATCACTGGAGAAGTCATCTCCACTTTATCACCTCTTTATCACTGCTTAGTGAATCTACCCCCAATGTGTTGGACACCTCTAGCATTCATAGGTGTAAAAGCCGAGTATAACTTTAGCTTTTTCCCTGTGATGCAGATGAATTATTCCAGAATTATAATATTTTAGTTAATTCAGTCCTTGGTTCCATGATTAATTACCCTGGATTATTGTGCTGGATCCACAGATGCCACAAAATGATGATATTCACTGGAGCTCAGATTCTGAGAATTAGAATCAAGTCGTCTCTATACTCTAGAGCCTAGCAACTGCTATAATTAACCCTCTGAGTGCCAGAGAATTATGCAACGCACAGGTCTTATTCATTAAGTGAAAAGTGTGTAACTGTGGTTCAAACCAACTGCATCACATACGTCTAGGAAAGTTCTGTTGAAATTTTAAGCAAGTTTGGTTTGTTTTGGCTATTTCTACAGGGGAGATAAACAAAAAAATCTAGTGATTTTAATGGGAAGATTTAACTCCTTTGGCAAAATGCACTAAAGTCTGATAAACAAATTGTGTTTGGTGATGTGTGGGGAGGCAAATGATATTGTTTAAAAGGTATCTCATCACCACATGCACAAAGATATTCCATTAGCTTATGATGTTGGAGTAAAGCTGTCAGTGTGTTCAGTATGGTAAGTGAATGCTCTCAGGTAAAGCTGCCAGTGTGTTCGGTATGGTAAGTGAATGCTCTCAGGTAAAGCTGCCAGTGTGTTCGGTATGGTAAGTGAATGCTCTCAGGTAAAGCTGCCAGTGTGTTCGGTATGTTGCGCTCAGGTAAAGCTGTCAGTGTGTTCGGTATGGTAAGTGAATGCTCTCAGGTAAAGCTGCCAGTGTGTTCGGTATGGTAAGTGAATGCTCTCAGGTAAAGCTGTCAGTGTGTTCGGTATGGTAAGTGAATGCTCTCAGGTAAAGCTGTCAGTATGTTCGGTATGGTAAGTGGATGCGCTCAGGTAAAGCTGCCAGTGTGTTCGGTATGGTAAGTGGATGCGCTCAGGTAAAGCTGCCAGTGTGTTCGGTATGGTAAGTGGATGCTCTCAGGTAAAGCTGTCAGTATGTTCGGTATGGTAAGTGGATGCGCTCAGGTAAAGCTGCCATTGTGTTCGGTATGGTAAGTGAATGCTCTCAGGTAAAGCTGCCAGTGTGTTCGGTATGGTAAGTGGATGCGCTCAGGTAAAGCTGCCATTGTGTTCGGTATGGTAAGTGAATGCTCTCAGGTAAAGCTGTCAGTGTGTTCGGTATGGTAAGTGGATGCTCTCAGGTAAAGCTGCCAGTGTGTTCGGTATGGTAAGTGGATGCTCTCAGGTAAAGCTGTCAGTGTGTTCGGTATGGTAAGTGAATGCTCTCAGGTAAAGCTGCCAGTGTGTTCGGCATGGTAAGTGAATGCTCTCAGGTAAAGCTGCCAGTGTGTTCGGTATGGTAAGTGAATGCTCTCAGGTAAAGCTGTCAGTGTGTTCGGTATGGTAAGTGAATGCTCTCAGGTAAAGCTGCCAGTGTGTTCGGTATGGTAAGTGAATGCTCTCAGGTAAAGCTGCCAGTGTGTTCGGTATGGTAAGTGAATGCTCTCAGGTAAAGCTGCCAGTGTGTTCGGTATGGTAAGTGGATGCGCTCAGGTAAAGCTGTCAGTGTGTTCGGTATGGTAAGTGGATGCTCTCAGGTAAAGCTGCCAGTGTGTTCGGTATGGTAAGTGGATGCGCTCAGGTAAAGCTGTCAGTGTGTTCGGTATGGTAAGTGGATGCTCTCAGGTAAAGCTGTCAGTGTGTTCGGTATGGTAAGTGAATGCTCTCAGGTAAAGCTGCCAGTGTGTTCGGTATGGTAAGTGGATGCTCTCAGGTAAAGCTGCCAGTGTGTTCGGTATGGTAAGTGGATGCTCTCAGGTAAAGCTGTCAGTGTGTTTGGTATGGTAAGTGAATGCTCTCAGGTAAAGCTGCCAGTGTGTTCGGTATGGTAAGTGAATGCTCTCAGGTAAAGCTGCCAGTGTGTTCGGTATGGTAAGTGGATGCGCTCAGGTAAAGCTGCCAGTGTGTTCGGTATGGTAAGTGAATGCTCTCAGGTAAAGCTGCCAGTGTGTTCGGTATGGTAAGTGAATGCTCTCAGGTAAAGCTGCCAGTGTGTTCGGTATGGTAAGTGGATGCTCTCAAGTAAAGCTGTCAGTGTGTTCGGTATGGTAAGTGAATGCTCTCAGGTAAAGCTGCCAGTGTGTTCGGTATGGTAAGTGAATGCTCTCAGGTAAAGCTGTCAGTGTGTTCGGTATGGTAAGTGGATGCTCTCAGGTAAAGCTGCCAGTGTGTTCGGTATGGTAAGTGAATGCTCTCAGGTAAAGCTGCCAGTGTGTTCGGTATGGTAAGTGGATGCTCTCAGGTAAAGCTGCCAGTGTGTTCGGTATGGTAAGTGGATGCTCTCAGGTAAAGCTGTCAGTGTGTTCGGTATGGTAAGTGAATGCTCTCAGGTAAAGCTGCCAGTGTGTTCGGTATGGTAAGTGAATGCTCTCAGGTAAAGCTGCCAGTGTGTTCGGTATGGTAAGTGAATGTGTAATGTCCCAGAGTTGAACACTTACATTTACCAGTCCTTTCTGGTATATGTTGCTTGTAGTTTAAAACATGGTTATGTATATATTTGTGTGATTGTATAATGTTGGTATAACTGTAATATTTTTGTTGTTCATGTGCCTTTAAGGTGAGCAGTGCAGAGGGTAACATGTGACCACAGGAGCCAATGAGGTTTTTACCCAGCAGCCCCCTGGGCTAGCCAGACAGGAAGGAGCAAGCTAGTGTGTGTTCAGTATAGAGGAGTCTAGTGAGGAAGTTGTGGAGAGAGGAAGTGAGAGGAGAGGAGAGAGAACTGGAGGAAGTGTGTGGAGATAAAGACAGAGGAGAAGGTGAAGGAAACCAGTGGAGCTAAACAACTACAGTGTTTCACAGCACAACCATAGGCGTTCCACCGCACAGGAGTCCAAGTCCAAGTCTGTGCCTGTCAACAAGAAGAGCTGTGGGGAGAAGTGCTGAATGTGAATGGGCCCCATAGAGAGTACTACTTATCGTGAGTGATTAGCCTACGGCGGCCTCCGCTCTGTAGTCTCAAAAATCCTAGTCAAAAGTCCTTAGTTAACCTGGCGGTAGAGTGTACAAGAGCGACCTATGGTTCAGACAGTGTATGTGGCCACATAAGTCAGAAGTCTTCAGTAACTACAGTAAAGTTTAAAGTTGTCACTAGTAAAGTCAAGATTCAGAGTAAAGTCTACTACAAGTCTCAGCAAGCCCTGTGGCTCCCTGTTACCTCTGCACTTGCCCCTGCCTTACCTCTGCATTGCTTTAATGGACTATTTCACCTGTCCTGCTTCTCCAGTAAACGCAGTTATCCGTAACCCTGCAGTCTGGTGTTTTATTGCCCCAGCGCTGGGCCCAGGAGACCTGCTTCACCCCTGGAGTGTGGTGTAAAACACTACCCTGGCGTCACGAGCCGTGCAACTACAAGTATCAGCACTACAAGCACATAAATTCACAACCCGTGCACCACATATGTGTTTTGGCGTCTTTAGTTCACCACAAATGCTCTCAGGTAAAGCTGCCAGTGTGTTCAGTATGGTAAGTGGATGCGCTCAGGTAAAGCTGCCAGTGTGTTCGGTATGGTAAGTGAATGCTCTCAGGTAAAGCTGCCAGTGTGTTCGGTATGGTAAGTGAATGCTCTCAGGTAAAGCTGCCAGTGTGTTCAGTATGGTAAGTGGATGCTCTCAGGTAAAGCTGCCAGTGTGTTCGGTATGGTAAGTGAATGCTCTCAGGTAAAGCTGCCAGTGTGTTCGGTATGGTAAGTGGATGCTCTCAGGTAAAGCTGTCAGTGTGTTCGGTATGGTAAGTGAATGCTCTCAGGTAAAGCTGCCAGTGTGTTCGGTATGGTAAGTGAATGCTCTCAGGTAAAGCTGCCAGTGTGTTCGGTATGGTAAGTGGATGCTCTCAGGTAAAGCTGTCAGTGTGTTCGGTATGGTAAGTGAATGCTCTCAGGTAAAGCTGCCAGTGTGTTCGGTATGGTAAGTGAATGCTCTCAGGTAAAGCTGCCAGTGTGTTCGGTATGGTAAGTGGATGCTCTCAGGTAAAGCTGCCAGTGTGTTCGGTATGGTAAGTGGATGCGCTCAGGTAAAGCTGCCAGTGTGTTCGGTATGGTAAGTGGATGCGCTCAGGTAAAGCTGCCAGTGTGTTCGGTATGGTAAGTGGATGCTCTCAGGTAAAGCTGCCAGTGTGTTCGGTATGGTAAGTGGATGCGCTCAGGTAAAGCTGCCATTGTGTTCGGTATGGTAAGTGAATGCTCTCAGGTAAAGCTGCCAGTGTGTTCAGTATGGTAAGTGGATGCGCTCAGGTAAAGCTGCCAGTGTGTTCGGCATGGTAAGTGAATGCTCTCAGGTAAAGCTGCCAGTGTGTTCGGTATGGTAAGTGAATGCTCTCAGGTAAAGCTGCCAGTGTTTTCGGTATGGTAAGTGAATGCTCTCAGGTAAAGCTGTCAGTATATTTGGTATGGTAAGTGAATGCTCTCAGGTAAAGCTGCCAGTGTGTTCGGTATGGTAAGTGAATGCTCTCAGGTAAAGCTGCCAGTGTTTTCGGTATGGTAAGTGGATGCTCTCAGGTAAAGCTGCCAGTGTGTTCGGTATGGTAAGTGGATGCTCTCAGGTAAAGCTGTCAGTGTGTTCGGTATGGTAAGTGAATGCTCTCAGGTAAAGCTGCCAGTGTGTTCGGTATGGTAAGTGAATGCTCTCAGGTAAAGCTGCCAGTGTGTTCGGTATGGTAAGTGGATGCGCTCAGGTAAAGCTGCCAGTGTGTTCGGTATGGTAAGTGAATGCTCTCAGGTAAAGCTGCCAGTGTGTTCGGTATGGTAAGTGAATGCTCTCAGGTAAAGCTGTCAGTGTGTTCGGTATGGTAAGTGAATGCTCTCAGGTAAAGCTGCCAGTGTGTTCGGTATGGTAAGTGAATGCTCTCAGGTAAAGCTGCCAGTGTGTTCGGTATGGTAAGTGAATGCTCTCAGGTAAAGCTGCCAGTGTGTTCGGTATGGTAAGTGGATGCGCTCAGGTAAAGCTGTCAGTGTGTTCGGTATGGTAAGTGGATGCTCTCAGGTAAAGCTGCCAGTGTGTTCGGTATGGTAAGTGGATGCGCTCAGGTAAAGCTGTCAGTGTGTTCGGTATGGTAAGTGGATGCTCTCAGGTAAAGCTGTCAGTGTGTTCGGTATGGTAAGTGAATGCTCTCAGGTAAAGCTGCCAGTGTGTTCGGTATGGTAAGTGAATGCTGTCAGGTAAAGCTGCCAGTGTGTTCGGTATGGTAAGTGGATGCGCTCAGGTAAAGCTGCCAGTGTGTTCGGTATGGTAAGTGAATGCTCTCAGGTAAAGCTGCCAGTGTGTTCGGTATGGTAAGTGAATGCTCTCAGGTAAAGCTGCCAGTGTGTTCGGTATGGTAAGTGGATGCTCTCAGGTAAAGCTGCCAGTGTGTTCGGTATGGTAAGTGAATGCTCTCAGGTAAAGCTGCCAGTGTGTTCGGTATGGTAAGTGGATGCTCTCAAGTAAAGCTGTCAGTGTGTTCGGTATGGTAAGTGAATGCTCTCAGGTAAAGCTGCCAGTGTGTTCGGTATGGTAAGTGAATGCTCTCAGGTAAAGCTGTCAGTGTGTTCGGTATGGTAAGTGAATGCTCTCAGGTAAAGCTGCCAGTGTGTTCGGTATGGTAAGTGGATGCGCTCAGGTAAAGCTGTCAGTGTGTTCGGTATGGTAAGTGGATGCTCTCAGGTAAAGCTGTCAGTGTGTTCGGTATGGTAAGTGAATGCTCTCAGGTAAAGCTGCCAGTGTGTTCGGTATGGTAAGTGAATGCTCTCAGGTAAAGCTGCCAGTGTGTTCGGTATGGTAAGTGGATGCTCTCAGGTAAAGCTGCCAGTGTGTTCGGTATGGTAAGTGGATGCTCTCAGGTAAAGCTGTCAGTGTGTTCGGTATGGTAAGTGAATGCTCTCAGGTAAAGCTGCCAGTGTGTTCGGTATGGTAAGTGAATGTGTAATGTCCCAGAGTTGAACACTTACATTTACCAGTCCTTTCTGGTATATGTTGCTTGTAGTTTAAAACATGGTTATGTATATATTTGTGTGATTGTATAATGTTGGTATAACTGTAATATTTTTGTTGTTCATGTGCCTTTAAGGTGAGCAGTGCAGAGGGTAACGTGACCACAGGAGCCAATGAGGTTTTTACCCAGCAGCCCCCTGGGCTAGCCAGACAGGAAGGAGCAAGCTAGTGTGTGTTCAGTATAGAGGAGTCTAGTGAGGAAGTTGTGGAGAGAGGAAGTGAGAGGAGAGGAGAGAGAACTGGAGGAAGTGTGTGGAGATAAAGACAGAGGAGAAGGTGAAGGAAACCAGTGGAGCTAAACAACTACAGTGTTTCACAGCACAACCATAGGCGTTCCACCGCACAGGAGTCCAAGTCCAAGTCTGTGCCTGTCAACAAGAAGAGCTGTGGGGAGAAGTGCTGAATGTGAATGGGCCCCATAGAGAGTACTACTTATCGTGAGTGATTAGCCTACGGCGGCCTCCGCTCTGTAGTCTCAAAAATCCTAGTCAAAAGTCCTTAGTTAACCTGGCGGTAGAGTGTACAAGAGCGACCTATGGTTCAGACAGTGTATGTGGCCACATAAGTCAGAAGTCTTCAGTAACTACAGTAAAGTTTAAAGTTGTCACTAGTAAAGTCAAGATTCAGAGTAAAGTCTACTACAAGTCTCAGCAAGCCCTGTGGCTCCCTGTTACCTCTGCACTTGCCCCTGCCTTACCTCTGCATTGCTTTAATGGACTATTTCACCTGTCCTGCTTCTCCAGTAAACGCAGTTATCCGTAACCCTGCAGTCTGGTGTTTTATTGCCCCAGCGCTGGGCCCAGGAGACCTGCTTCACCCCTGGAGTGTGGTGTAAAACACTACCCTGGCGTCACGAGCCGTGCAACTACAAGTATCAGCACTACAAGCACATAAATTCACAACCCGTGCACCACATATGTGTTTTGGCGTCTTTAGTTCACCACAAATGCTCTCAGGTAAAGCTGCCAGTGTGTTCAGTATGGTAAGTGGATGCGCTCAGGTAAAGCTGCCAGTGTGTTCGGTATGGTAAGTGAATGCTCTCAGGTAAAGCTGCCAGTGTGTTCGGTATGGTAAGTGAATGCTCTCAGGTAAAGCTGCCAGTGTGTTCGGTATGGTAAGTGGATGCTCTCAGGTAAAGCTGCCAGTGTGTTCGGTATGGTAAGTGAATGCTCTCAGGTAAAGCTGCCAGTGTGTTCGGTATGGTAAGTGGATGCTCTCAGGTAAAGCTGTCAGTGTGTTCGGTATGGTAAGTGAATGCTCTCAGGTAAAGCTGCCAGTGTGTTCGGTATGGTAAGTGAATGCTCTCAGGTAAAGCTGCCAGTGTGTTCGGTATGGTAAGTGGATGCTCTCAGGTAAAGCTGTCAGTGTGTTCGGTATGGTAAGTGAATGCTCTCAGGTAAAGCTGCCAGTGTGTTCGGTATGGTAAGTGAATGCTCTCAGGTAAAGCTGCCAGTGTGTTCGGTATGGTAAGTGGATGCTCTCAGGTAAAGCTGCCAGTGTGTTCGGTATGGTAAGTGGATGCGCTCAGGTAAAGCTGTCACTGTGTTCGGTATGGTAAGTGAATGCTCTCAGGTAAAGCTGTCAGTGTGTTCGGTATGGTAAGTGAATGCTCTCAGGTAAAGCTGCCAGTGTGTTCGGTATGGTAAGTGAATGCTCTCAGGTAAAGCTGTCAGTGTGTTCGGTATGGTAAGTGAATGCTCTCAGGTAAAGCTGCCAGTGTGTTCGGTATGGTAAGTGAATGCTCTCAGGTAAACCTGTCAGTGTGTTCGGTATGGTAAGTGGATGCGCTCAGGTAAAGCTGCCAGTGTGTTCGGTATGGTAAGTGGATGCGCTCAGGTAAAGCTGCCAGTGTGTTCGGTATGGTAAGTGGATGCGCTCAGGTAAAGCTGCCAGTGTGTTCGGTATGGTAAGTGGATGCTCTCAGGTAAAGCTGCCAGTGTGTTCGGTATGGTAAGTGGATGCGCTCAGGTAAAGCTGCCATTGTGTTCGGTATGGTAAGTGAATGCTCTCAGGTAAAGCTGCCAGTGTGTTCAGTATGGTAAGTGGATGCGCTCAGGTAAAGCTGCCAGTGTGTTCGGCATGGTAAGTGAATGCTCTCAGGTAAAGCTGCCAGTGTGTTCGGTATGGTAAGTGAATGCTCTCAGGTAAAGCTGCCAGTGTGTTCGGTATGGTAAGTGAATGCTCTCAGGTAAAGCTGCCAGTGTGTTCGGTATGGTAAGTGAATGCTCTCAGGTAAAGCTGCCAGTGTTTTCGGTATGGTAAGTGGATGCTCTCAGGTAAAGCTGCCAGTGTGTTCGGTATGGTAAGTGGATGCTCTCAGGTAAAGCTGTCAGTGTGTTCGGTATGGTAAGTGAATGCTCTCAGGTAAAGCTGCCAGTGTGTTCGGTATGGTAAGTGAATGCTCTTAGGTAAAGCTGCCAGTGTGTTCGGTATGGTAAGTGGATGCGCTCAGGTAAAGCTGCCAGTGTGTTCGGTATGGTAAGTGAATGCTCTCAGGTAAAGCTGCCAGTGTGTTCGGTATGGTAAGTGGATGCTCTCAGGTAAAGCTGCCAGTGTGTTCGGTATGGTAAGTGGATGCTCTCAGGTAAAGCTGCCAGTGTGTTCGGTATGGTAAGTGAATGCTCTCAGGTAAAGCTGTCAGTGTGTTCGGTATGGTAAGTGAATGCTCTCAGGTAAAGCTGCCAGTGTGTTCGGTATGGTAAGTGGATGCTCTCAGGTAAAGCTGTCAGTGTGTTCGGTATGGTAAGTGAATGCTCTCAGGTAAAGCTGCCAGTGTGTTCGGTATGGTAAGTGAATGCTCTCAGGTAAAGCTGCCAGTGTGTTCGGTATGGTAAGTGAATGCTCTCAGGTAAAGCTGCCAGTGTGTTCGGTATGGTAAGTGGATGCGCTCAGGTAAAGCTGCCAGTGTGTTCGGTATGGTAAGTGAATGCTCTCAGGTAAAGCTGCCAGTGTGTTCGGTATGGTAAGTGGATACGCTCAGGTAAAGCTGCCAGTGTGTTCGGTATGGTAAGTGGATGCTCTCAGGTAAAGCTGCCAGTGTGTTCGGTATGGTAAGTGGATGCTCTCAGGTAAAGCTGTCAGTGTGTTCGGTATGGTAAGTGAATGCTCTCAGGTAAAGCTGCCAGTGTGTTCGGTATGGTAAGTGGATACGCTCAGGTAAAGCTGCCAGTGTGTTCGGTATGGTAAGTGGATGCTCTCAGGTAAAGCTGCCAGTGTGTTCGGTATGGTAAGTGGATGCTCTCAGGTAAAGCTGTCAGTGTGTTCGGTATGGTAAGTGAATGCTCTCAGGTAAAGCTCTCAGTGTGTTCGGTATGGTAAGTGGATGCTCTCAGGTAAAGCTGTCAGTGTGTTCGGTATGGTAAGTGGATGCTCTCAGGTAAAGCTGTCAGTGTGTTCGGTATGGTAAGTGAATGCTCTCAGGTAAAGCTGCCAGTGTGTTCGGTATGGTAAGTGGATACGCTCAGGTAAAGCTGCCAGTGTGTTCGGTATGGTAAGTGGATGCTCTCAGGTAAAGCTGCCAGTGTGTTCGGTATGGTAAGTGGATGCTCTCAGGTAAAGCTGTCAGTGTGTTCGGTATGGTAAGTGAATGCTCTCAGGTAAAGCTCTCAGTGTGTTCGGTATGGTAAGTGAATGCTCTCAGGTAAAGCTGCCAGTGTGTTCAGTATGGTAAGTGGATGCGCTCAGGTAAACAAGAATGTTATTCACATAAGTTGAGGTCAGACTGGTGTTATCATCAAGTCTGATAAAGAGGCATACAGAGGTAATTAAACCTATCTCCGTTCAGGCGTTGTTTTCCCCACCTTTTCTGTGTATGTTACAGGGGAAAACAAGGGTGCATATTATACACAGGCACTCTTGTTTTCTCCTAAAATCTTGGGTATAATATGTACCTGCGTATTATACACAGGTGCGTTTTATACCTGAAGTTTTACGGTAATACATTTTCCATATATAATTTGAAAGTTACCAATGGGAATCAGACCTAAAAAGATGGATAGCAAAAGTGCTGAAAATGTGTCCGGCCAGCAGGGTACAAAAAAATCCCCCAAACCTATGGCGCTGAAAGGGTTACATAAAATGGAAGATTATCAACTTTTTCTTGGAATCTGAGGATGTGGGAAAGAAGAAAAGAGGTGTAGTTAGCTTTAATTTCATGATGAATTGTTTCAATCTTACAGCCTCACTCCCCCAGACACACACACAAGCACATACTCGCTCAAACACAGAAGCACACTTGCAGATGCACACACACACAGCCTCCGTCACACATGGATCCTCTGACAGTCATAATCTCTCTTTCTATATATATATATATATATATATCAAAGTGAATCTGGTTAGTTGTCGGGGGTGTGGCTGGAAATAGCTGATTGGTTGAGGAGGAGGCAACGCTTCTCTGCAACGTTACCCAGTGGCTTAGGAGGAGACTCCTTAGTCAAAAAAAAAGTCAGACGTCTTGTTGGGCCATCAGGTCCCCTTCTGATGCCCCCAGCTACTGATCTCCCAGCTAACACAGGGGAGCAAAAGAGCGCCCATGATTCCATTCTACCCCGAGCCACCGGTGGGAAAACCTCTCAGGCTTTCCCTCACTAATGTGAGAGGGTTTGCTGATCCCGCCCATTCCTGTCTGGGATCTCTTGCTCCCCTGCATCGCCTCTATTTGGGGATCAGTAGCTGAGGCATCAGAAGGGATCCTGATGCCCCACCACTGACTTTTAATACAATTTAAGAAAAAAACAAACCAAAAAAACCTATGGTTCACAGCACAGGCAAAGCCATGCCACACACCTGCTAGCCTCTCTCTCTCTCTATATATATATAAAAGGCTAGGTCCCTTTTAGAAGATCTACCTGGGGTTCGGTGGCAGACACCCTGGGGCAGGCTTTCTGTCACTCGGCAGTGACTGGGGCAGCATTCTGAAAATGAATGTTGGCAAAGGTTATAGACCACACACACACACACCACATAAAACATTTATGCCCCACTGCCCTGACATCTGTGGCAGGTAAGGGGTTAAGAGTGACATCTGTGGCATGCAGGGGGTTAAACTGTACACACACATGCAGTGCTGAGCTGTTCGTCTATCCACCTGACTGACAGCCTCTCAGATGTCTCTAATAACCAAGTTACGTTCAGTCCGGAGACAAATCGGAGAGGCTCTTGGTCTGGTGGATACTGACTGCACCATGGGGAAATGCAAACAAAAAGGCATGTATCTGTGCACGTTAACCCTTTGAGTGCCATAGGGGGTAAGGCATCTGGCACTCAAAGGGTTAATTCCCTGCATGCCATAGATGCCTCTCTTTATTCTCATGAATGCCACAGACATCGGTGAAACGAGTTTCTTCTCTCACTGGCATCTCATTGCTCCTTTTGCTAGTACAGAACAGATGGGGAAGTCTTTTACTCACCTGACACGACAGGAACACAATGGGTACACCTAGCTAGTATGGATACGCGCCTCCTCGTCACCATCAAGTTCCTGCTGCTTCCCGCTGCGCAGTGCAAGCCAACAAGCCTCCTACTTACTCTGCCTGAGCTGGTGGCCAATAAACGTTATAAGCAGTTGTCTTTAGGAACACTGACACCAACAAAATGAGATGGTGGATATAACTTTAAATAGTATAGAGTTACAGTTATTGCATGCAACCATTAATTATTCTTATGTTATAGCCAGAAAATATTTTTCCAAAACTTGCTTTTTAACATGTGTAAATTGTGTTATCCATACAGCACTTACTTGGCCTGTGCAGTCTGTATTGAGACATAAGAGCTAATTGACTGTGATTAGTGCAGGCTGCTCCTCCTCCCATCTCCTTGGGTACTAGCTCTCTCGCTGCACCCAGGTGCTTTTACAATTAGGGAAAGTATAAATACTTCTCATTTCCCTCACAACGGTTTTTCTGTGCTTTTGGCCACAAACATATAACCAAATCCTGTTTATTATCTGTAGTAAAGGTTATTTGTAGGTAAAAGTAAAATGCATTTATAGGTAAAAGTTAAGATATGATGCTCAGACTTTTATTCTGTAGCCAAAATATAGTTTCTGTTGCTCTACTAACAACACATATATATGTAACTACCTATACTGACAAGGGTTTGCCCGTGCAGGTAACACAACAACTTAAATAAATAAAACAGTTCCATGCAGTTGTATGTGTGACTAAATAAACACAGAATGTTTAACCCCTTAACGACCCTTGACGGTCATAGTACGTCAAGGGTCGATTTGACTTAACGACCGATGACATACTATGACCGTCATCGAGTTCCGGGCTCCCCCCGCGGGTGCACGCCGTTCGGGGAGTCCGGAACGCAACGGAGCAATAAAAAAAAATTGCTCCGTGGTCGTTAACTCACTTCCGCTTCCAGATTCCCCTGTCGTTAAGGGGTTAATCAAGGAAGTGTGTTATGAAGACAGACACTAAATCTTAAACAGGAGTAGCCATTTTGTGTGTTATCCACTGCACTGGAACCCAATGCATTGGATACATGTCTGGCACTAATTGGGTTAAAAAGTAAAAGAAACTAGGCAATGTTTTTAATGACTGGCTTATTGAATTTTCAGTTCTCAGCTCTTTCACCTTCAAAAATTTGTGCAATGCATTGAAAAACACTGCATTACACAACTCTCCATCAGTGAGCGTGTGGGTGAGCTCGTATGTGAGCAAGAGCATGTTAGTGTGTGTGAGCAAGAGCATATATTAGTGTTTATGAGTGTGTGTGTGACTTTTGCATACAGTGTTTTGTGCATAGCATTTTGAGTGTCTTTTTCAGTATAGCATATTGTGCATAGAATTTTTCTTATTTGCGTGTAGCATTTTGCATATAGTATATTGTGTATATAGCGTTTTGTGGTTTTCATATAGGATTTTGCATATAGCTTTTGCTCATAGTGTTTTGAGTTTTATGTATTGTGTTTATGTGTGTGTGTGTATGTGTATTGTGTGTGTATATTGTGTTTGGGTGTGTATGTATATCGAGTGTGTCTATATGTGTATTGCGTGTGTGTATACTGTGTATGTGTATTGCATGTGTGTATCGAGTGTGTATGTGTATAGAAGGCCCCAAATTCCTTGCAGAGACTTTCACAGGAGAGTCCGGGAGAGGAGGAGGATCTTCGCCCCCATGAATGGATTTATGGGCATGGGTATCCGGAGGGGGGTTCTTGCCCCCCCTATAATTACCCCCTCCATATAAACAAAGGGGCTGGATGGACTGGCCTGGGAGTCATAAAATTTCTTTGCCATCCCCCCGCAAACATTTCTACGGACACCCCTGGGAGCAGCAGTATAGAGGAGATCTGAATAACTCCTCCTTACTGCTGCCCATGGGTGTGTTTGCCAGTCACCTAGAAGTCTTCATTTATATACATAGATTATTTGAACACTATTGATAAGCAAGACAGATTTTTGTGTATTTTTAGGTATGTATTTTGGGAGGGTTTTGGCTTCTCCCACCTCCTTGGTTGGCAGCTCCCCTCACACTGGTACCTTTTCAGTTAGAAAAGGTATAAATACCTTCGTCTTTTCCCTCATCATTGTTTTGCTCACAGAGAAAAGACAGTATCACTGCATTTTAATATCATTATATAAATACATGTTCACTTCAGATTTGAGGTTCTTAGGGACTTGCCCAGTCGAGGTGCTTTGACGTTCGGGAACAAGCTACATGTGCTTTTGGCCACAAACATGTGAATACATCCTCACTGTTTATTACCTGTAGTAAGTCATGGGCTATTAAAGGGATAGTAATACTTAGTTTTAAGTTTATTTTGGTAGGAATAAAAAAAACATGCACAAATATGCAAACCAAGCACACTTTGTAGACCGTTCCGATGAAGTATTGATGTTTAGATCGCACATTTTCGACTCTGCTGAAGAGCCTCCATCAGGTCAAATGACCGGATTCTGCAGCTGTCAGCTAGAGCGCTGACTCCTCTCATGAGGCAACTTTATGTATATCTCTCAAACCATAGAGGTTTGAGAGATAAGCTTTACATCTTTACAATAAATAAACTTAGAACTAAGTATTACTATCCCTTTAATTGGTAAAACTTTGGATCTGATGAACGTTCTCTACTATTTATCTCTAGCATTTGATGGTCTTGAGCCACTTCAGCCATTATCTAGAAATGCCCCTGCTTTAAACCAAACGAAGACATGCGCAACATTAGATCTGAGGAGCTTGTAGGAAAATTGAAATTATAGTCTAACAGCTGGAAGGCCACATGTTAACCACCCCGGTACAGACATTTGCTCAACAGCATAAAACAATCTTTATTTTTGGGGTGTTAAAACTTTGTCTCTCTCTGATCTGATAGGGGCAATGGGATAGGGTAGTGTGAGCTAACCCCTTCTCTTTTTGCCCTTGAAATGCTTATTGTTATTTTTCTACAAACAGCTATTTGTGCATGTAGGAAATAAATCCTACTTTTATTTGGATCATACTATGGAATTTGGATCATACTATGGAATTTCAGAAGTAGGTTATTGAACACATTTATTTAATTTTGCATTCTACATCAGCTCTTGTGCACAGCCTACTGGATGCAAAGTGTACTACATGTGAGAAGTCTAATCCCTTTGATTCCTGCCACGAAAGCACAGTAAAATCCAAAAGCACAAGGCTATGAACTTGGAAAGTACAATACAAGACTTGAATTTTAAGTGGTCAAATAAGGATTATTTTCACCCCATTATCCCTTCTCAATTGACTGTCACTTCATTTTTTCTCCCTAACATAAAACTACAATTCTCATAAATATAAAATAAAACAATTTTTTTTTAAAATATTTTTTTGATACAAAAATAATACGCACAAAATCAAAATAAACAACAAAAATTTTAATTCACACAAAAACAAAATCTGCTATAGATACAACGTGTTTACACAGAGGTGCTGAATAAAGAATAAGTAGTAGGAACTCAGGACTTCTCACGGACTGTCTGCAAAGTGCTCCAACAATAACTCCATTCTGAGTACGACACTGATGAAAATGTATAGAGCAGCACTGAAAAGCTTCTAATGCAGCACCACGGCTTATGTTTTGAGACGTCTCTACCACTTGTTGGGTTAACTGGATAGTAACGCTTCATGGTAACAATATACATAGGGATTATTCTCAGAAGTAAAACAAGGGTACTCCCAGTGCTGAGAGCTGTTTAAAGGAGCAGTAAACTTTTTTTATGAAAACGCATATTTTATAGAACATTTCCTGCTGAATAAAACAAGGTCACCCCTACCGCTGTCAGATGTTTTATTCAAAATTTATAGCAGTTTAAATAATCAGGAAGTGAATTTACTGTGTTTACTTCCTGGAAGTTCTAACTGACAGGAAGTGACAGGCAGTTTCTATCACATTCTATGGAGAACTGTATGTCTCTGACTTTTCTGACTTTCCTCTCCTTTAGAATCTAACAGGAAATCTAATTAGAATTTGACCACTAGAGGGCACTGCTACTGTAAAAAAAAACATTGGTTTAAACTGTAATAACTCTGGAAATATAAATCTCTCGGCAGTGGGAGTACCCTTATCTTACTCAACAGGAAAATCCCTATGATATATATTTTTTCATAAAAAAAGTTTACTGCTCCTTTAAGTAAATTGCATCTCAAACGATTTTTTTTAGGTGTAGTATCTCAATGGCCTGTTGCTACACCATCCTATGGACATTTATGGTCAACTGACCAGAGTTGTCCGTAGGATGGTGCAGCAACACTACAACATTTCAAGCCATTGAGATACAACTACAAAAAAATAAAGTTTGAGCCATAATAAAACACCTCTCAGTGGTAAGTGTACTCTTGTTTTACTCAGGAGGATAAACATTACAATACGTATATTTTTTACATATTATTAACCCTTTACTAAAGATATTTGGCCATTCAAGCACAAGCCAATCTAAAACAAGTTTTTCCCCCAAACCTCTAGTCTGATTCAACTTACAGGCCAAGACTTGTCACTCTCATGTGGTTATAAGGAAAGTATCACCTGGAAACAAGGACCTTATTTATTAAGCTAAAGGTGCAATTCCATAGCAAACCAACTGCACCATAGGTTTGAAATGAAAATTTGGCAAATTCTCATTGATTTAACTTGGGCTTTTAAACCTCTGAATGCTTTAAAGGTCTCCAAACTCTGTGGTATTCAAGGGATTAAAATTAATCAATGGGAATGTTAATTTTCTCCTCTTATGATGCAGTTAGTTTTCTCCAGAATTGCTCCTCGTTAGCTTGATAAACAAGGCCCCAAGTGTTTAATTAAAACAACTCACATGTTCTAATGTGGCCTGAAACACTAGAGCACAGTGTCACAGGTTATGCCATTTCGAGATATTCAGTGCACTAACAGGACACGCTAACTAGGGTGAAGGTGCCATGTTGCTCCACCTTTTTGTATGACAGATGCATTTGTTATCATACACTGGGCACTATGATGTTCGTTACTTTTTTATGGGGGATATGCGTTTGCTATTGTGTATTTTTTGTACTTTTTATACTAATTATTGATATTATTTGATTATTTTTTTTATAAATTTTTGAGAAGTTTGAGTGCTGGTTTGGATCATCTTTTTTCTCTCTTTTTTGAGTTTGAATTACTTTTTTTCAGAATTATTTCACAGGGTTCTTGGTTTGGCACCAAAACAGGGAGAAGGCAGATTTTGGGAAAAAAAACACAAGCACACTGAATGTCCACAAAAGCATCAGTGATGCAAATGGATGGAGTAACATGGATCCTTCCTTCCAGTGTAGAAGACTTAACTGGTGCAATGGCTGTCTGGAAAATGCACATACTAGAACTAAAGGACATGTATTATGTTTTAAAAACACTTGTTTAAAAGTGATCATTTCTTTTATTTTAAATTATTGGTACCTGAGCATAGGTTTGAAAACCATTATAAATGTGAGGATTGGGCAACACTTCTACTCAACCATCCAGCATAAACAATTCTACTTTCTCACTTTTACATTAACATATAACAATTAACTGTAATATATTGTAACAAACATGTAATCATGTTCCACGAACTGCATTAACAATACAGGTTTGGATATTTCCCTCTAATAACATGGATTTGAATATTTAGCTCTTTAGAGGTAGAATAGGGTATCTGAAAGCTCCAGACTTGGCTCCCTGTGAATACTCTGTCCCACAAGGAAGGTAAGTTTGTGGGCATACTGGCACGGTGCTGGCACACGGATCACTCCCTAGAGAGGGAAAGACAATATTAATGGTACATTTCTTCAACCTTTTATTTTTAAGTAAGTATTTTCCAAGTGATATATGGTAGACTCAACACTGAGTACTATAGAAATGTGTAAAGCATTTCAAAGCACACAACCTGTTAACCCTTTGAGTGCCAGAGGGGTTCGCAACGCATTACAGAGCAATGCGTTGAGTGCCCCTCTGGCACTCAAAGGGTTAAACTAGCATGCAAGAAACAAAACAAAAGGCCCGTTATGATACCTTTTAAAGTATCATCCACCAGGAGGAAGGACACATAAATGTTAACTAACTACAAAATAGTAACTCCTCCCTCACCTGTTACTCACTTTACCCTTTACACTCCATCTACTGGCCAGTTTACATATAGCGAAACGTAGGAAGGCAACATTACAAATACAGAGAGGTCAAGAATGTGTCCCTACTAAACAGAGAGGAAAAAGATTTATCTGAAAGTAACAAAAAAAATCAATTTTTTTCTCCTGCATCCAATGGAGGACACGGGGTTCATGGGGACATCTCAAAGCGGCGCCAAATCCACAGGGAGGGATAGAAAAAAACTGTGTGAGTAGCTGCGGCTTGCAGAACCTTGCTCTCGAAACACGCATCTACAGAAGCCAGCACTGGAACTGTGTAGACCTTTGTAAAAGTGTGCACAGAAAACTAGGTGGCAGAGCAGCAAAGCTGGGTTTAGCTGGTTTTAGAATATAAACTAGTTGTATATTCCATTTAGATAGTGAGGTTATGGATTTAAACATAGCATCCAAGACACAAAACCAAATAACGCTTATGGAAAGGTTCCTGCTCTTTGTCCAGATTAAGACCTAGAAAAGTTAATATCAACACAATTTCTTGTTGAATATTGGAAAAACGGGTTGGAAGTCGGAAATGTCTTCAGACTGCTGTATGACTGCCTTATCTTGATGAGCGATAGGAAGAAGAGAGGTGGACTGCTGAGGAGATCTACAGGACAGTTCGCTAAGCTACAAGACTATTAATGGAAGAATTATTTGTAAGCGGAATAATGGAGACAAAGGATGAAAAGGAGCAGCACTCTACACCAAAAAAACAAATGCAAGTCCCAAGAGGTATAAAAAACCCTCCCTTCACCCCACCTGTCCTTCCAACTACTGTCCATATTATCTCTTTCTCCTTGCATCTAAGATCCTGAATGACTTGTAGTCTCACACTCAATCTATTTCCTTAATTCCAGCTCTCTTCTTGACCCATTGCAGTCTGGACTCTGCTCCACTTGCTCAAAAAAATTAAAATAAAAAAAGCCCTGACAAATGTTACTAGTAACCTATACACAGCAAAGGTAAAACACCATTACAGTATACTAATCCTACTACACCTCACTGCTGCTTCTGACGCTTTTGATCACACTTTCCTACTGGACACGCTACAGAACCTTGGTATCTGTGACACAGCTCTAGAATGGATTGCCTCCTCTCTTGTTAACTCTTTGTGTTTCTTTTGCTAATACCTTCTCTTCCCCACTGACCTCTCAGTGGGCGTACCCCAGGGATCAATCCTTGGTAGTTCTTCTTTTTCTCTCTATACCTTCCCACATTGACCTTATTTCATCTCGTGGATTTAATTACCACAAGTCTACTTCTCTACTCCTGACCTCACACCTGCTGCACAGTCTCAAGTCACTCAATGTCTCAGTGGGATTTCATCATGGATGGCACATTGCTATCTAAAACTCAACAAGACTAAGATAGAACTTGTTGTATTTCCCCCTAGACCCTGCCTCCAACCTCTTTCTCATCATAGCTGACGATTCTACCATTCACTCCTTAACCAAAGCATGCTGCCTTGGTGTAAACTTGATTCTAACCTGACATTCTCCCCCATACTCAATCTATCATTAAACCCTGCAGCTTCGTTCTTACAAATATTGCCAAAATTAGGCCCTGTATGTCAACTACCTAAACCCTCAATCAGCACCTTTCTTCACTTCAGTCTGTTCTTAATTCAGCCACTAGAATAACTACCCTTGCTTCAAGATATCATCTTGAAATCACAATTTTGACTGCCCATAAGTTCTTGTATTTCAAGCAAAATCTTTCTCCTCTCCTTTAAGCCTTTTTCTTGTTTTGTACCATCTTACATTTCTGCTCTTATCTCTCGCTACACCCTTTCCCACAATCTGAATTCTGCTCAAGTTTACATTTTATCCATTACCTACACAACTTGAGCCATCTATTGTCTGAAAACATTTTAACAGTCTGCCCCTCAGCTTTGGAATGTACTTCCTACCACAGTTTGTCAGTCACCCACAGTCATCACTTTCATGCATCCCTTAAAAAAAACAAACTGGTCAAGGAGGCATCTGAGAAACAACATTCTGTTGTGCACACCAACATCAACATCAATGTAATTCTGCATTCCCTTACAAAAGCTTTGTACCTGCACTTATCATGTTATTCCTACTGTCTCTGTATGTTGTCAGTACTACTATTTAGATTGTAAGCTCTTTGGATTGGGGGGTACCCTTACTTGGTTCCATTTATCCCACAATAATAATGCAATGATCACAGTCTGATGCTCTTATACCTGTACTATTATTACTGTTTCTGTGTACATGTTTGGCACTATATAAATCAAGACACATTAAGATTAATTGTAACAGAATAACACCTTCTGAGTATGACACACCAATATGTGTGGAAGAAAGCACACATAATACGCATAAGAGGTTAACACTGCTTGAGTGGGTTATCTCCAAGTACTATGCATAAAACTAAGTTGTAAATTATTAAATGAAACCCACTCTGCTTATCCTAACAGGAGAGTAAACATCAGGACGCATTCCCTGGCATAATGATTCACAGCACTAAGGGTGAGTAAAGTAGTAACCCAGAGCCCAAGGGCATACTTTCCAACTTGGAAGAGGGCAGTTGGGAAGATAATGCAGGTATCTCACCGTACCCATGCTGAGCTATATCCTGATGGTTCACTGCTACCCAACACAAGCTTGTGGAAAAGGCAAGTCTTCCCCCAAAAGTCATCAACTGCTGAGGTTGTCAACTCCACTCTCAGCCCCCGTTAATTTATGGAAGGCTCATGACAGTGTCTGATTGGGTCAATGGGACAGTGCTCTGATACTGGAGTGAAATTATTCCTTCTCGTTAGCACCGGGGGGTAGTAACAGAGAGGGCATGAGATTGGGTACTCAGTGGGAATAACCGGTAAACACCCCAAAGTAGACATGTTCATTTCTTGTTCCATAGCAGATGCTAGTGATAAAGTGCTAAGCCTGCAGTGAATGGAGATTCCAGGACATCCCTGTCATTGTCAGCAACAACTCTATAATATATTCACTGAGAGCAATAAAAAGCATGTTCTAAAACTTAGTATAGTGCTAATAAGCCATTCACAATCAGAAGTGTAAGAAAATATGCGGCACAGCATAATATAGGCCTTTAATTACTGTATCCCTGATACAACACAGGACACAGTAGTCTGCACACAATAAAGGATAAAGTCATCTTCCCAGCTATCAGGCTGTGTACTGCACCTATTGAAGAGAAGCGGATGTGCTTATTACTGTGCAGGCAGTTCTTCCTAATGAGGGTGTACACCAGTTAGGTCCAAGGACCCCTTCTCACCAATTTAATATGTTGGGTAAGGACTGGGGCACAGTGGAGTAAATAGTGATTTAAAACCTAGACAGTCATCTCTGGTTATTTAAAAAAAATAAAATAAAAACATACCTTACTGCCTCCTTAGACACTTTAAAACTGGCCACTCCATAAGTGGGGTGTAGAGGGTAAAGTAGGGCAGAGGAGAGGTAAGAGTTACTGCTTTGCAGTTAGTTAGCTGTTTATGTGCCCTGCCTCTAGGTGGTGGATACATTACCCTATGGTCCCTGTGTCCTCACTGGACGCAAGAGAATAATAAGAGAAATTAATCCATGTGTTTTAGTGGCACAGTGTGGCACTTTACACTAATTTTCTGTAAAAGTATACTAATTAGTTCAAGGCCATACCTACATCTTGAAGTTTATTAGAAATGGCCCCAATGTGTGGGTTCCCTCTAGACTAATTCGTAGCACTGTGTGTGTGGTAATATTAGCCCAGCACATCAACTCAATAACGTGAAGTGCTGCAATGTGCCACCAACAAATCAAGGTTAAAACTCTCTAAAACTAGTTACATTTCAAACAAATGGCTAGGCAGTTTTCAGCTCTCTTTAAGATTAACTAAATGTATCTTAGCTTAATAGATCCACGTAAAGGAGCAGCAGTTTTGTGTTATATAGCTTTTCCTGCTGTATAAAACAAAGGGACACTCACTGCTGTCAGCTGTTTATTATAAGTTATAACAAATAATCAGGAAGTGAATTTACTGTGCGTTTACTTCCAACAACATGACTGCAGTTTCTATCACATCCTGTGGAGAACTGTTTGTCAGTGACTTCCCTCTCAAATAGAATGTAACATAATACCTAATTGGAATCTGACCACTAGAGGGCACTGTTAATGTAAAAAAAAACAAAACAAAAAAACCAACAACAAGAGTTTAAACAGTAATAACTATGGAAATAAGAATCTCTCAGCAGTGAGATTAGCCTTATTCTACTCAACAGGAAAAGTCCTACAATATATACTTTTCATAACAAAATTTGATAGCTTGTTTATATGAAACGTGTCACCTTGAATATGAGTGCAGTTTAGAAATCTTATTTCAAAACTACATGTTTTGCAAATTCACCATTTATGAGATTTTTAGCTCTGAAGTTAGTCCTTTTCAGTGCAGCACTGTATGCAAATTTAAAGGGATAGTAATGGATATTTTTAAGTATATTTAATATTATAGATATAAAAAAAAATAAATCCATTGATGGCAGTCCGATCTCTCAAACTTCTATAGTTAGAGAGATATAAGGTTTTAAAGTTCCCCCTCCCGCCCCTTTCATACACGTCAGCATCTAGCTCACAGAAGGAGATCCTGGTCCCGGGAATGGCCGGCGGCTCTTCAGCAGAGCCAAAATATCTTGATCTGAAAATAAATACTTAATTGGAACGGTCTACAAAGTGTGTCTGATTTGCAAGCGCACTTTCTAGACCGTTCCAATGAAGTATTTCTTTTTAGATTGTGCTATTTCGCTCTGCTTTAGGAGCTTTACTGCACTGAGACCGTAACCCTTTGAGTGCCAAAGGTGTATGCAACGCACTGGGTTAATTGGCATATAGTGCCTCATTCATAGCTCAGCATGCAGAAGTAAACGTATCAATATTTCCAAAACTTTGTATTTGCATATCTTTTGGCTCACAAAATATATAAGGAGCAATTCAATTATCTATAGAGGAAGAATTACGGAGCTGCACTTGGTTTGCCCCAAAACAGCAACACTTTTGTTAGTTCCACAGCCTTGATGAAGTCTTTTGAATCCAACTGATTAAGGGGGCAGTTTCCATTCGCAGGTGGATGCCACAGGGCATAATTAGCGAGACAAATGTGGAGCAATTCTCTGGTAAAACAACAGTGCCACATTTATCTAAGTAATAATTCCACTGATGACAATGAAGATTTTCTATGCTTAATCTGGTGCATTGGTTTTGGACCAGAATTGCTACACTTTCACTTGTATAAATATGCCCTTCTACCCCTTGCTCCTTTATTTTAAAATATATATTGTAAGGGGTACTCCCACTGCTGAAAGAAGCCTCATTTAAAATGTATTACCGCTCAAACTAGACCACTAGACACATTTTGGCTAACATCTGGCTCCAGAGAGTAGTTCTTCAAAGAAAGGTATATCAACAGTGCCACCTAGTGGTGACTTTTAATAAACTGAATTTTGATTTAAAGGTTATTAAAGCGGAACTTTCACCTACATTAAAGTTAAGTTTAATAGGCTGCAATGCAAATGTTAACATCTAATATCCTCTCTCTCTTTTTTTTTTAATTCTTACTGTTTATAGAGATATTGAGTCCATTCTTGGTACCTCCTGTCATCATCCGGATGGACCGGAAGTGTCCCGCAGCGCTTCCTAGGTCCTCCCACATGCCTGTCAATCCAGCCCACTCTCCTACTGACGTGTAGCTCTGACCTGGCGCTCTCTTGGTCCTATGAGCTTCCAGGTCAGAGAGAGACAGTGAGAGCGGTCTAGTAAAGCTAAACAGGGGCAGTACTTTAACCTCCCACTGCATTCCAAGTAACAGGAGAGCGATGCCAATCATAGTCTACTTCACAGACCTGCGCCATTCTCCCTCTCTGCTTCAGACACATTGAAAAAGTAACTTTTTACAATAAAGCAGGGATTTATACATATTTCATAGACCTTAGAGACATGACTAAACTGTATAGGGTTAATGAGATATAGGTGAAAATTCTGCTTTAAAAAAATAAGTAAACTTTATTCAGAAATACATTTTGTATGAAGATTCACCCAACAATGGGACATAATAAAACATTACTACACCTTTAAATTGTATCAACATTCTTGGACAATCACGTGACATGCATCTGCTCTTGCCTAATCAAAAATGTTAATTCTGGTACTGTTTTATGGCAGCGTTTTCACCTTTAAGCCTAATTGCTCCTCACTGTTAATATGCTGTTATGGTGAATATCTACGCATTCTATTGGTTACCTAATATTAGGGTGCATCAACTGTGGCCCTACGACCATCCCATCCAAAAAGGGGAGGGGTACACTGATCCTACAGACTGCTCTAAACAGAGCAGTATAACTACAGGGCAATAAGATGGCAAGCCTCTGAGTCTTCAAGATCTGACTCAGTGAGGTAACCTGAGGTTCTCCAGCTGCTAAGGACAGCACTCTGCAGTTCCTGGGAACTGTAATCTTTAGCAGCTAGAAGGCCTCAGGTTGCTTATCCCTGATCTTTGCACAAACACAACATTGGAACAACTCTGGTGCACACTAACTGGACCACAGGGGAGAAATACATATTAAAACATTTAAGTGCCAGAGAGGTATCCAATGCATTGTGTTGCAATGTGTTGGCTACCTCTCTGGCACTCAAAGGGTTAATTAAAAAACATCTCATTGATGTAAATGTGACTTTTAACCCGTTGAATGCCTGAGAGATCTCCAGTGCTTATTTAGAAAGTGCACTGACATGACTCTCCAGAACTCAAATTGTTAAACATCCCATTTTAGTTGTTCCCTTTTGTGCAGCTGGTTTGTCCCCAAATTGCTCCACTTTTGAAGAGTACATCAGCCTCAATATTTGATACAAATAAAAGATAATTAGGGCAATTTTATCCACTTGAAGACCAGAGGGGTGTACAATGCATATATTTGCAGATAAAATGCTCGATTAAGTTATTAACCACAATGGAATCCAGGCAGTAATTTGGAATCCTCCATGTTTCCTTCTCCTAGATCGTATGCACACAACACTCAATGTGTGAGGCCTGGGGGGATATGCACTAGGTTCAGTATAATGGTGAAGTGTTTTTGGTGATGCGGATAGTCTGCTGTTCACATGAACAGCTGATCTGCAGGATCTGTGTGTACATGAACCAGTTGAGAAGCAGAATAATGTATATTTTATAACCCGAGTGCCACAGGGGTGTGCAACACATTGAAGAACAATGCACTGAACATCCCTACTCAAAGCTTAAATGATTAAGGGAAGGAAACTGCTATTTCTACTCTCCATCAAACTGTCCTCTGTGGCACCAAAGAAAAACTATGAGAAGAGCTAAAAATCAGACTGGCTAATTTGGGTCTCTGAACTACAACACACATTTCTGAGGTATCATTACAGAGACGAGAAGGAAAAGACACCTTAGTGCAGCCTGCGCTATATATATATATCTATATATATATATCTATATATATATAAAACAATGTGCTCAAACTCAAAAAATACCGTGTAAGGTGAATAGAACAGTCTTATAATTACAGTAATAAGGCGCTAGCTGATATAGGTCAGTATATATATATATATATTTATGTGGCTCAGGGCTGCTGCTCCTTCTCTAGTGTCCACAGTCGCACCTCCTCAAGAGCGGTATTCTATTGAAATGTCGTTGCCTATATGGCGGCCATGAAAAGGGCAACTCGTTTAGGGGTCACCCTGACATGTAGACACACAGCCACTATAGCTGCTCCTGTTTCACAAACAAAATATTAGCGCAATTCTGGAGAAAAATGGCTTCAACACAGGGGGAAGATAAGACTCACATTTATTTAAATGGTACTTTTAACTCCCTGAAAGCAATGCTTTGCAGACCTCTCTAGCACTCAAGGGGTTAAATTCCTATTCCAGATCCTGTCAGTCCTGCCATTCTCAGTCTTGTTCCCCTCTCTATATATGTAAACTATGCATGTATATCAATAATATAATAAATATGTAAGTGTCCAATAGATACTGTATATCGTCACTTACAGAATAATCATGCAGTGCCTCTAGACTGCCACACTGTAGCACCACAGAACACACAGACGGTGTCCCCTTAATGGAGTGATAAAGCATTGCAAACAAAAAGTTAAATGTGCTCTTTCAAATAAAAACAAATACTGACAGAATTAAGAATTCACTGCACTGATCAGATTTACATAATCATCTCACTAGAAATGTACTTTGTGTATTCCTCAGTTTCTCTGATTTCAGTGAGGAGATAGTTTAAAATCCCTGCAAATAGTTGCTACTATAGAGAGAATTAGTGCTTGTACATCACACAACTGAGGGTATTATTATTAATTTTGAGATCGTTACATTTCAGGTAATTCTTTACTAAATTATTTTTATCATCAAGTTGCGGCAATTCAGTTTTTCTGCTACTGTGGGTATCATTATTCCTCTGGGCACCATCAGTGAAAATTGTTACTCATTGATTGATCCAGCATAAAATAAGTTTGGAAAACCGACAGAAACTGAGGGAAAATAATTAAAAATAAAGGCAATTTTTTCTCCAAAATACACAGAAACATGATCAATGTGTTAACCCAGCATGCAAGATGGGATGATATATCTATCATTCATACTGCTGTGCCACTAGACCCATTTTTTCATACTGTGAACAGTATGGTGAATTTCACTGACACCATCTGTACACTGGCGTATAGATTTTTATTCTATAGGTGAACTGGGTTTTAATTTTAAACCTAATCTTAACAAAGAACTCCTTATGAAAAGGGAGATTCTTGGGATTATTGCCACTGATAAAGGTGGAGGAGAAGTAGTGCCAAAGGTTTAGGACTATACCTGAGAGATTTTATATATTTCTACATAGTTTATTGGAGAGAGATATATGACAAAATTCTATTGTTACAGGCTTTTAACCCTTTGAGTGCCAGGGAGCTATCCAACACATTGCTCCCTGGCACTCAGTGGGTTAATTAGCAGTGGCACTGTTAACATTTCTAAGGACACTATATGGTTCCAATGATGTTATTTTCACGTGACCAGGAGATGTTTTATGTAGACTTTATGTCCACACTGTTTAGACCCTGGAGAGGTTGCCAGGCCATACCTCTGGATTTGTTACTGGTCAAGAACAGGTAGTTGACAGTCAAGCAGATTAAAGCTGTGGCTAGGTAACAAGCGTGTGGCTGGTCTCCAATACAGGAGAAATATCAGTGTGAAATCATCTTGCCCCTTATGCACCGGAACACCAAAAGGTCTTTTACCTAGATATGAGCAAAACTTGAGGCCACATTAGCCTCTTACTTGTGAGTGGGATGATTGTGTCTGTAAATTTTGCACATTTTATTAAACGGTATAACGTTACAGGAGTGCTCTTGTCTCATTTTCTTGCTTTTGAAGAATAGTCCGCGCCAGGGACCTGGAAAGAGTTGTCATTGATAGGAACCCCCAAGTCTTCAAACGTCAAACACTATAGTAGCTCCGTTTCACAAAGAAAAAAATAGCGTAATTACTGTGGTTAATAAATCGATTATAACATGCTCATATTGTGCGTTCTGCAGTGCTACAATGTGGCGATCTGGAGGCACTGCAAGGAGAATGGCAGGACTGAGAGTGTCTTAAATAGGAATTTAACCCCAAGTGCTAGAGAGGTCTCCAACACATTGCAAAGCGTTAAATAAGTGGGAGTTGAAGCCATTTTTCTCCAGAATTGCACTAATATTTTGTTTGTGAAACAGGAGCAATTATAATGGCCGTGCGTCTACATGTCAGGGTGACCCCTAAGCAGGCAACATTTTAATGATGCAGGTGATGAGGGCGACATTCTGATGTTGCCCTTTTGATGCAGGCGACATTCAATAGTAATGACATTTCAATAGTAAACCCACAAGAGCCATCTAGCACAGAGAAAAATAGAAGAGCGCAATACCATCTGAGAGCAGCATATGTAAGTGATAGAGCTCCTATTTGTTGTGAGTGGAAAGCCTTAATCGAATAGGTCTGGATGTAGGTAGCCTGACCACAGATAGGCACAATGGGAACCACTTGTCAAAATATTATTAAAACGGAGATCGAATACAATATAACAGTAGATGTATAGATATTCCCTACGTGTTTCATGAGACACTTCATCAGGGGAATTACCACCTAATTAGTATCATTGCTTTAAATAGTATTTCCTTAATAGTCAATTAAGAGCTCTAACCCAAACCTCGCTCTCATGTGAACAGCATAGGCAAATGTAATGTGGGCACACAAAGCTCAAATCAACTCATCCCCGGGCCAGTATCAAAGGAGTTAACCTAAAATGTAAATGCAAAGGATGGTTCAGTGCAATAATCTTAGACAGAATCTCTTGCAACCAGTTAAATGCCCTCTATTTTAATAACTAATAAAAAATGGTAAAAAAATATCATGAATATTAATATATTAAAATATATGCTAAAATAGATATAGAGATCATGTCAAATAATGAAAAGAAAAAAAAGGGAAAAAAAGGACAGGAAACCTATATCTAGGATCTATGTCTTACCAGAATAAATTCCCTTCCCATTTTGAGTTCCATCTTTAGGAAGGAGGTTAGCAGAAATCAATAGCTATGAGCAGACAGTTGCCATTATCCCAAATGGATCCAAAATATACCATTTGGGCAAGTTCATCATCTACAGTAACCATGAGGATTTTGTGAAGGAAGGTGAAATTCTGAAGAGTCAGTTCTTGGAGAGAAGTCATTCTGCTACTGTTGTTGAGGAGGCAATGTGCAGAGCTTCACAACTGGACAGAAAGCAGTTGATTACTTCCAAGCTTAAGATGCCACCCAAAAGTAGACCCCCTAATATCATTACATAATACAGTCGTCAGCGGGCAGCATCTCCAATATCGTTTTTAAACATTGGAGCATTCTTTTACATGATCCTTTATTGGAAGATGTAATTGGGGAGGAAAGCCAAATTTTATTTCTGGATTCTCCTGTTCACCCTTCTGGCGTGTTTGGTTTTTCCGTTTGCACCTATTTTGATCTGCCTCTGTCAGGATTCTCCTGTTCACCCTTCTGGTCTGTTACTTTCCATTTGCACCTATTTTTGTCTGTCTCCCACTGCATCACTTCCTCCTCTCCTGGGATTCCTTTTGGTCAGCTAGGGTTTATAGCCTTAGTTTTGACTATTCTTCTACTTGATTCCATCCACGCCATCTGGTATGTTTGTATCTTGGGCCTCAGGGCCCGGGAAGTATTTATTGTACTCACTATATTACCTGTATATCTATGTTTCCTCTGACCCAGGCGACAGGCGCTATTATTGTATTCTCCTACAAGCCCCTATAGTTATATTTGATTTGGGCCTCCGCATCTGCCTAGGTGGCCCCTGGCCGACTCAGCTCGACAATGTGTTTTCACTGCAGGGCAAGTCGAAGCCGGGTGTGCCACATCTCTCAGTGGTCCCATCTCTTAGAGTTCAGGGATGCTCTACTATAGCTGTGGTCCTGGCCTAGGTGTCAGAGATAGCAGGGGTGGATATATTTATCCTCCTTGTCGATATGTTACCTTATCTTTGTTGCCCTATATTCCTTTGGGTGCTTATGGTGTAGGAGTCGTACTAGTATTAGTCGATCACGTCGTGGCAGTAGGAGTCCGCTTTACTCTATCTCTGGGGTTATTACAGTTTTGTCAATACTGGTCGTATTTGGTTCAAACGTGGTTGGAAGTCCTTCACACATGTCATTGACGTCCTACTCCATCTCCTTCTTCATTGTTTGGCAAGAGATATTCCTTACGTGTTTTGGGCGAACCTTAAGCAGTCCTAGCCTGCTACATTTATAGGGCTAGTCTCTACTGCCCTATGATCGAAACTTATAAGCAGTCCCAGCCTGCTGGCGAACGTTAAGCAGTCTCAGCCTGCTATCTTGGGCAGATCCTTTTTGGTTGAGTGTGAGCTTAGAGGGTCTGCATCTGGGGTCCTCTCTAGTCTTTGTCCGAGACCAACACCAGTGTGTATCTGCTCCCATCCTGGTCAGGGTCCCAGCTCAACTGGGATCGGACATCTGGCTTTGCGGCCAACACCTTTATCTGGTTTTGGCCGAAGCAAGGGAGAGGTGCCACCATCAAAGTTCCCAAACTACTCTCCACAGCTCCACTCTCCATCTATGCTAGGTCTGGACATTTGGAGACCTGGATACTGATCCCTGACATATATACAGACAGTCCAAAAGCAAACGTAGACACACAGCCCCAAGTCATCCCAAAGCACCAACAAAGAAGAAAAATCAGGGTATTTTTGATTCATCTAATCCTGTGGGGAACCTGAAAATGTCTAAATGAAAAATATTTTAACTGAGCCTTCATTGTTAATAAAGCTACTGAATTTGAAAGCCACATCAATCAGATTCAATTTCTTATCACTTGTGAAACCACATTTGTTATTTATCTTATTCATTGTGGATGTGGTGTACAATACATTGGCTGAACAATAATGTCTCTGAGGGAGAGTGCTTGAGAGCGCAGGCGTCTTATCAGTAAGCACATTCCTAGTACTGATGACAATCGATACACCAAACTGTGCAAGAGAGAAGCGTTTTGAATGTTTCAGTTACAGACTCTGTGTGGACTAAATGAAGAGCTGGAAGTCAGTAATTTTCTCCCAGTTTTTTATACACATTTTTTATATAAGTTTTCCACTTATTTGTATAATATATACATATTTATTTTTTATTAGAGTTTGCTCCTTTGGCATCTTATGTTGGATCTGCAACAGTTTCCTGTCCTTTTTTCTCTTTTCCATTATTTGACATAATTTATACTCCACAGAAGACAAACACACCCGGGGCAGATATTCATATCACCTTCATAGTGCCAGTCTAGAGATACGGGGGGGGGGGGGGAGTGACACACACTCTCTCACTCATAGTGGCTTCAGCCGGACCTGCTATACAGCCACTTTAGGGAACCTACAGCACCGGTGGGGGGGTTGGGGCACACATCCTGGCACTCAAAGGGTTATGAAAGGCCATCGTTTTTCAATTATCTGATATATTTCATCATTTGGCCAACACACACAGTGCTGCTTAACCATTTCACTGCCAAAGGGGTACACAACGCTTTGCAAATGAAAGGGTTAAAGCATGGGGGCATGATTCCTTAAACGAGTTGGAGGCCATGGTCCCGTGAGACACCTTACACTGGCAGTATCAGTACTGGAATAACTATTAGGGAAACCCCTTCCCATCAGCTCTACCTCTGCTCTGGTCCAAGATCTGATCCACAGGACTGGGCTGGAAAGTTGAACCTCCAGTGTGTTTCCTCCTCTACAAGTGAATAAACCTTCATCCAGAGTGGTAACTATTCTGCCCACTTAACCCTCTGACTGCCAGAGGGGTAAGCAACACATTGATTAGCAATGCATTGAGTACACCTATGGCACTCAAAGGGTTAACATAATTCACATCAGAGAGCCTGGCAGCTCGCACCGACAGACACGTCCTCTGCACCCTTCCTGTGTAACACACATGTCCTATTTGTCTCACACGTGGTAAACTGTCCCTGTGTACGCGTGTTGCAATATATAACCCTTTGAGTGCCAGAGGAGAACGCAATGCATTGCTATGCGTACCTCTCTGGCACTCAAAGGGTTAAAATATGTATAATCTATATATCACATCAAACCATGCCAATTGGCAGATATTGTTGGTTACAAACATGGCAGTGCTACACAACTGTTGACTAACCAGGGCATGGAGGCTCTTTCTAAAGCCACGCAGCTACTCCAAGCATGTAGACTGAGCAAGGTGATCCTGAGCTGCTTTATGAACATGGTGGAGTGGAAGTAACTCCTACCTGATGTGATCCTGTTTTTCTTGTTTATATGTAAAAGAAGGCACTCATGTGACAAAAACTGTCCGTCCTCTCCATTTTGAAAAATATGTTACATAAAATAATTGTACTGGAAACAATTAAAATAACATTGTTATTTTTATTACACTTTGTTACACATAACAGTTGAGGAGCTTTGCTAATACTGTCCCCATAATCGTGTGTATAAATACAGAATATATACTTGAATTACTCAATAGTCACTAAGTCAGAGCAGTGATTTATGTAAATTTTCATTTATCTTGGAAACAATGGTCAGAAAAATCTGTAATGTACATTAGGGATCGAATATTCATCTGGTAAAACACTTGAGTATGGATATTGAAACCAAAGTGGTTCGCGTAGTAATAGATTTACCCGGTTACTGTTACTCAATCACTGATACCATATTTGTTGAACCAATAGTCAAGTAACAATTTTGGTCTCTTATATAGAACCAGCATATGGAGGCCCTTATGTTACCAGGCCAACTATATAGTCCATATTAGGAGGCAGAATTTATATGCAGGGGTCAAACTCCAGATCTGCAGTGAGGGCTTTCCAAATATACAATACCATGTAACCAAATGACACAGCTGAAAAATTACTGATAGATTACAGTATGTGCACAAAGGTGCAAAGGATGCTGGATACAGTGTCTAACAACTGCATAGATTGGTCAACGTGTACTCCACCAACACTGGAGGGCTTTATATTAAGTGGCCCTGTTATAAAGTCCACAAGATGAGGCATAAGGTGTATGCAGGTTCTGCAGTGCTTTGGATAACGAGGCAGAAAAAAGTGTGTGTGTGGGGCTAAGCACGTGTATGTGCATCTTACATAACGACACTCCTTGTTACTCTGTGTATGGGTATATACATGACTTACTCACAATGAGTGTGTAATTACTAATGTTGTGTCTTTGTATATGTATATGCTTTACTGCCTGTGTATGATTCCACTTAGTGTATAATTACTGACTCTGTGTGTGTGTGTGTGTGTATAAATCACTTACTGTCTGTGTATAACTTACATTGAGTGTATAATTACTAATGTTGTGTGTTTGTATATGTATATGCTTTACTCCCTGTGTATGATTCCACTTAGTGTATAATTACTGACTCTGTGTGTGTGTGTATATAAATCACTTACTGTCTGTGTATGACTTACATTGAGTGTATAATTACTGACTGTGTGTGTGTGTGTGTATAAATCACTTACTGTCTGTGTATGACTTACATTGAGTGTATAATTACTGACTGTGTGTGTGTGCATGTGTGTGTGTATATAAATTACTTGCTGTCTGTGTATGACTTACATTGAGTGTATAATTACTGACTGTGTGTGTGTGTGTGTATAAATCACTTACTGTCTGTGTATGACTTACATTGAGTGTATAATTACTGACTGTGTGTGTGTGTGTGTGTGTGTATAAATCACTTACTGTCTGTGTATGACTTACATTGAGTGTATAATTACTGACTGTGTGTGTGTGCATGTGTGTGTGTATATAAATTACTTACTGTCTGTGTATGACTTACATTGAGTGTATAATTACTGACTGTGTGTGTGTGTGTGTGTGTGTATAAATCACTTACTGTCTGTGTATGACTTACATTGAGTGTATAATTACTGACTGTGTGTGTGTGTGTGTATAAATCACTTACTGTCTGTGTATGACTTACATTGAGTGTATAATTACTGACTGTGTGTGTGTGTGTGTGTGTGTATAAATCACTTACTGTGTATGACTTACATTGAGTGTATAATTACTGACTGTGTGTGTGTGTGTATAAATCACTTACTGTCTGTGTATGACTTACACTGAGTGTATAATTACTGACTGTGTGTGTGTGTGTGTGTGTGTGTGTGTGTGTATAAATCACTTACTGTCTGTGTATGACTTACATTGAGTGTATAATTACTGACTGTATGTCAGTGCGCTATCTATCTATCTATCTATCTATCTATCTATATCTATCTATATCTATCTATATACACAAACACACAAACAAATTCATACACGGTCCACACCATGCTCTGATCGCTAGTTTTAATATACTTATATTCACTATATATTATTTTATTTGATACCATTTGTTTATTAATTATTAACAGAGGGATTCCCTCTCACTGTACCATCCTCTGCATTTACATTCGGTTTCAGGATAACTCTTTGGTACTGGACACAGGATGCATTGATTTTGATAGCTCCATCTGCCCACATTATGACTGCCTACACTGTTGACATGAGAGTGAGGCTTGGTTGCACTCGTGGTCATGCACAATGGAGATGAATGGGAACGCCGACTGTTGTGAGAGGTATGTTACAGCCTACTAGGTTGCAAGCTCTTAATTGATTATTAAGGAAATACTATTTAAAGCAATGATACTAATTTGGTGGTAATTCCCCTGTTGAAATGAGTGTTTCAAGAAAAGCATAGGAAATAGCTATACAACTGCTGTTATATTGTATTTGATCTCGTTTTAATAAACTTTTGACAAGTGGTTCCCATTGTGCCTGTCTATGATGAGACTACCTACATCCAGACCTATTCGATTAAGGTTTTCCTTTTTCTGGCTTTTGGTAAGTGGGTTAGAATCTGCTCCTGGGTAGCTGGAGTTCCCAGACGGTATTACCCTTAGGGGGGCTGCTTTGCCCTTTATGTTTTTTATATCTCCTAAGATTTTTTTTTCAAAGAGTTTGAAGATACGCAAGAATTCTATGTTGACCCCCTGTGCACGTTTGGAGTATCCCCACCCCCTGACAAGATATATGGTCCAGGCTTTATATACATGTCACGGTTTGTTATGACTCTCCGACGCAGAGTTAAGATAAAAACACAACTTTATTGAAAAGTTTAAAGGGATACCCTCGCGGGTTAGCATACACATGTAACATATATCTTCAATATATTGACATAGCGAGTAGTGGTATAAGAATATAAGACAGGCTCTACCGGCCTTGCCAATACCGGGTAAGCAACCTTAGACTGGCAATGGATGGAATAGGTTCTACCGGCCTTACCAATATACTGGGCAAGGCAGCCTGGGAGGCAGCAACCGAGGAGTAGGAGGCTCTACCGGCATTGCCAATATACCGGGCAAGGCAGCCTTGAGACTGGCACAATGAGGAATGAGGCTCTACCGGCCCTGTCAATATACCGGGCAAGGCAGCCTTGAGACTGGCACAATGAGGAATGAGGCTCTACCGGCCCTGCCAATATACCAGGCAAGGCAGCCTTGAGACTGGTACAATGAGAACGGAGGCTCTATCGGCATTGCCAATAGGTAAGGCAACCTAGACTGGCACAAGATGAAATAGGTTTTACCGGCCTTACCAATATACCGGGCAAGGCAGCTTGAAGGCTGCAAGTACTGGAACACAGACAGGAATGACCTCAGCGACTGACATAAGGTGTTGCTAGCCAGTCACTATGATGGACCAACAGAGGGCAGCTGGGTGTAAGATGTAGAGGACCCAGAAATAGTGGAGCGAACCAGTACCCGCGCACTGGAGTTACACAATCTCACCAGTGCTGTAAAGAACACAGCTAGCAACTGGTTAACATTGAGCGAACCAGTACCCGCGTACTGGAGTTAGACAATCTATACCGGTGCTGTAAGGAACGCAGCAAGCAGCCGGTTAACATGGAGCGAACCAGTACCCGCGTACTGGAGTAAGACAATCTCTACCGGTGCTATAAGGGACGCAGCAAGCAGCCGGTTAACAAGGAGTGAACCAGTACCCGCGTACTGGAGTTAGACAATCTCTACCAGTGCTGTAAGGAACGCAACAAGCAGCCGGTTAACATGCAGCGAACCAGTACCCGCGTACTGGAGTAACATAAACAAGGTGAATGAAAATGTCGCCCAAGGCGGATGGAGGAAGGAGACAATCTGCAGACATCCAAGAGCAGGAACACAGCCGGTACAGGACAGGAAGCAGGAATGGCAGCAGGAACAGCAGCAGGAACAGCAACCCCAACCAGACCAGGAACGGAAGCTGGAACCGAGGAAGCTGTCAGACAGGAACTCAGGATCACTGGAGAGCGAAGATAGTAGATGGCCCAGGAAGCTCAGGAACACAGTGCAGGTGCAGGCGACAGAGACACCACGAAAGGGCAACCAAAGGGTGCCCAAGCCCAGTCTAAATAGGCAATTATGGGCGGGTTGAAAGCAGACAGCCAATGGAGAGCCATTCAGGTAACTGACAGGAAAGGCAGCAAATCACGGGCACCGTGATAATACATCATTGTTCCTGTGAGTATAAGTACAAGAAATAGGAGCTCTATCACTAACAGATGCCACTCTCAGATGATACTGCTCTCTTCTATTTTCTTAGTATATCAGCCTCAGAATATTTTTTTTCAGACCTATACAATGCAGTGCATTACAGTCCTTCCAGCAGCAGGGGTCACCACAGCCCAACACACTAAACGTACAACCTGCTGTATAAAGATTATATATCTGTGCTCATTTCTTGTTAACAAGATCTCTTACCATGTTTTTAAAATGAAAAATGTCATGCTGTAAGTATATTTGCAAGGTCTTAATATGAACCTGCACAAAACATCCACATTAAACACATAAAATCTCACAAAGTGGTCCCTGGATAATCTGCCAATCTATGCATACTAAGGAATCTCAATCCTACTGCTGCTGTGTGTGTTAAATGGAGAGTAATACATAAAATGTAAAAAAAATATATGTTGTAGGCTTTATCCCCCTGAGTAAAACAAGAGTACTCCTACTACTGAGAGATATTTTATAAAAAAAAATGGTAACCGTTCAAACTTGAATTTTTTTTAGGTGCAATATCACAGTGGGCTGAAAATGTACAGTGACGCTGTTGCTACACCATCCTATGGACAGCTCTGGTCCCGGGACCATAAATCTCGATAGGACGGTGTAGCAACAGCGCCACTGTAAATTTTCAGGCCACTGTGATATTGCACATAAAAAATTCAAGTTTGAGCTGTTATAATTTTTAATAAAATATCTCTCAGCAGTGAGAGTACCCTTGTTTTATTCCGGGACATAAACCCTACAACATATATTTTATTGCATCTTAAGTATTACTATCCCTTTAATTGCACTGTCATATACCTCAATGGGGTGAATCTACAAGTCCTCCAGAGAAGATCCACTGGCATTAGCTTCCAACACTGGTGGCTGCACTTTGGGTTATACACTAAGACAGGCATGTGAAACCGGAAATATAACTGCAGGTCAAATAGTCAACAATTGCTTCTAAAGAGGATGCACTGATGGCTGCTTATGTCTGCACTATTATTTTATTAAAGGGATAGTAATACTTAAAATGTAAAAAAATATGTTGTAGGGTTTATCCCCCTGAGTAAAACAAGAGTAATCCCAGTGCTGAAAGGTGTTTCATTCAAAAGTTATTCATTTTCAAAGTTGAATTTTTAGGTGCAATATCACAGTGGCCTGAAATTGTACAGTGGCACTGTAGCTACACCATCCTATGGAGATTTATGGTGCCGGGACCAGAGCTGTCCATAGGACCGTGTAGCAACAGCGCCACTGTACAATTTCAGGCCACTGTGATATTGCACCTAAAAATTCAACTTTGAAAATTAATAACTTTTGAATGAAACACCTTTCAGCAGTTGGAGTACTCTTGTTTTACTCAGGGGGATAAACCCTACAACATATTTTTTTTTTACATTTTAAGTATTACTATCCCTTTAAGGGGATCTGGAGAGAGGGATGAAATGTAAATAGTTTGATGTTCTGTTGTGGCTTTACTACTAATAAGCCCAGTGTCCAGTTTACCTCTAGGCCAGGGGTAGGCAACTTTTGGCTCTCAAACAGTTGGAAACTACAACTCCCATCATCCCCAAACCAACCAGCAGCTATACTGCCAAAGGTTGTCATCTTTTCCTCTAGAAGCGGATAGCAAACCAAGCTGATTTAAATCAGGATTGGAACAGCAGGGCCACTTTGTAGTTAGAAAGAGAAATACGATTAGAGGCTGAAGTTAATTAGCTAGGAGGCTGCACGTTTGATATGTCTGCACTAGAGTGTATAACTGATACAGCGCATAAACCGCACACGTGCCACTCTTGTTAAGACTTTAATGCCAGCAAACCAATTATACTTACCTCATAGCATAGTGTGCAAGAAGATTACGTTACACATTTTCCTCTAATCTTCTGTTTAATATATGGACTCACTGAAACACCCCAGTATACCCCCGCTGTGCTCCCCTTGGTGCAGGCATATGTCTACAGGATCAAGTCCAATTCATGCTTTTGAGCAGAATCATAGTCACCCTAGTACAGTGGTGTAACTAACATTATGTTACACCTCCTACCACAAAAATATTCTCCCAGGGGAGTAACTAAACCCTACTGGGCCCTAGAACCTATAGTCCCAGGACCCCTTGAATGCTGGGCCCTGGCAAAACTGCACCCTCCACACCCTTTGTACTTACGCCTCTGTCTAGTCTTTATTGCACAGCGTAGCAGAATACGTGTATTTTATAAAGAAAGGATAATAACAGTAATAGTAATATCTTTAAACCCTTAAGGACCGGCTTTTGTTAATTTTAAAACTGGCATTAATGTTGTGAAGTGATACCACGTAGCTTACAACTGAAACTGAGCTACGCTAGTGATACTACAGAGCTTACAATTGAAAGGGAGTTAAATTAGTGATAACACAGAGCTTACTATTTACGTAAAGGTAAACTAGAGATTCCATAGAGCTTACAAGGGAAATGGGTTATGCTACTGGTGTAGCTCATTTGTATTGTAGCTCCATTGCAGTGGAAATCTCTGTGGTATTACAAGTGAAGCTTCATTTAAAGCAGCAAGAGGGATATTAAGTGAGACAGTGGCCCACCAGCCCAAAAATATGACTGACCCAGGGGGCAAATGCCCCTCCCCAGGCCAGCCCTCTCTCCCCTGCTTTTATGCCTACACATTATGGATGGGTAAAGGATTACTAGTTTCCACGCTATAGGATTAATAGTTTCCAAACTGAAACCCAGATAATTCTAAAATATAAACTCTCTTTTGTCTTAACCTGTTAAGGACCAGAGAAGTTACACACTCCGACAGTCTTAAAGGGTTAGAAATTGTAATAGTAGTTATGGTATATACATTTTTTTACCTACTGGCTTTATTTTTATGATGTGAATGTACCTTGAAACATCTTATTTAGCTATTCTCCTTTTTAGTTCCTTGATATGACAGCCTTCTACCTGCTGTCTGTAACTCAGCAGTATCTGCAAAGGATCATAAAAACTCTGCCTGTCACATCTCTATCCCAGTGTTTAGTTGAACGGAGAATAGACATAGGAGTGACTGTACAAACACTATTCTGCTCAAAAACAAGATCTGAAATTGATTTTCTACTCCCATGTTAATTTACTATTACTTATGCTGAGAAATCTCCCCTTAAGACAGACTGCTTCAAGGATAGATTAAAACAGAGAATCCCGCAGCTCCACAAACACTATCAAGGAATTAATCCTATCACCTAAAGTCATATTCTATGGGGGTGCTATGATACCAAACAATTAATGATCCCAAAAAAAAAAAAACCAGAAGAAAAATATAGTAGTATCTTTCAAGCACTCCAATTCCAATATTGTAGAAGTTGCCCCCCCAAAAAACGGAATTCTAAAAGTCTCATATGACAACTCAGGAGACTGTTCCACACTGATCTCTCGAATTATCAATAGCCCCTCATCCTAAAAAGTATTTCGATAGTAGATCTCAATCTCTACATCAATATCCGTGTTAGAATGGATTAACCCAGTATTCTCGAATCTTAATGGGTATTAATTGCCACTATAATTGCAAATGAGGAAAGCTGCCCAGTTTGGGCATACTATAATTATGGGAGATTTTAATTATCCAGATATCAACTGGAAAAATGAGACCTGTCAGAGTGCTAAGGGTAGCAGGTTTTTGAACACGCTTCATGAAAGCTACATGTCACAAATGGTGGGAGCGCCGACAAGAAATAACAATGTATTGGACCTAGTGATCACTAATAACACAGAAATGGTATCCAATATTAAGGTAAGAGAACATTTGGGAAACAGTGATCACAACATGGTTACATTTGAGATCTGTCTGGCAAAGCAAAAATGTATAGGTTCAACCAAAACTCTTAATTTTAAAAAAGCGAACTTCAAATTGTTAAGGGCCTCAATGCAACACATAGACTGGGATATGTTATTTAAAGGCAAAAATACTGAGGAAAAATGGTCAGAATTCAAATTTAGGTTGCAGAAATGTACCCAACTGTATATACCAATGGGGAACAAGTGCAAAAGAAGTAAGTCACAGCCAATGTGGTTAACTGCACATGTAAAGAAGGAAATGGCAAGGAAAAAAAAAGCATTCAAATTATTTAAGTCAGAAGGAACTGAACAATCTTTCTTAAAATACAGGGAGAGCAACAAAGATTGCAAAAAGGCAATTAGGGTAGCAAAAATAGATAATGAAACTCGAATTGCAAGGGAAAGCAAGACTAATCCAAAAAAGTTTTTTAAATATATAAATAGCAAAAAACTTAAGAGGGAGTGCATTGGACCATTCAAAAATGAGATGGGTGAGTTGGTTAGTGAGGATAAGGAAAAGGCTGATGTTTTAAACACTTTCTTTGCATCAGTATATACAAGGGAGCAAGGAATGGTAGAAGAGCCTCTGCAAGTATCAAATAAAACAATACAATTAATAAATATTGGGTTAACTCAAGGAGATGTCATGGGAAGACTGAACAAAATTAAGACCGACAAAGCACCGAGTCCTGATGGTATACATCCAAGGGTTCTTCAGGAACTCAGTGCAGTGTTAGCAAAACCCCTATATTTACTCTTTAAAGATTCTATTACCACAGGCTCAGTGCCACAGGATTGGCGAAGAGCTAACATAGTGCCTCTATTTAAGAAGGGAACTAAAACAGAACCTGGGAATTATAGACCAGTGAGTTTGACCTCTGTAGTGGGAAAACTATTAGAAGGCATAATAAGGGACTATATTCAGGATTACAACACAAAAAATAAGATCATTAGCACAAATCAACATGGTTTTATGAAGAATAGGTCATGCCAAACTAATCTTTTCAGCTTCTATGAGGAGGTAAGCAGCAACCTTGACAATGGCAAGGCAGTAGATGTAGTATATCTAGACTTTGCAAAGGCATTTGATACAGTACCACACAGAAGGCTGGTGTATAAAATAAGGAAATTGGGGCTAGGAGATAACCTTTGCAATTGGATACAAAACTGGTTGAAGGATAGGGAACAGTGTGTGGTTGTAAATGGAAAATTCTCCAGTATAGTTAAAGTGGAGAGTGGAGTACCTCAGGGTTCAGTATTGGGTCCGCTGCTTTTTAACATGTTTATAAATGACCTGGAAATAGATATAGAAAGCAAAATATCAATATTTGCAGATGATACTAAATTATGCAAAGTCAATTCAGAACAGGATATTTTCTCTCTACAGAGGGACTTACATACAATGTCAGATTGGGCAAACATGTGGAATATGAAGTTTAATGTGGGGAAGTGTAAAGTCATGCATTTGGGAGGAAACAATCCCAAGGCTACTTATAAACTTAATGGAATAATTTTAGGTGACTCGTTGCTAGAAAAAGACCTGGGTATCCTTGTCAACTACAAACTTGGAAACAGTGACCAGTGTCAAACAGCAGTAGCAAAGGCAAACAAAGTCCTGTCTTGCATAAAAAGAGGTATTGAAGCAAGAGTGGATAACATTATTTTGCCATTATACAAATCATTGGTAAGACCTCACCTTGAGTATGCAGTGCAATTTTGGGCACCGGTTCTGAAAAAGGATATACTAGAACTAGAGAGGGTACAGCGGAGAGCAACAAAATTAATTAAGGGAATGGAGGACTTGACATATGAGGAACGACTAAACAAACTTGGTTTATTTACTCTAGAGAAAAGACGACTAAGAGGAGACCTTATCACATTGTACAAGTATATGAGAGGTCAATACAAGGATCTCTGCGGTGAGCTATTTATTCCAAGGCCTGCTCAGGTGACCAGGGGACACCTCTTGAGATTAGAGGAAAGGAGGTTTAAACTTCAGCAGAGGAAGGGTTTTTTTACGGTAAGGTCTGTCAAATTGTGGAATTCATTGCCCAGGGAGGTAGTTATGGCAGATACAATGGACACATTTAAGAGAAGATTAGATACATTTCTTTCAAAAGGGAACATACAGAGTTATACTGTTTATCAGTAGGCAGATCAGGAAGGTCTGATAAAGACTAATTTAATTGGTAGCAGGAAAGCTATAAAATTCTTAGTTACTGAGGTATGAAGCGAAGGTTGAACTTGATGGACTTGTGTCTTTTTTCAACCTAATTTACTATGTTACTATAATGGTTTAGATACATAGGTACTACTGTGGGTTTAAATTACTAATAATGGATCCCAAATATGGTTACTTCCCATTATATCACCAGTGGTGTGGCTTATGCTATTCATGTATTGATATCATACTTTGTGACTACCAATTCATCCTCTATAACCATTAACGTTTTTTTGATGTTTCATATAACACTGATAGTGAAAAAGGGAAAACGGGGAAATCTGTGGGCATTAATTGATTTTTGCTGGGTGCATAAAATCACCACTTACGTCTTCCAGGGATAGTAATGTTTCACAAAAAAAAAGCAGCTCCAATTAATCGTCATAGTAATTGAGCCATGGAGAGTGTTATTTCAGTACTGTCAGAGCTGTATTTCAAGAGTAATTGAATGATAAAGTTTCTCCCTCCCGTCCCTTTTACCTAGTGTAAGCCTCCTCCCCTCAGATGTGGAATCTAGTCCCTTGACCAGACATATCACAGCAGGGGACAATCTTCTTACTGTGAGAACAATGAAAACCCTGCCCTTGACAGGTTTTTCCCTTATGCTCACTGAAGATTGTCCCTCTCTGCGATCCATCCAGACAGTATTGCTGTTCTGAGGTGAGCAGTGTTACATCAGTAAAAGGGGCAAAAGGGGGATAATTTATCATTCAATTACTCTTGAACTACAACTCTGACAGTGTTGAAATAACATTCTCCATGGCCCAGATACTATGAAGATTAATTGGAGCTGCTTTTATTGTGAAACATTACTATCCCTTTAACCCTTAATCCCCTATAATCACTCATTCATTAATAGTAGTCCACGTCTTATCTGTGTATTTGGGAACTATGCCCTAGTATCACATTGACTATTGAAGGTTCGGTAAATATGGAGTCACCTTCAATTTTAAATACATGTATGTAACATACAACTGTGTTATATGTGTACGATGATTGTTTGTAAAAACACAAAAGTCCATAGTATTTCACCACTGTTGGAATTCAAAAAGAAGCCATTTATAAATACACATCCACAGTGTACAAAAATACACCGCTGTTAACTAAGCATTCATGTGTATTTTACACTGCACCATCAGTCCAGACCAGCCATTAATTATAGCACTGTATAAATCAAATTAATGGTACTATGTACTGGATCTTCTACAGGGTACATTATATTTATGCTTTATTTTTGACGGAGGAACATAACCCAGATAGCAGTTTTTCGTATAGCTATTATTTATTTCTCGTTTAGATAGTCTATTAGGGTAAGTCGCTATATTGTATTATTAGTTATGATCAACTACATTCATTTTCCGATTGCATTACTTTTAATAATGGGTGGGGGCTAACGCGTTTCACTCAACCTTTGGGCATCCTCAGAGACAGCTGAGGCAACTTGTACAATACTGGAATTGGAGTGCTTGAAAGATACTACAATATTTATCTTCTTTTTTGCTTCAAGGATAGGGACAGGCTATGTGGATTCCTGGCTTTTCTTTCCTCTACACCTTGCATAACTCAGAGGGGTGAGCAATGCATTGCAAAGCATTGTGTTGTGCAACCATGTGGTCTTCCAAGAGAATAAACAAAGCACAGACAAAATGGTATAACTTTGAATTATTTCCCTGGTATACTGGCTTGCTGGTATTACAGTCTTAATGTCAGCAGAGTGTGTGCCGCTATGCACTACAGAGATCATAATCCTAAGCACAGCCACTGGCATAGGAGTCTCACTCTAATGGATCTGTGCTGGTGGATTTGCACATTCCTTGTACACAAATGGAGTGATATTAAAGACTGCAGGGAGTGGAAATTAATATCACTGAAAGTGTAGCTGATTCAAAGAAAGTACTAAAAAATTTAGGAAAATAAAAAGATAAGCTAACAGGTACAATAAAATATGCAACAAAAATAAGATATTATCATCTCTCTAAGACACAAAATTGTTTGGCCCTTTTATTTAAAACCATAAGTCTCATTAACCCTCTGCATATTTTTGATGGAACCATTTGTCACTCAATGTCTTTACACTGTGGTCTAGATTACATTGAAGTTGATAACATTCTCACTGGTTTTATATAACAGAATACAATTAAAGGGACAGTAATGTCTCATAAAAAATGGTTATAGTTTTGTAAAGGTAAAAAAATTAAACTATCTGAAAAAAATCCTATCTCCCAAACTGCTATGGTTTGAGAGATATCCACTTTCAAAGTTCTCCCCTCCCTTCCTCCCCTTGAGAGATAGGATTTGTGGCATATAATTTAGTTTTTTAACCTCTACAAAACTAGACCATTTTTTATGGGACATTACTGACCCTTTAAAATGTATGTAGAAACTTAAAGTTAAAGCCCTTGATAACGTAATAAACTGCAATATACTCCATGCTTTTGATTTGGGAACCACTGGGATAGTGTATAATATTACATTAGTTTAATGGCTCTGGGCTCCCTTTTAAACTCCAGTATGATACTGCCGACTCTAGGACCCACCGAGCTGATACTACAAGACAGTTCTAATTAAAAACTAAAGTACTGCATGTTTATGTGCACGTCTAATTTTCTTTTTAGTGGTGTATAAACTCCCCTATCCCAGGGATAGACAACTGTCTTCTATAGCCAGCTGCGCAGGATGAACATTGTTATACAACAACAGCTGGAGCACCTCAAGTGGCCTGCCCTTGAATACATTAAAATGAATGTAACACCACATAATAACATGATTTTGAAAGAAATCTAAAATGCAACTGCATGTTATATTAGCCATTTTTTATTTAAAATAATAGCTTATGAGAAATGTAACTTTATCTATTGCCAGTTCATGGTAATTAGGCAGTACTGGCTAGCATGACAGCCAGATCCTAATTTTCCACACTGTTCTCCCTTCTGCCTGCCCCCCAGATACTAACATTCCACACTGCTCTTCCACCTACCACTACCTGCCCCCCAGATACTAACATTCCTCACTGCTCTCCCATCTACCACTATCTGCCCCCCAGATACTAACATTCCATACTGCTCTCCCACTTACCACTACCTGCCACCCAAATACTAACATTCCACACTGCTCTCCCATCTACCACTACCTGCCCCCCAGATACTAACATTCCACACTGCTCTCCCACTTACCACTACCTGCCACCCAGATACTAACATTCCACACTGCTCTTCCACCTACCACTACCTGCCACCCAGATACTAGCATTCCACACTGCTCTTCCACCAACCACTACCTGCCACCCAGATACTAACATTCCACACTGCTCTCCTACCTATTGCTACCTGCCATTTCCTGCCAGCCGGTACAAGCTTATTTGCATAAACTCTAGCAGATACAAAACAGTGCAATGCATTGAATTTAGAGCAACAAAGGATGAAATGGCAAAAGATCACTTTTTTACTTGACTTTCCAAGGGCTTAGCATGGCAGTAAGACATGGACCAATGTGCAAAGATAACATGACACAATCTGGGGGAAAGCCAACTGCACCATTAGGAACAAATAAACATCATCATTGATCTAAATGGGGCATTTAACCATTTGAATGCTAGGGAGGTATCCAACATATGGAGACCTTCTCAGCATTCAAAGAGTTAAAAGTCCCATTTGAAATCATTGGATGTATTTTAGTACAGATGGCTTGCCTCCTGTTTACTTGTACATATGGGGTTTGAATGAGGTTTAGTATAATGCTCTGAAGTGATTATCACTGATCCACTATAGGTGTTACCTAACAAAGAGATATCTGTATAGTAAACCCACTGGTCCACTGGTAGTAGTACTTACAGGCCAGTTGTAGTAGAGGTGGCACATTTTGTAGGTCAGGCGCTGCATATGGTCTGGTTTTAAGCCATTATCATCAAAGAGTACATTGTAGTAAGTCGGGTTCACGGTTCCTTGACGTGCATTTTGACTTATCAGGTAGAAGTCATACCTATCAGGAATGAGTCTTGTTCAGTGCAAGGTAGTCAAACACGTAAAATATCTCTAATAGTTTTTTCACAAAAAAAAATAAATGGTTATGTTTTTTTTTCTGCTGAAGAAAGAAATGCAATTCCCACTGCTGGGAAAAGCTTCATTCAAAGGTCATTACTGCTCAAACCTGGTCGAATTTTTTTGTTATCTATTTCAGGTTATGAAAAGTCACCACTAGGTGGCTATGTTGCTATTACTTAGAATCACAGACAGGGACAGACCTTCATGGAGAACTGAAGATCAACACATTTTAGTGTCTGGCCTGAGCTTTAAAAACTCCCACCAATGGAGAATGAATGTATTACTCAGCAAGATAAAACACCATAAGTCTACACAGGGTCTACCCAGATCAACTGGCATTATGCTCCAGCTCTGGCACTATGGGGTATGCACTGGAGGGCATGTCTACTTTACAGCATACATGTGTACACACTATATCAAGTATGGGAAAATGGAGTGAAGTTACACAACTTTTCTCTGTGCTTTATTAATAAGTGGCATTAAACAAGGCACAGAGGATAGGAACACCCTGAAATGACCCTGACCACTACCCTCCCCTTGGCACAAACGTTTTTAAGGGGAGAACTTATGGGGTAAGTAGCGTAGAAAATTTGTGTTATGTAGAAGCAGGACTAAGGAACTGGTTTCAGCTCGTTATGTTGTGAAGTTGTATTAATACCTCAGCCTTAATATATTAGGACTTTTGCTGCTGAGTAAAGGAATTGTTGTTCTTTAACCCCTTAAGGAAGGAGCATCCACATTTTATATGTCAAGGGCCCCATGTTAAGAAATATATTTGGGCTGTAGAAACAAACATGCTACATATATACTAAATGGGAAACAACTTGGTGAATCCTCATTAGAGAAAGATTTAGTACTGATAGACGATAGACTTCAAAGCAGTGTGCAGAGTCAGTCAGCAGCTGGAAGAACAAATAGGTTACTATCCTGCATAAAAAGAGGTGTAGATGCATGGGATGGTAATATAATTCAACATTTATATAAATCCTTGGTTAGGCCTCATATAGAATATGGAGTACAGTTTTGGGTACCAGTTCCTAAAATGACATTATTGAACTGTATAGTGCAGAGATGTGCAAAAAACCTGATAAAGGGATTTTAGGATCTGAATTATAAAGAGAGACTAGCCAAACTGGGTTTGTTTATATTAGAGATGTCTAAAGGATGAGATGATTACCATTTACAAATATATTCAAGGTCAATACAAAGAACTAGCCAATGAAGTATTTACTCAAAGAGCTGAGCTAACAATGAGAGGTCACCCATTAAGACTATTGGAAAGGTGTTATAGAATAAACAAAGGCAGGGATTTTTTTACTGTAAGGGCAGTAAATCAATTGAATTTTTTTATCAGTATGCTGTGCTTGCAAATGCCTTACTATTGAAATGTCACTCTCTATTTGGCGACCACCAAAATGGCGAGATCAGAATGTTGCCTGCACCATGCAGGCAACATAAGAATGTCATCAGCATCAAAAGGGCGACATTCTGATGTTGCGCGCTTAAGTGTCACCAAGAAAATAGTGTAATGCAAACCCTCCATCTGTGCCTTAATATAAATAACGTCTCATCTCCTCCTCAACCCCCCAAATAAATAACGCTCCATCTTCACCTCACCCCCACCCACACATAAATAAAGAAAATAGCATAACGCATACCCTCCATCTGTGCCTTAAACCTCTGATTGCCAGAGAGGTCCACAATGCACTGGAAAGCAATGTATTGCGAACTTCTCTGGCACTCACAGGTTTCAGATGTGGGGCTGTCAGACGAAGAGGGCACCTTAACCCTTTGAATGCTAGAGAGTCCGCAATGCATTTCTTTACAATACGTTGTGGACCTCTCTGGCACTCAAAGAGTTAAGATGGAGGGTATGCATTACGCTATTTTCTATATTTATTTGGGGGGTGAGGAGAAGATGGAGTTATTTATTTGGGGGGTTGAGGAGGAGATGGGATGTTATTTATATTAAGGCACAGATGAAGGGTATGTATTATGCTATTTTCTTGGTGACATTTAAGAGTGCAACATCAGAATCTCACCATTTTGATGTTCGCCAAATAGAGGGTGACATTTCAATAGGATAACCTTGCAGATACTGTAACTGATTTCAAAAAAGTAATGGATAACTATCTAGCACACAACAATACTAATAATTATGACAGATGGCTTCAGTGCAGATGTGATGTTGATCCAGGGAACTATCTGACTGCCATTTGTAGTCAGGAAGGCATTTTGTACCCACTTGGGTCTTTATTGGAAATGGCTTAAATGTTTTTTTTTTTGCCTTCCTCTGGATCAACAAGGTTGATTTGGCATGGGCTGGACTTGATGGACACATGTCTTTTTTCAGCCTCATCAACTATGTTACTAAATTCTGTTTAAGCCATCAACATAAGGCTTTTATGTATAAAGGCAAAGTGGTGCAATCCTGGAGCAATCCAACTGGTTTGTAGGGAACAAATAAAGTTCCCCAAATTCCTACTGAACTTAAGCAATGCACTGACCTGTCTAGCATTCATGGAGTTAATAACTCAATTTAAATTAAGGGGCATTTTTATATATGCCCTATGGTGAGGTCAGTATGACCCAGGATTTCTTCAATTAGTCTTTATTCTTAAGGCCCACAGATCAGGTCTTAGATCAATTTTCATTTATCTTTTTAAAATGAACTTGCCATTCAGGTCTTGTAGCACCACAGTCAATCACCGTGCCCAGCGCTGGGTTCTGAATCCCTCTGTCTGACTGTCTGTAGAACCTTGTGGTACACTTCTTCCGAACAACCACCACCGACAGCTTAGGGCTGAGTAGAAAACATGATAAAAGGGATAGTAATACTTCGTTTTATCTTTATTTTATTTTGTAGGCATTAAAAAACATGAAGAATGATATAAGTCTTATCTCTCAAACCTTTATGGGTGTAGAGATATTCACAAGCAAAGTTTCCCCCTTCCGCCCCTTTTACCTAGTGTAAACAATCTCTTCTCAGATGTGGAATGCAGTCCATAGACCAGACAGATAACAGAAGGGGACAATCTTCTTTCTATGAAAACAATGAAATCCCTGCCCCCCTTGACAAGCTTTTCAGGTTTTTCCCTTATCTTAATTGAAGATTGTCCTTCTCTGCAGACTACCTGGGCACCTCCCTTCTGATCTGGCTGAGCAGTGTTACATCAGTAAAAAGGACGGGAGGGGGACACTTTGTCATTGAATTACTCTGGAACTACAACTCTGACAGAATTGAAATAACACTCTCCAAAGTCCAAATACTATGATGATTAATTAGAGTTGCTTTTATTATGAAACATTACTATCCCTTTAACAGCATGGACTACAGGGGGAGACGCACTAAAGTCCCTTACACATCGCCAGCAACAGACAACCCTGAAGTCTGAGAACATCCCCTCTGCTTCCCCGCTTGCTTGGTGGGGGAGTGGAGAGGATCATCTCAGCACCACTAACAGCATCATTCTTAACCTTCTGAGTGCCATAGGGATGTGCACTGCACACCCCCATGGCCCTGAAAGGGTTAGAAAAGTACAGTATACCAACAAGTACACAATCATCCTCTTGGGTGTATGTCTTTGTATTACTGATCTTTGTAGTACACGTACATTATTCTAAAAAATTGAATTGAACCCCTTATCATACAGTTGCCTCCAACATATTTCTCTGCACTGTGTTGGATACACTTCTAACAGCCAAAGGGTTAAAATATGTAAGTAACACAAACTGCTTCCCCCTCCCACTCCTGCACATGTAAAGAGACCATCTAAATGTAATAGCAGGGCAGCCCCTGACTGATCACCGGCGGTTCAGCCCTAAACTCTCTACCAGCTTGGCACGGCTCTCCCAGTGATGCCTGTGTGTCACATGCACTGAGGAACCAGTAAAATACTAGGACTTCACTTTCCTACCCCTCCTCTGCCCGTTCGCCACTCTCCCATCCTTCCTCTCCAGTTTGCCACCCCTCCTCAGTCCCTTTCACTGCCTTCCCAACCCTCCTCTACCTCAGACATGCAGATGACAACGGGAGAGAAGGAAGGAGTGGTGTAGAGTGGTGAATGGTGGGGGAGGGTTGGGAAAGTGAAGTCTTAGCATTTTACTGGTTCCTCAACACATGTGGCACATAGCCAGCACGGGAAGAGTCAGGGCTCAGCCACAAAGGGAACCTCTTCCATCGTGGACACCAGGGTGCCCACCAGCGACATGCAGTCCCAGATTGAATGTCTTGAAGGGATTGTAATGTTTCACAAAAACAGCAGCTCCAATTAATCTTCATAGAATTTGAGCCATAGAGAGTGTTATTTCAGTACTGTCAGAATTGTAGTTCAAGACTAATTGAATGATAAAGTATCCCGCTCCCACCCTTTTACCTAGTGTAACACTGCTCACCTCAGATGTGGAATCTGGCTGCTTGACCAGACAGATATCAGCAAGGGACAATCTTCTTACTGTGAGAACAATGAAAACCCTGACAGGTTTTTTAGCTTTTTCCCTTATCTTAATTAAAGACTGTCCCTCTCTGCAATCTACATGGGCACCTCCTTGATGCTCTGAGCTGAGCAGTGTTATATCAGTAAAATGGGTGGGAGAAGGATACTTTATCAATCAATTACTCTTGAACTACAACTCTGACAGAACTGAAATAACACTCTCCAAGGCCCAAATACTATGATGATTAATTAGAGCTGCTTTTATTATGAAACATTACTATCCCTTTAATTTTGTGAGCGAGAGACAAATCTTTGTTCACAAATTTGGCTGTTTGCTCTGAGGCAACAAGATTTTGCTGAAAGATGGCTGCTGCGCGGGCTCCTATTCTTAAGGGGCCACGTTCCATAAATGTTACAATAAAGATATAACAAATAAAGTTGAAATACACACATATACCTAGTGGAATGCAAAAAATATAAATGAAATAAGGCTATCTGCTCAAATGAAGGAGAAAGCCCATGAACAGAAATATGATCACAGCTAAGTACAGAAAGGGTTAAAAACATATTACATAGTTTGCCACCTTTAGAAATATAGGATACAGGAGATATTATAATGACTGATGGCAAAACAGGCAAGAACACCACATTTCAGTGTATGCTAAGCAATAGCAGAGATAAGAGATAGCTACCAGTCTTCAGACTCCCATTATTATTTTTTTTATAGAGAAGTTCAGTAGTGAGGCACAGACTTATAATTAAGTCAACCAACTCCAGGGAAGCCAGTTAATGGGAGCCTGCTAAATGGGGGATTATACAGCCCCATATCTAAACATAAAAGTCTAAGTCTAAAACCTAAGAGAACAGTGCCAGCTTGTCCTTTTCCTGAGGTAGGGCAAGTGAAATTGAGGAGCGGGTAGTAAATCTGGAGAGAAAAGGGGAGTCTCTGCCTCAGTCGAACCTTTTTTTTTAAGCGCCCTGCTCTTTTGGGCAGGGCACTTCAAAGATATGTTCCACAATGAACATAAGAGAAATTGAGTTTACATGTTGTGCTTTCTCTTTCCAATACACTGTTAAAGGGATAGTAATACTTCGTTTTATCTTTATTTTATTTTGTAGGCATTAAAAAACATGAAGAACGATATAAGTCTTATGTCTCAAACATTTATGATTTGAGAGATATTCAGAAGCAAAGTTCCCTCTCCCGCCCATTTTACCTAGTGTAAGCCATCTCTTCTCAGGTGTGGAATGCAGTTCATAGACCAGACAGATAACAGCAGGGGACAATCTTCTTCCTATGAGAACAATGAAAGCCCTGCCCCCCTTGACAAGTTTTTCAGCTTTTTCCCTTATCTTAATTGAAAATTGTCCCTCTCTGCCATCTACCTGGGCACCTCCCTTTTGCTCTGGCTGAGCAGTGTTACATCAGTAAAAGGGGTGGGAGGGGGATACTTTGTCATTGAATTACTCTTGTACTATAACTCTGACAGAATTGAAATAACACTCTCCAAAGTCCAAATACTATGATGATTAATTAGAGCTGCTTTTATTATGAAACATTATATCCCTTTAAGAAAATCATACCTGTAGCTAGACCTGGTCTCTCTGAAGCTGCTGAGAAGTTGAGGAATTTCATAATCCAGCACCATCTTCAGCTGCCCATCTCCTACTCCATCTCGGTACACTATGATACGGTTCGGCAAGTCATTATTACATTTCTGCCACGTCTGGATGGCTCCTGGTGTGCAACCATAAAATAATTATAAGTCAGTATTGCATGGTAGAGAATATATCCATTCTTAAACCCAAACACCCAGCCATACATCAGTCGATCCACCCACACATCCATCCACTTATCCACCCATCCATACACATTTCACCATCCTACACTGTCTGCTTTGCCCTGTTGGAGAGATCTTATCAGAGAAGCTGTTACAATGGATCTACAGGTATGCTTAACCATATCAACTGCACCATAGGGAAACACAGAATTTGATGGCCGATAAGATTCATCTGGCCTGTTTAATCTGTGCATTTCCCCATCTAGTTAACTCAGACTCACTTAATTCAAAGAATAACCATTTATCTATACCAAGAGTCATTAAATTAATTTGCTCTTTTAGCCTCAACTACTTCTATAGGGAGTATATTCCATTTATCTATCACCCTTTACATAAAGTATTTTTTTTTTACGTTTCACCTTATAATTCAGGGTATGTCCTCTTTTTCTAGTATTTCTTGTATTCTGAAAAATCGTTCCCTCCTGAACTTTATTATAGCACTCAATAAATGTGAAGGTGCCGTCTATTCTTCAACTTATACATATTCTGGAGTCTTTCCTGATATGTTTTTTTAGCCCATGCACAATTTTAATGGCTATTCTTTGAATGGTCTCTAATGTATTGTTGTCATTCTGGAGATATGGTTTCCACTACTGATCTGTAAAGTGGCTTTAGGAGGACCACGCTTTATGTGCTTCTAATGCCACCTATTATACAACCATATGCACATTCCCATGATAATGATAGAGAGGATAGAAGAATGGTTCATTCAGCTACAGTACAGGAAGGGGTGTCTTACAGTTAGGGAAGTAATGATGTAGGAGACTTTGCTGGCAGATAGTTGATGGGTCATATGCACAACAAAAAAATGGAGCAATTCAGGATTAAACCAACTGCACCATAGGGAGCAAATATAAATGGATCAAAATCCCTGCTGACTTAAATGTGGCTTTTAAACCCTTAAATGCTAGATAGGAATAACCAGTTCTACCACAGGGGGAAATTAACAGTCCTTCTGATTTAAATGGAGATTTTAACACCTTAAACACAAGAGAGAGGTCTCCAAATGCAATACATTTGAGACATCTCTAGGATTTATAAGTGGCTTTGTGTCACCCTAATACAGTTTAGTCAGTTTTGAAGAGCATTCAAATCTGCCTATGTGTTATACTGGTTATACTAGCAATAAGTGCCATCAAACCATAACCCTTTGAGTGCCAGAGGGATATGAAACGTATAATACCAATAATGATAATACTATATTAAAGGGGAACTATTACCCCAAATAAGGCCACCCTATAATTAGCCATCTAGCGTTAAGATAACCAGTGGAGCAGGGACAGTATTGGGTAACAATTGTGTGCAGTGATACATACGCCAGTAATACTATATTAAAGGGGAACTATCACCCCAAATAAAGCCCCCCCCATAATTAGCCATCTAGCGATGAGCTTACTGATGGTACTGTTATCCAGAATAATTACCTCTTTACTCAGAAATCCTGCTTGTGCCAAGACTGACGGCCAGGTAGTCCTGGTCTCCTCTAGGAGGCGTTGCATGGTAACAGGAAGGGACTGACTCCAAAGTGCTGTTGCCCGGCCGTCAGTCTTGGTACAAGTAGGATTTCTGAGAAAGAGGGGTAAGATTAACCCCTTGAGGACCACAGGGTTGCACAATACATTGCATAGGCCTCTGGTCTTCAAGGGGTTAATAATTTTGGAGGCAAAGTGAGATAAAGTGATTGGTCTTTTGCAATGCGTAGAAGACATCTCTAGTATCCAAAGGGTTAATAGAAAGTCCCAAGCCTCACCACTAGCTTTTTCATTATAAAGTATAATCAGAAGATTTATCTGGGCTTTGTGCACAAACGTCATTCACCTCAGAAAGAAACCATTATGATGATTCATTGAAAACGTGCTTTCACTGCCAGCTGCCATCTGATATCCCAAACTGATAAATGCACCAATGGGATCTTCAGCCTTATCTCCCAACCCAGGGGCAATACAGATAAATTACCTTTCATGCAAACTTTCAAGCAATCAGCAAAATCTGCTGCTGTTTTCTGAATGATACATCGGGAAAACCATCTGAAAAAGAAGCACAACGGCAATATTCAATACTTTGTAAGCTCAGCAAGTAGCATTATGCAGTGTACTGTTAAATAGACATAAAAAGACTATAAAATCTGTAGGGAAACAATTTCCTGTTAAAAATGGGTATACTATTTCATTTTAAGATCAACACAAATTACAAAGAAATCTAAAAAAAATCCCAGGATACTTCAGTGTTAAGATTTCCCACATAGCTTCCCTTTTTAAGTGCTATACTACACCCTATGTGTACTGTGTACCTGCAGGAGTCCGGGATGAGACTAAATAAGAGTGGATAAGGGGCCGGGTTGGCGATATGATGGCGTATTTGCATCAATTACATTTGGTCATATGCATGAAGATGCCACAAATACACTATCTTCACCCTGAATCTGCCATACCTTAGCTAGGGATAGCAATACTTCGTTTTATCTTTATTTTATTTTGTAGGCATTAAAAAAACATGCAGAATGATATAAGTCTTATCTCTCATACCTTTATGGTTTGAAAGATATTCACAAGCAAAGTTTCCCCTCCCGCCCCTTTTACCTAGTGTAAGCCATCTCTTCTCAGATGTGGAATCTGGTTGTAAGACCAGACAGATAACAGAAGGGGACAATCTTCTTCCTATGAAAACAATGAAAGCCCTGCCCTCCTTGACAAGTTTTTCAGGTTTTTCCCTTATCTTAATTGAAGATTGTCCCTCTCTGCAGTCCACCTGGTCTGATCTGGCTGAACAGTGTTACATCAGTAAAAGGGGTGGGAGGGGTATACTTTGTCATTGAATTACTCTTGAACTACAACTCTGACAGAATTGAAATAACACTATCCAAAGTCCAAATACTATGATGATTAATTAGAGCTGCTTTTATTATGAAACATTACTATCCCTTTAAGGATTATCAGTGACCTCTTCGACAGTGAATCTTCTGATTAGCTAATTCATGTAAACTGAAGACAGACAAGGCACTCCATTGCAGAACACTTTGCTAGTCCTCTGTTTACATGAACCAGCTTTTGAAGAAAAAATCCTCTCAGCAGTGGAAGTACCCTTGTTTAATCATGAGGATAAACCCATATATTTTTTTTTATTTCTTAAGTGTTACTATCCCTTTTAGGGTGTGATGGTGGTGATTATTTTGCTAAAATCTGAGTGCATTCTCTCTTCTCCCCCATTTGCCCTCCCTAACACCAGCATCACAACAACCCTGCATGCTATTACATTTTCTCTTTTTGCGCATAGCTAGTTCTTAGTGCATATGGAGAAGTGTGTTGTATTTTTCATGGTGAACTGATTGTCACACTTTGCTAGAGACACTTCACCATAGTACCACCCCTTAGTGTATCTCTATACAGATGTGTGGAAGGCAGAGGAGAGTGGAACGGGACAGAGTAAATGTAGCATTTCACTGCTGACACTGGATTAATCTCCTGCTTAGATTAGAGTGTTTTTGGCCAATGTAAGTGTTCATCTTATCTGTGCTAATAGTTTTATTTCTATTTTAGGTTTTATCAGCATTATTGTATCAGCATTATAGGAGTAATGTGTTCCATACCCCTATGGCACTAAATGGGTTAAGGCAAGTTTCCTGCTTTCCTGTAGGAGGATACACCAAAGTTCCTGTGTTCCACATAAGACATTAGAGAAATTTATATATATATATATATATACACATAAATATACATGAATGCATAGGATTATGGGTTTTATTTAATAAAGTGAAGAGGTGCAATGCTGAAGAAAACTAAGTGTACCAAAAGAAGGAAATTAATATTCTGCAAATTCCCTTTATTTGAATTGGGTCTGCTAACCTCTTGAATGCTAGAGAGGTCTCCAATGCACTGCAAAAGTATTATTTTAGAAGACCTTGGTAGAATTCAAGGAGTTAAAACAAAGTACAGGAGGAAGTACCGTACATTTCAAAGGGTTAAAATGTTATGACAAGAGGCCACAGTCTACAACTAGATGGACAGAGGCTTAGATGTAATGTAAGAAAGCTTCACTTCACTGAGAAGGTGGTAGAAAAGTGGAACAGCCTACCAGCAGGAGTTGTAGAGGTTAATACAGTGAGAGAGTTTAAAGGGATAGTAATATTTCATAATAAAAGCAGTTCTAATTAATCATCATAATATTTGGACTTTGGAGAGTGTTATTTCAATTCTGTCAGAGTTGTAGTTCAAGAGTAATTCAATGACAAAGTGTCCCCCTCCCGCCCCTTTTACTGATGTAACACTGCTCTGCCAGAGCAGAAGGGAGGTGCCCAGGTAGACTGCAGAGAGGAACAATCTTCAATTAAGATAAGGGAAAAACATGAAAAACTTGTCAAGAGGGGCAGGGTTTTCATTGTTCTCATAGGAAGAAGACTGTCCCCTTCTGTTGTCTTTCTTGTCTATAGACTGCATTCCACATCTGAGAAGAGATGTCTTACACTAGGTAAAAGGCGCGGGAGGGGAAACTTTGCTTGTGAATAACTCTCAAACCATAAAGGTATGAGAGATAAGACTTATATCGTTCTGCATGTTTTTTTAATGCCTACAAAATAAAATAAAGATAAAACGAAGTATTACTATCCCTTTATGCATGCATGGGATAGGAATAAGGCTATCCTGAACATAAGATAAGACTGAGGACAAAATAGGGTTTGAGGTTTATACAGCAGAAAAAATGGGCAGACTATATGGACCGAATAGTTTTTATTTGTCGTCAAATTCTATCTTTCTTTTAAAGCCACATTCTAAATTTATGTGAATTTCATTTCCTCCATGTTGCAGTTGGATTCCTCCAGAACTGTATTCCTTTAGCTTGACAGTTACAGACCTGTATGAGTTCATTGTTAGGCTATATACACAGGTATTACATTTTAAACCTTTGAGTACCAGAGGGGTATGCAGTGCATTGCTCCGTGAGCAAAGGGTTAAGCTAAAAGGTTGCCACACAGCAAAACATTTGAGAACCCCTGATCTGGAACAAAATATACCAGTGGACACTTTGACTGCACAATGATTTACCTGGTGAGTCTAGAGTTGGTGCTGGCCACAAATCCAACCACAGATTGTGATTTATTGAGAGCATCCTTGTTAACATCTATACCAATCACCATGAGGGATTTAAGCTGCGACAAAATACATAAAAACATGTATAATACCATTATTTCAAATAAGATAAAGAGAGAACTAATAGGCTCTCTACTCATTTATTGCAGGAACAGTCAATTATTTTTAGCCAATTATTTTAGCCAATCAGAATTTAGCTGAAGGAGTCATGGATGCTCGTATTGTAATCCCTAAACTTTCCCACTTCATTGAATAGCTGGATGGATGATGATATCTGCACATCCATGACTCCTGCAGCTAGATGAGAGGAGCTGTCGCTTCCCCATGGTACCTGTGAGTTATATAGACTAAGAGGAAAAAGATTTAACAGATAAGACTAAAATTCTCTTATACTTACCAATCCTAGATAAAGGTATAATCTGTGTGGTGATGCAGATAATCAGCTATGTGCTACCCATATTCCCATGGACTATCCATGACAAAGGACAGCTCAAACTAACTGTCAATGAGCACTGAATAACTGATAACACAGCACAGAAGAACAAGAGCCAGCAGAGCTATAAGGCACAGGAATGATAAAGTCCTAGACAGGCAAAACTGCCTCTAGGGCCCTCCTGTCAAAGCTGGCTTCAGACGAAGCCAGAACATCAACACAGTAGTGTTCGGCAAAGGTGTGCACAGAAGACCAAATTGTCGCCTTGTAGGCCCAGGAGGCCCCAACAGATCAGTTGGAGTGTGCTGTAATGAGAAAGGGAACAGGTTTTTCTCTGTTTGTAAGCCTTACGAATAGTAGACTTAATCCAAGAGGCAACATTAACCTTGGATGCAGCCATACCTGCCCTAGGACCCTCAGGGATGACAAACAAAGCATCAGTCTTGCACAAAGTGCACATAGAACTTGAGGCAGAGTACCACATTCAACAAGTGGAGATCCCTCACCTTGTCCGATTTGGGGTCAGGACAAAAGGAAGGCACAACAATCTCTTCAATGACGTGGAACTCAGAGACCACCTTAGGAAGAAATACCTGAGAGGTACAGAGTGCAGCCTTATCCTTGTGAAACACCAGGAAAGGCGGTTTGCAGGACAGAGTCTGCAATTCAGCAACTCTGCAGACAGAGACCATAGCCAAAAGAAAGACCATCTTCCACGTCAGAAGATGCAGAGGAATGTTAGCCAAAGACTCAAAGGGAGGCCTCTGCAAGACTCCTAAAACCAGATTAAGGTCCCACTGGGAAGTGGGAGCCTTATAGGCAGGGAAAGCATGAGCAACACCCCAAAAGCTGTATGTATTCCTCCGCATGGTTATACTTTGCTGTGGGGGTTTCATGAGAGCTCCCCTCCAGTTCTTCTCTCGTCTGTGGAAGTCGCATACTTCAATTGATGGGGGCTGCACCGGGCCAACCGAGCACGTACAGTAACGATCATATTGTATTAGTTATATTTCTAGATAAGTGACCCTGCCCATTAGATCTGGACCACCTAATGGATATTACCACCTAGTACCCATTCAGGCTGAAATGTTAGCTTATTTCAGAAGCTATACAGAATAGCTCATTGCCAATTCATAGATACGGATATTAATACTGTGGGAGTGATAGAAATTTTACATCATACAGGGGTTGATAGAGATATCTAGATACTATCCCCAGTGCTGTAATTACTGACACTCGCAGAGCCACTATTTTTTATTGCGTGATACATGCGAATGCTGTGGGATGTGCTGGACACACCATTGCAAGTGCATGCAGATGATACACAATATTGTTGTTTCTGAGTTGGTCATTGTTGCTTCTATGATCTGGTGATTTCATCAAATGATGTGTGGTTCCCTTAAGAGATTCCTAATTCATGTGTGCTAATCTCATTGTATGCGTAGTTGTGTTGGGATGTCCATACATTGTCTGTTGGGAATGTTATACCCCCCCCCCCCACATGGTGAAGGACAGAACAAATGAAGTCCACCTGTTAACCCTCGCAGTGCTGGTACTATATAGCAAGCACGATGCTGACCTTATAAACATTATAGTTTATATGTCGCATTCATATAACTTCATAGTCTTTGCTTTTCAATAAACATATATTGTTCTATGCATGGGATTATTATGTGGAGAGAGTAATCTGGCTGTGAGGTGTATTCACAGCTTTGGTCTCATCCATTGAAAACAGCAGATAAATAGTTAAAGTCTATTAATCTGATCTGGGACATTTTGTCTTCCAGATAAGTTTCTAATTCTTGCAGTATTTTTCATGTGGATTATAGGTTTGTCAGGTGACATGTGCTATGAGAAATCTCACGTGACAATAGGGTGACCACATTTCCATTCTGCCATTCAGGGACACTGTGGTGACAGAAGAACTTCTCTCCAGCTCTAGGGCAGCTTTGTGGGAGGAGTCACTATACATCACTGGACATCAGTGCACAAATTGCTCTTTATCTGGCGCACCACAGAGTTCTAAACACTAGAGGAAGAACTGTCCATTGACTGCTGTGACAGGAAGCACTGTCTCTGGTGGACTACAAGATAATATACATCAGGCCAAAAGCCTTAGACTAGTATTACACTACAAGAAAATTGCACTGCAGCTCCTGTTTCAAGTCAGGATCCATTCTCAGTTCTGTCTCTAGTACTTAGAGCTCTATCTGGAAGCCATTTTCTTGTAGCCCAGCAGAGGCATCAATTCGTGTCACAGTAGGCAATTCTGTTTGTAGTGTTTAGATTCTTTATTCAGGGACTTGTTATTGTCCCTGATGGGGGCTGCCAGGGACATGGGACACACACATAAATTCCGGGACTGTCCCTGGCAATCAGGGACATGTGGTCACCCTACGTGACAAAGTACCGTCCACTTTAAATTAACATAGATTTATACAGGTTTGGGGCACGTATTCATATACGCTTCAAGTAACTGTATTATTATTATTAATTGTAATGGACAATTAACCCTTGCTATGCTTCTGTGTTCAAATATTGCTAGCTTAAACCTCTGGATATGTATATGTAAGGGTTAAACACACATATATATATATATATATATATATATATATATATATATATATATATGCTGGAATGTTATATTTCTCTGCCATTTGATAGAATTTACCATATTTCAATTTTATAAATATATCTTAGAATATGACTTTGTCATATATATGAGATATATTACTGAGTTACCGTGTATTCACTAATACTCTAATTGCACTGATTACTAATTTATATCACATTTTTATATTCCAATAAAATCATATTTTGCATAAATATGTACAACTAATTTGTATGGTGTCCCTTAGAGAAGGTAGAGAAAACTGCAAAGATAAGAGCCTTGAACCAAACTGGTTCCTGTTCAGCCAAAAGCGGGCCTGGAGGTGGTATAGGGGTCACAGTGCAAGGGGTACATAAATAATCAGAACACACTCTTGGAAGCCCAGACTGGTATGAAAAGCAATGGGTTAAAGGGCTTTGATGGATACCTTAATCCTTAGCCCTGGACTTACCCATGTCTCCCTTGGATTTTGACATGGTCAGAACCCCCCCAAGAAGAACAACGATATTCTAAATAACAGATAGGCATGCGAAAGTCGTTATCTGATTGTAAGGGGTTAAACTGGTAGGCAGTCAAGAAAGACCAGTCTCTCTGCAGTGTGTGGCAAGACAAAAGGAAGAGGGTTAGTGAAAGACCAAATTTTCCATGCTACAAAACCCCAGGAAACAGGGGATTGTAGTCTCTTCATTGCAAAAAACAATATGTGGCTCTAAAGTGGTACCCCCACCCTCCCGATTCCTGAAAAAGTCCCACAGGTGATCTCTAATCAGAGTAGGTAACATGATTATGAGCTCACTCTGGACCTCCAAAGATCAGTGAGAGGTGAGATATGCCCCATACATGAGAGATGCGTGAATCCAAAATAACCTCCGTGCGTACACCTGAACTTAAGGGGACCACGTCATAATGCTGGTAAAAATAAACATGTAAAAAGTGAATAAACAAAGTAAATAATGAGAAGCCAAGTAAAGACTTGGTTCCCCCAAGGGGTTAAAGATGCCTGAAGGGAGTGAAGGGGTTAATGTCCCTTACACCCAAGCAGCCCAGATGGACATCACATAATGAAAAAAAATAATAGAACGAATCAGTGCAAATCAGGCAGAATACCCCATTGTGGTAGATACCAGGAAAGTAGATATATGATACAGGACCACAGCACTCAGTCTTCAGGCTCCCATTTTAATAAGGAGCTTCAAAGAAACTCACTAGTGAGGTTTTTTTTCCCTTCCTTTGGATCAACAGGGATGATATGGCATGGGCTGAACTTGATGGATGCATTTCTTTTTTCAGCCTCATCAACTATGTTACTATGTCAACTATGCAATGTCAGTGCTTCCTGGCGGCTTACCTTCCCCAAGCCGCTTTGTTGACTGGTGCATGCGCATTCCAGTAAACTCTCGAGTATGTGCAGTGCCGTCACTTCCTTGTTTCTTGCGGCACTTGTGTACAGACGCCTCCACAGGTTTCGGCACTTCTATTGGGCAAGCGCACCCTATGGGATCTGGCTCTGGATCAAGCCACCTTTCCTGGCCACTTCGTATTAGTCTTCTTTACTATTTAAACGGGCAACTCGTGTCATAGGGTGCCTGTTCCACAAGCTCTCAGCGTTAGTTTATTACTTGTCCTGTTATTCAACTCTTGACCTCTGGCTAATGACCTTGGCTTCCTCCAGACCACAGCTCAACTCTTGACCTCTGGCTATTGCCTTTGGCTTCCTCCTGACCACGGCTCAGCTCTTGACCTCTACCTATTGACCTCGGCTTCCTCCTGACCACTGCTTATACCTTGTTCTTGTTTGATCTGTCTGCTGACTCGCCTTCTGGCCCTGGTTCTTCATGGTTCCCAGCGTACTCCCATCCTGTTTGCACCCCAGCTCAACCACTGTGGAACAATTTGGTTTTGCGGACAGAACCTTTACCCAGCTTCGGCTGCAGCAAGGGAGTACCTGGCATGCCGTCACTGAACATAAGCCTTGCTCTTCAGCAATGCACCCAAGCATCTGAACCAGCGCTAGGCCTATGTGGGTTCCTACCCAGCATGTAAAGACTGGAAAATCAAGTCAAACTCCACAGGTTTAAGGTCATGAAAATGAACATGTGAACTGGGCAATCCATAAGGAAGTCAGTAAAAGAGGATTTTAGTCTTACCTTTTCTCTTAGTCCATACAGGTTACTGGTAACTTTGGGTAGGTGATCAGCCCCTTTAAGTAGGCAGGAACAATTCTAAGATGTGACTGCTGGGTAAAGCCTACCTCCTGTCCTTAGCTTGCAGCTAGCCAATCCCCATCCAATAAGATTTGAAAACTAACTATTGACTAGGTAGTAAGAAGGTAAAGGAAGACTCCTGTGAGCATGAACCCGAAAGGACCCCCACGTTCTGCCAAAGGAGAGCCAAGCATGGTCCCTTGACAGGGTAACCTGTAGGGACTAAAAGAAAAGGATTTAACAGGTAAGACTAAAATCCTCTTTTCTCTGTTGTCCAAGAAAGGCAAAGACCAGGTGCAGGTCCCCAAAGTCACCAGAGCACCAATGAACCAACAGATCATGAATAGCTCAACAATAGCAACAAAGTGTCAACGGACACTGAACAGGGGTAAAACAGACCCCAGGAACTATTACACAGCACAGTGAACTAGAGCCAACAGGGCTCAAAAGTGAAAGAGTACTGAGAGACTAATCAGATTCTAGACAGGCAAGGCTACCTCCAGGATCTTCCTCCCAAAACTGGCATCAGCCAATGCCAGCACATCTACACAATAATGTTTAGAAAAGGAATGCACAGATGACCAAGTGGCCGCCTTGCACAACTGATCAGCTGAGGCCTGATTCTTGTAGGCCCAATAGACCTCGTAGAATGAGCCTTCATAAGTCTTACGAATAGTGGACTTGATCCAAAAAGCAATGGTTACCTTGGAAGCAGGCTTCCCTGTCCTGGGACCCTCAGGAATGACAAAAGAGTGTCAGACTGCCTCAATGGCTCAGTTCGATGTACGTAGAACTTGAGACAACGCACAACATCCAACAGGTGAAGATCCTTTTCCTTGTCAGAAGTAGGGTTAGGGCAGAAAGAAGGAACCACAATCTCCTAATTAATGTGGAACTCAGACACCACTTTCGGGAGAAACTCCTGCGAAGTGCGAAGCACTGCTTTGTCCTTGTGAAACACCAAAATGGGTGGCCTACAAGACAGGGCATGCAGCTCCGCAACACGGCGAACAGACACGATCACCAGGAGAAAAGCCATCTTCCACGTCAACAGAGAGAGAGGAATAGTGGCCAGTGACTCGAAGGGAGCGCCCAAAACCAAGTTAAGGTCCCACTGAGGAGCAGTAGCCTTAAACACAGGACGGGAATGAGCAACGCCCTGGAAGAAAACCTTGACATCAGGAAGAATAGCAAGGCGCCTCTGAAAGAAAACAGAGAGAGAGAGCAGAAGTCTGAACCTTAAGAGAACTCAGACTGAGACCCTTATCCACACCATCCTGGAGGAAGGAAAGGACCGTAGGAAGATCAAAATCCTGAGACAGGTCCCTATCAGCACACCAAGATAGAAAGGTAGACCAAACTCGATAGTAGGCCTTAGAGGAAACCGGCTTACGGGCACTAAGCATAGTAGCCACCAGACCAGAAGAAAATCCTTTCTTCTTCAAAATTGAGGATTCAATCTCCATGCCGTGAAAGTCAGACAATGAACATCCTCCTTCCACAGGTAACCCTGTAGAAGAAAATCCGGATGGTAGGGAAGCAGTAGAGGTTCCACCACTGAGAGATCCAGAAGCTCCAGAAACCAAGCCTGACGAGGCCAGTACGGAGCAATCAGATGACTGGGCAGCGCTCCAGTCACAGTTTCCGTAGCACCCTGTGCAACAGGGGAATGGGGAGAAAGATGTATGCCAGAGGGAAATTCCACGGAATCGACAAGGTATCCACTGCTAGAGCCAGCGGATCCACCCAGCGAGAGCAGAACTTTGGAATCTTCCTGTTGTGCCTTGCTGCCATCAGGTCAATGCATGGAAGACACCACAACTGGACAATGAGGTCAAACACCTCTTGATGCAGTCCCCACTCTCCGCTGTCCACTGTGTGTCGACTGAGGAAGTCTGCCAGAATGTTGTCTATGCCAGGAATATGAACTGTGGAAATGGCAGGGACAAAATAGCCCTGACATCTACCCAAGCTGCAAGACTCCTTGTGCCGCCTTGCTTGTTGATGTAGGCTACCGCTGTGGCGGTGTTAGGAATGCTCACAATTCACAGGGATATCCATGTCTCACAACTGAGGTAGCTAGCCCAGACTACATTATATTATACAGAACACTATGGTATGAATGTTTTGAACTCACTGGGTACTCTACAGCTCACAATAAAGGTTACCTAACTCAGATTACTTTATACAATAAAGTGTGTTAGGAATGTTTAGAACTCATAGGAATCGCCACACCCCACAATGGAGTTTGCTAACGCAGTAACACAAATGATTTCAGCCGCACTTTAAGTAATTCAACTGAGAAAATTCTCAAGAGATTGACATATAAAATCAAAAAGAGAATTTTAGTCTTACCTGTTAAATCCTTTTCTCTTAGTCCATACAGGTTACTGGTAACTCTGGGAGGCGTCAGTCCCATTAAGTAGGCAGGAACATTCTCTAAATGTATGCAGGGGGGTGGAGCCTCCCTTCCCACTCAGGCTGCAGCCCAGCTAGCCAACTCCAGAATTGTTTGAGAACTAACTAGACTAGATAGTAGAAAGGAAGAAGACTCCTGTGAGCATGCCCCGAAGGAAGGACTCCCACATACTGCCACAGGAGAGCCAAGCATGGTCTCTTGATGGGGTGGGAGACCAGTAACTTGTATGGACTAAAAGAAAAGGATTTAACAGGTAAGACTAAAATCCTCTTTTCTCTGTCGTCCAATACAGGTTACTGGTAACTCTGTGATGTCCAACCATTGAGTTTCCCAGAGGCGGGAAGAAGGCAATGACCAGGCGCAAGACCCCCAAAGTCACCAGGACCTCTATGAACCAACCGGTCAGAGATCCCAACAAAACTGAAGTGTCAATGGCACCAAACAGGGGTAAAAACCCCCTAGGAATTTTAACACAGCACACTGAACTAGAGCCAACAGGACTCAAAAGTAAGGAAGCACGAAGAACCTGAAAAGAAGAGGATCCTAGACAGGCAAGACTGCCTCCAGGACCTTCCTCACGAAGCTGGCATCAGCCGAAGAAAGCACATCCACACGGTAGTGCTGCGAAAAGGTGTGCACAGAGGACCACGTCGCCGCCCTGCACAGCCGATCAGCAGATGCTTGATTCTTATAGGCCCAAGAGGCCCCAAGAAACCTGGTGGAATGAGCCGTGACCCGAAAGGGGACATGCTTATTCCTCAACTCGTAGGCCCTATGAATAGTGGACTTGATCCATGACGCAATAGTTACTTTGGATGCATGTCTCCCTGCCCTAGGACCCTCAGGAATGACGAAAAGAGCGTTGGACTTCCTGATAGAATCAGTGTGATGGATATAAAACTGGACACAACGCACCACATCCAACAAGTGGAGATCCCTTTCCTTGTCAGAGGAGGGGTTAGGGCAGAAAGTGGGCACCACCATCTCCTGATTGATGTGAAACTCGGAGACTACTTTAGGTAAGAACTCCTTAGAGGTGCGAAGCACCGCTTTATCCTTATGAAACACCAGATAAGGTGGTTTACAAGAAAGAGCTTGCAACTCCGTCACTCGGCGAACTGACACAATCGCCAGAAGGAAAGCCATCTTCCACGTCAAGAGACGTAAAGGAATAGTAGCCAAAGACTCAAACGGAGGACGCTGGAGAACTCCCAAAACCAAATTAAGGTCCCACTGAGGAGCCGGATTCCGAAAGGCAGGACGCACATGAGCAACTCCCTGGAAGAAAACTTTGACATCAGGAAGGACAGCAATGCGCTCCTAGAAAAAGACAGAGAGCGGCGAAGTCTGAACCTTAAGAGAACTCAGACTGAGTCCTCTATCCACACCATCCTGCAAAAAGGCCAGGACAGTGGGAAGATGAAATTCATGAGACAGATCCCTGTCAGCACACCAAGACACAAATGTCGACCAGACACTGTGATAGATCTTGGAAGAAACAGACTTACGGGCAATAAGCATGGTAGACACCACAGCGGAAGAAAACCCTTTCTTCCTTAAAATCGAGGATTCAACCTCCAGGCCATCAAATTAAGTAGATGAACGTCTTCCTTCCACAGGTAACCCTGCAGAAGAAGATCTGGAAGCGGAAAGGGCTCCGCCACTGATAGGGCCAGAAGCTCCGGATACCAGGACTGACGAGGCCAATTACTGGACAACGTTCCACTTTCAATTTCTGTATCACTCTCATCAACATTGGAAGAGGAGGGAAAATGTAGGCCAGGGAGAATGTCCAGGGAATGGACATTGCATCGGCAGCCAGAGCTAGAGAGTCTCTCCACCGAGAGCAGAACACCGGAACCTTCCTGATGTGTCTGGCTGCCATCAGATCCACTAGGGGTACCCCCCACTTCTGAGTTAGGAGTTGAAACACCTCTGGATGTAGTTCCCACTCCCCGCTGTCGACTGTGTGACGACTGAGGAAGTCTGCCATGAGGTTGTCTACGCCTGGAATGTGAACTGCGGAAATGACAGGAACACGAACCTCTGCCCAGGACAAAATGGCCTTGACCTCTAACCAAGCGGCGAGACTTCTTGTCCCGCCCCGTCTGTTGATGTAAGCCACTGCGGTGGCGTTGTCGGACTCTACTCGGACTGGACAGTCCTCCAGTTGAGACTCCCAATGGCGTAGAGCAAGAAATATTGCTCGAAGTTCCAGAACATTGATGGGAAGAAGGGACTCCTCCATGGACCACTTACCGAGCGCTGAAGCGATCCAGAACAGCTCCCCAGCCCAAGAGACTGGCATCCGTCGTGACCTTGGTCCAGTAGGGGATCTGGAAGGATCTCCCCTATAGGAGATTGGAAAGGTCCAACCACCACTCCAAGCTCAACTCGACATGAGGAGGAAGTGAGATCGATAGTTTCCGATGATCTGGTCAGTCCCTGCATGTCTGTATCACAAATCTTTGAAGTTCCCTGGTGTGTGCCATGGCAAATGGAACCGCCTCCCTCGTGGAACTGAACTTCCCCACCAGAGAAGACAACTTCGGAACCGGGATCCGATCGCGGGATAGGATCATTGAGACTCTTTGAACAATTTGATGGGCTACCTCATCCGGTAGAAATACCATGCACTTCTGAGTATCGAACAGAAGACCCAGGAAGACCAGTTGCTGGGACTGAACAACTTGTCCAGGTTCACAATCCAACCGTGAAGGAGGTCCGCAGATTATGCTTTCAAAAGCAAGTCGTCCATGTATGGAGTCACTCTGATGCCGTCCCGATGGAGGACGGATATCAAGGCCCCCAGAACCCGTTGGAAAACCTGGGGGGGCTGTTGTCAGACCAAATGGAAGAGCTGAGAACTGAAAATGACCTCTGGCGCAGGCAAACCTCAGATACTGCCTGCTCTCTAGATGGATTGGGATATTCAAATACGCATCCTGAAGGTCCAGAGAAGCAAGGAACTCTCCCGGAGACATGGCAGCGATCACTGTGCGCAGAGACTCCTAACGATAGTGAGTATTCACTACAAAGGAATTGAGATCTTTCAGATAAAAAATAGGGCAGCATCTGCCGTCCTTTTTGGTCACCACAAAGAGGTTTGAATAAAATCCTGAACCACTGTCTGAAGGAGGTACTGGCTCCAGGACATCCTTGTCCAGGAGAGCCTGAATAGCTGTAACGGTTTTTCAAGACACTCAGACCAGTGTAGTGAGCTGTTCAGTCCAGACTTTAATAGCCCGGATAACCCATGCAACAGCAAAGGCTGGACGCATAGCAGTGCCAATAGAAGTGAAAATGGACTTGAGGAACCTCAAGTTTCTTGTCAGTCCAATCTTGCAGCGCAGAAGCATCAGAAACAGGTAAGGCAGTAGATTTAGACAGACTAGATATGGGTGCAACCACCTTAGGAGGATGAACCCATTTAGCCATTTCTGTTTCAGAAAAGGGATAAAGTTTAGCAAACTTTCTAGACACTGAAGAGGACTTGTCTGGATTTTTCCATGCGTCAGAACCAAACGGTCAAGAGTTGGGTTAGGAGGAAAATAAGTAAGGGGCTTTGCAGGTACCTGAAAAACATCAGAGGGATCAGAGGGAACCTCCTGAACCGATGGAGTGTTGAGAGTGGACAATACATCCCTGATCAGGCCCTCAGTAGAGGTTTCAGGATCAGCTTCAAATGGGTCCCCAAAGAGACCTGGAACCAACCTCAACATTTGAATCTTGCAACAATTCTTCCTCAGAAGAATCTGACACATCAGGTGCTCCCTGCGGTAGTGGCAGGGAGGATCTGATAGTAGAGGGGGGGTCTGCATAATTGAAGTGCCCCCTGTATCTGGGATGTAAAGAGCTGTAAAATGGACCTAAGGTCTCTAGTTGCAGCCTTAAACTCTCGCACCCAAGCTGGCTCAATAGCATGGCTGGAAGGCCCTGGGTTGCTGCCAGGAACTTCAGAACCTGCTGGGCAGAAATGACCAGAGCACTCTAGGTAGCCCTGTGTAACAGGAAGAACAATGTGCAATGGGGGGTACTAATACCCCAGCTTCCATAGTCTTAGGTCTAGCCCCTAGCTCCAGCGGTATAGACATTCTCACATTGTCAAAATAACCAACTGCACAATGAATCACCCAACTGTAATGTGTAAGATTGATATTTCACCCCAGAAACGCTAAATACAGACTGTTCTGGCAGGCGAAGGGTCAATCTGCAGGGGAGAACAAGAGAGTCCAAGCCCTGTGTAGGATACTCATTGAGAAAAGTTCCCAAAATGGCTGCTGCGACAGGAGCCAATCAGAAATTAGGCGCGAATCAAGTGCTCATGGGAAATGCAGTTTTTCCCAAAAAGTACCCCAAAACAGTGCCCGAAGCCCCCCAACACACACTTGAACTATAAACTGGATGATAGAGCAAGGGTAGACAATTAAAATGAGCCCTCTCTGAAGTTGCTGTGTGAAGCGGTTGCAGAGATACGTCCCAAACAGTGTTGTCCCATAGAAAGTAAATGGAGCAATGGCGTCCATGCGGTAAAGTGCGCCTTAAAGGAGCAGTACACAATTTTAATAAAAGTTAAACTACAAGTCAAAAACATGAAAAACATACAGGAACATGTATGCATACTGAGAAAACGCTAACCCAGGAAGGAAAGTGTCAGAAAACCCCCAAAACATGTCAAACCAGCAGACAAAGGGTTAAGTTACCACATAAACCTGCTCCAAAAACCCAACAGACATACACATATATACCTAATGAGTGCAGGAGTGTGCAATGAGAACTCTCAAATACAAGCCCAGCGAAGGGGCACTGTGGGACAAGTGGACCTGCAGCACTCAAAGGGTAGCTCACCTCTCCTGCAGATCTTCTGTCTTCAGGTCACCATGTAGTGAGAATTACCTCACTGGGTAATCCACGGGGAAGCACTTGTACCCAAGATTTTCCCCCTCAGGGCCTAAGGTCCACCAAAAAGCACCTGGACACTGAGCTAGCCGCTTTGGAGGGCATTGTCATGGTAACCCGTGTAATGGTGGTATTCCATATCTGACAGAAAAATAAAAAAGAAACTAAAAACTAACGATGAGATGTTCTCCACCTGGTGTGTTCACACCCAGGAACAAACAATTCTGGAGTTGGCTAGCTGGGCTGCAGCCTGAGTGGGAAGGGAGGCTTCCCCCCCGCATACATTTAGAGAATGTTCCTGCCTACTTAAAGGGAATGACACCTCCCAGAGTTACCAGTAACCTGTATTGGACGACAGAGAAAACTCCTTTATTAGTATGAATTAAAAAAAAGCAACACGTAGCTTGGAGTAACAGTTGTGTAGAGAGACATAAAAGAGGAGTACACAACACCACCTTTTGTGTATTCCTCTGTCTATGTCTCGCTACAACACTGTTACCCCGAGCTACATGTTGTTTATTTCTAATTCATACCAGTAAAGGAGTTTTTGATTTCAGTCAATCTCATGAGAATTTTCTCCTTTGAAGTGCTTTGAAGTCCGCGGCTGAAATAGTTTGTGCTACTAAGTTCAAGATATCGGTTGTGGGAAAACAATGTTGGCCCAGCACCCAGGTATTGTCGTTGAGTCTGAAGAATATATTGCTGGTCAACGGGGCGTTTGAGCACATATCAATTTTTACCAGTTTGTTAACACAGACTGATTATATTATGCAGTTAGAAATCTTTAGAACACAGGTATCTTCAATGACCACAGTATAGGTAACTAAGACACTGCATTATTTTACAGTATATATTTAGATTATTTTTAGCATTCAAAGAGGTCCTCATGTCTTCGAATCAATGCAAACAAAACAGACTACATTATGTAACAATGTATTTAGGTTCTTTAGGACTCACAGGGATCTCCACTGCCCACAGTTCCCCTCCAATTTTACAGATCATTTGCATGGCAATTTTAGTAGCCACACTCATCAGCATATGCTGCTTGCCAAGGGTGCGGTTCTGCACACACTGACTGGGGACAGGCAGCTCCAGGGTCAGGAACTTCTTTATAGAGTCATAATTATCTTTTTGATTGGAGGGAAGCACACAAAACACCTGGGGAGAGGGATGGAGGAACACATTAAAAAGCAGATATAACTGGTTGAAAAAGAAAACAAACAAATAAAACTAAATTAACATCTTTGTTATAATTTATTTTGGCAATTTGTATTTCAAGCAATAATTAATGAGATAATAGGATTTTAGTCTTACCTGTTAAATCCTTTTCACTTAGTCCATACAGGTCACTGGTACTCTGGGAGGCGTAAGTCCCCTTTAATAGGCAGGAACAACTATGCAAATAATTTGCAAGGGGCGGAGCCTCCCCTCTTACTTAAGCCACCTTCTGGCCAGAGCCACTTTAGATTGATTTGAGACCCTAAAACTGACCTCAGGTAAGCAAAAAGAAAGACTCCTGTGAGCATGCCCGAACGGTCTCCCACTGAATGCCACAGGAGAGCCAAGACTGGTCCCTTGACAGGGTGGGAGACCAGTGACCTGTATGGACTAAGTGAAAAGGATTTAACAGGTAAGACTAAAATCCTATTTTCACTGTCGTCCAATACAGGTCACTGGTACTCTGGGATGTACAAACATTGAGCTGATCCAGAGGCGGGAAGTAAGGCAAGGACCAGGCGCAAGGCCCAAGTCACTAGAACTGTTATGACCAGTTGATAACATAGCCCAAACTGTAAGTGTCAACGGACACTAACCAAGGGAACAATCCCTGAACTAACACAGCACACGGAACTAGAGCCAACCGGGCTCAACAGTAAAGAAGCACTAAGGATCACAGAGCGGAAGACCTACACAGGCAAGACTGCCTCCAGGACCTTCCTTCCAAAACTGGCATCAGCCGAAGCCAGTACATCAACTCGATAGTGCTTAGAAAAGGTGTGCACAGAGGACCAAGTGGCCGCTCTGCACAGTTGATCAGCAGAAGCTTGATTCTTGTAGGCCCAAGAGGCCCCAATAGATCTGGTGGAATGGGCAGTCACCCGGAAGGGAACATGCTTATTCCTCAACTTATAGGCTTCACGGATGGTAGCCTTAATCCAAGAGGCAATGGTAACTTTGGAAGCCGGTCTTCCTGCCCTAGGCCCCTCAGGAATGACGAATAGAGCATCAGACTTCCTGATAGACTCGGTGCGATGAACATAAAACTTGAGGCAACGCACCACATCCAACAGATGGAGATCTCTTTCCTTGTCAGATGAAGGATTAGGGCAGAAAGAGGGAACCACAATCTCCTGATTGATGTGAAACTCAGACACAACCTTGGGTAAGAATTCCTTGGTAGTGCGAAGCACAGCCTTATCCTTGTGGAACACCAGGTAAGGAGGTTTACAAGACAAGGCCTGTAACTCTGCTACCCGGCGCACTGACACAACAGCCAAGAGGAAGGCCATCTTCCAAGTCACAAGACGTAATGGAATGGAAGCCAAGGATTCAAACGGTGGTCGCTGAAGAACTCCCAGCACCAAATTGAGATCCCACTGGGAAGCAGGACTCTTAAAGGCAGGTCGAACATGAGTCACACCCTGGAAGAAGACTTTCACATCAGGAAGGACAGCAATCCGTTCCTGGAAAAACACAGACAAGGCAGAAGTCTGAACTTTGAGGGAACTCAGACTGAGCCCCTTATCCACACCGTCCTGCAGGAAGGCCAGGACAGTGGGAAGATGGAAGTCAAGTGACAACTTCTTGTCAGAGCACCAAGTCACGAAAGTTGACCATATGCGATGATAGATCTTGGAAGACACAGGCTTACGAGCACTGAGCATCGTCGATACCACAGAAGGAGAAAAGCCTTTCTTTGCTAGAATCGAGGATTCAACCGCCATGCCATCAAACGGAGAGAGTGAACATCCTCTTTCCACAGATACCCCTGAAGAAGCAGGTCCGGACGGGCTGGAAGTGGGATTGGATCCTTCACTGACATGGCCATCAATTCCGGAAACCAGGACTGGCGAGGCCAGTTTGGAGCAATCAGGATGACAGGGCAACGTTCCCTCTTCAACTTCTGGATAACTCTGACCAATAGAGGAAGAGGAGGGAAGATGTAAGCCAGGGAGAAGTCCCAAGGGATCGACAAGGCATCCACTGCTAGAGCAAGGGAGTCCCTCAACCGGGAGCAAAACACCGGAACCTTCCTGTTGTGTCTGGTAGCCATCAGGTCCACCACAGGCATCCCCCACCGCTGAGTGAGCATGTGAAACACCTCTGGATGAAGAGCCCATTCTCCGCTGTCGACGGTGTGACGACTGAGGAAGTCTGCCATGACGTTGTCCACGCCTGGAATATGAACCGCAGAGATGACAGGCACGTGATCTTCTGCCCAAGACAAAATATCCTTGACCTCCCACCAGGCGGAACCGCTTCTTGTGCCGCCTTGCCTGTTGATGTAAGCCACCGCCGTGGCGTTGTCGGACTCCACTCTGACTGGAAGACCGGTCAATTGAGACGCCCAGTGCCTCAGGGCTAGCCGGACAGCTCGAAGTTCCAGAACATTGATGGAGAGCATGGATTCCTCCAGACCCCATTTCCCCTGAGCACTGAAGCGACCCCAGACTGCACCCCAGCCCCGAAGGCTGGCATCCGTAGTGACTGTGGTCCAATGAGGAACTAGAAAGGATTTCCCTTTCAGGAGATGAGAGAGATCTAACCACCAGTGCAGACTCGACTCGACATGAGGAGGAAGAGAAACAGACAGATGTTGATGATCTGGATGAGTCTTGCACGTCTGGATCACAAACCTCTGAAGATCCCGGGAGTGGGCCATGGCAAATGGTACTGCTTCGATTGTGGAAATGAACTTCCCCACTAAGGACGACAACTTCGGAACTGGAATCTCGTCCATGTCCAGAATTCCAGCCACTCTGACAGCTATCTGGTGAGCCACGTCCTCTGGAAGAAACACCATGCATTGGCGAGTGTCGAACAGGAGACCCAGGAACAGAAGCCTCTGAGATGGAATCAAGTCCGACTTGTCCAGATTCAGGATCCAGCCATGACGGTTCAGGGTGTGCATGCACATCTGTAATTGCTGAAGGAGAAGCTCCGCTGAGGAGGCCTTCAGAAGGAGATCGTCCATGTAGGGGGTCACTCTGATCCCATCCTGATGGAGCACCGCTATCAATGAACCCAACACCCTCTGGAAGACCTGAGGGGCTGAAGTCAGCCCAAAGGGGAGCGCTGCAAACTGAAAGTGTCCCCTGTGGCAGGCAATCCTGAGATACCTCCTGCTCTCTGGATGAATAGGGATGTGAAGATAAGCATCCTGAAGGTCCAGGGAGGCAAGAAACTCCCCTGGAGACATTGCTGCAATCACAGAGCGCAGGGACTCCTGGCGGAAGTGGGAAGTCACCACATAAGCATTGAGATCTTTGAGATCCAAGATGGGACGGGCTCCTCCGTCCTTTTTGGCTACCACAAACAGGTTGGAATAAAATCCTGAACCTGTGTCCCCCTGAGGAACCGCCTCCAGGACCTCTTTGTCCAAGAGATCCTGAATAGCGTCGTCGAACAGACGCCTTTTTGTGGGTTCCTGAGAAGGACGAGTAAAATGGAACCGAAAAGGAGGAAGGGAAGAGAAAGGGATCCTGTATCCCTCTGACACCACCTGAAGAACCCATGGGTCCGCCACTGACTCCTCCCAAGTCCGGCGAAAGATGCGGAGACGACCGCCTACAGCCGGATGCGGACCCGGGTTCGGCGAGTCATGCCGAAGCAGTCTTGGAGGTCTTGGCCTTGGAGGCGACTTTGGGCCTCCAGGACTGTTTGGGCTTGGAGGAGGAGCGCGTAGTGGGAGGACCCGTTTGGGCCGAGGAGCGTGTCTCAGTCTGAAAGGAACGAAAGGACCGATTGCGTTTGGCTGGAAACTTTTTCTTAAAGACTGAGGGTAGAAGAGTACTTTTACCGCCAGTAGCCTCACCGATCATTTCTTTGAGTTCAGACCCAAAAAGCAAATTCCCCTGAAAGGGCAAGGAAAGCAAAGCCTTCTTAGAGGCAGTATCAGCAGACCAAATTTTCAGCCAAAGAGCGCGTCTAGCCACCACAGAAGAAGTGGAGGCCCTCGCCATCATGCGCACAGCATCAAAAGCAGCATCAGCAACATGAAAACAAACAACTGGTTTAGATGGCTTTTTCTGAAAAACATCAGTTGGATCATAAGTGGATTCCTGAGTCAGAGGAAGGTTGAGCGTATTCAGAACCGCTCTGATCAGACCCTCAGCCGAAACTTCAGGGTCACACTCATAGGGGTCCCCAATGGACCTGTTAGATTCAATAACAGTACGTTCCTCAGCATCAGAATCCTGTAAAAGTTCTTCTTCAGAAGAATCAGTGATATCAGGAGCTCCCTGTGGCTTAGGCAGGGAGGTCCTGATAGTAGAGGGGGTCTTCCAGACCTGGAGAGCCCCCTGTACCTGAGAGGGAAAGAGTTGAAGCGTGGATCTGAGATCCCTAGTGGCAGCTTTAAACTCCCTCACCCAAGATGGCTCAATAGCGTGGCTGGGAAGCCCAGGGTTGCTATCTTGACCAGTACAATTAGGGCATAGATCCCCCACATTATCGCCATCCAGCCCAATGTGGCAAGAGGAGCAAAACGCCATGGGGGTAGCGGACCCCCCATCCTCCTTAGACTTGGGTCTAGCCCCTAGCTCCAGTGAAGTAGACATGCTCACAGCGTCAATATACCCCACTAATAACACTATCACCCAGAAAAAGTGTTAAGATTAAAGTTTCACCCCAGAAATGTTCTAAAAACGGACTTATCTGGCCAGCGAAGGGTTAATCTGTTGAGGAGAGAGAAGGCTCGGTCCCTGCGTAGTGTACTCGCCTAGGAAAATTACCACAAAATGGCGGCCGTCGTGACAGCCAATCAGAAACGAGCGCGAACCAAGCGCTCATGGGAAATGTAGTTTTTCCCTACAAGTACCCCAAACAGTGCCCGAAGCCCCCCTGAACACCCCACATAAATAAAACACATTCCGGATGATAGAGCAGGAGCCTAGAATCAAAATGAGCCCTCTCTGAAGTTGCTGTGACAAGCGGTTCCAGAGATATGTCCCATACTGTGAATTCCCATAGAGAGTAAAGGAGCCCTTGCGTCTGAGCGGGAAAAAGCCGCGCTTAAAGGCGCGGAACACCATTTTTAATAAAGTTTAGTAAAACATTAAAAAGTGCCCAAACAAGCATGAAACACATGAGAAACATAAATAAATGAATACCCAATGCTCCAAAACTCAGAGAATAACACAGAAATTGCATAAACAGTAATAATGCAATAAAAACACCCTATGAGTGCTGGAGTGTATTAAAACTCCCAAATACAAGCCCATCAAAGGGACACTGTGGGGACAAGTGGACCTTCAGCACTCAATGGGTGACTCACCTTTCTTGCTGACTTCTGTCTTCAGGTGACCATGATAGGGAGGGAAAGAACCAGAGGTAAATTCCCCAACAGGGGAGCTGCTTAACACAAGCTGTCCCCTCTTCAGGGTATAGGTCCACATAAAATCCCTGGAAGCTGCACCAGCCACTTTAAAGAGGGCAATTCACAGCCATGGTCACCCTCCTAATGGTGGTATTCCATATTTGAATAAAAAATAATAAAATACTAAGATGCATAGATGTTCTCTACCTGGTGTGGAAGCACACCAGGAACAAATCAATCTAAAGTGGCTCTGGCCAGAAGGTGGCTTAAGTAAGAGGGGAGGCTCCGCCCCTTGCAAATTATTTGCATAGTTGTTCCTGCCTATTAAAGGGGACTTACGCCTCCCAGAGTACCAGTGACCTGTATTGGACGACAGTGAAATTTAGCTTTTTAGTTTATGCCAATAATGCATTGCGTACCCCTCTGGTACTCAAAGGGTTAAAAATGTGTGTTATGTGAATAAGAGACAAAAGGACAAAAAAATACAAAAATGTTCTTTTTTTTATTTTCTTCTTTTAACCAGCTACTGTACTTGTCTCTATATTGTCCTGTGAGTTAACAAATGCCTTTAAGCACAGGGCCAGTTCTGTGAAAAATACTGCATCACTTATTCCAGAATAAGTAACAAGTGACCCTTAACCCCTAGAGTGCCAGCTACTTACGCTGTACGAGTGGACACAGCTGTACCTGCTGTGCCACGCTCGTACGGCGTAAGAGTGAAATGCGGTCACTGCATGAGCCGGTATAACCGGCTTGCAGTGGCCGCATTTCAAAAAAAAAAAAAATGCCTGGCACTTGTGGGGGGACATGAGGATCACTCCTCATGTCCCCCCTGTTATTGATCTCCCAGCCGATCGCGCTGGGAGATCAATAAAAGAAGAGGAGAAGCGCAGCAGAAGCGCAGCTTCTCCTCTTCCGTCTCTCCTACCCGAACTTCCGGCTAGGAGTGGGCGGGACCGGGGGAAACCTCCTAACGTCATCGGTGACATGATCACCGATGACGTTAGGGAAGTTTCCCTTACCCGATTCACTCCTACCGGTGGTAGGAGTGAAAGGCAGGAGAGCTTCTGCTCTCCTGCAGTCGCCAAATTGGTCTCCCAGCCTATCGGCTGGGAGATCAATTACTTGGGGGACACCAGGAGGGGTCCTGATGTCCCCCACGAGGTCTGAATACATAAAAATAAAAAAATAAATAGTAACCCTGTGAGTGCCGCAGTGGTCCCCAGCACATTGCTTTGCAATGTGCTGGAGACCCTTGTAGCGCTCACAGGGTCATTTCTTTGGGGTTTTTTTTTTTTTTTTTTGAAAGACCTCATTGGGGGGGGATCAGGAGGGATCCTGATGCCCCTCAATGAGGTCTATTATTAAAAAAAAAAAATTTTTTTTTTAACCCTGTGTGTGCCACAGGGGGGTCCAATGCACCCCCCCCCTCCTGTGGCACACACAGGGCTTCTATCATTACTTTGTTACTAGTGATTGTTGGGGGGCCATCAGGATTGGTCCCGATGGCCCCCCAACAAGCTCTGATTACAAAGTAATAATTAAAAAAAAAAATTAACCCTCTGAGTGCCAGAAGGGTCCAATGCATTGCTTTGCAATGCGCTGGAAACCCCTTTGGCACTCACAGGGACATTTATTTTGATTCCTTTTTTTTTTTTTTTTTAAGACCTCATTGGGGGGAATCAGAGGGGTCCTGATACCCACCAATGAGGTCCATAATAAAAAAAAAAAGTAAAGAAAAAAAAATTAACCCTGTGTGTGCCACAAGGGGGCCAATGCAGCCCCCCTTCTGCGGCGCACACACAGGGCATTTATCATTACTTCGTTATCAGAGATTGTTGGGGGGCCATCATGATTGGTCCTGATGGCCCCCCAACAAGCTCTGATTACCAAGTAATGATAAAAAAAAAATTAACCCTCTGAGTGCCAGAAGGGTCCAATGCATTGCTTTGCAATGCGCTGGAGACCCCTTTGGCACTCACAGGGACATTTATTTTGATTCCTTTTTTTTTTTTTTTTAAGACCTCATTGGGGGGAATCAGAGGGGTCCTGATACCCACCAATGAGGTCCATAATAAAAAAAAAGTAAAGAAAAAAAAATTAACCCTGTGTGTGCCACAAGGGGGGCCAATGCAGCCCCCCTTTCTGCGGCGCACACACACAGGGCATTTATCATTACTTCGTTATCAGAGATTGTTGGGGGGCCATCATGATTGGTCCTGATGGCCCCCCAAAAAGCTCTGATTACCAAGTAATGATAAAAAAAAAATTAACCCTCTGAGTGCCAGAAGGGTCCAATGCATTGCTTTGCAATGCGCTGGAGACCCCCTTGGCACTTACAGGGACATTTATTTTGATTCCTTTTTTTTTTTTTTTTAAGACCTCATTGGGGGGAATCAGAGGGGTCCTGATACCCACCAATGAGGTCCATAATAAAAAAAAAGTAAAGAAAAAAAAATTAACCCTGTGTGTGCCACAAGGGGGGCCAATGCAGCCCCCCTTTCTGCGGCGCACACACACAGGGCATTTATCATTACTTCGTTATCAGAGATTGTTGGGGGGCCATCATGATTGGTCCTGATGGCCCCCCAACAGCTCTGATTACCAAGTAATGATAAAAAAAAAATTAACCCTCTGAGTGCCACAAGGATCCAATGCATTGCTTTTCAATGCGCTGGAGACCCCTGTGGCACTCTCAGGGTCCCTCTGTTTGTGGACATATATATATTTTTTTTACTAAGACCTCATTGGGGAGGGATCAGGGGGTCCTTATGCCCCTCAATGAGGTATATAATAAAAAAAAAATTAAAACACAAATTAACCCTGTGTGTGCCACTAGGAGGGGAGTTCAATGCCGACCCCCTTCCTGTGGCACACACAGGACTTTTTATCAACACTGGTAGTCACAGATCTCCCATACACACTATCAAACACTGCCCCACCATCACCACCATCCTTGCTCCTCTGCTCATACCCACACACACACTGCCTAATCCCTCACCCTCCCACATACTTTGTTACACTTGTAGTCACAGGTCCGCACGTACACCGGCTGACGCCCTAGCTTCTTTCATCTGTTAGCCATAAAATCACACATACACTGTTTGCTTTACCATTTCTGTTTCACTGGTAGCTACGCTCCTGTAGCGTAAATTGGTATGTCAACCCACAGCAGTGGGGTACCATTTTTCTTAGGCTAGCAAGAAGTCCTCCTAGGAAATCCCACGCCATTGAACCATTTTAGTATCTTTGAAGTGACTGATGTGTAAAACAAATTTTTTTTTTTCCTGTAGCACCACATTCTGGAAATAGTTGTGCCAACTAACTTAGGGGTAAAAAGGCAAGTGACCCCTCATTAGATGCGGTAGGTTGTCTTCTTTCCAAAATGGTATGGTTTATCTACCTTTTCTTCAATTCTGATGGTGTTATAGTCATTTTCGTACAGGCAAGTCAGGTTTGAGAAAATGTTAGAAACATCAGAGGTTGTAGTAGGTGTAGTTTTCTACTTCTAGCACCCCCTAAGGTAGTTCAACTCATACCAATGGGGTGTCATTTGACTCCTAAGAGCACTAGCAAACAAATGCAGTTGAAAATTCCATGGTTTTCACAGTGCTCCATACATTTGAAGGGGCAGAAATGTAAAAAAGTGCAATTTTTTTCCTATATCGCCTCCTTCTGGAAACATTTATGCACACCAGTATTGGGGTAAGAAGGCAAGTGACCCCTCATTAGATGCGGCAGGTTGTCTTCTTTCCAAAATGGTATGGTTTATCTACCTTTTCTTCAATTCTGAATGTGTTATAGCCATTTTTGTACAGGCAAGTCACATTTGAGAAAATGTTAGAAACATCAGAGGTTGTAGTAGGTGTAGTTTTCTACTTCTAGCACCCCCTAAGGTAGGTCAACTCATATCAATGGGGTGTCGTTTGACTCCTATGAGCACTAGCTAATGAATGCAGTTGAAAATTCCATGGTTTTTACAAAGTTCCATACATTTGAAGGGGCAGAAATGTAAGAAAATGCCTTTTTTTTCACTAGCGCCACCTCCTGGAAGCATTTGAGCATACCAGCCTTTGGGTAAGAAGGCAAGTGACCCCTTATTAGATGCGGAAGGATGTTTTCTTTCCAAAATGGCATTGTTTCTCTACCTTTTCTGCATATCTATTATGGTTATAACCATTTTAGTGCAAGCAGATAATTTCAAAAACAAAAGTGTCAGGTTTACGTACGTGTTCCTAGCACCCACATATTGTATGTTAACCCACACAAATAGGCTACCATTTTTCTCATGTTGGTAGCAGGTACTGAATACAGCAGGAAATGTTATGGTTTTCAAAGATTTTAGTATCTTTGAAGTGGTGGAAATGTAAAAAAACATGTATTTATTCCCATAGCGCCACCTTTTGGAAATATTTGTGCACTTCAGCCCAGGGGGTAGAAAGGCAAGTGACCCCTCAATTGATGCGGGAGAATGTCTACTTTCCAAAATGGTATACCTTTTATACCTTTCCTTCATGTCTCTAACAGTTATGGACATTTTAGTACAAGCCGCCATTTTCGAAGAAGCAAACAGGTAGGTGTAGTGATGTGCTTCTGGCACCCCTAAGGTAGGTCGACTCATTCCAGTGGGGTGTCATTTTTCTCCTAAGAGCACTAGCTAATGAATACAGTTGGAAATGCCATGGTTTTCACAAATTTCAGTACATTTGAAGGGGCAAAAATGTAAGAAAATGCCTTTTTTTTTTCATTAGCACCACCTTCTGGAGGCATTTGTGCACTCCAGGCTTGGGGTAACAAGGCAAGTAACCCATCATTAGATGCGGCAGGGTGTCTTCTTTTCAAAATGGTATGGTTTGTGTACCCTTTCTTCACTTCTGTAGTTGTTATAACCATTTGGGTACAGACAAGTAATGTTTGAGAAAATGTTAGAAACATTTGAGGTTGTAGTAGGTGTCGTTTTGCACTTCTAGCGCCCCCTGAGGTAGTTGAACTCATACCAATGGGGTGTCATTTTTCTCCTAAGAGTGCTAGCTAATGAATACAGTTGGAAATGCCATTGTTTGCACAAATTTCAGTACATTTGAAGGGGCAGAAATGTAAGAAAATGCCTTTTTTTTTCATTAGCGCCATCTTCTGGAGGCATTTGTGCACTCCAGGCGTGGGGTAACAAAGCAAGTCACCCATCAATAGATGCGTCAGGGTGTCTTCTTTTCAAAATTGTATGGTTTGTGTACCCTTTCTTCACTTTTGTAGTTGTTATAACCATTTGTGTACAGACAAGTAATGTTTGAGAAAATATTAGAAAAATTTGAGGTTGTAGTAGGTGTCGTTTTGCACTTCTAGCGCCCCCTGAGGTAGTTAAACTCATACCAATGGGGTGTCATTTTTCTCCTAAGAGCACTAGCTAATGAATGCAGTTGGGAATGCCATGGTTTGCACAAATTTCAGTACATTTGAAGGGGCAGAAATGTTAGAAAATGCCTTTTTTTTCATTAGCGCCACCTTCTGGAGGCATTTGTGCTCTCCAGGCTTGGGGTAACAAGGCAAGTCACCCATCAATAGATGCGGTAGGGTGTCTTCTTTTCAAAATGGTATGGTTTGTGTACCCTTTCTTCACTTCTGTAGTTGTTATAACCATTTGTGTACAGACAAGTAACGTTTGAGAAAATGTTAGAAAAATTTGAGGTTGTAGTAGGTGTCGTTTTGCACTTCTAGCGCCCCCTGAGGTAGTTGAACTCATACCAATGGGGTGTCATTTTTCTCCTAAGAGCGCTAGCTAATGAATACAGTTGGAAATGCCATGGTTTTCACAAATTTCAGTACATTTGAAGGGGCAGAAATGTAAGAAAATGCCTTTTTTTTCCATTAGCGCCACCTTCTGGAGGCATTTGTGCACTCCAGGCTTGGGGTAACAAGGCAAGTCACCCATCATTAGATGCGGCAGGGTGTCTTCTTTTCAAAATGGTATGGTTTGTGTACCCTTTCTTCACTTCTGTAGTTGTTATAACCATTTGGGAACAGACAAGTAATGTTTGAGAAAATGTTAGAAACATTTGAGGTTGTAGTAGGTGTCATTTTGCACTTCTAGCGCCCCCTGAGGTAGTTGAACTCATACCAATGGGGTGTCATTTTTCTCCTAAGAGCGCTAGCTAATGAATACAGTTGGAAATTCCATGGTTTTCACAAATTTCAGTACATTTGAAGGGGCAGAAATGTAAGAAAATGCCTTTTTTTTCCATTAGCGCCACCTTCTGGAGGCATTTGTGCACTCCAGGCTTGAGGTAACAAGGCAAGTCACCCATCATTAGATGCGGCAGGGTGTCTTCTTTTCAAAATGGTATAGTTTGTGTACCCTTTCTTCATTTCTGTAGTTGTTATAACCATTTGTGTACAGACAAGTAATGTTTGAGAAAATGTTAGAAAAATTTGAGGTTGTAGTAGGTGTCATTTTGCACTTCTAACGCCCCCTGAGGTAGTTAAACTCATACCAATGGGGTGTCATTTTTCTCCTAAGAGCACTAGCTAATGAATACAGTTGGAAATGCCAGTCAGTACATTTGAAGGGGCAGAAATGTAAGAAAATGCCTTTTTTTTTCATTAGCTCCATCTTCTGGAGGCATTTGTGCACACCAGGCTTGGGGTAAGAAGGCAAGTTACCCCTCATTAGATGCGGCAGGTTGTCTACTTTTCCGAAATATATAGTTTTATATAGTTATTCCACTGTTTTAGGGTAGTTTTACCACAAAAACCCTAGAATGCGCATATTAGTTTATAAAGTTGAAAATGTCATTTTGCGCTGCTGGTGATTAGGGCTCTACGCTAGCCATGGACGTAGGTAAAACTATACAAATTTGGTATTTTTTTATTCGGGGGACTTCGGGCTTTTTCAAATAATTGAAACTTTTTCAATCAAGGTAAATGTTTTTGATACATATTATGTGATTTTAGGAAAATTAGTAAATTTTCACTTTTTTTTGTCATTATGACATCATAGCTTTTTGCACGATGTAAAATTCTCTTCATGTAAGGTACCACGAGAAAGTTCAATTCGTTCTGAAAAAAACAATATATAGTTTTCCATATTTAACTAAAAATCCCCAGAGAAAATCAAGCATAAACAGAAGGATAGCAAAAATGCTGAAAAAGTGTCTGGCCTGCAGGGTACAGGAAATGGCCCAAGCCTCTGGCACTGAAGGGGTTAAGCTGTTGTCGGACTACAAATCCCATATATTCTCAGCTGGCCGTTAGATGGCTGGGGATGATGGGAGTTTTAGTCTAATAACAGCTGAGAAGATGTCCTTTAGACATTTATTCACAACAGAAAACACATTTTTATTTCCACTGAAAAGCACTGCCACATGCTGTCCAGGGTGACCCTTACAAAATGGAATTAAGCACAATTACACATTCCATTCTAAACAGGACACAAATCAGCCCTATAAATTGCAATTAACAACGCTGAAAATCATAGCACTACTTACTCGAAAGGAATTTCAATAAGGCTGTAAGAAAACCTTGTTATGTTACTCCTGACAGACAATGCAAAAATTAACACTTCGGGCTGTCTTGGTGTGAGATTTTGTCAAAATTCTTTTTTAATTGTCTTGGGAGGATCTTCAAAGATTTTGCGTTCTTGTACTGTTCAAAGTAGTTCCAAAAGCAATGCATTCCGTACCCCTCGGGCACTCAAAGGGTTAAAATAAAAAAATATCCTTTGAAAGAAGCTACTCACCACACACAGCTTTATATAATTCTATATTGTGAGTTCTACCAAATGTGCCAACCTCGTATTTATTATTTAGAGCTTTTTTAAAGGGGGGGATTTATAACACTATGGGGGTGTATTTATTAGGAATATTCACACACGAGCAGACTATACTGTGTATCTACAAACTGCTTTATAACAGAAGTTTGTATTACCCCTGGGGCTTCCTTCCGCCAGTGGGTCCTCAGCTGCTGCCAACTATGCTGTATTAGATAAAATGGCCATGTTTATGGTAGACAGGAGATGGGCCTTCGTTCAAACCCATTGTACTCCCTAATATCTATCTGTATTGGCCTTTTAAAACTCATAATTTTAAAAAGAAAACAAAAAACTATTTAGTTCCCAGTCTACATACATTTTTAATTTCCCATCCACCCACATATTACTTTGTGGAAGAATGATGAGCAATGAAAAAACATGATCTAGGTTACTTGGTTGAGCATGCCTGAGATGTTATGTGTCTCAGGAGAACATTGTGCGTAACCAGTGCATAAGGGGGTGATATTTCACAGGGAAAACACGTCAGACACTATATAAATACACAAAATATTTTTGGAACAACTGCTGAGGCATGGAAAAGCGGGCTTTTAATTTCCAATCATTTCTTATTACTAGCATTTAGCTGTTACTGTTCTCGCAATTATGACATGGCTTGCACAGGGAGAGGCAAACAACACATCTTTGCTGGCGGGCCTTATCTAAACACATTGACTACAGGGCTAAACATTGGCTCCTGGAAATTGACTATTGTATCACATTTTTATTCTGTTCCCTTTTATCCCTTGTGATTTCTCAAATAAATGTGTTTATGGTAAATGGAGAGAAACGTAGACACTAGGAGAAGACAATATGGGTAAGAAAGATATTTTATGGAGGGTCCTGGCATTTAAAAAAAAAAAAAAGAAATCAAACCATATTGCACCTGCTCCCTGGGGTAACTCCAGTTTCTGCCTGTCAATCTGTTGACAGCATCAACTACCTAGATTATTGGTTATAAAATTGTTTCCTTGGAACTCCAGAGTTTCCTGAAGTGATCCAAAGGGTTCCACAGATAAAATGTAAGTAATGGTAGATAGTGGAACAAGGTTGTATTCATACCTGGGAACTAACATGGCTTGATCCTCAGATTCAGGGGTCTGATGACCTGAACTGATGCAGTACAACCTAGATTACAGTCTTGTGACTGGTGAAGTTGTACTATAAAGTCCATGACAATGAGGAGCCAAGACAGAGCTGGCACTGGAAGTGGCTGGAGAAGGCTTACTGGTATAGTCCTGTATGGTCTGGCCAAAGAGTGTACAAGAAGCCACAAAGTGAATGATGTTGAACTTGAGCTCGGGCCACTGGAGCTTCTGGAGGAGGGAAGCAGACTATTAATAAACTGAGAAACAAGAATACGTGCCTCATCTGAAGCAGAGGAGTAAGACGATTCTTCAGTTTATTGAGAAAGAGCATTTGCCTTGTAGTTTTTGAGCCTGGTATATAATGATGAAGTTTAAGCGAATGAAGAATAAGGTCTGTTGAGCTGATTAGTTTTGCCCAGGTACTTCAGGTTCCAATGGTCAGAGAAGAAGTACTCCCAACTCCTCTAGAGCCATTTTAATGGTGAGAAGCCCCTGATTACTCACATCATAGTTCTTTTATGCTGGAGAGGTGTGCAGTCGTGCATTTTGCCGATATGAACTGAGCACTGGAACATTACTGCATCAGCTGCCACCTCCAAAGCAACCTCCTTTATTATGAAAGCTCTCTAAGGGACAGGATGCATTAGAATTGGTAAATAAATGAAAGCATTTTTCAGTAGGTGAAAAGCTGCCAAAGCTCCTTTACATGCTATTTTCGTGAAGGACATCAATTATTTAAGTCTTATGAATCACTTGTAATAGTTTGTGAAGCCAATAAATTGTTAAATGGCCTTAAAAGCATTCTTTTAGCATTCTTTAACTAAACTGACCTTTCCAGGCCATTTGCGGACATGATATATATCCCAGGAAAGAGTGAAGGGTCTTCTCAGATTTTAATTTTTGCAACTTCATGCACAACCCATGGGTACAAAATTGGAAAAGAACATGGGCAAGTGAAGCAATATGTTCTTGAAGGGTCTTGAACAATAATACTATCGTTGAAAAAGACAGGTGTGTATCAGGTCTCCAAAGATATCATTCATAAACAATTGAAATATGGCTGGGACATTACATAACCCTAATGATATCACAAAATATTCATAGCGCCCAGAGTGAGTGTTGAATGTGATCTTCTATTCATCCCCTTCCTGGATCCCGATCAGATTGTAGGCCTTGATACTGTCCAACTTTGTGTTTTCCTCAAAATCTGTCAAAACATTTGAGACGAGAAGCAGGGAGTTGCTGTTTTGCTTTGTAATTTTATTCAGACTGCAATACTCGATTTAAGGATTTAGGAAACACTCCTTTTTGTACAAATAATTCAGTTCCAGCTGGAGAAGAAGAGAATATGATGAAGCCCTGAGGAAGAATGTCTTTAAAATATAATTTATCTGGATCCAGGAATGGAAAATGGGTGTGTCCCTTATGAGGAGCGGTTCAAGACAGGAGACATATGGTACAGTCATATCACCTATATGAAGAACATTTGTCATCCTTCTTCTTACAAAATATATCAGAAATGTCTCTGTAAGACTTGGGTACTTGAGGACTGTCTTCTGTAACAACAATAACTTGGACAATTGGTGGCGTGCAGTGTGACTGGCAGAAGAAGCACCAGGATTCAGTTTGTCCAGAGCTCCAGTTATTACTGTGATTGTGAATCTGTAGCTAGGAGAAGCCCATAATCAGCAGAATCTGAGATTAAGTGATTACCTTGAAGGAAGAACACTCCTAATGATGACAATATGTTGTTTTTCACATATGTTTACATCCAGAGGTTACATATGCCTTACTCACAATTGCAGCAGTCCACTATTCACAAAGATAATGTGGGTCAGCGTTAATTGAATTCAAAATAAGTGGGGTTAAATCAGTCAAATTAGAACTATGTAGGACAGCAGTAGTCGAATTAGAACTATGTGGGGGCAAAATGAGTTGAATTAGACCTATGTTGGGCAGCATATCTCTTATTGAAACGGTGTGGGGGCATCATATGTCTAATACTAGCTGTGGAGCAGCATGTTGAACGTAATTATACACTGACTAGCAACTCCAGCCTTGTTCCCTTGCCCAGGCAGTGCCAGTGGGGATTTGTGGCTACCAGTAAGCAAGGAAAAAGGCTTGGGGTGTCAAGCAGTGTACACAGGGTTCTATGGCTATCAGTGAGCAAAGGGACAAGGCAGGGGGGCAAGTGGAAGCCAGAAATACCCATGGACGCTGCCTGAACCCCCGCCTTGCTCCCTTGGGAGTGTACAGAATATATGAAATATGATACAGAGAGGAGATAATTGTGTAGTGCTTGGTGTACTTTTTTTAAACCCTTTGAATGCCACAGGGGTGAGCAATGCACATACCGAAGGCACTCAAAGACATAAGGGAGTGATGCTGTCCATGGTGCTGAAAGTATTGATCAGTATCCTCTCCACACCCCTACTGGCCAAGTGGGGAAGCAGAGAGAATGCTCTCCAACTACAGAGATGTCTATGGCTGTTGATGTGTGATGGAGAGCATCCCTTCCACATCAACAGCAGTTCATAACCCTCCCTGCTTTGGACTAATTGAGGGCGTTTAATGCATAAGAACCTACAGGGAGATCCCAACTTCGCCAGCCTCAGGAAGGCAAAGTTGAGGCTGAACTCTGACGGCAGAGGCTGCTATCTGAGTTTAGGGAATGTGGTGAAGTGTCACACTAACATATACATACACCCTCCTTGCATACGATAATGGCTTATTATCCTGCATTTCCATATAGAAACAAGTCATTATGCTTCTTTTCCATATGGAAATAGCCCACTGTTGATGTGATGAGTGAAAATTCGTAAACCTGGTGAAGGCACGTAGGATGGATGTGATGTGGGCAGATTTTTGACAAACTGATGGGGATGTGATGTCGAAGACACTTTAGTGGATACTGGAGATGTGCCTTTGACACTGCTCTGACAGGACATCGACATTTTAAGCCCTCTTTGACCTTTAATGTACCTCCCCTACATCTTTTATCTACAGCAAGGATAAGTGCTTCTTCCAGTTAGAGCAATGAGGTATGGGAAATTTTGTTGGTAGATACAGTAGCTTGGCAACATGAACAAATTACATTAAACATTTCTGGTGCAAAGATAAGACAAATTACTGGCCCACGGGGGGGGGGGGGGGAATTCAGCAAATTACCACTGATTTGAATGGGACTTCTCACCCCTTGAAATACTTTGCAATAAGTTGGACACTTCTCTAGAATTCATTGGATTTACATAGATCTCAATTACATGGGAATTTGTATCTGTCACTTATAGTGCAGTTGCTCTGCTTTTAAGCCTATGGCCCAATAATTTCCAAGAAGTATTGTTTTATGTTTTCGCAAAAAGCAATAAACAATTTTTTTACAAGTTAGATGTGGCACAGGATATTCAGTTAGGAAGAATCTTTCACCTTTGAGGCAAAATTACAAATGGCTTCAAAAGAGTTTTCGCTACCTCTGTCTCAACAAAGAAGATCTGGAAAAAGATGAATTTGATGGACCCAGACACATTATAACATGAAGTTGTGATGGGTCCTGGCATTAAAACGAGCCTCAAAGCCTAATAGGTTCTAGTTATGTTTGTGTTATGGGACCCAAAGAAGTTTACATCAGGGCCCTTCAAGGACTAGTTGCATCACTGGACAACCTTGTCTTTTTTCAATCTCATCACTTCTGTAATAATATGCATTAGTATAACCACACATGGAACTAAAATACTATACATACCAACTGGAGTTCTGGAGTCACGTTTTGCTGGAGAGCCCGTAAGAATGAAACTGGGCTGCCGTCCACTTGGACACTAAAAGAAATAGATGGTCATGTTGCTGTAGACAGCCTAGTTGCTATAAGCACTATAACAATCCATTATATCCCTTATATCAGAAACAGGAATAGACTGGAGTGGACTAGCCTTTTAAGGAACAGAGGTGTGTACAACACATTGTCTTGCACACCTCTGGTCAATAAACGGTGAAAGGAACAATAACAATTCTAATAATAACCTGCCTCTAACCCCACTATAGCCAGAATGTCCTAACAGCCTTAATGAATTTTGCCCTTGTTTCTGGATTAAAGGTAATATATTCAATCTGTCCTGATGTCATGTTCAAGGAGGTGGAGATGACAATTGCTAGCAGGACCACAGGGTCTCACACACTGCTCACTGTGCATGGTAATGGTTTGTAGGCTCATGTCATCTGTCTGCTTCACTAAGAAAAAAAAAAATCCAGACGATCCTGTAAATGAAGCTTGGGGTCCAGTAGTCCTGCAAGAAACTGTCATGTTTGCTTACATAGATATAACATCTCGGATGGATATTAAAGAGATGGTAATGGTAGCATATAATGTTCAGTTACTCAGTATTTTTTTATAATGCACTGTACAGTAGTCAATGCCGAGTTTCTTGTAGTTTTCTTGTAATCTTAGTTTAAAGTTTCCCCCTCCCGCCCCTTTTCACTCATAGGTTTCTCAGATCTGAAAGCTGGTCCAATCCGGACAGATTATCAGGGGGACAGGGTTTTCTTTATACAGGCACAGACAGGGCCGGATTTACATCTCAGGAGAATGTAGGCACAGAAATCTGAAGCGCCCCGACCCCCATCAGTTCCATATTGCCCCCATCAGTTACAACTTGCCCCCCATCAGCTCCATATTGCCCTTACATTGGCCCCCATCAGCTCCATATTGCCCCCATCTGCTTCAACTTGCACCCCATCAGCTCCATATTGCCCCATCAGATGCAACTTGCCCCCCATCAGCTACAACTTGCCCCCCATCAGCTCCATATTGCCCTCATCAGCTCCATATTGCCCTCACATTGACAGCCATCAGGTCCATACTGCCCTCAGTCACATTGCCCACATCAGCTCCACTTTGCCCTCACACTGCCCCCCATCAGCTCCATATTACTCTCACGTTGCTGCCACACCCATTTCCTACCTCCTCCCTGGTGGTCCAGTGGCACAAACCTGTAACTGCTGGAGCTCCCGCGCAGTGTTCTGTTCAGTAATGCAGAGCGCTGGGAGGTGATGTCATCTCCCAGCGCTCTGCATTACTAAAGAGCTCAGAAGGGAGCTCTGCAGCTACAGGTCTGTGCCGAAGGAGGCGCAGACCTGTCTGAGTAATAATTTTTAAAAAATATATAAAAAAATAAACACATAAAAAAAACGGGTCCCAATGACAGGCGCCCCTCTGTGCACCTGTAGGCAGATGCCTACTCTGCCTTGCGAGAAATCCGGCCCTGGGCACAGACAATACTGTCCCTCATTGCAATCTGTCAAGCGAACAGCTTTCAGATCTGATGAGAGTCTCCACAATATAGGGGAAAGGAGCTGGAGAGGGATACTTTAAAATAAAATTACAAGAAGACTACAAGGAAGATCACCATTTACTATGGAACAGAGTATTACGAAAAAATAGGATTTTAGTCTTACCTGTTAAATCCTTTTCACTTAGTCCATACAGGTCACTGGTACTCTGGGAGGCGATCCGCCCCTTTGATAGGCAGGAACAATTATGCAAATGACTGCAGTGGGCGGAGCCTCCCCTCCTACTTAAGCTGCCTTCAGGCCAGAGCCACTAGATTGATTTGAGACACTAAAACTGACCATAGGTAAGCAAGAAGGAAGACTCCTGTGAGCATGCCCCAAAGGTCTCCCACTGAATGCCACAGGAGAGCCAAGCATGGTCCCTTGACAGGGTGGGAGACCAGTGACCTGTATGGACTAAGTGAAAAGGATTTAACAGGTAAGACTAAAATCCTATTTTCACTGTCGTCCAATACAGGTCACTGGTACTCTGGGATGTACAAACATTGAGCTGACCCGGAGGCGGGAAGTAAGGCAAGGACCAGGCGCAAGGCCCAAGTCACTAGAACTGCTATGAACCAGTTAATTACATAGCCCAGAATGTGTCAACGGACACCAACCAGGGGAAAACAACCCCTGAACTAACACAGCACACAGAACAGAGCCAACTGGGCTCAACAGTAAAGAAGCACTAAGGACCACAGAGCAGAAGGCCTAGACAGGCAAAACTGCCTCCAGGACCTTCCTCCCAAAACTGGCATCAGCCGAGGCCAGTACATCAACTCGATAGTGCTTTGAAAATGTGTGCACAGAGGACCAAGTGGCCGCTCTGCACAGTTGATCAGCAGATGCCTGATTCATGTAGGCCCAAGAGGCCCCAATAGATCTGGTGGAATGGGCAGTCACCCGGAAGGGAACATGCTTATTCCGCAACTTATAGGCTTCACGAATGGTAGCCTTAATCCAAGAGGCAATGGTAACTTTGGAAGCCGGTCTCCCTGCCCTAGGCCCCTCAGGAATGACGAACAGAGCGTCAGACTTCCTGATAGACTCGGTGCGATGAACATAAAACTTGAGGCAACGCACCACATCCAACAAATGGAGATCTCGTTCCTTGTCAGATGAAGGATTAGGGCAGAAAGAGGGAACCACAATCTCCTGATTGATGTGAAACTCGGACACAACCTTGGGTAAGAATTCCTTGGTAGTGCGAAGCACAGCCTTATCCTTGTGGAACACCAGGTAAGGAGGTTTACAAGACAGAGCTTGTAACTCTGCTACCCGGCGAACTGAAACAATAGCCAAAAGGAAGGCCATCTTCCAAGTCAAGAGACGTAATGGAATGGAAGCCAAGGATTCAAACGGGGGTCGCTGGAGAACTCCCAGCACCAAATTGAGGTCCCACTGGGGAGCAGGACTCTTAAAGGCAGGCCGAACATGAGTCACACCTTGGAAGAAAACTTTCACATCAGGAAAGATAGCAATCCTTTCCTGGAAAAACACAGACAAAGCAGAAGTCTGGACTTTGAGGGAACTCAGACTGAGCCCTTTTTCAACACCGTCCTGCAAAAAAGCCAGGACAGTGGGAAGATGAAAGTCCAGGGACACCTTCCAATCAGTACACCAAGCCACAAAGGTGGCCCAGATACGATGATAGATCTTGGAGGACACAGGCTTACGAGCACTGAGCATCGTCGACACCACTGAAGGAGAAAATCCTTTCTTCTCTAGAATCGAGGATTCAACCGCCATGCCATCAAATGGAGATGCTGAACATCCTCCTTCCACAGATATCCTTGAAGAAGTAAATCCGGACGGGCAGGGAGTGGAAACGGTTCCGCCACTGACATGGCCATCAACTCCGGATACCAGGACTGGCGAGGCCAGTTTGGAGCGATCAGGATGACAGGACAACGCTCCTGCTTCAACTTCTGGATTACTCTGATCAATAGAGGAAGAGGAGGGAAGATGAAAGCCAGAGGAAAATCCCAAGGAATTGACAATGCATCCACTGCCAGAGCAAGAGGGTCCCTCCGCCGGGAGCAAAACACCGGCACCTTCCTGTTGTGTCTGGTAGCCATCAGGTCCACTACCTCTGGGTGAGTAGGTGAAACACCTCTGGATGAAGAGCCCATTCTCTGCTGTCGACTGTGTGACGACTGAGAAAGTCTTCCATGACGTTGTCTACGCCTGGAATGTGAACTGCTGAAATGACAGGCACGTGATCTTCTGCCCAAGATAAAATATCCTTGACCTCCAACCAGGCGGTGCAACTTCTTGTGCCGCCTTGCCTGTTGATGTAGGCCACTGCGGTGGCGTTGTCGGACTCCACTCTGACTGTACAACCTTCCAGCTGAGACTCCCAGTGTCTCAGGGCAAGCCGGATGGCACGCAGTTCCAGAACATTGATGGAGAGAAGAGATTCCTCCAGTCCCCATTTCCCCTGAGCACTGAAACGACCCAACACAGCACCCCATCCCCGGATGCTGGCATCCGTTGTAACCGTGGTCCAACAGGGAACCTGAAAGGATCTCCTTTTCAGGAGATGAGAGAGATCCAACCACCAGTGCAGACTCGATTCCACATGAGGAGGTAGAGAGACTGACAGATGCTGATGATCTGGATGATTCTTGCACGTCTGGATCACAAACCTCTGAAGTTCCCTGGAGTGAGCCATGGCAAATGGTACCGCTTCGATCGTGGAAATGAACTTCCCCACCAGAGACGTCAACTTCGGAACTGGAACTCTGTCCAGCTCCAGGATCCCAGCCACTCGGATGGCTATCTGATGAGCCACTTCCTCCGGTAGAAACACCATGCATTGGCGAGTGTCGAACAGGAGACCCAGGAAAACGAGCCTCTGAGATGGAACCAAGTCTGACTTGTCCAGATTCAGGATCCAGCCGTGATGGTTCAGAGTGTGAATACACAGCTGCAGTTGTCGTTGGAGAAGCTCCGCTGAGGAGGCTTTCAGGAGGAGATCGTCCATGTAGGGGGTCACCCTGACACCTTCTTGATGAAGTACCGCTATCAAGGAACCCAACACCCTCTGAAAGACCTGAGGGGCCGAAGTCAGCCCAAAGGGAAGAGCTGAAAACTGAAAGTGTCCCCTGTGGCAGGCAATCCTGAGATACCGCCTGCTCTCTGGATGAATAGGGATGTGAAGATAAGCATCCTGAAGGTCCAGGGAGTCAAGGAACTCCCCTGGAGACATTGCTGCAATCACAGAGCGCAGGGACTCCTGGCGGAAGTGGGAACTCACAACATAGGAATTGAGATCTTTGAGATCCAAAATGGGACGAGCACCTCCGTCCTTTTTGGCCACCACGAACAGGTTGGAATAAAATCCTGAACCTGTGTCCTCTGGAGGAACCAACTCCAGGACCTCCTTGTCCAAGAGATCCTGAATAGCGTCGTCGAACAGACGTCTTTTTGTAGGTTCTTGAGAAGGACGAGTAAAATGGAACCGAAAAGGAGGAAGGGAAGAGAAAGGGATCCTGTATCCCTCTGATGCCACCTGAATGACCCATGGGTCCGCCACTGACTCCTCCCAAGTCCGGCGAAAGATGCGGAGACGTCCACCCACTGCCGGATGCGGACCCGGGTTCGGTGAGTCATGCCGAAGCAGTCTTGGAGGTTTTGGCCTTGGGGGCAACTTTGGGCTTCCAGGACTGCTTGGGCTTGGAGGAGGAGCGCGCAGAGAACGGACCCGTCTGGGACGTGGAGCGTGTCTCAGTCTGAAAGGAACGAAAGGACCGATTGCGTTTGGCTGGAAACTTCTTCTTGAAGACTGAGGGTAGAAGAGTACTTTTACCACCAGTAGCCTCACTGATCATTTCCTTAAGTTCAGAACCAAATAGCAAGTTCCCCTGAAAGGGTAAGGAAAGCAAGGCTTTCTTAGAGGATGTATCAGCAGACCAAATTTTCAGCCAAAGGGCACGTCTGGCCACCACAGAAGAAGTGGAGGCCGTCGCCATCATGCGCACAGCATCAAAAGCAGCATCAGCAACATAATTTTGTGCTTCAGTAATGTTAGCAAGTAGCTGCAACTGCTCAGATACCGGTGCATCCTGGCGGACTGCCTCAGTCAGTCGTTCAGTCCAGGCCGCAATAGCTCTATTAACCCACGCCACTGCAAAGGTTGGACGCATGGCAGTGCCAATGGAGGCAAAAATAGACTTAAGAGAAAGTTCTTGCTTTTTGTCCGTCCAATCCTGCAGGGCAGAGGCATCAGAGACAGCTAAAGCAGTAGATTTGGACAGCCTGGAAACAGGAGCATCCACCTTGGGGGATGAACCCATTTTGCCAGCTCAGTCTCAGGAAAAGGGTAAAGTTTAGCAAACTTTTTAGACACTGAGGAGGATTTGTCAGGATTCCTCCACGCCTCAGAGACTAGACGGGCAAGGGTAGGGTTAGTTGGAAAACATACAACCGCCTTAGATGGTTTTTGGAAAACGTCAGTTGGATCATGAGTAGATTCCTGAGTCAGAGGAAGGTTGAGCGTAGTTATCACAGCTCTAATCAGACCCTCAGCAGAAACCTCATGGTCACATTCATAAGGGTCCCCAATGGACCTGTTAGACTCAATAACAGTGCCTTCCTCAGCATCAGAATCCTGTAATAGTTCTTCTTCAGAAGAATCAGACACATCAGGAGCTCCCTGCGGCTTAGGCAGGGAAGTCCTGATAGTAGAGGGGGTCTGCCAAACCTGGAGAGCCCCCTGTACCTGAGAGGGAAAGAGTTGGAGTGTGGATCTGAGATCCCTAGTGGCAGCTTTAAACTCTTTCACCCAAGTTGGCTCAATAGCATGGCTGGGAAGCCCAGGGTTGCTATCACGACAATCAGTGCATTTAGGGCATAAATCACCAGAACAATCTCTAGGCAGCCCAGAGTGACAAGAGGAGCAAAGCGCAATGGGGGGAACAGACACCCCAGCCTCTTTAGTCTTGGGTCTCGCCCCTGGCTCCAGTGGAGTAGACATGCTCACAGCGTCAATATACACCACTAAACAATATCACCCAGTAAAAGTGTGAAAGATTAAAGTTTCACCCCAGAAATGCCTAAAAACGGACTTATCTGGCCAGCGAAGGGTTAATCTGCTGAGAGGAGAGAAGGCTCGGTCCCTGCGTAGTATACTCGCTGAGAAAGAACACCACAAAATGGCGGCCGTCAGGTCAGCCAATCAGAAACGAGCGCGAACCGGGCGCTCATGGTAAATGTAGTTTTCTCTCAGAAGTACCCCAAACAGTGCCCGAAGCCCCCCTGAACTCCCCACACCCTGTAAACACACACCGGATGATAGAGCAGGAGCATAGAAGTAAAATGAGCCATCTCTGAAGTTGCTGTGACAAGCGGTTGCAGAGATATGTCCCACACTGTGAAATCCCATAGAGAGTAAAGGAGCAATGGCGTCTAAGTGGGAAAAGGCGCGCTTAAAGGCGCGGAACACTAAATTTTAATAAAGTCCCACTAAACTTTAAAAAGTGCTAAACAGTAACTCAAAACATGAGAAACATAAATAAAATTATACCCAAAGCTCCAGAACCCAGAGAATACCACAGAAATTGCATAAACATGATAAATGCAAATAAAAACACCCTATGAGTGCTGGAGTGCAATGCAACTCCCAAATACAAGCCCATCAAAGGGACACTGTGGGGACAAGTGGACCTTCAGCACTCAAGGGGTGGCTCACCTTTCTGCAGGACTTCTGTCTTCAGGTGACCATGATAAAGTGGGAATAGACTAGAGGTAAATTCCACAGCAGGGAAGCTGCTTGACTCAAGCTGTTCCCTCTTCAGGGCATAAGGTCCACAGAAAATCCCTGGAAGCTGCACTAGCCACTTTAAAGAGGGCAATTCACAGCCATGGTCACCCTCCTAATGGTGGTATTCCATATTTGAATAAAAATAACAAAACACTAAGATGAATGCAAAGATGTTCTCCACCTGGTGTGCACAGCACACAGGAACAAATCAATCTAGTGGCTCTGGCCTGAAGGCAGCTTAAGTAGGAGGGGAGGCTCCGCCCACTGCAGTCATTTGCATAATTGTTCCTGCCTATTAAAGGGGCGGATCGCCTCCCAGAGTACCAGTGACCTGTATTGGACGACAGTGAAATAATACTGAAGAATTAAATGTAACTTTATATGCTATCATTACTGTCTCTTAACACCTGAAACAAGGAGCAAAGGCAAATACATAGAGGCCATAGTAAGGTAATGGTACAGTAACAGCTGATTTTTTTTTATTTTGTAATTCTGTAGTATTGCAAACGCCCTGTGGTCCTTAAATGGTTAATACTGAATAGTTTTCAAGATTTGTTTTATAATGTCTCATATTCACTCTTTTTTTACTGACTTCAGCCCCTTCTGCATTGAAAGTGCTAACCAGGTTGATAGACTGGCTTCTGCTCGGATACCATAGCAACCCGCTGTTCTGTCACATAAGAATGTGTCTACATGGGAACTCTATAACACATCCTAAGCACTGAATGAGTTGCAGATGTCACCATGTAAGTGAGAGACTGGGATTGCTATGGCACCAGAGCTGAAGCCTGCCCAATGACCTGGCCAACTCCTTCAATGCTGTAGAAGGGGTTAGTGGGAATTAAACTGCAAATATACTGAAAATGAATCTGTATTAAAGTGTGACTGAAATTAGTCAAAATTTTAAATAATATAGAATGCAATGTAAAATGTCTTCAAGCACAAGATCTTACATAATCTGCAGTATTTTACATTAGTGATAAAATAACCAGCTTGTCATCTCACTTCCACACTGATATAACACCTATTAATACAGTGAATAGAACTGAACATTATTGGTATGACTGATACATAGCTGTAATAACATCATCAGAAATATCCTATATAATAATTTGCTAGGATGTTTGTCAGAAGCCGTTGTGCGCAGTAGAGACTGCCCGGATGCACGGAATGCTGGGAACACAGAATGCTGGGAGGTGTAGGAATGCTGGGAGTTCTATGCTGGGAGCATTCTGTGTTTTCGGGCAGTCTCTACAGTGCATGACTGCGTCGTTGGCAGGACACAGTGCATGACCGGCCTCTTAACCCTTTGAGTGCCAGTGGGGCACTCAGAGGCTTAACATCACCTGGACCTTGGCCCGGGTACTGGGCTTTTACACTAGTTAGCAAATTATAATAATAATAATTGAAAAAATATTAACATAATTATACTGGATACCAGGGGGGTTATGCACTAAGGTGTGATAAAGCAGAGATGACTTCTCCAGTGTTATAAACTTTCCATGACCTTTGTAATTCCCTGGAACCTAAGCACGAAGATCTCTCAATCTGGAGAAATCTTGGTGCATTGACACCACAGAATAACACAGGACTTGAAGAACTGATATCACTGAAGAAGTCATCTCCACTTTATCTTCTCTTTATCATGCTGTAGTGCATTTGCCCCATGGTGATTCTCCAGGAACAGCTTCCAGAGGGGGCCTGTAAAGTCTGAATGACTAGTGTAAATGCCCGTTTACACGGGCCAAGGTCTGGGTGTTGTTAACCCTTTGAGTTATGTACCCCTCTGGCACTCAAAGGGTTAAGAGGCCTGTCCTGCTCTGCGTCATGCACTGTAGAGAATGCCCGAAAGCACAGAATGCTCCGAGCACAGAACTCCCAGCATTCTGTGCATTTGGGTAGTCTCTACTGTGCATGATGGCTTCTGACAAACATCCTAGCGAATTATTATATAGGATAGTAACAGTAAATAGGAGTGTACTTTTACATTATTTATGTGTAAACAGGAGTGCACATTTCCACACCCAATGTTTAAGTCTTTGAGGGTCAGAGTAGTGAATGGAATGCATTGCTCCACAATATGTCACTCATTCCACTGACACTTAAACATTTAGCGAATTAAAGCAGTCAATGTGAAACATCAAATATGTAACTAATGGTGACATATTTAGGTCTAGGGAAGCAGATTGGCAGGGGTAGCAGGCTTTGGTGTTTTGTGCATATATACATTTTCTAATGAAAATGCACTATTTTATCAATTCTCTGCTCAGGGCTGATTGATTACTCATAGACATCTCTTTCTCAAAGTGAACAAGCACAAAAGATCATTCTTACTACATTTGATTATACACTTTCTTTAGGCCCCCTGGATGCTTCTGTGTTTTTCCACTGGCTGAGGAAAGAACACAGTTTTCCCAACCCTCTGGGTTTGTTCTTGACCCCTCTGACTATAGTTAAACAAATGTGTTTCTCTTTTAGTATGGTGTCGAATCTAGCTTGTGTGCTTTTGATTTAAGGCACCCCTAAAGAGCAGAGTGGAACACTCAGGAAAACCCTAAAATGTTTTATAGCCCCTTAGTGACCGGCCGCGTACGCACGTGGCCGGCACTTAATGACAATGTTTTTTTTTTTTCCATTATAGTGAATGACTTCCTGGACTTACCAGGTAAGTCGTCTGTCACTAACTGACATTTTTTCATGACTTACCTGGTAAGTCATTTGTCACTAAGGGGATAGTTAATTTGTCAAGGGCATAATGAAGAAGACATTTACATAGTTATTCTTTGATCTCATGATCAGAATAATAAAAACTAGCATATTGTGCATAACGATATGTAAGGATACATTTGAAAATCAAGTGTTAATAAAAAAAGTGGCACCCCGAGCTGGTGCCCAGGGCACACCAAAGTGCAATAACACCGTGGTAGAGAACCACTGCTTTACATTAATAAAGAACAAATTCCACAGTATCCAGTAGTGGGCAACAAGTGGAACTGAGTCCACATGCGGCCCCGGGAGGCTATTTCTGCAGCCCCTAATCTATTCCATGGCATAGTAGAAATGACATTTGTAGTGGGATAATTTCCTTCTACCACAACACATTCTATTTGAATGTCAAAATGTTCCAAACTTTCTTTTTCCTCAAAATATACCTCAGTTTACAATTTTACTCTTCCGCTTTAACCCCCCGGACGTTAGAGAGGTCTCCAACATATTGCAAAACGATGTTTTGGAGACCTCTCTAGCATTCAGGGCATTAATATACTATTTTCAACCACCATGTATAATGCTTAAACACAAGGACTCATTCAGATGGGCAAAATGTTTGTGACAGTTCTGCTGCCCATATAAGTTCATTCACCTCTCTCCTGTGACACACTGCTAATCCAGAATGCAGGTGAGGAGTTGGCCATTTATTGAAGGTTGCAATAACCATCACAATATCCAGCAGCGAGTGAAAGGTTAGAAAGTGGCCTCTATGCTAACCTAATTTACTGCACCTTTATTGTTTTCTTGAAGAAATGCAGTAAAGTTGCAGCACTCAGGACATGGGGAGATAGTTGCCCTATTTGAAAGGCACTATAGTGCAGCATGTTAGCTTTCCTTATGGGCAACACATCAAACACAGCATCACCAAGCTGGTATCACCAGTGGGAAAGGGACTAATGTCATTTTTATATGGACACTGTTAGAGAACATGTTTCACATTAAATTACGAACATGTTGCATGGTATAATGATGATTATGTAGACACGGATTTTCCATTGTTTAATGAAGATAATGTAGACACTGATAGGGATAGGTGAAATTTCCATGCGTAGAAAATTCATATTTTTTTTGCATTTTCTCTAAACCCCCCCTGCGACTGGAGGACTGTTTTAATGCGGGAGGCTGGTTACATATTCAGTCTGCAGGACTGCAAAGAACCAGTGAAAATCACAATCTGGTCATATGACTCATCCTCCACTGGCTGATGATGATGGACTTACAGCCAAACAACAGCATGAGGAAAGAACACAGTTTGTCCAACCCAAGCATATCCATATGCAAAACAGTAGCAATATTTGTATGGTAAAGTTTTGACTCTCACCAAAGGGTGGAAAGCGAGTTTCTGGTAGGGGTTTCAGATTCCTTTTGAATCCCAGTAATACTACTAGCAGCAAATATTCCAGACATGACTGGTTTTTAAGAAACAATCGGGCAGCCCTAGTTTCTGGGTAACTGAGAACACCCCCTGGGCTTGTTCTGGACCCCACTGGCTATAGTTAAATGAATGTGTTTCTCTTTTAGTATGGTGTGGAATCTAGCTTGTGTGCTTTTGATTTAACGCCCTGAATGCTAGTAGAGTGACCACATTTCCATTCTGCCATTCAGGGACACTGTGGAGACGGGAGTACTCTTCAAATCTAGGGCACCTTTGGTGGAGGGGTATCTATACATCACTGCACATCAGTGTGCAACCTGCTCTTTAATCTGTCACACCACAAAGTACTAAACACTAGATGGAGAACTGGCCATTGACTGCTGTGACAGAAAGTGATGCCTGTGGTGGACTACAAGATGATGTACATCTCTCCCAAAGCCTTAGACTAGCATTACACTACAACAAAATTGCACTGCTCAGTTCCCTGTCCAGTGTTTAGATCTCCGTCCGGAAGCCATTTTCTTGTAGCTCAGCAGATGTATCACTTTCCGTCACAGCAGACAATGGCCAGTTCTCTTTCTAGTGTTTGGAGTATGTGTTCAGGGACTTTGTATTGTCCCAGAAGGGGGCTGCACAGGACATGCGACACACATTTAAATTCCAGGACTGTCCCTGAAAATCCAGGACATGTGTTCACCCTAAATGTTAGAGAGACCTCCAATGCTTTAACCCTGTTGGTGCTTGAGTGTTTCTAACACATCTGGCATGCATTAGGTTTAATCCTATGAGTGCCAGAGGGATGCAACGCATTGCTCTACAATGTGTTGCACACCCCACTGGTACTCAAAGGGTTACACATTCCAGGATTATTGCACTGCTCACTGGTATAAAGGTCAAGGTATCTAGTTCTGTGCGTGGTTTATTTAGAAACATTCTCCATTTTGTTAAGGAGACAAGTTTAGCAACTTTCTTCACTTGTGTGAACTCATAACAGATTTGCGAAGGCAGCAGTTTTACAATATAGCATGGTCAGTGGTTAGTGTTACTTTGAGTGTAAACTTGCAAAGCAATTAAACATGTCTTAAATTATTCAATAGCAATTAAATATGTGAGAGGTGGTGTTATGATCCTCTAAATAAAAGTGAACTGCTTAACTGAGCTCAAAATGCAGTTTCTTATGTGACCTTACAACACAACCGGTAACATTGATTACAAGTAATTCTCTGAAGAAATTAAACATGGACATTTGCACTGTTTGAACAGAAACAAAAGGATGAAAAATAATCCGATATACAATACTGGCTGAACCCTTTGGTGACCAGTTCTTTCTGTACGCTGGAGGAACAGGGCAATTTTGGCCTTTTTATTATGTTTTAGATATATATATATATATATTTTACTTTAAATTCCTTTAGTACAGCCATACAAATTACATAAGTATAAGTAGGTTTTCTTTTGATGGTGTATTTATATTTAAAACCCATCATTTAGTTAAAAAGAGGAAAAGTTTTAAAAAACAAATTTTTATAGGTTTTTCTGTTATGTTTTGTGCATTTTTAACAGGACTCGATAAAACGGCCTGAGCAGAAACTGCTATGGGGGGTCAGTTGGGTTTCCTCTTATTAATGGAAGATATCAATGGGGCATATTATTTCATTTTGTTGATTTCTATTTATTAGATTTAAGGCTGATGTAAAGAAGGAAGAATTAAAGAAGAAAAAAGAAAATTTGCAGAAGAAAGAAAACTTACAGAAGAAGAAAGAAGACTGAAAGAGTAATTAAAGAAAAAGACAAAGGAAGGCTACGGTGAAGAAGACACACCTGAACCTCTGACTTCAAGGTAAGTGTTAATGTTTCATCTATGGGGAATGGGCCATGTGATAGTGTTAGGGCTAAAATCTTATTTAATTTTATTGTTAATGTTAGGTGTAGTGTAATGCAGGGGGGCTAATTTTAGGGTTAGTGTTTAGGAGAGTGGGGGGGAAGGTGACTAGGTTACTAGCTCTTGGTCAATGTTGACAGCTAATTTCCTTTGATATTCCCATTATTCATGCTATTCAGTGTGCATTGCAGGAACAAAAAGCTGCGGCGAAGGTTAGGCCGAAGTCGAGTTTTGGGGACTGACGTTTGTTGTGGTGAATGTTGATCAGGCAATTGAATTCCGATGGTATAACTATGTGTGTACTAGCCAGAACTCATTTTGACCCTAACAAATGATATACCGAGCCCCTAGAGAAACAGACCGCAGCAAATCAAAAGGGATCACACAGGTAAGGTACCAAGTGACAAAAGTACACACAGAAAAACAACACCTTGTCGCTTCAAAACGTATACATATGAGAGCATCAAAAGTACACAATAGATACCACAATGCACACATATACAAATGCTCTAAAGTGCCCCAAATAGTGCATGTGCACACAGGTGTACAGCAGCACACACTCTGGCACAACATATTGAGTGCAAGTACTCACCTCATGCAGAAAATAGTGAGTACAAGCTAATCCTCAGTGCTGAAATGGCATTTGCATGGGCAAACTGACCTTGGAAACACAGAGATCACACATGCAAACCCACTCATACACCAATGCACCCACAGGCAGAAACAGTGCGCAAAGAGAAAAGAACTACAGTGTGAAAACTGTACTCGAGTATACCACGGTGGGGTCACAGAATACCCCAACCCACACTCACCAGAGTGTGACAATATCAATCACAAACGCAACAAAATGCAGCAACAGCAACTGCACATGCACACGTGCACCACAGTGTGGCAAAAGCGCTCACGCACAATCACACAGCAATGTGCCAACAACACTCTTGCACATGAGGACTACAGTGTAGCAACAGAACTCAAACACATGTGCACCACAATGCGGCAACAGTGCCCGGGCACATGTGAGCCACTAAGTGTCAACAATGCCCAAGCACCACATTGTGGCAACATCACTTGCACACACACAGCCACACCATTTCTTACATCTGCGATCATTAGGATTTATGCAGGAATACCATGGATATTACAGGGTCTCCAACCAGTCGATGCAAAAGGGAGGAGCTATAGAAGGAGAAATAAGAAGAACTCCAAGTGGGAAAGGACGGAAGCCCGGTAAGCTTCAACAGAAATAAGACATGTATCAAGGGAACCAGCAACTCAAGTCCAGCCAGCTTCAGATGACAGAGAAAAACACAGCTAGTGAAGCAGGAAGGGGACTCTTATATAGTTTGAATTTTGTTTGACTTGTTCTCTGTCCTATCAGCTGAAAGGGGAGGAGCTAACTCATCTGGTGAATACTGCCATCAGTGTCCAACAAACAGCCTTTTTCTATTACACACTTGAAAATGAGAGAAATCTAAATGTATTCCTCCTGGTAAAACCTTTTGTAAATGGAATCTTTTACCAGGCAATGACGCATTAAACCTGAATGGAATATAGACTAAAATGTCTCAAGGCATATAAAGTTGCAGTTTGTTGGCAAATTTGTTTAATCCTCTGAGTGCCAAAAGGGTGCACAATGCACTGTAAAGCAATGCTCTGACAGTCAAAGGGTTAACCTCGTGAATGAAATTTGTCTGCAACTCATCTAATTATGCAAGTTAAAAATACAGCACCAGACAGATACTCTTCATATTTTCCAAGTTAGAGGGCGTTTTATTTACACTCCCTCCATGTGCTGTAATAAACGGGCTGCAGAGTGAATCACAGAGGTTCTTTATGAATGGAACAATACAGAGACAGTTGCCATCCCTCACAGCACACAGCACACACAGGAAATATATGGGCTGTTTGGATGGATTTGTTCTGTGCTTAAAATAAAATAGTCCAGCACAGAAGGACAGCAAAAAATCACCAAAAACTCAGAGAAATGGATGGAGGGAAAATGTTCTGTTTTCTAATTTTTATGCATGCACTTTGTATTTAAAGGGGATTTATCACCCTTATACAAGTTAGCCTTAATAGTTAGATTGTATAGCTAATATGTGTAAAATTTTATTAATTTTTTTAAAGCTCTATATGGTTGAAATTGAGGCAATAAACACTGCCCTGCACCTACTTCTGGACAGACTGTGGTTACCTGCTCTATATTGCAGTCCGTCACTCTGCCTCTGCTCCCCTCCCTCTATCCAGCCTCCTCTGATGACAGAGGCTTCTGTTTGTAAACTGGAGCTCTCTCATTGGCTACATATCGATTTCTTCCAATGAGATCGCTCCAGCTTACAGGCAGAAAGCCTCCATCATCGGAGGAGGCTGGATAGAGGGAGGGGAGTGAAGGCAGAGTGACGGAGTGCGGTTACAGAGCAGGTGACTGCAGCCTATCCAGAAGTAGGTGCAGGGCAGATATTATAACTTCAATTTCGACCAAATAGAACCTTAAAAAAGTATTACAATTTTACACATATTCGCTATATAATCTAACTATTCAGGCTAACATGTATAGGGGTGATAAATCCTATTTAACCTTTTGAGGGTCAGAGAGGTCTCCAATGCACTGCACTCCATCTAGCTCTCAAAGGGTTAAAGGAACGCATACAAAAGAATTATATACACTTAACTGTTTGAGTGCCAGGGGGTACTCAATGCATTGCTCAGCCCTCTGGCACTCAAAAAGATAAAGCTGATGAGGTAATAAGGTAAACTGGTGATGTTTCTCTCCAAACCAACTGCACTATACGGAAAACAAGCCACACCAATATAAATGAGATATTTAACCCTTTGAATGCTAGAGATCTCCAATTCATTGCTTTGAAATGCACTGGAGACCACACTGACCTGCAAGAGGTTGAAAGCCCCATTTAAAACTATGGGGATTTACATACCTGGGAACTCTCTGGATCTGCCCAGAGACTGGTTATTGCAGCTGATTATAAGATCTCCATAGACAGACACTGATTCTCCGGCTCTGCCCACTTCGCCTCCTTCCTGCCAGACCGCAATAGCCCGGTTAACCCATGCCACAGCGAATGCTGGAGGAATGGCAGTACCAGCAGTGGCAAAAATGGACTTGAGGGAAACCTCAAGCTTCTTGTCAGTCCAGTCCTTCAGAGAGGACGCATCAGAAACTGGTAAGGCGGTAGACTTAGATAGCCTTGAGACAGGATCGTCCACATTAGAGGGATGAACCCATTGAGCAAGCGCCGCCTCAGAAAAGGGGTAAAGCTTAGCAAACTTCTTGGAGACAGAAAGCTTTCTGTCCAGAGATTTCCACTCATCAGCCAGTAGGCAGTCGAGTGTGGGGTTAGGTGGAAAACAAGTATGGGGCTTTATAGGCTCCTGAAATACATAAGAGGGATCTGAGGAAACCTCCTGAACTGAGGAATGTTTAGCAGGTTTACACACAGCCCTGATCAGGCCCTCAGCCAAGGGTTCTGGATCAACCTCAAAAGGATCCCCAAACAATTGAGAGGAGCTCAAAACAGAACACTCCTCAACATCTGAATTCACCAACAGTTCCTCTTCAGAGGAATCTGAAACGTTAGGTACTCCTTGCGGTTTGGGCAGGGAAGATCTGACTGAGGAAAGGGTCTGCCAGGAATGGAAGACCCCCTGTAACTGGATGGAAAATGTTGCAATGTAGACCTGAGGTCCCTGGTAGCAGCCTTGAACTCTTGTACCCAAACTGGCTCTAATGCATGGCTGGAGGTCCCTGGGATAGACTCAGGGACATCAGAACATGCTGGGCATAAATGACCTGAGAATTCTCTAGGCAACCCTGTATGACATGAGGAACAATGCGCAATGGGGGAAACAGAGACCCCAGCATCCTTAGTCTTAGGCCTGGCACCAAGCTCCAACGGAGTAGACATTCTCCCAGTGTCAACAACGTTCAGAATAATCACCCAATTTACAGTGTGTAAGATTAAAATTTCACGCCAGAAATTGCTAAAATACACATATCTGGCAGGGGAAGTGTTAATCTGCAAAGGAGAGAAGGAGAGTCAAAGCCCTGCATAGGATACTTGTTCTGTAAAGCTCACAAGATGGCTGCCATGGTGGGAGCCAATCAGAAACGAGCACGACAAGCAAGCGCTCATGGGAAATGTAGTTTTCCCAGAAAAAGTAAAACAACAGTGCCCGAAGTCCCCCGCTCCTTAAGTAGGCAGGAACAATTCTAGAAGTGAATTAGGGGGTGGAGTTTACCTTCCCTCCTTGGCTGCAGCTAGCCAACCAGCTCCAGAAAGATTTGAGACAATAACTATGACTAGATAGTAGAAGGGAAAGAAGACTCCTGTGAGCATGACCCTGAAGGACCCCCACAGTCTGCCACAGGACAGCCAAGCATGGTCCTTTGACAGGATGGGAGACCAGTAACCTGTATGGACTAAAAGAAAAGGATTTAACAGGTAAGACTAAAATCCTCTTTTCTCCGTCATCCAATACAGGTTACCGGTAACTCTGGGATGTCCAACCATTGAGTTTTCCAGAGGCGGGAAGTAAGGCAAGGACCAGGTGCAAGGCCCCCAAAGTCACCAGTGCAAATATGAACCATCAGATCAGAGATAGATGAACAAAACAACTGAGGTGTCAACGGACACTGAACAGGGGTAACAACACCCCAGGAACTGTTACACAGAGCACTGAACTAGAGCCAATAGTGCTCAAAAGTGAAGGAAGCACCAAGAACCGAAGGAAATCCTAGACAGGCTAGACTGCCTCCGGGATCTTCCTCCCAAAACTGGCTTCGGCCGATGCTAGCACATCAACACGGTAGTGCTTTGAGAAGGTTTGCACAGACGACCAAGTAGCCGCCTTGCACAACTGAACAGCGGAGGCCTGATTCTTGTAAGCCCAAGAGGCCCCAATAGATCTTGTAGAATGAGCAGTGACCCTGAAAGGGACAGGCTTATTTCCTCAGCTCATAAGCCTTACGAATCGTGGACTTGATCCAAGAAGCAACAGTCACCTTGGATGCAGGTCTTCCTGCCCTAGGACCCTCATGTATGATGAACAGCGTGTCTGACTGCCTAATAGACTCAGTGCTATGTACATAAAACTTGACACAACGCACCAAGTCTAACAAGTGGAGATCCCTCTCCTTGTCAGAGGTGGGGTCCAGGCAGAAAGAGGGCACCACAATCTCCTGATTGATGTGGAACTCAGAGACCACCTTCAGGAGAAACTCCTGAGAAGTGCGAAGCACCGCCTTGTCCTTGTGAAACACCAAATATGGTGGTTTACAGGAAAGAGCATGTAACTCCGCGACACGGCGGACAGACACAATTGCCAGGAGAAAGGCCATTTTCCACGTCAAGAGGCGTAGAGGAATAGTAGTCAAAGACTCAAATGGGGGCCGCCCCAAAACCAAGTTAAGATCCCACTGAGGAGCAGGAATCTTAAAGGCAGGACGAGCATGAGCAACGCCCTGTAAGAAAACCTTGACATCAGGAAGGATGGCAATGCGCCTCTGAAAGAAAACAGAAAGCGCAGAAGTCTAAACCTTAAGGGAACTCAAACTGAGGACCTTATCCACACAAGGGCCAGGACCATAGGCAGATCAAAATCCTGAGACAGGTCCTTGTCAGCACACCAAGACAGAAAGGTCGACCAGACACGATGGTAGATCTTGGAAGACACAGGTTTGCGGGCACTGAGCATAGTAGTCACCACACCAGAAGAAAACCCTTTCTTCTTCAGTATTGAGGATTCAATTTCCAAGCCGTCAAAGCTAGCCGATGAACATCCTCTTTCCACATGTAACCCTGTAGAAGAAGATCCAGACGGCAAGGAAGCAGGAATGGCTTTGCCACTGGCAGAGGCAGAAGCTCCGAAAACCAAGACTGATGAGGCCAGTACGGAGCAATCAGAATAACTGGACAAAGCTCCAGTCATAATTTCCGTAACACCCTGTGCAACATTGGGACAGGGAGGAAAGATGTAGACCAGAGGGAATAACCAAGGAATGGACATCGCATTTACCGCCAGAGCCAGAGGGTCTCTCCAGCGAGAGCAGAACCTCGGTACCTTCCTATCGTGTCTTGTCGCCATCAGGTCGATGTAAGGAAGACCCCATTTCTGAACAATGAGGTTGAACACCTCTGGGTGCAGCTCCCACTCTCCGCTGTCCACTGTGTGTCAACTAAGGAAGTTCGCCATGATGTTCTCTACGCCAGGAATGTGCACTGCAGAAATGGCAGGAACGTGATCTTCTGCCCAAGACAAAATATCCTTGACCTCTAACCAAGCGGCGAGACTTCTTGTTCTGCCCTGCTTGTTAATGTAACCCAAGGCCGTGGTGTAGTCAGACTCTACTCAGACCAGACAGTCTTCCAACTGAGATGTCCAATGTCGAAGGGCATGAAATATCACCCGAAGCTCCAATATGTTGATCAGAAGGAGAGATTCCTCCGGAGACCACAGACCCTGAGTGCTCAGGCGACCCAGGACCGCTCCCCAGCCAGAGAGGCTGGCATCCGTTGTCAGCGTGGTCCAGAATTATACCAGGAAGGACTTGCCCTTCAGCAGGTTGGAGAGGTCGAGCCACCATGAAAAAATCAGTTCCACATGAAGAGGAAGAGACACTGACATCTTCAGAAGGTCCGATTGACCCTTGCACACCTGGATCGCGAACCTCTGGAGCTTCCTGGTGTGCACCATGGCAAACGGGACCTCTTCTTTGGTGGAGATGAATTTCCCCATTAGAGAGGACAGCATCATGGCTGGAACTGGATCTTGAGCCAGAACCGCAGAAACCCTGTGGGCGATCTGGTGAGCCACCTCATCCGCGAGGAACACCATGCTCTTCTGAGTGTCGAAAAGAAGGCCCAGGAAGACCAGGCGCTGGGATGGGATAAGATCTGACTTGTCCAAGTTGATGATCCACCCGTGATGGGTGAGAGCATGAATGCATTGCTGAACCTGCTGATGAAGAAGTTCCACAGAAGGGGCTTTCAGAAGCAGGTCGTCCATGTATGGAGTAACTCTGATGCTGTTACGGTGGAGGATGGACATTAAGGCTCCCGGGACACGGCTGAAGACTTGAGGAACAGTCGTCAGACCAAATGGAAGAGCTGAAAACTGAAAATGTCCCCTGTCGCAGGCAAATCGAAGGTACTGTCGGCTCTCTGGATGACTGGCAATGTGTAAGTACGCGTCCTAAAGATCCAGAAATGCAAGGAATTCCCCTGGGGACACGGTAGAAATCACTGTGCATAGAGACTCCTGGTGATAATGAGTCTGGATCACAAAGGAATTGAGATCCTTTAAATCCAAAATGGGACGACAGCTGCCATCCTTCTTGGAGACCACAAAGAGGTTCGAGTAAAACCCCATACCTCTGTCCTGAACTGGAACTGGCTCTAGAACGTCCTTGTCCGGAAGAGCCTGAACAGCTCCGCTGTCTCTGCACCCTGAGGTGTGTGAGAAGGAAGAAAGCAAAAGGGAGGAAGGGAGACGAAAGAGATCCTGTACCCTTCCATCACCATCTGTAAAAGCCATGGGTCCGTCACTGAATCCTCCCAAATGCTGTGATAGTGTCACAGACGACCACCCACAGCAGAGTGTGGACCCGGGTTTGGTGAGTCATGCCTAAGAAGGCTTGGAAGCCTTGGGCTTGGAGGAGACCTTGGGCTTCCATTGTTGTTTGAGCTTGGAGGAGGTACGAAGAGCTGAGGGAGCCGTGTGGTTCACTGGACGTGTCTCATTCTGAAAGGAACGAAAATACCGATTACACTTAAGTGGTAACTTCTTCCTGGGAACCAAGGGTAGAAGAGTAATCTTACCCCCTGTGGCCTCACTGATCAGATCCTTAAGATCTGGACCAAACAAAGAGGTACCCTGAAAGGGTAGGTAAAGCCATGCTTTCTTAGAAGCAGTGTCAGCAGACCAGATCTTGAGCCAAAGAGCTCCTGTGGCCACCACAGACAAGGTGGAAACCCTATCCACCAAACGGATGGCATCAAATAAGGCAACAGAAATATAGTGCTGTGCCTCAGAAATGTTGGTGAGAAGGCGCAACTTATCCAAAGTAGGAACATCCTGACGGACAGCCAGGGTGAGCTGTTCAGACCAGACCGCAATGGCCTGGTTCAGCCATGCTGCAGCAAATGCTGGACACATGGCAAAACCAGCAGTGGCAAAAATGAGACCTCAAGTTTCTTGTCAGTCCAGTCCTTCAGAGCAGATGCATCAGAAACTGGTAAGGTAGTAGACTTAGATATTCTGGAAATAGGAGCATCCACTTTGGGAGGATGAACCCACAGAGTAAGTGTGGCCTCAGAAAAGGGATAAAGCCTGGCAAATTTCTCCTACACGGAGGGTTTCCTGTCCGGAGATTTACACTCCTCAAACACAAGGCGGTCAAGAGTGGGGTTAGGTGGAAATTAAGTAAGGGGCTTTTTAGGCTCCTGGAAAACATCAGAGGGGTCAGAAGGAACCTCCTGAACTAAGGGAATGTTAAGAGTAGTCAAGACAGCCCTGATCAGGCCCTCAGCGGAGGGCTCAGGATCAACCTCAAAAGGATCCCCAAAAAACTGAGAGGAGCCCACAGCAGAACATTCCTCAACATCTGAATCCACCAGCAGTTCTTCTTCAGAGGAATATGACATGTCAGGTACTCTCTGAGATTTGGGCAGGGAAGACTTGACTGAAGAGGGGGCCTGCCAAGAATGAAAGGCCCCCTGTAACTGGGATGGAACAAGTTGCAATGTGCACCTAAGCTCCCTAGAAGCAGCCTTGAACTATTGCAGCCAAGCTGGCTCTAATGCATGGCTGGAGGTCCCTGGAATACTTTCAGGGACATCAGAATATGCTGGGCATAAGTGACATGAGAATTCTCTAGGTAGCCCTGAGTAACAGAAAGAGCAATGCGCAATGGGGGATACAGAGACCCCAGCCTCCTTAGTCTTAGGTCTGGCCCCAAGCTCCAGCGGTATAGACATTCTCACAGTGTCAAATAACCTTACTGCATAAGAAATCACCCAATTATAGTGTGTAGGATTAAAGTTTCACCTCAGAAATCGATAAAATAAACTTATCTGGCAGGCGAAGGTTTAACCAGCAGAGAAGAGAAGGAGAGTCCAAGCCCTGTGTAGGATACTTATTCTGGAAATAGCACAAAATGGCTGCCATGGCGGGAGCCAATCAGAAACGAGCGTGTGAAGGAAGCGCTCATGGGAAATGTAGTTTTCCCAGAAAAGTACCCCAAACAGTGCCAGAAGCCCCCTGAGCCCCCCAACACACTAGAAACATGAACTGGACGATAGAGCAAGGGCAGACAATTAAAACACCTCCTAGTGCCTGTTGCTGACTTGTTGTGAGCCGTTGATATGGACAAGTACATGTTGTTTTATACTATGTGAAATAAATTTGGATTTGATTTTATTGAGATTTGCTTCGGGTATTAGTGCAGAGTGGAGCTGATGTTGTTTGCAATTTCAACAGATCAAGGAAGATCTGAATTTCTCTGGCACATACCGTAGCATCTCCTTTCTTTGACATTGCAGTGATGGTAAAGAGGAAGGTCCATTAATCCTAGAGCCGCTTAAAAGTATGTGTTTTTGATATTTTGAGACAATTAAAATGAGCCATCTCTGAAGTCGCTAGGTTAAACGGTTGCAGAGATATGTCCCAAACAGTACAGTCCCATAGAAGTGAATGGAGAAATGGCGTCTATGCGGTAAAGCTCGCTGGAACAAAAAATGTTTACAAAATTTAAAGTGTAAAACTAAAATACCTAAAACATCACTAGAACATGTTAGGACACCCAAAAAACACTAAACCAGTAGGAAAAGTGTTAGAACCCCCAAAAAAGCCAATCCAGCAGCTAAAGGGTTAAGTTACCACATAAACTTGCTCCCAAACACCCAACAGACATACAGATAGACCCAATGACTGCAGGAGTGTGCAATAGGAACTCCAAATAAAAACACCCCTGTGCGGAGGGGCACTGTGGGACAAGTGGATCTGAAGCACTCAAAGGCTTGCTCACCTTTCCTGCAGATCTTCTGTCTTCAGATTACCATGTTTAAAGAAGAAGCCTCAGTGGGCGACACCTGAGGAAAGAATTTGTAGCCAAGATTTTCCCCCCAGGGCTTAAGGTCCACAAAAACTACCTGGTCACTGAGCTAACCACATCTAAGGGCATTGTCAGTTATGGTAATATGCCTAATAGTGGTATTCCATATCTAACAGAAAAAAAAAACTTCTAAAGCTATAGCAGAATTGTTCTCTTGCCTGTGTTATCTTCACCAAGGAACAAATCTTTCTGGAGCTGGCTGGCTAGCTGCAGCCAAGGAGGGAAGGTGGGCTCAACCCCCTGCAATCAATTCTAGACTTAAAGGGGCGGATCGCCTACCCAGAGTTACCAGTAACCTGTATTGGATGACAGAGACAAGGGTGAAGAGAAAACAGGAGAGAAGAGAGGAACTGGGACAAGGGAAATGAAAGGAATATAGGAGGTAAACAGATTGGGGGGATTAAAGAGAGAAATACTTTTCTCTCCTCTCATACAATGTGTACAAGAACTGAGCACCCTGTGGTACTCAAGATGTTAATGGATGGATGCATGTTGGCTAGCTGAGTATGATGGAGCTGTAGTACAAAACCTCTGGAAGCCTGCAGGTTGCTAAAACATGTACATGCATGACCTCCATTGCACTAACCTACTCCCACCTCCCTGAAGTTACCAACTGCAATGAGATCTCCATAGCGGTAAGCATCACTTCTGTTACACAAATTGTAGTTTGATTTATTGCTTAATTTCCCTTCACCCCTCTACACTTACATCCATGGCCCACGTGTTCCTCTGCACAATCTGCTCAGTGTGTACTGGACACGTGGGCCATCTGTGAATGTATTAAGAAGGGAAGGAAAGGTAAGCAGTGAATCAGATACTACAAGTAAGTACTCATCACCCTCAGGGCCGGATTTACATCTCAGGAGCCTGTAGGCACAGAAATCTAAAGCGCCCCCCCCCCATTGGCCATCCCACTGGACACCTCCACAATGCTCATAATGTCCACATTGCCCCCATCATCTATTTATTGCCCTCACATTGCCCCATCAGCTCCAACTTGCCCCCATGAGCTCCACATTTCCCCCACCATCTCCATATTGTCCTCAAACGTTTTAGACCATTCCAATAAAGGGATTATGTGTAAGTAACGATATCTCGGCAATTCTCAAGCGCCAGCGTATCGACCGACACGGATCTCCTGCTGACAGCTTTACAGCTGTCATTAGGAGAAATCAAACTTTAAACGCCCGTATCTTTTAAACCATAGCAGTTTGAGAGATACGTTTTTTTGCATTTAGATCAGCTTTTTAAGCTCTTCTAAATGCAAAAAAGTTTTTTTCAGACATTACTAACACTTTAATAAGCCATTTTACATAACAAAAACATTTACATAAACTTGAATACTAAGCATTAAATGGCCTCCTCTTTAATAATGAGGAAACCATTTAATCCTTGGTATGTACATTTTTTAAATTGTTCATATTACTTAAACATTAGAATATTAACCTCTCGGTTTGTCCTCTATGACTGTCATTAGAGTATTATGTGTTCCTTGATTCCAGTCTAGTTGTGGGCAAGGGCAATAAATGGTTCCAGATCATTAATTTGGACAGCCCTAACTTCACCTTTTGAGTGCCAAAGGGTTGTGCAATGCATTGCACACCCCTATGGCACTCAAAGGTTTAATGGATCTCTCCCCATAGGTAATGTTTTGGGTGCAATACATTTTTGATGAATTGAGACGCAACCATATATTGATAAATTATTAATTACACCAACTGCATTAACCCCTTAAGGACCGGCGGTCCTGGGACATTTCCGTCCCATAATGACCGCATAGGCGCACTTGGACGCGCCGGTACACGTGACCTGTCGCGTGTATCGGCGCGTCATTATGGGGCCTGATAGAGATCTCTCCGATCTTGGAGCGGTCAATTTCAGGCCCTATTTTTACTTACAGCTCTCCTGGTAGAGCGCTGTAAGTAAAAAGTATGTGACGTACTATGACCGTCATCGGTCCTTGAGTATTTCAAGGACCGTGACGGTCCTGGTACGTCAAGGGTCCTTAAGGGGTTAAAAAGTTGAAATTCATAAATTCAATGGACCCTTTAAGGATAAGAGGGTTGAGCAACACATTAAGAAGTAATGCACTGTATACCACTATAGTCCTTACAGATTAACTCTTGTAGTGCCAGGAGCTTGGGCAATTTCCTGTAACCTGAAGGCCAGGCACATTTTCAGAATTTTTGCTATCTGTTTAGTTAGGATTCCTGCAGATAACTTTCTAGTTATGTACATTTGGAAAACCAAATATAATTTTTTCCATAACAAATTGAGCTTTTGCATGGTGACTCACATGACGTAAATTCTGCAACATGCAAGAAGATATGATGTCATAATTACAAAAACATTTCTACCTGTTCAAACATATAGATAGCTTTGAAAAACATGGAATTTATGACTGCAATCTTTAGCTACTACTCCTCAAAAAAAACTCCACACTGTTAGTATGAGTTGATATATTGTAGGGGGTGCCAGAAACACAAAACTACACCAACTACAATCTATCATTTTTCAACTATGGCTTGCCTATACTAAAATGGTTATTACAACAAGAGAAATGAAGAAAAGGTAGATAAAGCATAGCATTTTTGAAACTATACAAACAGCCTTTTCTTACTTGTCTTTCTATCCCTAGGTTAGAATGCATAACTATTTACATAATGTGAAGCTATAGGAAAAAAAACACATACTATTTAACACAGCAATTACTTCAAAGATACTAAAATAGCTCAACACCATGGGAATTCCTAATATATTTAGGACCTACTGCCAGCCAGTGAAAAATGGTACCCCACTTGCTTGGGCTGACATATCATATTGAGTGCCAGGAGTGTGGCTACCAGTGAAATAAGGATGTACAAAAAGTACAAAATGACTTATTTCACAAAAATCACACTACATATCACAAACATTTATGTTGTTTGTGAAAGTTTCTATTATTTGTAAAAGGCTCTGAATCTCCCAAATACAAAAATACCAAATATGAATAGTTTTACCTACATGCATGTCATGTGCAGAGCCCCAATTACCAGAAGCGCAAATTGGTATTTTCAACTTTATAAACTAACATTCCAGTGGTTACATGATAAAACAACTCTAAAACATGTGAATAACTATATATTTCCTGAAAGTAGATATTGCACTGCAACAAATGAGGGGTCACTTGTCTTTCTACTCCTAGCCTGGTGTGTACAAATGTTTACAGAATGTGGCACTAAAGAAAAAATTCAATTTTTTTTCGTTGCATGCTAGAAACATTTGTGCACACCAGACATGGGGCAGATGGCAAGTGATCCCTCATTTGATACAATGGGTTATCTTTTTTCCAAAATGGTATGCTTTGTGTACTGTTTCTTCACATCTGTAGCTGTTACAACAGTTTTAGTACAGGTATGACATGTTTGAAAAAAGTAAGAAAAATCAGAGGTTGTAGATGTAGTTTTATGCTTCTGGCACCCCCTACTGCAGTGGTTCTCAATCTTTTTTTGTTCGGGGCACCCCGAACACATAATCTACAACATTCGGGGCACCCCTAACATATTTAATGTACTTTATCAAGAGCATAAGAAGGGTACAATACATGAATATGCAGTTATTAATAGGTTTTATAATCATAATAACAAAACTAAATCTTTTGTGTATAACAATTTCTATAAAGCTTTATTTAAAAGCCCATTTTTGTCAGTCTTCATATAAAACATGGGGCACCAAGTTGAAGTCCGTGGCACACCAAAGTGCCACAGCACCCTGGTTGAGAATCACTGCCCTACTGTATGTCAGCTCATACCTATAAGATGCCATTTTTCTCATAAGAGCAGTATCTAATGAATACAGTTGGAAATTCCACAGCTTTCAAAGATTTCAGTACATTTGAAGGGGTGGAAATGTAAAAAAAAATAAAATTTTTCTTACATTTTCACACCTTCAAATGTACTGAAATATTTGAAAACTATGGAATTTCCAAATTTATTCATTAACTACTGCTCTTATGAGAAAAACGTCATCTTATAGGTATAACCTGACATACAGTAGGGGGTGCCAGTTTGGTATGAGTTCACATACAGTAGGCAGTGCCAAAAGTACAAAACTACACCTACCTGAAAATAATGGTACTCTATTTGTAATTTGTATGGGTTAACATACATTATCGGCTTACCAGGAACACTAACTTACACCTGCCTACTTTTGTTTTTAAATTACTTGCCAGGAGTGTGGCTACTAGTGAAATAAGGATGGGGAAGCAAACACTGTATGTGTCATTCTATGGCTACCAGTTGAAACAATATGTAGACAGCAAACAAGAAAAATTTGGCACCACCTAGAAAAGTAATATAAATAGGTACTATAACGCTAATAAGCGAAGGTGCTAAGTAGTAATGTAATATATCAAAAAACAAAAAGAGAAAAAGGAGACATACTACTATAAAGCAGCACGCTTAAGTAACTATAATTATAACTAATAAGATATGGATTTGTTACAACATAAATACGTAGGGAAATCAAAGTGGTATTTGACGGTATGTGAAAGAAGTAAAATCACATAAATACATAAATCTTTATTGACACATAATAGACATACAGTAGCAAAATGAGGGCGTATTGTCTGAAATAGGAAAATCAGCTGTATATATGGCAGTATACAAATATAACAGATAGATCCAGGCACCAACTGGTTAACGATAGCAATCAAAGGAATTGCATATACAATATCAAGCAACCCTATATAGTGTCTATCGCCCCTATAAGTATTGGTTGCCTGTATAAATAAACTAGATCCAAATAATTGTTGAGTATAATAAATAAATCCAGGCACCAACTGGTAAACGATGGAAATCTCAAGAGTTGCATATAGACCACCAGGCAACCCTATATACTATCCATCGCCCCTATAAATATTGGTTGCCTGTTTTTATTGTACATCCTTTAAAGTTAAACAGCAAGATGCTAATATAATATTAATGCTGTCCCTAATCGTCACATTGGCGTCTTGAATAAATAGTGAGACATCACATCACTATGTCTATGATATAGATAAATGGCTCGTTATAAATTACACGGCCCTATATAACTGATCTAAAGCATAATGCTGTCTGAAGCCAGCCTAAGGTTTACATGAACCCTTGAGAGACATACGCCCTACTAGTTGCTACATTAAATCCATAAAAATAGAAACAGAAACCGCCTAACGCATTTCTCCCGTACACACGGGCTTCATCAGAGGCAAGCAAAAGACTTGCCTAGATTGATTTATTATACTCAACAATTATTTGGATCTAGTTTACTTATACAGGCAACCAATACTTATAGGGGCGATAAACACTATATAGGGTTGCTTGATATTGTATATGCAATTCCTTTGATTGCTATCGTTAACCAGTTGGTGCCTGGATCTATCTGTTATATTTGTATACTGCCAGCCTTTAGTTTACATATATACAACTGATTTTCCTATTTCAGACAATACACCCTCATTTTGCTACTGTATGTCTATTATGTGTCAATAAAGATTTATGTTTTTATGTGATTTTACTTCTTTCACATACCGTCAAATACCACTTTGATTGCCCTACATATTTATGTTGTAACGAATCCATATCTTATTAGTTATAATTATAGGTACTTAAGTGTGCTGCTTTATAGTAGTCTGTCTCCTTTTTCTCTTTTTGTTTTTTGATATACCAGTTGAAACAACCTAGGGGTTCAGTCAGTGTATGTGTTGACCCGTGACTGCCAGTGCACCCAGGCTGGGGAGGGGGGCATGCAGTGTATGTTGGTATGTCTGACTACCAGTGTGCAGAAGAACAAGGCTGGGGGGAAAGATAATGCATTTGGAGGATCTGTGACTACCAGCATGCACTGGAATCAGGCTGGGAAGCAGTGTATGTCCCTCACACACACTGTTTGATTTCTAGCCTGATTCCAGTGCCCACTGGTAGTCCAGTGGGCACTGGAACCAGTCTGTGAAAGGGTCAAGCTGGGAAAATGTGATTGCCACTGGACTATGGAACCAGCATGGGGAGGTCCACTGGACTGTGTAACCAGAATGGGGAGGTCCACTGGCCTGTAGAACCCTAATGGGGAAGTTCACTGGGCTGTGGAACCCGAATGGGGAGGTTCATGGGGCTGTGGAACCCGAATGGGGAGGTCCACGGGGCTGTGGAACCCGAATGGGGAGGTCCACTGGGCTGTGGAACCAGAATGGGGAGGTCCACTGGCATCTGGAACCCGAATGGGAAAGTCCACTGGGCTGTGGAACCAGAATGGGGAGGTCCACTGGGCTGTGGAACCAGAATGGGGAGGTCCACTGGCCTGTGGAACCAGCATGGGGAGGTCCACTGGCCTGTGGAATCAGAATGGGGAAGTCCACTGGCCTGTGGAATCAGAATGGGGAAGTCCACTGGGCTGTGGAACCCGAATGGGGAGGTCCACGGGGCTGTGGAACCAGAATGGGGAGGTCCACTGGGCTGTAGAACCCGAATGGGGAGGTACACTGGCCTGTGGAACCAGCATGGGGAGGTCCACTGGACTGTGGAACCCGAATGGGGAGGTCCACTGGCCTGTGGAACCAGAATGGGGAAGTCCACTGGGCTGTGGAACCCAAATGGGGAGGTCCACGGGGCTGTGGAACCAGAATGGGGAGGTCCACTGGGCTGTGGAACCAGAATGGGGAGGTCCACTGGCCTGTGGAACCCGAATGGGGAGGTCTACTGGCCTGTGGAACCAGAATGGGGAGGTCCACTGGGCTGTGGAACCAGCATGGGGAGGTCCACTGGGCTGTGGAACCAGAATGGGGAGGTCCACTGGCCTGTGGAACCAGAATGGAGAGGTCCACTGGGCTATGGAACCGGAATGGGGAAGTCCACTGGGCTGTGGAACCAGAATGGGGAGGTCCACTGGGCTGTGGAACCAGAATGGGGAGGTCCACTGGCCTGTGGAACCCGAATGGGGAAGTCCACTGGGCTGTGGAACCAGAATGGGGAGGTCCACTGGGCTGTGGAACCAGAATGGGGAGGTTCACAGGGCTGTAAGGTACATGGGGGGGATTGGAGGTAGTGTGCAGGTCACAGAGGTATCCAGTGCATTGCAAAACAATGCGTTGGATCAACCGTGGCACAATTTTTCCCCATTTTTTTTTATTCAGACTTCATTGGGGAGGCATCAAGATACCATCCGATGCCCCCGCTGTGTGGTCTGAACAAAAAAGTAATGTAAAAAAATATTCCTTTGTGTGCCACCGGGGGTCGTAATGCACTGAAACCCCGTGTGGCACACAAAGGATTTTTTTTTTTTTTTTATACAGACCTCATTTGGGGGGACATCAGGACTCTTCTTGTTCCCCATAAACATGAGGTCTGAATAAAAACTAATTAAAAAAATAATAATCCAATGTGTGCCACAGGGGTGTCCAACACCCCATGGCACACACAGGGTTAATTTTTTCCCACTCTTTTTTGTTCAGACCTCATTCGGTGGACACCAGGACCCCTCCTGTTGCCTCAACCACCCAAGGTATGCATAAAAAAGTAATTCTCTGTGCCACGGGGGGGGGGTCCAACACATTGCAAAGCAAAGCGTTGGACCCCCCATGGGACACACACATGGTTAACTCTTTGTTTTCATTTGTTTGCTCAGACCTCGCTGACGGGACATCAGGACCCCTCCTTATAACCCCCTCCAAGGAGGTCTGCATAAAAAACGGTTAACTTTTTTCCACATTTATTTTTTTATTCAGACCTGTCCTGATGCCCCTCAAATGAGGTCTGCAAAGTAATATGTTGGATATCTCTGTGGCACACACAAGGTTATTTTTTCCATTTTTTTCATTATCGTTTATTCAGGCTTTGTTGAGGGGACATCAGGAACCCTCCTGACGCCCCCGAAGGAGGTCTGCATAAAAAAGTATCTCTGTGTGTGCCACAGGGCAGTTCAACATATGCAATACATGCAAAGCAAAGTTGTTGTTTTTTTTTAAATTCAGACTTCGTTGGGGGGACCCCCTCCTGATCCCCCCCAAACACAAGGTGATCTGCATAAAAAAATCGTGTATATGCCACAGGAGGGTCCAACACATTGCAAAGCAATATATTTCTCCCTCCTCCCAGTGACATGCACAGTGTTACATTTATTTTATTACATTTTATTCAGACCCCCATTGGGGGACCCCTACTGATACCCCCTAGGAGATCTGAATAGAAATTAAACGTTCCGGTGGCAAACCTTCTGTACTAGATCACAGGACACATTACAGTTTTAATGGCATTTATAGGGTAAACAAAAGGAATATATTTTATCTTTGGATATAGCTTTTAGGTAGGATTAGCAACGTTAAACAGAAGTGAAAGGAGACATAAGGCCATGTGTTCAAAAAAGTACATAAATAGCTTTTGTCATTTGTAATGACTTTTCAAAGTACAGTGTCGTTGGGCTTATTAATATTTTCAGAGGGTGTCAGTTGTGATTGGAAATGTCATATGTAACGACAAAAAAAGGTCTTAAATAAAGACAAAAATTCTCACATTCAGAACACATTCCCTCCACTTAACGTACAAATTTTGTATTTTGCAAGACATTTTTTTTTATCGTTATTTAAGACAAATTTTCTTCTCCTCTATATGACACTGGAGAATAGTTTAGCCACGCCCTTGCCCCGCCCCTTTACCCGTCAATTCTGGAGTTGTGTCGTACACAACGGACATTACTATTTTTTTGTCGTATATTCTATAGAAAATATGTAGTTCATGCATTCAATGACTTATTTTTGTCTTTCAAATGACAATTTTTTTTGTCATTATCCCGTTGAACATACGGCCCATAGAAGTGATAGTAGGTCACAGAATTTCTGCAAGTTTTCTGTTGTGCTGATATTGTAGACTAACTGCCGAGATGTGCGTACAGTAAATTATCAGCTTGTTAGGTGTTGGTTTCACCTTATTTGATTGCTGACAAACTGAATTGGTCTGCCTCATTGCTGAGCTAGTGTTCCTTTAACCCTTTCAGTGCCAGAGGGGTATGCAATGCATTGCAAAACAATGCACTGTGTGCCCCTCTGGCAGTGAAAGGTTAATAAAATTTAGTCAAGAGTTGATCAACAGTGGAATTTTTGTTCTTCTTATATAGTAAGAGAAAATGATTATACAAGTTTAAAAAATTCAAGGGTTACGGACTCACTTTTAAAGTGTTAGTAATGTCTAAAAAAACGTTTTTGCATTTAGAAGAGCTTAACAAGCTGATCTAAATGCAAAAAACCATATCTCTCAAACCGCTATGGTTTAAGAGATACGGGCGTTTAAAGTTTGCTGTTTCCTACTGACAGATGTAAAGCTGTCAGCAGGAGATCCGTGTCGGTCGACACGGATGCGCTTGAGAAGTGCCGAGATCTTGTTACTTACAAGGAATCCCTTCATTGGAATGGTCTAAAACGTGTGCCTGGTGTTCAGGCACACGTTTTAGACCATTCCAGTGATGGGATTCCTTGTAAGTAACGAGACTGCGGCACTTCTCAAGCGCCTCTGTGTTGACCGACACAAATCTCCTGCTGACAGCGTTACAGCTGTCAGTAGGAAACAGCAAACTTTAAACGCCCGTATCTCTTAAACCATAGCGGTTTGAGAGATACGTTTTTTTGCATTTAGATCAGCTTGTTAAGCTCTTCTGAATGCAAAAAAGTTTTTTTTAGACATTACTAACACTTTAAGGGGTTTCAGAGGCCTCTGACGTACTATTTAGGCTTAACATTTTTATCTACCCAGTGAAACTCACTGCTTGGTCTAAATCAACGATTCTCAATTTGAATCCTCAGGAAACACCAACAGCTACAGGAAAAATGTTATGGATATCCCTACATGATCACAGCTGCGTTATTGGTGTATCAGTCATTGTGACTGATTGTCATGATCTACCTGCACCAACTCTATACAGAAACTGATGTCATTTAAACTTTTTTTTATTATTTAAAACAATGGTTTTTAGCTATTTAGTTGTAATTATTTGTAAGTTTTTGGAAGTTAGAGAGTACTGGCTGGCACAGCTGTGTGCCAGGCCCTAACATTCCAACTGCTCAGACAATCTGGCACAAGGCAGTGCCGGTCAATGGTTCCAAACCTGCATAAACAACAATTAAAACATGTACCTATTGTTTCTAATTACAAAATGGTTAACATAATATACAGGTAATTTATTTTGTAAGCTATTTCAAAATCAGCTAAGTTAGATGTCTGCCTTATAGGTGTGTGTGGCAGTAGCTGAGAATCAATGATATGGAGAGTAAGAATTAATGTGAAATGTCCAACAATTTCAGATTTATTGTTTGTTGTTTGTAGCTCAAGTCAATAATTAAAGCAGTCATTGGCCTAGACTGACGAAAGGTCTATGCTGTGGCGATAAGATCTTGTCGGTGTGTTCAAAACACTTCAACATTTAGATGTACACACACATCGACATATTCACCAAAATTTTCGGATGCATGGGGTGAAGGTCCCTATTAGCATACAGGATTGTCAAAGTGCTGTTGATGTGGAAGGGATGTCCTCCCTTCACACATCTCCAACACTACGACAATTCCGAAGTTGAAGAGCATTCTATCTGCTTCCCTACTTGGCCAGTAGGAGAGTGGAGAGAGTACTTCCAGAACTATGGACAGCATCACTCCCTTATCCATTTGAGTGTCACAGGGATGTGAAAGACTACAAGAAAGATCAAATGCACAAAAATAAACAATACAGATGTACCTGAACACTGAGGGAATGACACTTACCTTGATGAATCACTCTAATTACCAAAATAAGAGCCACTTATTTCTAAGCTACAGTCCCCTTGGTTAAAACACTGGATAACTAATTACATATAAACTCTTTTAGAGCAAAAACATAAACATTAAAATAATATAATGTGGACAGAAATACAGACTGGATGGGTTCTCACATTTTGGGGTATTCCATCATGAGTCCCATTCCAGAGCCGACTTTCTTCAGATTGTGCAGCAAATTTTCCGCCACCTCCGCATTGCGGTAACTGAACACCATTAGCCATTTCTCTAGGTTCTGCACGCCAATCATCCTGGCACCGCGGGTCTCCTTGGACCAGTCGGCAGGGGACATGGGCTGACACTACAGTAAAACAAACAAAATAGGCCTATGATCAAAAGAAACATGGAGTCCTTCTAGACCAAATCAAATGCACTGTAGGGAACAAATTAAAATTCACATTGAATTAAACACAATACATTAAAGACATCTCTAGTTAAAAGTTCCATTTTAATCAATGGGTATTTTGAGATTCTACGATGCAATGCGTTGAAGATTTCTCTTGCACCCATGGGGTTAAATGAGATGAATGGTAATTAAAATAAAACTTCGCTATCTATGTACACTACAATATTGCAGAGCAATGTGCTGGACACCAGTCTGTCAGTGAGTGCTTATAATACAGACTGGGGAGTATCATTACCAGTATAAAAACACCCAGGAGTCGATTCAACGACCTGAGCAAAAATAAATGATTGGTAATGGAGGTTTAAACTGCCCTGTAAGGTATTCGATGACCTGACCACATGAGAAATAACAGGAGCTTATTTTAGACAAAGGCAGCTAGAAATATCATTAGAAAGCCATACCTTCTAAATTATTTTCTACTGCACATTTCAGGACATCGACTCATTATGTGTACAATCTACTTTATGCACTAAGAATCTCTGTTATTAGACATGGTATCACTTGGAAGTAGATGGGGGAACAAGGGCTCTATTATTGGACATGCTTGTTTTCGCTTGAGGTGGGTAGGAGGAACAGGGGCTCTATTATTGGACATGCTGGTTTCGCTTGAGGTGGGTAGAGGAAATGGGATTTCATTTTGATGAATGATGTTTCTTGGGGGGGCTTGACCACTTTGAGTGTTGGCACTAGTATGTTTGCTGGCCAGTATTTGGTTTTGCTAGAATGATTGTTTTAATGGCTCTACTAGTATAGATCCCATATAATGTCCTCATCTAAAATGTAATTAAGCTTAAATGCTTTGTAGGTGAATGGCACATCTGACATTTAGCCTGTGCTCACTGGACTATAAAGGGATTTTTGTGTACTTACCAATAAATCCTTTTCTCTTAGTCCTTGTGGAACACAAGAACTATGGGGTAATGTATTTTCCTCCAACTGGTAGGGCACATGCACAAAGAGTTCCCTGGAGGAGGAGATTCTGTCTACACCACTCTACCCCACCTACCATGCACAGTTTTACCATACAGCAAAGACAGAAAAAAAGAAGTAGGGCAGGAAGTTGGTTTACTGTCTGACTGGAACCTGTTTTTGTATAAGGGTATGTTCCATGAGGACTAAGAAAAAAAATATTGGTAAGTACAAAAAAATCTCCCTTTCTCTTTCATCTATTGTGGGACACAGGAACCATGAGGATATACCAAAGATAGTCCACCAAGAGTCTGTAGGGAGGGGGACACTCAAAACACAAACTATTCTCAACAGGGACAAACCAAACACAATTATGAACTTCAAGTGTTAATGGACACTGACACACCAAACCAAGTAACAGGAAATAACAGTCACTAGAAGTAAAGACAAGAAGTGCTATTACACAGACACTATGGCCTGTAGGGCCTTCTGGCCAAACTTGGCTTCACCCGAAACCAAAACTTTGACTCTGTAATGTTTACCAAACATGTGAAAGGACAACCATGTTGTCAACTTGTAGAACTGCTCTGCAGAGGCATGGTTCTTGTAGGCCCAGGAAGCACACACACTACACTAGTGGAGTAAGCACTGAACTTAAAGGGCACGGGCTTGGTGAATGGTAGTCTTGGTCTAAGAATCCACTGTCACCATAACCTTTTGAGGAGTATCCATGCATTGCTCTGCAATACGTTGGATACCCCTTTGGCACTAAAAGGGTTAAACGCCACTTGGACCCCACAAGGCCCCTCAGGAATAACAAAAGGTGAATCTTAATTACAGAAAGGATCCATGCAATGAACATAGTACTTGAGACACCAAACTACATCCAAGCAGTGAAACTCCTACTTCAGTCTGTTAAACACATTTTTTCTACCGTATATACAAATGAAGCAATTATGGCAGGTGATGGGCAAACAGAGAGAATCACATAATTTCTTCCATGATGTACATGACGTCCTGAGGACAAGGTCCAAAAGGGACTGGAAAAGGGTTTGGTGAATAACGCACCTGGACCAGATAGCAGACACCCAAGGGTACTTAAGTTCAGTAATAGCAAGACCCTTATACTGAAAAGAAATTAACACTTAATACATAAAAATATATATTGTAGGGTTTATCCTCCTGAGTAAAACAAGGGTACTCCCACTGCTGAGAGATGTTTTATTCAAAGGTTATTGTAGTTTAAACTTGTTTTTTTATTTGCAATTTCTCAGTGGCGCTGTTGCTAGCCGCTGCAGAACAAATGGATGTGAAGAACCCCGAACGTCTCCACTACAGCGAGAAGTAGAACTATTCCTCCTGAAGGCAAACTTACGGGGCTTGTTTTGAGGCAGCAAAGTACTCTTGTCTACTTTGGTCTGACTGACCATTTGTCAAGTTCAGGAGCAAATAGAAGTGAATCAATAAATGGTGAGGCCAAATCAGCATGCTAGATTCTGCTCCAAAGAGTACAGCAAGCTGCCACAGAAGTAGCAGAACATTTAGCTTCCATCTTGTCAATTTCTAAAGTTGCTTCACTAGTATTAACAGTTGCGTCCTAAAGGAGACTGACCAATGCAAAAACCTCCTTAAGGGCGTCATCCTGGAAAGAGTGCAGGGCTGACTCAGTCAAGCTTCCATCAAACTGTAAGCCAAAACCAAGGCAAAGCTTTGCAGCTTCACATGAGTTAATAAAAGTTCTGCTGATCTCTTTATTCTATATTCCAAGTAATTAACAGCTTCCCAATATATATAGCTACAGAAGTGTAGATGTAGGACATGTTGCAAAAGTTTGACCATTCTGCTCTCACTTACATCTTCTTCAGGATTGTGCTAACCCCGCTGAGGACAAGAGGGATGTGCAGTGCCTCACAAAGTGCAACCCTCTGGTCCTTTAGGGGGTTAAAGGCAAATTATAAACACCAGTCTGCTCCCCACTCACATACTTCAAAATACAATTAATATGGAATACCAGGGGATGCCACATAGGCAGTTCCAGGTACTTGTGCCTGGCGTTCATGTCAGAAAGCAGCCACGTACAGTGGAAACTAATTTGATGCATACATACACAGCCATATACTAAGATGTTATTGGGGGTTTATAGGTGTCATCTTCTGCTGTCATACAGTTTGCCATGCCAGTCTTTTGGTCTTATAGATTTCTCAGCTTCACATCATTCTCTGATCTCCATAAGTGGACAGATCCCAGCCCCTACAGTGAAAGCCACATTCCGCTCACATCCACTTGCATCGGTGCTGCTTGGCGGAGTCACATCTGCATCACTGTCAGACAGTGTGTCTGGAGATATGAGAGGATATGACTTTCGCGAAGCAGCAACGCTGGCATCTGTTCACACTGCCAAACCTTGTGCAAGGTGTTTGGTGATGTGAGTGGTGCTGTTTGGTGAAGTCACACCATCTCACATAGCTATGTAAACACTGGCCTGGAGCAGTGTGTCTGGTGATGCAAGCGGATGTGACTTCACCAAGCAGAACTGTTGGTATCTGCTCACATCTCTTGTTACCTCAAGAGGTGAGAGCCACTATTTAAACTTCAGCGCATGAATATGGACTATAAGGGTTAAGGTTATGTGTGCAATATTAAACATACAACCTCAGCCAACAAACGTGCAGTTTCAGCAACAGGAAGGAGAGGCTGATATGACTGGCTAAGGTTCCTCAAGCTGGTAGTACCCCTTTTGTAACTTGTACAAGAGTAAACCAAAAGGGAGTTCCAGCTTCCCAGAAACCCCCCATGCGTTCATCTGAGCCTTCCAAATCTGAGGGCGATTAAGCTTTAGCCCACAAGTAACAAAGAATGTTTGATGCTACTCTGCATGCTCCTTTGCCTGTGGACATCTTTCTGCTCATGTTGACCTACAACTCCAGCAATCCTCATTATCGTTATTACAATTAGCAAGGAGCATGGAAAACAAAATGATCAGAGTGCCCTGCTTGTGACAGGTTACAGTCTAGACAAAAGTAGGTGGGACACAGAAAGAGTAAGTGCTATGGGGTGAAAAAGCCTAATGCCACGTGAGCTGCTGATCAGTGGGTGGGACAAAGAAGTGCTATTGAGTGCAGTGATCCAGGGAACAGATGGTTCTATTTGGGAGAAAAAGACTATTTGGACAGTGAGGACATGATGGAATTGTAGGTGGGAGAGTGATTTTAGAAGTGTATGAGAGTGAGCAGATGTTGGACAGGCTGTTGGTCGACAGGCTGTTGGCCTTGCTCATAAAGTTAATGGAGTTGGTTGATAGGCTTCCCTGAAGAGGTGAGTTTTCAGGGAGCGTCTGAAGATCTGAAGGCTGGGGGAGAGACTGATGGGATAAGGGAGGGAATTCAAGAGCTCAGGTGCAGCACGGGAGAAGTCCTGTAGGCGGGAGTGGGAGGATGTAATAAGAGCTGCAGAGAGGAGAAGGTCCTGTGCAGATCGAAGATGGTGAGTGTATTTGGAAATGAGAGATGAAATACAAGGGGGTGCGGTGTTAGTAAGGGCAATGTAAGTTAGAACCAGAATTTTGAATTTAATTCTATATGTTAATGGGAGTCAGTCTAGAGATTGACAAAGAGGAATGATATTAGAGAAGCGATGTGTGACGGTGCACAAATGCCTGGGTGCAGATATTGACATATGGGTACAACAAAAGAAAAAAATTCTTCACAGAACTGTATAAAGAAACAAAAGTGAAAAGCATTCTCTTTTTTTAATAATAAAACTTTATTATTCCTTTAATCAAGCACTTTACGTGCAGTGTATGTGTGTTGGTAAGTTAGAGGTATTTTCTTGTGTGTTCCTTTACAGAAATGTCTTGCTTTTACTTTTTAGGCACTTAACCCTAAAGCAATGTGTTCTGTACCCCTTTGGCACTCAAAGTGTTAATGCTTTTTTTTTTTATTCTCATACTGATCGTGGGAGCCAACAAATAAATGTTATTTTCTTATTCCCTTTAAAATGCCTATTGAAGACTGCCTACAAGATATTATGGGTGATCTGAAAAGTTCATACTGTGTCTTATGGATACATTTAGAGCATGAAAATAATGACTATGGGCCGTAACTAAGACAAAAAAACTGTCTTATGAAAGACAAAAATAAGTAATTGTATGCATGAACAACATATTTTCTATAGAGTATACAACAAAAATCTAGTAATGTCCATTGTGTACAACACAACTCCAGAACTGATGGATAAAGGGGCGTGGCTAAACTATTCTTCAGTGTGGTATAGAGGAAAAGAAAATTTGTTGTAACTAAAAATTTGTACGATAAGAAAAAAGTGGAGAGAATGTGTACTGAATGCGAGAATTTTTGTCTTTAGTTAAGACATTTTTGTCGTTAGTGAAAACATTTTTAAAGACATTTCTGTAAAAAGTAAAAAAGCATCACTGCACTACATCTTTATTGCATTAAAAAGCATATTAACCCCTGGAGTACCAGAGGGGTGTTAATCCACTGCAAAACAATGTGTTTCTCCCCCACATCTGTTTCTCAAGGGATTAACCCTTTGAGTGCCAGCAGGTACACAACGCATTGCTTTGCAAAGCGTTGCTTACCCCCTCTGCCACTCAAAGGGTTAAAGGATAATAATAATAATCGGTCCTGAGCGTACTTACTATACTGTCTCTCATGATGATTTTCTCTGGAGGAATCATGCGCCCACTGAGTGTAATCTGTTTATCCAGCTGCATACCCCATCTCTCCAGCTCTGAACGAGCCTCCTGGCTTCTGTAAAAAAGCACCAATGTGTAGATTAATACTGGGGATTACTGTTCAGAGGTGTCAAGGTAAAGGAAGGTAACAAGAAACTGGATCTGCAAACAGAATAAAATAGGTATCATGGAAGGCATTATCAAAGTTTTGTTATACTTTAAGGAGAAGTAGACTTTGTCTTATGAAAAAAATATATATTGCATCCTTTTTTATTAATTTGTATTAATTTTCTATTTAGTCACTAGGTGGTGCTGATCCTATCACGTACAATGGAGAGCCCTAGTGAATCACTCATTTTGGCATTGCTGCTGATATAAAGCCAAGGCTGAGCCTTTTTATCACCAAATGATAGTTTTCTTGTTTTATTCAACTGGAAAAAGCCTATATAGCAATTGTTCCCAACACTGATTTAAATCGTGGCACCTCTTTTTAGGTTGAAAAATCATAATTTCTGTGATGTGTGTATCAAATACAATATCATACAATATAAGTTAATGGATAAAACAGAAAAAAGGATATTAGCAATTAACACGTAAAAAAACAATAAAATAAATATTGTAGGGTTTATCCTCCTTAGTACAACAAGGGTACTCCTATTCCCTAGATGTGTTTTATTCAAAAATAATTGCATCTGGAAAAACCTATATAGCAATTGTTCCCAACATTGATTTAAATCGTGGCACCACTTTTTAAGTTGAAAAATCATAATTTCTGTGATGTGTGTATCAAATACAATATCATCCTATATAATAATTTGCTAAAACGTGTGTAACGAAGCAGTCATGCGCAGTAGAGATTGCCCGTAATGAGGCTGATACAGAGCGGTATGCTCCTAAGGAGTGTGCAGCTCTGTATCAGCCGCGGCGCAGGCAGTCTCTACTGCGCATGACTGCCCCTCAACCGGCTGACATTGGCACTGTGGTCTGTGTAACGGGCTCTTCAACTAGTATAATATAAGTTAATGGCTAAAACAGAAAAAAAGGATATTAGCAATTAATACGTAAAAAAAACCAAACAATAAAATAAATATTATAGGGTTTATCCTCCTTAGTACAACAAGGGTACTCCTTTTCCAGAGATGTGTTTTATTCAAAAGTAATTGCAGCTCAAAATTGAATTGTTTAAATTCAATGGCCTGAAATTCTAAAGTGGTGCTGTTGCTGCATCATCCTTTGGACAGTGCTGGTGGTTTGACCATAAATCTCCAAGGGGTTGCTGTAGCAACAGCTCCACTGTACAATTTGAGGCCACTGAGATACTGTACCTAAAAAAAGTTTGAGCTGCAATACCCATTTTTTTACAATACCCTTGTTTTACTCGGGAAGATAAACACTACAATAACAGGATTTTAGTGAACTTTCTGTTAAATTATTTTCTCTTAGTCCATATGGAACACAGGAACCATGGGGTACAGTTCCCCTTCTCCAGTGGGCAGGGTCTTTAAAAAAAGGCAGGAGACGCCCCTCTCTTCTTCCAGGTTATCCCCCCACCTCCGGATTTACATATAGCAAAGAGGCACCAGGAAAAACAATAAGAATGAAGAAAAGAAGAAAGCCCCCAAAATAAAGATCCCTAAGAGGACTCTTCTGCCCAGGGAAGGGGTGGGATTCTTGTGTTCCATAAGAGGAAAGAATGAAACTGTAAGTTCGCATTAAAATCCAATTTTCTCCTACATTCTGTATGAAACACAGGAATCATGTAGATATACAAAAGCACTCACTAATATTCCTGGAAGGGCAAAGAGAAAAAAAATTCTCCCCACAGAAGACCAGTATCCCATGGGGCTAAACCAGTATTACGTAAACTTCATGTGTCAAACTAATATAGCATACAATCAAACAAGAGCCAATGGGGCTAAAAAACTGCTAAACAAGTTGAAAAAAAGAAAAGAGTCCTTAAACAGGTACAACAGCCTGAAGGACCTTTCTGCCGAAGCTGCCTCAGCTGCGGACAGAACATTGACACAGTAGTGTTTGTTGAATGTCTACAAGGATGACCACATTGCTGTCTTGAAAAACTATTTGGCATAGACCTGATTCTGTAGGTCCAGTGGGCCCCCACAGATCTGGTGGATTTCTCAGTGACTCTGAAAGGAATAGTTTTATATCTGAGCAGCCTGATCTGCTCTGCAGCCTTCAAGAATGACAATGAGGGAATCTGCCTATCTAAAAGGCTGTGTGTGATACACATATTACTTAAGGAATTGAGCCACATCCAAAAGACGAAGATCCTGTTATTGTTTGGTGGAAGAATCAGGACAAAAAAGCAGGAATGACAATGATCCAGAGAGTGTATACACCAATGTTATATTTAAAATACATTTTAAAAGAGACTACTCACATGGGTGACGATAATGATGGGAGAGTATAAATAAATCTCTGGACTCCTGACCTCTGGCTATCCATACTGACCATTGCTGATCTCTATACTCCTGACCTCTGGCTATACATACTGACCACTGTTGATCTCTATACTCCTGACTTCTGGCTATCCAAATTGACCACTACCGATCTATGGACTCCTGCCCTCTAGCTATCCAAACTGACAACTGCTGATCTCTGGATTCCTGACCTCTGGTTATCTAAACTGACCACTGCTGATCCCTGTATTCCTGACCTCTGGCTACCTAAACTGACCACTGCTGATCTCTGAATTCTTGCCCTCTAGCTATCCAAACTGACAACTGCTGATCTCTGGATTCCTGACCTCTGGCTATCTAAACTTACCACTGCTGATCTCTGGATTCCTGACCTCTGGCTATCTAAACTGACCACTGCTGATCTCTGGATTCCTGACCTCTAGTTATCTAAACAAACCACTGCTGATCTCTGGATTCCTGACCTCTAGCTATCAAAACTGACCACTGCTGATCTCTGGATTCCTGACCTCTATCTAAACTGACCTCTGCTGATCTCTGGATTCCTGCCCTCTAGCTATCCAAACTGACAACTGCTGATCTCTGGATTCCTGACCTCTGGCTATCTAAACTGACCACTACCGATCTATGGACTCCTGCCCTCTAGCTATCCAAACTGACAACTGCTGATCTCTGGATTCCTGACCTCTGGCTATCTAAACTGACCACTGCTGATCTCTGTATTCCTGACCTCTGGCTACCTAAACTGACCACTGCTGATCTCTGGATTCCTGCCCTCTAGCTATCCAGACTGACAACTGCTGATCTCTGGATTCCTGACCTCTGGCTATCTAAACTGACCACTGCTGATCTCTGGATTCCTGACCTTGGGCTATCTAAACTGACCACTGCTGATCTCTGGATTCTTGACCTCTGGCTATCTAAACTGACCACTGCTGATCTCTGGATTCCTGACCTCTAGTTATCTAAACAAACCACTGCTGATCTCTGGATTCCTGACCTCTAGCTATCAAAACTGACCACTGCTGATCTCTGGATTCCTGACCTCTAGCTATCCAAACCAACCACTGCTGATCTCTAGATAAACTACTTGTTTATTCCTGTCTCCATATCCCTGGAAGTATGGCCCTCCTGGATCCTTTGGGCCATTCGTCTACTACCTGTCTACTCTGCTGTAGATCTCTGAACCACACAGCCCTCCCCTGTATTGTGGCCTACACCTTGGGGGTCTATCATCTATACTGCCTCCTCAGGGTGTAGTGCTCGTATATGGGTGAGCTATCTGCTATTGGGCTCCAGTTCTCCTGCCGCTATGTGGCACCTCAAGCCTAATAATAGGATGTGGGGAATAGTATGCACAATGGTGGCAAGCAGAGCTGTAAGGGAATACAGGAAGCACCAGAGGCAATTGGTCAAACAAGCTGAGATACTGGGGTTGTCAGGGGGCAAAATTGGAAGGCAGAAGCAAGGTCAAAAACAAGCCAAAAAGTCAGTAACAGAGAACTCAGATCAGGTAAAATGCCAACAAAAGTCAAGAACTAGCACGAATAATCAAGCACACAGAATAATGCTAGCTGGGTATTAACCTGCAAGGCTCCAATCAGCAGACAGGAGGAGAAAGGTAAGGAGAGGGAACTAATCCAAAAAGGGGAAAAAGGCCAACCCTTACAACAAACAAATGGCCAAATACCAAGCCTTTACCAACCGCTTTGCAAGTAACAGAAAATGTGAAAATACACATTTTAAGTGCATTTCATTCTATATCATTTAAAATTGTGAATTAAATAGAATATAGTGAAAAAGCAGCTACAATGCTATTCTATTTAATTTCACAATTATAAATTATATAGAATGACATACACTTAAAATGTATATTTGCAAATTTACTGTTACTTCCAAAGAGGTAGCTAAAGGCATGGTATTTAGCCTTTTGTTTGGCTTGCTTGGCCCATGTCTTTTTGCAATCAAGGTACTATACAAACCTCTTGTGAAAAGACCTATAAAGGGCACTGATGGAGCTCCGGTCTTCTTGGGCTTCCACCCACTCACTGCAAGACAATACTGTTTAAAAGCACATGAGCCTTAGCATAAAGATATTAGAAATTGTGTTTTTAACTAGATAATAAGCTCTACGCGGTTATTTACAAGAATTTATGAGGGGCATTTTTAGCTTAGATAGGGATGATAAATTAGATCGGACTCACTTGAAATGGGGTATTGTGACGTGGTAAGAGAGCTTAAACATATTTTGGCCAAACTATGCAAAGAAAACCTCAAATTTATCAACACAGTGGTAAAATGTACGCTTTACATAGGAAGAGCATTTGGATAATTCATATGGAGGAGTGTGGGTCTGTTTTATTTGTTTTAGATTTTGCTTTAGGTTTTACCCTAATTTTTGGGGGCCTGTAAAACATCTCATTCCTTGCTGCTATCTATATCTTATTCATTTCAGTACTTATTTTACATTTGTATATTATATTTATACATCAGGGCTTAAAAGTTGAAGTCCTTTGCCAGACCTGAAAAGTTACTCGCCACTGAAAGCCAAAACATATCCACCAGGGCTGAATTTCTACTCGCCAGGACTAAATTTTCACTCGCCATTGGCTAGTGGAGAGTGGAAATTTTGAGCCCTGTATATATTATGGTGATTGTTCCTCCAATGAGGGGCTAGGCTGGAGTGTAACAGATGGCTGGTCCACACTGGTATCAGCTATGTACACATTGTTCGTATCATGTGGATTTGCCAGGTATGGGATGTAGTGATGAACAATGCAACCTCCAAAATCGCTCATCCAAATTATTTGCACGTCGGCCCATTGGTCACTCAGATCAAGCATGCTGCAACTAGGATTTGGCCCATGCAAAACACATCCAATGTGCAGCATGCTGAATAGTGGCGAGACTGTCCTAAGGTGGCCACAGGTCTTGCTAAATCAGGGACACTTATGAAGATGTGACTCTGCAGGACTGCACAGGACTCAGTGGAACTCTGCACTGTGTATGTTTTATAATCTCCCCTTATTTAAAGGAAGATGTGATCACATTAGCCTGTCCATGTGTACAGCACCATTGGCTTCAAGCAGTTTCATTTGGTGCAATAACTGAAGTGTTTAAAATCCTGCATTACTGTTGCGAACTTACAATACAGTTTACTCCTCCTCACCGCAGACATCAGTCTGCAACAGCCTGAACAAGATACCCTGTACAAGAACCCCTTGAAAACTGTATGAGGATCATATTGTGAAACGTCATGTTCTACTAATTAATGCAAAAAAACACACTTGCTGTATGAAGAAAATCCACCTGGATATGTCTTTCTTTTAGTTCCCCTTTAAGGACCAGAAGTAAGTGCAATGTATTGTGAAAAAATACACTGCACATCCCTCTGCTACTTAATCCTTTGAGTGACAGAGGATTTGCAACACATTTCGTTATGTACACCTCTGGTATTCAAAGGGTTACAGGATTAATGCAAACATTTTCTGTGTACTGCAATGTTATCATCAGACTCTGTCTTGATTCGATACTTGAGGAATACATATGAATTTCATATGCTCCAAATCTTGATACACAAAACTGATGTAAGAGGTGATTTGGAGGATGAATTTTGTAATTGGAAAAGGCTCACAGCATGTTAAATGAATTACCTCTGAATGTTTCCTGCCAGCTGCAGCAATCTCTGCTGCCTGCGTTCTGGATCTAATTGTGTTTCCAAAGACAGATCTTTCATCAAGCGGAAATCTGAAAGAGCGCGACTCGACAGCCCTAATAAAGAGACAAAAAATAAAACTCAATATGCATACTTGTTCCAAAGTAGGAGGAAATTATGCTGCATTCCTAAAAGGGAGACTGGTGTCAATAGATTCATTATAAATACATAGTTATACTTAGGTCCATATGGGCATCTTGACAGTACAGCATTGTAGCACCAATCGAGATACCCATGCTAACTAGCGTCCAATGTACCTGTGTTCCTGCAGTGACCCAATGACTGGGGGGGAGGGGAGTGCCACATTATGGTGATACAAGTGATTGGGGGAATGTTGACATTATCAAAATATGATTGGCTGACAAGCATTTAGCCTTCACTGATTGAAACACTGCCATGCAGATCATCATCCATGTGAACGATCTACATGGCAGTCCCATAGGTTACTATGTAGATGAGGTCTGCTGTGTTCTGTGTGGAATATAATAAAGATGAAGCATGCTGTATTGTCCTACGACATGCGCTGCTGTAGTCACCCATGTGAATAACCCCACACCACACAGGAATACCTACACAATGATACCCAGTTCTAGCAGGGCTTTTGCGCACTAATAGTATACAGACAAAATGGCCCATGTGAACCTAGCCATAGACACACTGCACACAGTTACATGTAAAAGCTCTGTATGCAGAAAGTATATGGTTTATTGCCATCTCGCCCCCAGGGCCTTCCTGCTGCTGTATGCAGAAAGCTAAAGATGAGATATTCTGGAGTAAACCAACTTCACTACAGTGGAAAATATAAATTCATGTTGCCCTAAATGGTACTTAAGTGCCAGAAGGGTTTGCAACACATTGCTCTGCAAAATGCTGTGTACACCTCCAGCATTTGTAGGGTTAACCCCATGAATACCAGAGGTGTCTCCAATCTTCACAGGGTAAAAAGCCCCATTAAAATCAATATGAGTTCTGGGAATGATTATGTGTCTGAGTGGTGAAGTACATTTGCTCCAGAATTGCAGGTGTTTTGCTTTCTGCATAAGGCCCTGAGCGTGTAACCCCCGTGTCCTAGTGATGTCTGCAACATATTTCTAGCCACGAGGGTTAAATTGACCAGTCATTCTCCATTTTGACTTTTCATATTCAGCAACAGGATAATATGTAAAAATATTATAGTTTTATTTATTAGTTTTTATCTTCACCTACGTTTTGTTACATGTTTATGTCCCTAACAGGGAGCTCTCTGTCTGCAAAGATCTTTCTGGTCAGGTACAGTGCAAGCAGAAATATTTCTAGAATGTAAAACTATTCTTTCAGAGAAGCCTCCCTCCAGTGTATTACATATAGCACAGAGTGCTGAAGGGATAGTGTTACATCATACATCATACACAGAAACTGTCCAGAAGCAGAAATGCAGAGAACTCACTCTCAGGGATATAAAAGTTCCAATTTTTTGGATACTTCTTTGGCACTCAGAAGGATAATAACTCCTAACTGTTTTAGTGCTCACACTGGGAACACTGTCCATGACAGTCATGGATCTTTTCATTTAGACAGCTACATCCATTCAAGTGATTTCTCTGAAGAACCATCACACAGACACTATCTCAAAGACAAGTTATAATTTACTTTTTCAGACCGACCAACATAATTAAATGTACAGAAGAAACAAGGAAGAAGCCACACCCTACTACTGGCTGAAGTAAGACCTATATGGAGAGCACTGATCCCATGGGTGGAACATAATGCAGGCTTGATGAGGCTCAGCTTTTCCATGCATAGCTGCCTGCTTTCCACATTATTACACATCTGAGTCAGTTAATCTCAAGTGTGGGGACAGCATAATCAAATATCAACATTAATATTATCTGATTTCTTCTGCTCCACCTCCGACTGATTGACTCCATCACTGCTGTGTGATGTGTCTATTATCGTACTGAGCTCTGAGCTGCCTCCAGGGCCGGTGCAAGGATTTTTGTCTACACAGGCAAATGTGCATTTTGATGCCCACCCCACCTCCAAAACCTGAAAAAAAAATTAGCAGCTCCCCGTTTTGCGGCGCCTCCTCTGCGGCGCCCTAAGGCGGCTGCCTAAACAGCCTTATCCTAGCACCGGCCCTGGCTGCGTCTCAATGTCGGCAGCTACATGGACAGGACAGGAAGAACCAGTGACGTGCCACTTGACTTGCAGAGGGGCAGGAAGGTCCTGGGGACGGGATGACAATAAACCATAAGTCGGTAGGGGTTGTTGCTACACGGGGTGCCTGGCCACAGCATATTTAAATTTCAAACTACTATTTGTGAGAACTGCAGACTAACTCCTCCCATAGTCCATACTCTGCGGCCAGTGCTCACATTATATGACATGCAGGTCTCATTACCTAAACAGGATCTTTATCAAGTCATGACTCCATGACGGTCCTGTGTATATAACAGAAAAGTTTAGACTTTTTCTATATGAAGTTCACAATATGTGTGTATATTTGTATGTATGTATACATATCTAGATTGTGAATTTCACACAGAAAAATATCTACTTTTCTATTATATGCATGGGACATTTATGAAACTGCGGCAAATTGCAATGCTTTGCTATATTAACCTTTTGAGTGCCAGAAAGGTACACAACGCATTGAAGAGCTAATTCTGCCCACTCTAAAGTACCTGGTTCATTCTGTTAATGTGTGAATGCATTATCTCTTCTTAAACATACACACACAGTCAGACACACAGTGTACTAAGGAAAGCATTACTTAATTGCAGTACGGAATGTATATGGAAGTGTATGTTGCATACACTTGATGTGTTGCATTATATATTGAAGTGGTTATCAAACTGTATCCTCTGGAACTCCAGGATTCCTTGAAGAAATACCTGGGGCTCCACAGAACAAATTTAAGTGATGGCAGACAGTGGAAAAAGACTGGGGTGACTGTTAGTGTATGTGCAGTTCTGTGACTTACAGGGGATATGTGGAAGACTTGATCATTTCTAAGTGTGCCATCTTGCAATAAACAATACATATTTCCCCAATAAATTATATTATTGTTCCCAACTAGCTTTCATATATGTTTGATGTAGAAACTTTGTTAGCATCTTGGATACTTGAGAGTTATCAGATACGTAGAGAAGCAATGAGTTAGAGACCTCTCTCTAGCATCCAAGAGCTTAAAAAGTTTCTAAGGGGATTTCAATTGAAACGTGAGAACCACTGGTATTTGGATTATACTGGAATTCAAGGCCTGTGCTGATTGTTGATGGTGAGACTGGTTCTCTAACAGCAGTGGAAATTTTCTTTTCAACAAAAGTAGCAGAGAAAAATAAATATGGCTACCATTTTCCATGGGGTGATGTTCAATGCCAATCTGACGTGGGCAAGTAAGTCAGGTCAATTCTACACTGACTAACATTATTTATAACAAGGACCTGTGACACATTCATTACTGTGTGAGACTGTCTCAGTTCACGGAGCCTCAGGGTTCTGTGTGATTCTATTAGGGTGTAAGTAATTGTGGCTCTCTATGTGAACTTGTGTCTGTATTTGCAAGATATATTATCTAATAGATATCAAGTGACATTTCAGTTTAAACACTGTGCATACAACACTGTCAGTACCTACAGTATCTATTGTAAGCTCAGTGAGGTAGTTTTCCATTCAAATGTAAGCTGTTAGCTTTCCTTTTCTCTAGGGCAGTTGGTCTGCATTAAAATTGTTCCATCATACTGATGAAGTCTGAAGAGCCATACTGATACTGAAATTGTAACTGAAAGGGGACTACATGGATTATTAGTGGCACTCTTCCTGGACATAGGGTATACTGACTGTGTGACATCAGAATATTTTAACACTTTGAACACCAGATGGGAGAGCAATGTGTTCTTGTCTAGCACTCCAATTGATAACCAGATAGAAAGCACTGCAAAAATTAGATTCAAATAAATATATGGCTATTGTATTACAAACATTCAAAAGCCTTGCATAACTCAACCAAATTAATTATGAGAGTTGTAGGTTTCTAGGGCAGACACTCACCTGCCAGCCCACACAACTGAGGCTCCCAAAGCTTATTACTCTTTATTTATCAAGCTCCAGCATGCTCCACAGTGATGTACCATGGGCAGACAAACAATAAAGTAACACTAGTTCTGACTATGACAGACAAAACAAGAGGTAGTGATTTACCTGCTCACAACAGCTTACAATAGAGGAAACTAGGTACATATGAACACAAAAGGAATGTCAATGCATTTTTTTAATAAATCATGAAACTGGAGTTCATGTACTAAAAAAGGAGCAAACCTACTGCACCATAGGGAACAAATCTAAAAACCCTATTGACTGATTGAATGAGACCTCTCTAGCATACAATGGATTAAAAGCCCCATTTGAATCAAAGAGAATGTTTAGAATTTTGGACTGGAGTAAAACCTTGAAAAATGTTCCTGGGCTGGAACCGAAAAAAACTCCTATTAATAAGGCATCTATGAACAGATACGCCCAATCTGAGTTCTAAGGATCTCAGGACAAAAAGAAATGGTTAGGTGGAAGGGACTTGAAGTCTTTGCCGTACCCTTCCAAAATGACCTGCAAAAGACCACTGGTCCATCACAGAAGACTCTCATGCGTCCTGAAAAAAATGGAGATGGCCCCCTAAGGGCAGGGATGGACCAGAACCTCGAGAGTCATATGGAACAGAGCTTGTCATCCTTAGGCTTCTGAGCAGACTTCCTGTTCTGCCAAGCCTACTTGGGCTCTGAGGTGGGGTGGGCCTGGGAGGCCTGAGGAGGATGAATCCCATTCTCCACAAACTGGAGTGGGGAACGAAATCCACATGGAAAAAAAAACATACATTTTGTAGAAACTAGAGGCAGGAGCATGGTCGTGCATCCTGTGGCCTCACTGATGACCACCCAGGTCAGGTCCAAAGAGATGCTTGCCTACAAGAGGAAGCAACATCTGGGATCTCTTGGAAGACTGGTCTGCAGAACAATCTTGAGCCACAGAGTGTGAAGTGTGGAAACAGAGCTGAGAACTTACCAGAGAATCTGGCAGCATTACAGGCCACTTCAGTGATATATGCATTGGCTTTGAAAATATTTGGCAGCATATCTAGAATTTCCTTCTTAGGAACACCCCCACAGATAGCCTCTGAAAGTTATTCATCCCAGATGGCTATATCTCTTTTGACCCAAGCCGTAGCAAAGATGGGTCTCAGAGAGCTCCCAGAGGCCACAGAGTTCACCTGTAATAAGGAATCTACACGCTTATCAGCCTAGTCCCTAAGGGCTGCAGCATTAGCCAATGGCAGAGCTGTATTTCTGGCTAGGACAAATATAGGGGGATCTACAGCAGGTGGGGAAGCCCACTGAATTAAGACCGCAACAGAAAAAGGATATAAGTTGGGAATACATATATTCAGTAAGAGACTCTTATCTAGAGTCTTCCGTTCCTCCAACAAAACCTGTTCTAAGGTGTAGTTGGGAAGAAAAATGTGATTCTTTATTGTGCATATGGAAGATGTGTGGTGAGGAAGATCTTGCAACAGAGGCCTCAGAGACCATGCTCTGACGAGCCCTCAGCTGAAGGACAAGGATCAGCCTCATAGGAATCAGCAAAGGACAAACAAGATTCCATGTCTTTTCTATCTGTATCTCTGTATCTGCTACCTCTTCAGAGGAATCACCTCTAAAGACAGGATTAGTATGTCTAATGGGGGGCATGAATACAAAACCCCTAGGATAAATTAAGGGATGGAGTCAACAGAGGACATCAAAGTTTTTACCCAAATTGGCTCTTGTTTAGCAACAGGGAGCCCCTGTGCAAGATGGGCCTAGGGTGACAGAACATTCTTGCAGAAGCCCAGTTTAACATAAGGAACAATGAGCTAAAGGAGTTAATGGGACCCCTAAATCCTTAGGTTCCCACATGTGTTCCTTCTTCAGGGAAAAAACCCCTCAAAATTAGAATGAATTATTATCCCTTTAAAGATATGTCCCAGAGATTACCCATTAATCTCTATGTAACAAAGATGGCCACCAAAGGGTCTTTTCGGGACTGCGTACCTTAAACTAAAACATACAGAAAATAAAGAGTAAAATCTAAAACTAGCATAAACACATAGTGAAATGTAAAACAACATTGATAAACTAAAGGCTATGTATCCAGGAAAAGGATAAAGCCCAGAAAAGGGCAGATTAGCAATAGGACAGTAGCACTCAAATGTTTAACTTACCAGTCTTCTTTCTTCAGGCTATGATTATAAAGTGCAGAACCTCAGAGACGTTCAAAAATGAGGAACACATTTCTAATAAAGTCAACCCCCACAGGGAAATGGCCAGAAATACACTTGTGAATTAGGCAATACAACTCCAGGGAAGCTAGTTAATGAGAGCCGTACTACTGGGGGGTAATACTGCCCATATATAAGTAAAAGAGAAGTCTAAAATATATGAACAGTGCCAGCTTGCTCCCTCCACTTTCTATTAACCCTATCGCTCCTAAAAAGTGAATAATCCTCTAGGCTGACTGCTCAGTCACGTGTCTCATCTAACCAGGTTTCAGAACCACCAGTAAGTTCATACTGCTCTTTCACTGCAAATAGTTTAATTTCCCCCATTTTACCAGCCAGACCATGAACAATTACATGCATATATTCCATTTTACTGGCATTCTGAAGAATTGCTTTCTTTGAAATATTTATTTGATTTTTCTCAGTCTTTAACATAGGCACTTCCCTATTAGATGAACTACCTCATTTCCCATCTCTACTCCATGCCCTTTCTCTAATCCTATTCCCTCATTTACACTGTCTACCCAATTCTATGTTGTATAACCGCCCTTTCCTAATTTAATGTCTCCTCCAACCCTGTAACCATCCAAACCCCTAGCACAGTAGCACCCTTCCACGAAGTTGCAATCCATCTCTACTATAAAGATTGACACAAGAGAATAAGAGCCCAGTACAGTAGAAACCCAAACCCCTCCTGCTTAAGCCATGCATTTATCTCCCTAATCTCCCCTTGCCTTTCTGGTCTAGCTTGTGGCACCAGTAGTATTACAGAAAACACTACAGTAGAGCTCCTTTGCTTAAGCTTATGACTTAATCCCTGAATTCCTTCTTAATGGACCATTATTTCCCACTGACTTTTGTCATTGGTACCAGTATGTACCATGACAACTGGGTCATGCCCATCTGCTTCCAACAATCTATCAACTCAATCTACTACATGTAGAACCCAGGTACCTGTTCAACTGTACAGATCCTGCCAAAATATTAGCCTATCGCTCGTTCTGATTATGGAATCCCCTACGGCCACCATCTTTCTAGGTCTACTTGAGTCCCGGATCCCATCACCACTTGAGAGGCTGTTCTCCCCACTGTTAGACAAAACAGTCCTCTCCAGCAAGGTTGTTCCAGGTGTGAAAACATATGGCAGATTGTGCTTTGCGATAAAAGGACAGTTACGCTAACTTTCATATTATTCCAGTTACTGCATGTTAATAGGCAGACAGAAACAAAAAATATATGCACACGTAAGTTAATATTCACCCCTCTGTTTAATCCCCTGTGCTTGAATCCTCTGCTGTTTAACTTCCCAGCACTTACCCCATTGCTGCATTACACACTGATGTAAGATTCACAAGTTAGACTATTCACTCTCCCTTTGCTTTCTATAGCAGAAAGACACCAGTTGTCCCCAATACACCAACACACACACACCAACCACAGACCGATACCGCAATCACTTGCACATCTGAAAGGGGAGGGGGGAAAGCTTTTGCTTCTTAAACACTCATTTACAACAGTAACAGAACACAGCTAAAACAGAAAAAAACATTTATTCCAAATAGTTCACTACAGGTATCTCTATTCTGTAGCATTCAATTAAATAAAAGCCACATGTAAACCAACTGCAAAACTCTCTAACATTCAAGGAGTTTACTAATGGCCAGGAACTGGTTACATAAACTGGCAAATAAATGGGCCTCCCTAAACTAGGAGTGGTGTCTGGTACAGTGCACTGGCAACACCCATGATTCCGAATATATGTGCATGGTTAGCACAACTGAGTTTCTTCCCCACAAATCCTGGTGTCTAGGCAGCTGTCTACTTTATTTAATGGGTAATCCATCCCTGGTACCAGCATCTAAAGACCAGTGTGCTCTTGACCACAGCAGTATACTGCCAGACCTCAACATTCTATTAGGGGTATATTCTAGGTTATTGGGGACCCTAGGCAGGAACATCAGATCCTCTCCCAGTCTAAAATTCCTCAACCCCTTGAAGACCAGTGCCATGCCAGGACCGTCACAGCTGTCCTGTACTTAAGGACCAGTGACGGTCCTGGCACATCATCGAATTCAGGGGTCCCTGCACGGCTACACGCTGCTTGGGGATCCCTGAATAGAATGGCAAAAAAAAAAATGCCCCATGGTCCTTAACTGCTGCCCGCGCTCCTTAAAGGGTTAAAATAACTGCTTCTTTGTATAGAAAAACAATAGGAAACTGTATATACATTTTTGTATGTATGCTTGTGTGTGTATATATAATATTTCTCTATTTATGTAAATATGCAACTGTAAAACATCTCCAGGACATACTTGAAAACGAGAAAATTCTTAATGTATTCTGCCTGGTAAAGAAAATTCTAAATAAATAAAAATCTTAGGAGGCCTCATGCATATGCAGATTTCTAATATTATAAAAATCTAATAAGGGAAAAAGAACACAAAGAAAAAAGGCAGTTCAGAGCCTACCCTTCCCCCAAACACTGCATATTGTGTATACCTCCCTGCATAGTTACCACACGTCCCGGAATGTCCGGGAATGTCCCTTATTGGGGGTCTATGTCCCGCGTCCCGGGTCTCTCCACACCGGGACAACAAAGAGTCACAGAAGGGAGCAACACACACCAGTCCAGCCAGCCAATGAAACATATTTGCTATGGGATGGCGCAGTTATGCTGACACTATGAGCGAGTGTCCCGGAATGGCAGAATGGAAATGTGGTCACCGTAGGCTGCATAAAATACATGCATTCCTCAGCCCATGCCAAATCAACCCTGTAGGTCCAGAGGAAGGCAAAATAATAACAATAAAATTGTCCATTGAAGCCATTTCCAATTATGCCTTAAGTGGGTAACAAAAATTCCTTCCCGATTCCAAATGGCAGTCGGATATTTCCCTGGATCAACATCCTATATGCTTTGAAGCCAAATGTCATAATTCTCAGTGTTGTTCTATGATACATACGTATCCATTAAATAAAAGGGTAGCTAGATGTATCATTTGCTTCAAATTAACAAAAATGGACACAGAACCAGAAGTATATTTTTTCTGTGTTTCTTATGCTCATATAATAACTGATAGAAAAACATGCTTGAACTCTTTGAATGCCAGAGGGGTAATTGGATAAAATGAGAGGAAACAAGCTTCTAAGAGGATTCTGCCTGCATTCAAGCAGGTTTAATGGAAGCCCTTATCCCTTTGACTGAAATGGGATTATGACTGGAGCAGAGATATGAGTGGAAATGTGTGGCTGGAGCCTTTGACTAGGAGAAGACAGAGCTATGCTGGTCTGGGTATATGGAGGATCAACTTGACTTATGTAGTTCGTTTGGAGCCAAGATTGTGATATTAGCCTGGATAATAGGAAGGTTAACTTTGCTTGCATACCTTGCTGTATCAAACAGGATTGAGTTTGATAAGTTCGCTAAATCTTGACAAATGGTAGACAAAGAGGAGGTCAAGTATTTTCAAGTGGTCAAGAGGAAGGCGGCATACAGAGTAGGGATCAATATTCTAGCAAGTGCCAAAAGGCAGGCAACAGAGAGGGTCAGTATCTTTGCAGGGGTCAAGAGGCAGGTAGCTGACAGAGAGCAGTGATCAGTAACTACAGGACACACAATTCAAAACACAAGAGCAATACAGGAACAAGGCAAGAAGCTAGACAAATATTTATGAATGGTCCCTGAGGAGCTGAAGGTATGGGTTTAAATAGGCCTGATACATCATGATGCAGGGACCAGACTGTTTCAAGGTGTCACCATTTCTCAGATATTTAAGTTCAAAGTAACTAAATCTGCAAATGCACAGCATGCTTTTACACACAGAAAAACCATAATTCTTAGCATGCACAGAGCTTAATTTTTTGCTTGTGCACCTAACTGCAGGGTTCAAGCTCTCAAACGCATAATTTAATCTCCACATTTTTCATTTCTGTATGGTTTTATTGTTTGTTTTTTAAATGAATGCCTGATAATCATTTGACCACTGACTTCCTTTTATTCATTCCAAGAATTCAAAATGTTATGCTAGCAATACCACTCTGTACATCTGACAGTTTCTTAACCATATGAAACTTTTATTGACAAAAAAGGTGTCCTTGAGTTCCCCTGAGTTTTCCACACTCCAAAAATGCATTTTGTGACCTTCTGGAATAATGTTTCTCTCATGAACGTTGTGGAAAATTTCTTGAAGGTTTTCAATGCTTCTCTCCATTCTCTCAGTATTTTAGAGAAACTGGCAGAGATTGATATCTAGCCAATGAGAGCGCTCCAGCTTACAGGAAGGCTAGAGGGAGGGAGCAGAGGCAGAGTGACGGATTGGGGTTCCAAAGCAGGTAACTGCAGTCTATGCGGTAGTAGGTGCAGGACAGATATTATAACTTAATTTTAGGCCAACAGGAGCTTAAAAAAATAATACAAATTTACTTATATTCAAGGTATAAGCTAACAATTCAGCTAACTTGTATAGGGGTGATACATCCCCTTTAACTGCCAGAGAGGTACACAACACATTGCAAAGCAATGAGTTGCATATCACTCTGGGACGCCAAGGGTTAAGTGCAGCTTCACTTTACTGCTGGCACAAGCCTGTAATGGCAGACCTTTGGACCCTTTGTTTAAAAGAAAAATGAAGCTAATTCGGGAGAGAATCATCTTCACAAATAAAAACTCCAATTCCAATCAACATTGCCCAAACTGGTAACCCAACACCAGTTAAAAGAATGATAAATCCTGAACTACTTTATAACCACTTAATGTCATCATCAAAACTGAGTTAAAGCTTAATTAAAGACACTATTTTCTTGACTGTTATTCAAACAGCATTTCTACTACCTTTAACTCCAAGGTTTAATGTAGAATTGGATTCTCCACATCCAAGGCTGTCTCTGTGCTGCGCCTCTTCTCTCAACCCAGACAGCCCAACTGGAGAATCCAGTAAAAAGAGAGTTTAACCAGTGCACTCAGACTCTATATTTTGCAACTAGTGTTCACTATGATAACTACCTGAAAGTGTCACAGTAGCTTAGACAAATAAAGACTCAGACAGGTACAGTTAAAATCAACACCACTTTACTGAAAGATATAATATAATGAATAGCAAAAAAGCACTTCCCCAACCTTCCCCGTGGTCAGGCGTGGAGACAGTGTTACAGTCCACTACCCAGAAACTGACACTGAAATTAGCCCAAAACAGGAACCAGGAACACGGCAGAGAACCTAGCCTATGGTTCTAGGTACCACCTAAGACGTAGGAGGGTGGCAAGTGGTCGATCTCACCCTAGGACGCTAGGGTCAGCAAAAGCGCAAAGCCCTAGAACGCTAGAGGCAAAAGAGACACAATACCCTAGAATGCTAGGGTTCAGGCGAGATCCTCAGTAAGGCCAGAGCAAGAACAATGCCTATCGGTCAGACAGAACCCGGAGTAGTACGATGGCAAAGACCAGGCTAGGGACCTGCATGGAGAGGGAGCTAGGCCCAAGGTATAGCGCAAGCGGAGTCAGACAAAGCCAAGGTCATACACGTAACGGGTAGTAAGAAAGAGCCACAGTACTCAGTACTGAGTGGCTAGTCAGCCAGGCCAGGGGTCATACACGGATCAGTTAGTCAGACAAGGCCAGAGGTTCAGGCACAAATTGGGTAGTCAGAAAGAGCCAAGGTTCATAAACGAATCGGAATCAGCAGCCAAGAACGGGTCACAACAAGGAATATAAGCAATGCTCAGATACACCACGAAAGGGCACTGAAGCAATGTTTGAAGGTCGCATATAAGGCCTACCGGAGAGGCGGAGCATAAATCAGTCAATTAAGCTGTGACTAGAAACAGGAAGTCATGCATCGACCACACATGCTGCTGAGAAAAAGTGGAGAAAGTCAGGTAATGCCACGGGAGAAGCATGAAAGAAAGTTTCTGGTGCTGCAGGGGAGTATATATATATATATATATATATATATATATATATATATATAGAACAAAAAATAGACAGAAACCCTGGCAAAATAGCACTCAAGGAAATAATAATAAAAGGTATATCTAGAACACACTCTATCAAATGATTAAAACTTAACCTTTATTGGTAAATAATAAAATTAATAGAACAAAGAAGAAATTGAATGAAACATACTGTACTGCTGGGGTAATATCTATTCCAGCTTGCCTTTAATACTGGAGATTCTCTGAACAAAATGTAAGCAAAAAAAGCCCAAATGCCCTAAATGGTACTAACCTAACTGTAATCTATAAAGGTTATAAGATGCAATATGTACCATACAACTAAATTAGGGCAGAGGAACGACTCAGAAAACAGGAGCCGAAATTACAAAAAATACTAATAGAGTTAGTGATCTGATATGGAACGCCAATCCCTATAGTAATTCATGCAATAAATTGCTGGGGCACTTAAGAAAGACCGGCTTGCCAAGTTTACAAATGAAATAGCCTTACATAGTGAGATTGTATAGGCTATCAAAGCAAATTGCGATTTTAATTAAAATTAAAAAAGTTTTTGGTGAACTCAAGTTATTTCTATTGTCGGGGCAGAAAAAGAAAACCGGATTGAAAAAATAAATTACCCAGAGGTAAATCCCTACACTGGGCTATTACAGACGAAATTACCAGCCTTAACAAGGGCTTTTGTAAAAGATACTGCTGAGCAAGGTGATCCTTAATTAGATCACTCCAGGTGAAAATATGTGTGCAAGCAGAGCTTTATCATAAAGAGCGAGAGAAACTCATTCTCTTGCTGGGGCAATCAAAAACCGGCTTGACTCAAAAAAAAAAAAAAAAAAAGATGGATTATACTGAAATTGAACAGCCCGTCACAATGTAGCAATAGTATCATTAGGGAAGCAATGTTCTCTCATTGTTTGAAAAAGCCTAATGTGCGTTTTGCCGTTTATTGCTTCTTCAAAGGCTAATTATCTGTGTGGTGAAAACGCCGGCTATTTAAACAAAAAGAGCCATCTACTCAGTCATGATTGACAAATGAGCATGGTGACGCTAATTTGCAGCTGAGAAATATAAAAATAATGTATGTTAAATGTGTTACAACTGACTAAAGATGAAAATATTGGAAAGAAGGATAACCAACAAGTAGAAATCAAAAAAGGGAATTTATTAAATACAATTCTAAATTCCAAAAGGAATCTGATATATATCATAAGTATAATTACTAAATTAATATTTGAATCCCCAAAACTGATATTGAAGGAAAAAAACAAACAAAAGAAAAACAGTTATCAGAACCCACAAAGTTGTTTGTAGAATAAATCAGGAACATTGTTCATATATACATGAAAAATATAAAACACAGATTATTGATCCAAGTGTTAGAAAAGCCAATACAGTAACATAGTAAATTAGGTTGAAAAAAGACACAAGTCCATCAAGTTCAACCTTCGCCTCATACCCCAGTAACTGAGAATTTTATAACTCTGTATGTTCCCTTTTGAAAGAAATGTATCTAATCTTCTCTTAAATGTATCCAGTGATATATAGCAATTTATAGATGGATATGCAAAGGAAACTCCTCATTCAAACCGTGAGGTTTTTTTCACAATGCATTAAAAGATGATTTTAGTCTTCCCTGTTAAATCTTTTTGTCTTAATATATACAGGTTACTGGTAACTATGGGTAGGCGATCTGCCCCTTTAAATTAGGCAGGAACAATTCTAGAATTGTATGCAGGGAGTGGAGCCTACCTTCCCTCCTTGGCTGCAGCTAGACAACCAGCTCCAGTAAGATTTGAGACACTAACTATTGACTAGATAGTAAAAGGGAAAGAAGACTCCTATGAGCATGACCCCGAAGGATCCCCATGGTCTGCCACAGGAGAGCCAAGCATGGTCCCTTGACAGGGTGGGAGACCAGTAACCTGTATGGACTAAGAGAAAAGGATTTAACAGGTAAGACTAAACTTCTCTTTTCTCTGTCGTCCAATACAGGTTACTGGTAACTTTGGGATGTCCAACCATTAATTTCCCCAGGGTGGGAAGAAAGGCAAGGACCAGACGCAGGCCCCCAAAGTCACCAGAGCACCAATGATCCAACAGATCATGAAACGCTCAACAATAGCAAAAAAGTGTCAACGGAAACTGAACAGGGGTAACAACACCCTAAAACTGTTACACAGCACACTGAACTAGAGCCATCAGGGCTCAAAAGTGAAGGAAGCACCAAGGACCGAAGAAGATCCTAGACAGGCAAGACTGCCTACAGGATTTTCCTCCCAAAGCTGGCATCAACCGATGTCAGCACTTCAACATGGTAGTGCTTCGCAAAGGTGTGCACAGATGACCAAGTGGCAGCCTTGCACAACTGATCTGCAGAGGCCTGATTCTTGCAAGCCCAAGAAGCCCCAATAGATCTAGTAGAATGAGCCGTGACCCAAAAGGGAACAGGCTTCTTCCTCCCACTACGAATAGTGGACTTGATTCAGGACGCAATAGTCACTTTGGATGCAGGTCTTCCTGTCCTGGGACACTCAGGAATGATGAACAGAGCATCAGATTGCCTGACAGACATGGACATAAAACTTGAGACAACGCACCACATCTAACAACTGGAAATCCCTCTCCTTGTCAGAGGTAGGGTCAGGGCAGAAAGAAGGCACCACAATCTCCTGATTGATGTGGAAGTAAGAAACCACTTTTGGGAGGAACTCCTGAGAAGTGTGAAGCACCGCCTTGTCCTTGTGAAACACCAAAAAGGGTGGTTTACAGAACAGAGCATGCAACTCTGCGACACGGCGAACAGAAACGATCGCCAGGAGAAAGGCCATTTTCCAGAGGAATAGTAGCCAAGGACTCAAAGGAAGGGTGCTGAAGAACGCCCAAAACCAAGTTAAGATCCCACGGAGGAGCAGGATTCTTAAAGACAGGATGAGTATGAGCAACGCCCTGAAAGAAAACCTTCACATCAGTAAGAATGCCAATGTTCCTCTGAAAGAAAACAGAGAGAGCAGAAGTCTGAACTGCTCCTGTCCACACCGTCCTGCAAAAAGGCCAGGACCGTAGGCAGATCAAATTCCTGAGACAGGTCCCTATAAGCACACCAAGATAGAAAGGTCGCCCAGACACGATGGTAGGCCTTAGAAAAAACAGGTTTGCAGGCAGTAAGCATAGTAGCCACCACACCAGAGGAAAAACCCTTCTTCCACAATATTGAGGATTCAATTTCCAAGCCGTCAAAGCTAGACAATGAACATGCTCCTTCCTCAGGTAACCCTGTAGAAGAAGATCCGGACGCCAAGGGAGCCTGAATGGCTCCGCCACTGACAGATCCAGATGCACTGGAAACCAATCCTGTCAAAGCCAGTACGGAGCAATCAGAATGACTGGACAGCGCTCCAGTCTCAATTTCCGCAGCACCCTGTGCAACATGGAGAAGGGAGGAAAGATGTAAGCCAGAGGAAATAACCAAGGAATGGATATGGCATCCACTGCTAGAGATAGAGGATCCCTACAGCGAAAGCAGAACCTCTGAACCTTCTGGTCTTGTTGCCATCAGGTAGATGCAAGGAAGACCCCACTTCTGAACAATGAGGGTCATCACCTCTGGGTGCAGTTCCCACTCGCTGCTGTCCACTGTGTGTCAACTGAGGAAGTCCGCCATGACGTTGTCTACGCCAGGAATGTGCACTGCAGATATGGCAGAACGTGTTCTTCTGCCTAGGACAAAATAGCCTTGACCTCTAACCAAGCTGTGTGACTTCTTGTTCCGCCCTGCTTGTTGATGTAAGCCACGGCCATGGCGTTGTCGGACTGTACCCGGACTGGACAGTCTTCCAGCTGAGGTGTCCAATGATGAAGGGCAAGAAATATTGCCTGAAGCTCCAATACGTTGATGGGAAGGAGAGATTCCTCCGGAGACCACCGACCCTGAGCACACAGGCGACCCTGGACCGCTCCCCAACCGGAGAGGTTGGCATCTGTTGTCACCGTGGTCCAGAAGGAAACCAGGATGTGCTTGCCCTTCAGTAGACTGGTCAGGTCGAGCTACCACAACAAACTCAGTTCCACATGAAGAGGAAGGGATACTGACATCTTCAGAAGGTCCGGTTGACCCCTGCACACCTGGATCACAAACCTATGGAGTTTCCTGGTGTGAACCATGGCAAACGGGACTGCTTCTATGGTGGAGATGAATTTCCCCACTAGAGAGGACAGCTTCTTGGCTGGAACTGGATTGCGAGCCAGAACAGCAGAAACCCTGTGGGCAATCTGGTGAGTTACCTCGTCTGCGAGAAACACCATGCTCTGCTGAATGTCGAAGAGAAGGCCCAGGAAGGCCAGACGCTGGGATGGGACAAGATCTGACTTGTCCATGTTGATGATCCACCCGTGATGGGTGAGAGCATGAATGCAGTCCTGAACCTGCTGATGAAGAAGTTGCGCAGAGGGGGCTTTCAGAAGTAGGTCATCCATGTATGGAGTAACTCTGATGCCGTCCCGGTGGAGGACAGACGCTAAAGCTCCCAGGACACAGTTGAAGACTTGAGGAGCTGTAGTCAGACCAAAAGGAAGATCTGAAAACTGAAAGTGCCCTTGGTCGCAGGCAAATCTGAGATACTGCCGGCTCTCTGGATGAATGGCGATGTGTAGATATGCTTGCTAAAGATCCAGAGAGGCAAGGAATTCCCCCGGGGACATAGCAGCAGTCACTGTCCTCAGGGACTCCAGGTGATGAGTCCTGATCACAAAGGAATTGAGATCCTTCAAATCCAAAATGGGACGACAACCGCTGTCCTTCTTGGAGACCACAAAGAGGTTTGCGTAAAAACTCATACCTCTGTCCTGAACTGGAACCGGTTCTAGAACATCCTTGTCCAGAAGGGCCTGGTTAGCGCCATTAAACAGATGGCATTTCTCTGCGCCCTGGGGCGTATGAGAAGGGAAAAAGCTAAAGGGAGGAAGAGAGACTAAAGGGATCTTGTACCCTTCCGCCACCACCTATAAAGCCCACGGGTCCGCCACTGAATCCTCCCAGATGCTGTGGTAGTAACGCAGATGGCCACCCACAGCAGAGTGAGGACCTGGGTTCGGCGAATCATGCCGAAGGCTTGGAAGCCTTAGGCTTGGAGGAGACCTTGGGCTTCCATTGCTGTTTGGGCTTGGAGGAGGAATGCGGAGCTGAGGGAACCGCCTGGTTCACCAGAAGTGTCTCAGTCTGGAAGGAAAGAAAAAAACTATTACGCTTGAGAGGCATTTTCTTCCTGGGGACCAAGGGAAGAAGAGTAAATTTACAACCTGTGGTCTCACTAATCAGATCCTTGAGATCTGGCCCAAACAAAGAAGTACCTTGAAAAGGCAAGGAGAGCAAGGCTTTCTTGGAAGCAGTGTCAGCAGACCAGATCTTGAGCCAAATAGCCCGTCTGGCAACCACAGACATGGTGGAAACCCTAGCCACCAAACGGATGGCATCAAATAAGGAAGCAGAAACATAGTGCTGGGCCTTAGAAATGTTGGAAAGAAGCCGCAACATATCCGAAGTAGGAGCACCCTGACGGACAGTCAGGGTGAGCTGTTCAGTCCAGACCGCAATGGCCCAGTTAACCCATGCCACAGTGAACGCCGGACGCATGGCAGTACCAGCAGTGGCAAAAATGGACTTGAGGGAAACCTCAAGTTTCTTGTCAGTCCAGTCTTTCAAAGCTGATGCATCAGAAACTGGCAAAGCAGTAGACTTAGATAGCCTGGAGATAGGTGCATCCACTTTGGGGGGATGAACCCACTGATCAAGCGCAGCCTCAGAGAAGGGGTAAAGCTTGGCAAATTTCTTGGAAACAGAAGGTTTCCTGTCCGGAGATTTCCAATCATCAGACACAAGGTGGTCAAGAGTGGGATTAGGTGGAAAACAAGTAAGGGGCTTTTTAGGGATCTGAAGAAACCTCCTGAAGTAAGGGAATGTTTAGGGTAGTCAAGACAGCCCTGATCAGGCCCTCAGCCAAGGGCTCAGGATAAGCCTCAAAGGGGTCCCCAAAAAACTGAGAGGAGCCCACAGCAGAACATTCCTCAACATCTGAATCCATCAACAGTTCCTCCTCAGAGGAATCTGATACTTCAGGTACTCCCTGTGGTTTTCGCAGGGAAGATTTGACTGAAGAAGTAGTCTGCCATGAATGGAAGACCCCCTGTAACTGGGATGGAAAGAGTTGCAATGTAGACCAAAGGTCCCTAGTAGCAGCCTTGAACTCTTGCACCCAAACTGGCTCTAATGCATAGCTGGAGGTCCCTGGGAAAGACTCAGGGACATCACAACATGCTGGGCATAAATGACCTGAGAATTCTCTAGGTAACCCTGAATAACATGAGAAGCAAGGCGCAATAGGGGACATAGAGACCCCAGCGTCTTAGTTTTAGACCTGGTCCCAATCTCCAACGGATTAGACATTCTCACAGTGTCAAAAACGTTTAGAGTATAAGGAATCACCCAAATACAGTTTGTAAGATTAAAATTTCATCCCAGAAATCGCTAAAATACACTTATCTGGCAGGCGAAGGATTAATCTGCAGAGGAGAGAAGCAGAGTCCAAGCCCTGCATAAGATACTCGTTCTGGAAAAGGCACAAAATGGCTGCCGCAGCGGGAGCCAATCAGTAATGAGCGCGCAAAGCAAGTGCTCATGGGAAATGTAGTTTTCCCAGAAAAAGTACCCCAACAGTGCCAGAAGCCCCCCGAGCCTCCCAACACGCTTAAAACGTTAACTGGCTGATAGAGCAAGGGCAGTCAATTAAAATGAGCCATCTCTGAAGTCGCTACGTTGAGCGGTTGCAGAGATATGTCCCAAACTGTACAAACCCATAGAAGTGCATGGAGCAATGGCGTCTATGCGGTAAAGCACACCTTAAAGGAGCAGAACTGTAATTTTTGCAAAGTTGAAACAGTAAAATAAAAGTACATGAAACATCACTAGAACATGTTGGAAGACCCCCCCAAAAAAACTGAACCCAGTAGGGAAGTGTCAATAACACCCCAAAGATGCAAACCCAGCAGCTAAAGGGTTAAAGTACCAGATAAACCTGCTCCAAGACACCCAACAGACATACAGATAAACCCAGTGAGTGCAGGAGTGTGCAATATGAACTCCAAAGGAAAAACCTCTGTGTGGAGGGGCACTGTGGGACATGTGGACCTGCAGCACTCAAAGGGTTGCTCACCTTTCCTGCAAATCTTCTTTCTTCAGACTACCATATATTAAGAATAAGCCTCGGTGGGCAACTCCTGAGGAAAGAACTTGGACCCAAGATTTTCTCCCCAGGGCTTAAGGTCCACAAAAGCACCTGGATACTGAGCTAGCCACATCTAAGGGCATTGTCAGTTATGGTAATCCGCCTAATGGTGGTATTCCATTTCTAATAGAAAAATAAAAAAGTTTCAAAAACTATAGCAGAACTGTTCTCTTGCCTGTGTCTTCACCAAGGAACAAATCTTACTGGAGCTGGTTGGCTGCAGCCAAGGAGGGAAGGTAGGCTCCACCCCCTTTATACAATTCTAGAATTGTATTGTCCTAATTAAAGGGGTGGATCGCCTACCCAAAGTTACCAGTAACCTGTATTGGACGACAGAGAAAATATGATTAATATCACCTCCTTGTATGTCAGGTTTCATGTTCTGTAATCCCCTTACTTGTAATAAAAGATAATTACTATTGTGACAAGAAAGAACATGTGATGCCACTGGGAAATCTTTTTTGTGGGATTTAGAACATTTGTAGCTGCGTTATTAATGCTATTAGCATGTTCTCTCAGCCTTGTCAATAGTTTACGTGTAGTCTTGCGTACGTACAATAATCCACATGGACATTGTAAACAACAGACCACAGATTTGGTCTGACATGTAATAAAATCTCTGATGTAGCGTGCTTTTCCAAATCTATCTGTTGCTGATCTAGTCAAAGTCATGTGTTGACACACCACAAAATGGCCACAAAGATGTGAATCACTAAACTTAGATTGTTTATGGTTAGTAAAGTGGTTGTGTACTAACTGACATTTCAGATTAGGTGCCCTTTTCAAACACATTGATGGTCTTTCATCTAATATCAAAGATAAGTCTACATCATTAGTGAGTAAAAGCCAATGTTTCTTAAGAATGTCCATGAGTGAATTAGCCTGACAATTATAGGTGGTGATAAATCTAATGGGCTGTGTGCTCTCATCCTTAAGTTTGTTACTGGAAACTACATTATCAGACCCTCCAAATACTAGTACATTTTTCATAACATCCTCAGCTATTTAGAGGTGTCTGGGGCGGGTATCTTAAGCCCAACCAGAGCATCCAGCAGAGCTAACTAATATCATATCAAGAATGTACAATGACATTGCTCATGACCCGTAATGTTAAAATGGCAGATGAAACGTAGAGAATTTTTTCACACATTTAAACCAATAAGAGACTTGGACCCATCCACTGCTCCTAAATGCCATGAGTTCTTGAGGATCATTGAAGAATAAAGTGTGGCACTGGTAAAGCAGAACTCCAGGCTCTCGCATCTCTGTGAACACTACAAGAATAAGATCTTGTCACAATTAGCTGACATATCTACCTATCACTAACGTACGAGTAACCCACCACACTATACAAATCTAGGATTGACAAGATATTACAAGAATCCCTCATGCACAGGTAGATAGATGACCACAAGACCACCCAGTATGCCCCTCTCCGCACAATTCCTAAAACAGTTAAAAGCCTCAAAAAAGGAAACAAAAAAGGACATTCGAGGAGTCACTCATTGGATTAATTTGTCTTCGTAGGTTAAAAACAATGGCCAAGTACAAATCCTACTCACATATGGATTCGCCACATGGGTAATCTCCAGTGGTTCTCAGTGTATGTGGGGGATATGTTACTGCCTACTTAATTTAGGTTTCCCCAAAAAAATCCCTCCTCAATAAAAGAGGAGAAAAACGCTGTATGAGAGAAAATAAGGGGGTGCTCTTGAGTGTATATATATATATATATATATATATATATATATATATACAGGATATAATCTCAAGTGGACTTATATATATAATTAATAAAATGTACTCACATTAATTTGTACTATCAGTTAAAAATGAAGACAACCAGTGTGGTGCAACATGGTTTAACCCCTGAGCAGGTAATCTCCAAGTAAATACATGAAGAAAAGATCTCCATATCCGGAAAAATATTTTGCTGGATTTTTATTTATATAGCGGATCTTTTATTTAAATATGTTTTATTACATATATTAATGTGCTTGAGATTATATCATGTAAATATATATTCCTCTGAATATATACATTTAAGAGTACACCTTTTTCTCATATACAGCCTCAAGACAGGGCCATCATTTCTGCTATAGGCTCCCTCTTTGGAAAAACACCTGAACTTCCACATTCAACCCCTAAAAAACACATGAACATATATAAGAAACTCAGCTAACAACATACAGAAAATATTGTCGATAGAATTGGATATTCCTGATGCTAACTCATTGTATAGGGTCATTCCTACGGTACTTAAAAAAGAAACCATTCAGAAAGCCATACTGTATATCCTGATGTCAACTGATTACCATCTGAATGTCTTTTGAAACTGTTGGAACTATGTATGACCTGCATTTTTTTTTACATTTAGAGTTTTCATACTATTATACTAAATAACATCCCATCACCTATCACAGGGCTGTCCACATTAAGTCCTCAAGGGTAACCAACAGGTCAGGATTTAAGGATATCATTGATTAAGCACAGGAGAGTCAGTCAAAATGAATGAGCCACTGATTAACTCACCTGAGCTTAAGCAGTGAAATCCTTAAATCCTTGCCTACTGGTGGCCCAGCAGGACTGAGCTTGACAGCCCTGACCTATCAGATTCACATCCCATACTGACCCAGACACTATCAACTCTCTTGACCTTACTATTTTCAGATATACTGGAGGACCTTGTACAAATTTTAGGAAGAACACCGACAGGGACCCTTAGTCACAAAGGATGAGGATCATTAGGAATAACACTGACTTCATTAGATTACAGCTGCAACTAGATAACTTCACTGATAAATCTTTTAGATGTGTATGAATCTAATAGTGCACTAGGAGAGAGACATTCCATTGCAAAGTCACAAGAGGATCTATCAAATAAAGAAAAAAAATTAACCTTCACCTGTAACAGACACTACAAGTTGTAAATAAATATACAGAACCTTAAATAAAAAACACAGGCCAGTTTCAGCATGTAATTTGTCTCCTCTTGTCTTTGCATGACTTTTACCTGGCTATCTCTGATTAACCCAGTCCAAGCTCCTAGTATTGTCCTTCTGGCCCTGGCTCTCCGTGGTTCCCAGTGTACTCCCATCCTGGTTGCACCCCGGCTCAGCTGGGGTGGAACAATCTGGTTTTGAGACCAGCACCTTTACCCAGCTTCAGCTGCATCAAGGGAGTACCTGGCAGTGTCACCAAACCCAAACCTCGCTCTCTAGCAATGCACCCAAGCTACTGAACCAGTACTAGGCCAACACGGGTCCCTACTCCCCATGTTGTGACAGCATGAGACAAATATTTACCTCCTATATTTCAAGAGAATAGAAGGGATGTAACTTGAGGAACTTATTGTCATCATACACCTTCTTCATTGTTTTAAGACTGACAAAAATGCCTGGCTACTATTCTACAATCCAGCTTGATATAAAAGCAGTGGAATAACAAATTAAAGGAATACGCTGTGACTCAGTTTAGATATATACACATACAGATAAGGAGATCAAATTCACAGGCTAACTTGTACATCAATGCTTGTGATTTATGTTTTAGTATGTCCATGTAGTAAAATGTACATGACAACAACTATAACAAGCTTCAGGTGCCATGTGTCCAGTGACCACAAACAATCAGGAATGCAATCTCCTTGAGGAAAAGTGGCCTGCCTATGGCAAGGCACTGCTTGGAAGTATGTCATTCAAAGGAATCTATGAGGTGCATTATTGAACATGAAGTAGCTAGAAACAGGAGAGGTGACAGGGTAAAAGAATTGTTAAAAAAAGAGAGGTGAAATTGATCCAATGTTTTAGCACAGTGACACCATTTGACTTAAGTAAAAATATGTGCTACTCATGTTATCGGTGAACTATGCATGCTTCCCTTATGCCTTGATCTAACACCTGCCTGATACCAAGATGTTACGAACATGGAATATGCCTGTTGAATGGTAGAACCCACATGCTCCATAGGAGGCTCATTGGTGTAAAATGGTAATGGTTCATCTGAATGGAGATCTATATTTTAGAACCAGGACTAAATACTTTGAATTTTTGAATTATGATTGAACTTATAGTAGTTTGTGGAATGGATGACTGAAGAACACTGTTTGGACCTGGATGGATATATAATTTGCAACAACAATGGAAGTCACTTGGTAACCAGTAAGATCCACCATATGGAATGCAATGGATAATTGTTCAATAGTACTTGAGCAATACTAAATCCCACTGCTATGTGGGTTAAGTAACTTTGTAACTTTCAATGTGCCAGTACAGCTATGCCTTTGCCTTATTAGCTATGATGCCACCCTGTATGTCTTACACGTCAGCAATCTTTATTTGGCATTTTGCTGTGGGTGGCACAACTGTGTATAGCCTCTCTCATTTAAGCAATAACATTATCCTATCTTGCAAATTTCTTGTTGGGTTTTATTATTTCAAATTTTGCCTCTAGAACTTCTATCATTTTTTGATCTATGATTGGGCTACAGCCATACCACTACTGGCTGCCTGATGTTTATGCATGAGAATTGTTACGCCAACAGTGAAACCAGATGTGAAACTATGCTGGGCCTTCTTACAGAAGTTCTTTGTAATATGTTCCATCTATTTTAGAACTTTGGACTTTAAACATATTAGTCACCCTGGGTCCAATAAGTGAGTTGATAAAGGAAGACTACAGTACCTCTGATTAACCCTTTGAGTATCAGAGGTTTGGGGAATGTTGTTCTCTGAGGAGGCCAGGCATTTTTTTTTAGACAATGTGCTATCTACACATTCTACTAGATGAGGAAGTCAATCACCACCTTCCCATCCTTACGCCTCCTTCAACCCAGTGTTCTATGAACTTCTGAGTTGAGTAGGATGATCTTCAAAATCTCTTATGTCATGTCAAGCTTCTTCTACGCAACCCAGATGTTCACTGGGTGCTGGGTGGAGGAGGTAAGGGAAGGTAGTGATAACCCAACCTACAACACAGGCGATCAATGCCTGTTGGGGGGGCAGTAATAAGAAGTGGATCTGATGTGTCCCCCCACAAGGGAGTGGGGGTCTGATGAGGTCTGATTTAAAGGGGAACATTCACGCCATAACATTTTTTTACCATAGGTTTAGTTAATAAAGTAGTATTAGGAAAGGTGGTTTTTTTTATAAATGTACATAGTTTTAAAGATATTTTATCTTCAAGCTGTGCAGGTCAGCATAATGCAGCATGCTGAATCTTCGGCACAGCTTCACTTACTAATTCTCCTCCCCGCTGCCCCAGGGAGCATGATCATGCTTCCCTTAGGTGCAGTGTGAATGGCTTCAATCATTACATCAAGCTCCGGTTAGCATTATACTGAGGTTGAAACCTCAGTATAATGCTAACTGGAACTTGATGTAACGATAAACGCCATTCAAACCACACTGAAGGGAAGCGTGAACGAGTTCCCTGGGACAGGTGGGAGGGAGGTTGAAGGAGAAGAAGAGCTGTGCCGAAGATTCAGGGAGCCGCATTATGTGGAAGTGCACAGCTTGGAGATGAAATATCTTTAAAAGTACGTACATTTAGAAGAAAAAAAAAAACACCTTTCCTAATACTACTTTATTAACTAAACCTATGGTAAAAAAATGCTATGAGGTGAATGTTCCCCTTTAAAAAAATAAAATTATATAGTTTGAATTACACTTAATATGGGATCAAGTGATCCCACACTACATGCAGATATTTTACACATGATCCTCCCATGCTCATGGGAGCTATCTTGTACATTTTTTAGTGGTAACGTGCCCTGCAGTGTAGGGAAACTCCTTCCCTACATGCAGGTCAAGCCTGAAGCTTTTTCATGTCCCATGAGTGCAGGGAGAAGCTTTTATATACAACCACTTACTTGCTCTGCTTCAGTATGTCACAGTACATATTGGCATTCATGGTTCCCTCAATGAACTGTAGCTCACCAGTGCCAGCAGCACTCATGCAGGCCCAGACCATGACACTGCCACCACCATGCTTGACTGTAGGCAAGACACAATTGTCTTTGTACTTCTCACGTGGTTGCCGACACACACGCTTGACACCTTCTGAACCAAATAAGTTTATCTTGGTCTCATCGGACCACAGAACATGGTTCCAGTAATCCATGTCCTTAGTCTGCTTGTCTTCAGCAAACTGTTTGCAGGCTTTCTTGTGCATCATTTTTAGAAGAGGTTTCCTTCTGGGATGACAGCCATGCAGACCAATTTGATGCAGTGTGCGGCGTATGGTCTGAGCACTGACAGGTTGACCCCCCCACCCCTTCAACCTCTGCAGCAATGCTGGCAACACTACGCTACAACAATACACATACGTCTATTTCCCAAAGACAACCTCTGGATATGATGATGAGCACGTGCACTCAACTTCTTTGGTCGACCATGGCGAGGCCTGTTCTGGGTGGAACCTGTCCTGTGAAACCACTGTATGGTCTTGCCCACCATGCTGAAGCTGAGTTTCAGGGTCTTGGCAATCTTCTTATAGTCTAGGCCATCTTTATGTAGAGCAACAATTCTTTTTTTTTAGATCCTCAGAGAGTTCGTTGCCATGAGGTGCCATGTTGAACTTACAGTGACCAGTATGAGAGAGTGTGAGAACGATAACAACAAATTTAACACACCTGCTCCCCATTCACACCTGAGACCTTGTAACACTAACAAGTCACATGAAACCGTGGAGGGAAAATGGCTAATTGGGCCCAATTTGGACATTTCCACTTAGGGGTGTACTCACTTTTGTTGCCAAGGTTTAGACATTAATGGCTGTGTGTTGAGTTATTTTGAGGGGGACAGAAAATGTACACTGTTATACAGGCTGTACACTCCCTACTTTACATTGTAGTAGAGTGTCATTTCTTCAGTGCTGTCACATGAAAGATAAAATAAAAATATTTACAGAAATGTGAGGGGTGTACTCACTTATGTGAGATACTGTACATGTATACATATCATTTTAGATATGAGAAAATGGGAGAGAAACATTGAGACTGAAACTTTGGGTACTGTGGATTGTGTGACTGATACACACCCCTGGCAATACAGAGAACAGCTTAATTTGGTGCCTGTCTGCTGGATTTTTTTTAACCGGTCACAGACTAGTAGACATTTGCAGCCCTCTGTCCATTATAAAATTCCACTAGAATGCACACACGGTGGCAAACAAAGGGTTAATTATTGACATCCATGGTGTTTTCTACTGGCACAATTAAACTGATGTTGAGGGGGTGAATAACAGAATGGTATAGTTCAGGTTGAATATTTAGGCTGCAGTTCAATATTTAATGACACATGCTTCTTTTGGCTGTGTGATGTTTCAACATCATCTGCACATTAACATAAACTAACAATACTTCATTCATTAGCAGGACTTAGAGAGATGTTGTTCTGCCTCAGTCATTCCGCAGGTCCCTTGCCAGAAACTGGGTATAAAGGAAAACATTCTTCTAAAAACATGATGAATATGTCAAGAAAAATACATATCCTGTTAAGACTCAGGCAAGCTTCAAGGAGCGTCAGGAAATGCCAAATTCAAGCAAGACTGAATGAATCCCGCTATCCTGTCTTTAGCAAATTTGGAACTTAAGCATTCTGGGAAAACACAAGGCAGAGCTATCAATTTAGCATGATAACCCATTTATCCATTGAATGGATGAACATTTAAGGAGTCTAACGTATAGAAAGAAAAAATGTGGTGCAATTCTGGTGCAAACCACTTGGCTCATAAGGGACTAATAACACATTCCAATTGACTTAAAATGCATCTTTTTAACCCTGTGAATGCCAGAAAGGGATCAAAATGAGAATGGTTATTTGGCCCTTTAGAATCATGGACAGGACTGACTATTGCCATAAATAGACATCCTTATTCTTAGTGTCATGGCTATTGTCATAGACATAGAGCCCATGGGCCATTTAACTCCCTAACAACCGGTGCGTGGACTTTTTGTTTTTTTATGAACCGATTCAGGGCTACCCGTGCTGCGTGCATGGAGCCCTGAATTCCATGACGTGCCAGGACCGTCACAGCTGTCTGTGGTCAGTGGACATTAAGGGGTTAAACACCCTCAGACACAAAAGTGCTCCTGTTCAGTTACACACTAAAATCTACAGCAGTGCTTTCCAAACTGTGTGTCATGACACGTTAGTGTGTCGGCCGTGGTGTGTAGGTGTGTCTCAGGCAAAGGTGCCATTTAACCCAAGCACGAGCTACACTGGGAGCTGAGATAAAACACTACTACTACTTAATGGTCGCATTTACACAGTGTGAGACTGCCTCCGTGTGCTGCATACAGCTGGAGCGCCACAAAAGATTTGTAATAGCTGGAGTGCCTCCATGTGCTGCATACATAATGCATATGCAGCACACAGAGGCACTCCAGCTGTTACAAATCTTTTGGAGCTTCAGCTGTTAAAATATTTTGAGATACCACCTCCTCTATACCTCTGCCCTCTCTTTGGGCTGCCAGGCTGGAGTGTCCCTGTGTGCCGAGGCTGCCTGTCACATGGCTGCTGCTTCTGCTTGTGGTGCCGATGAGATGGGAAAGACAGACAGTACTTCTAAAATCAATTATGCGCTATCTATTTACTAATGCAACATGAGAATCTTGCTCTTATATGTAGCGCAACTTTCTCATGTTGCCATTTTAAAAACCACACAACATGCTTTATGCCTTCCGCAGTATGAATGAAAGGTTTTCATGAGATATGTTGTGTCCCCATACATCTTGTTATTACAATTTATGTATGTGTCTGTATCTCTTATAAGGGATTATTAGCTGAACCTCCGGTTTGCTAGCAAAACTGAATTACTGTGTCACGAAATGATGCATGTCTAAAAAGTGTGTCACCAACATGAAAAGTTTGGAAAGCTCTGATCAACAGTATGATTGTTGTTAACCCTCTGAGTGCCAGAGGGGGTACGCAATGCAGCATCCCTCTGGTACTCAAAGGGTTAAACACACTGAGATCCGCTAGTTTCCATTTTTCAACATTTTCATACAAAGTCAGAAACAGTTGTGATCTTTTGTTTTTCTGCCTCTCTACCTGAATCCTATCCCATTTATCTGGGACGTAGACCTGTAAGCTTCATGGCTGGTTACTGTATTTTACAAATGAAACGTCACGAAGCAATTTGTTACAGCTCTCACTAGCATTCAAGGGGTTAAAGGCCCTATTAAATCAAAGGGCTTTTATTTCTTTTAAATGAAGTCATCCTCTATGGTGAAGTTGATTTGCTCTAGAATTGTTCCATTTTGCTTTTATACACACATTTATTAACCCCTTGGATAACAGAGATGTCTCTAGCATCGAAGATGTTAAAGATAATGCTATGAGAGAAGTAAAAAAAATACAGAAAGAAAAATTAAGAAAGAAAGAAAAGGAAACATTACATCCTCTCATTCACTAAAGAGTGAATAAGAGACATTCCATGTGTGTCAGTACATAGGATTATCAGTGGGAGGCACTCCATGATTAAAAACTACAGTACCCAGTCACGAATCTTGCAGCTCTGTCTCCAAAAGAAGTAGCATAAGATTCAGAAAACAAAAGAACAAAACTGTTTCATACATTGTATGAAATTGTTGAAAAATTGAAGAGCTGTAAAAGTTAAAGCAGAAATGCATAAGTACCATATTTGCTCAAATAAAAGGTAAGTTTTTTTCAGTAAACTGAAGCTGAAAAGGTGAACTAGTCTTTTATTTGAGGTTGCCCTAAAATTGGTACTTTAGTGCCTGTTGATCCTGCTCAGCAACACAGCCCATTTGCTGTATTGAGTGCATAGCTGCAGTGCTCCTTAAAGGGATAGTAATACTTCGTTTTATCTTTATTTTATTTTGTAGGCATTAAAAAAACATGAAGAACGATATAAGTCTTATCTCTCAAACCTTTATGGTTTAAGAGATATTCACAAGCAAAGTTTCCCTTCCTGCCCTTTTACCTAGTGTAAGCCATCTCTTCTCAGATGTGGAATGCAGTCCATAGACCAGATAACAGAAGGGGACAATCTTACAAAATTAAAAATGCTAATTATAAGATATAGTGCAACGTGGTGCAATTCTGGGGCAAACCAACTGCAACATAGGGGACAAATAAAAATTCCCATTAATTTAAATGGGGCTTTTAACCTTTCAAATGCTTCTTCCTATGAGAACAATGAAAGCCCTGCCCCCCTTGACAGGTTTTTCCCTTATCTTAATTGAAGATTGTCCCTCTCTGCAGTCTACCTGGGCACCTCCCTTCTGATCTGGCTGAACAGTGTTACATCAGTAAAAGGGGCAGGAGGAGGATACTTTACTATTGAATTACTCTTGAACTACAACTCTGACAGAATTGAAATAACACTCTCCAAAGTCCAAATACTATGATGATTAATTAGAGCTGCTTTTATTATGAAACTTTACTATCCCTTTAATAATGTCAAAAGAGGAGCAGGCCCACCACCCAACTGAGTGGCTGTTTGCTGCAGCAATGGATGCTGGGAGAGATGTTGTGGAAGCGAGCGTGCAGTAATGCTTGGATATATCGGTATTTTAAAATACATGCCTGCTGATGCAGAGTATCTCCCAGCATCCATTGCTGCAGTCCAAATGCATCCAATTTGCTGGAGGGGCTGGCTCCTTGTTTTGATGTAATCGAGAAGTGCGGCTGGCATCCAGCCAATAAGGTACATAGCAACTTGTGTTTATTAAAACACAAGTAAAAACCATGAAGCACTCTTGGGCATAATGCATCTAGTAAGTCCGTGTACAAATCACACCGCTCTTCTAAGCCCCTCTAGATACATCAGTCACCACTGGGCCTCATCTTCCTGGAAGGTAGGGTGGTAGAAGTGAGAGCAGAAACAGCACAAACTGTGACTATGCTGACCTTTAACCGTGCAATTTCAGAACGTCGCTCTTTTCATCCAGGCAACATTCTGATATCACTGTTTTGACTGAGGCAATATTTTAAACTCTCCTTTTTGTATGTTGCCCAGTAGATAGTGACTTTTCAATAGTGAACCCCTTTGGATGCTGTAGATGTATCCAGCTCCTTGAAATGAATTAATGAAAGGCAGGAAGTGAGATGAGATGAATTAATTAAATTAATTAATCAAGACAGGAAATGAGATGAGATGAATTAATGAAAGGAGGGAGAGGAGGATAGAGATGACTGAAGTAATAAAGAAATCAAGTGAGGGACAAACGCACACAGGTTAGCCTTATAGTTTTAATCTTTTTAGTAACCTAACAGCAAAAGTTGGGGAGTTCACCTTACATTTGGGGTTGCCTTATAGTTGAGAAAATGCGGTAGTGTATAACTGAAAAGGAACATTTCTGTGCCTGTGAATATTTACTAGGCCCTTTAGAATAATGGGCAGGGCTCTATGTGTTGTCTCTATAGTCAATCTTGTCCATGATTCTGAAGGGCCAAGTAACAGTGAGAGACAGAATAACAACAAAAAAATCCTGAAAATCGCATTTCAAAATAGTTATAAATTGATTTGCATTCTACTGAGTGAAATAAGTATTTGTCCCCCTATCAATCAGCAAGATTTCTGGCTCCCAGGTGTCTTTTATACAGGTAACAAGTTGAGATTAGGAGCACTGTCTTAAAGGGAGTGCTTCTAATTTCAGCTTGTTACCTGTATAAATGATACCTGTCCACAGAAGCAATCAATCAGATTCCAAACTCTCCACCATGTCCAAGACCAAAGAGCTGTCCAAGGATGTCAGGGACAAGATTGTAGACCTACACAAGGCTGGAATGGGCTACAAGACCACCGCCAAGCAGCTTGGTGAGAAGGTGACAACAGTTGGTGCGATTACTCGCAAATGGAAGAAACACAAAATAACTGTCAATCTCCCTCTGTCTGGGCCTCCATGCAAGATCTCACCTCGTAGAGTTTCAAAGATCATGAGAACGGTGAGGAATCAGACCAGAACTACACTGGAGGATCTTGTCAATGATCTCAAGGCAGCTGGGACCATAGTCACCAAGAAAACAATTGGTAACACACTACTGCGTGAAGGACTGAAATCCTGCAGCGCTGCAAGGTCTCCCTGCTGAAGAAAGCACATGTACAGGTCCGTCTGAAGTTTGCCAATGAACATCTGAATGATTCAGAGGAGAACTGGGTGAAAGTGTTGTGGTCAGATGAGACCAAATTCGAGCTCTCTGGCATCAACTCAACTCGCCCTGTTTGGAGGAGGAGGAATGCTGCCTATGACCACCATCCCCACCGTCAAACATGGAGGTGGAAACATTATGCTTTGGGGGTGTTTTTCTGCTAAGGGGACAGGACAACTTCACCGCATCAAAGGGACGATGGACGGGGCCATGTGCCACCAAATCTTGGGTAAGAACCTCCTTCCCTCAGCTAGGGCATTGAAAATGGGTCATGGATGGGTATTCCAGCATGACAATGACCCAAAACAGACAATCAAGGCAACAAAGGAGTGGCTCAAGAAGAAGCACATTAAGGTCTTAGAGAGGCCTAGCCAGTCTCCAGACCTTAATCCCATAGAAAATTTGTGGAGAGAGCTGAAGGTTCGAGTTGCCAAACGTGAGCCTCGAAACCTGCAAAGAGGAGTGGGACAAAATCCCTCCTGAGATGTGTGCAAACCTGGTGGCCAACTACAAGAAACGTCTGACCTCCGTGATTGACAACAAGGGTTTTGCCACCAAGTACTAAATTATGTTTTGCAAAGGGGTCATATACTTATTTCACTCAGTAAAATGTAAATCAATGTATAACTTTTTTGAAATGCGTTTTTCTGGATATTTTTGTTGTTATTCTGTCTCTCACTGTTCAGATGAACCTACCCTTAAAAGTATAGACTGATAATTTCTTTGTCAGTGGGCAAATGTACAAAATCAGAACGGGAAAGTCTTCTGCTAAATAATTTGAGCCACGTATTGAAAAGTTAACCCTTTGAGTGCCAAAAGGGTACGAAATGCATTGTGCACCCCTCTGGCACTCAAAGAGTTAGATTTCCCATTTAACACACTGAGTGCCAAAGTGGTATCCAACACGTTGCTTGGCAATGTGTTGGATAGCCCTCTGGCACTAGAAGGGTTAAGAGAAAGCAGGAAGGACTGAGCATAAAAAAGCTCAATGCAAACATTAGTAAATTGTGACGAATAGCATATTATTTCAAAACAGAAATCCGCTGTATTTATGAAAGGCATATGTGTCATATTCTAGCACGCATGAATTATGATTCTTTGGAGCAGTCTTTTTGGAGTGTAAGAATTGGAAATCACACCAAGAAGTTCAGGGGTGCTAAGTCCTCTATAGGTACTTGGCCAGGCACCCTGACACCATGTATAAAGAAAGCTGAAAAGTTCTCAGTTGCTGTGTAATGGATTTGTGTGCCAGGGGGGTACGCAAGGCATTGCTTTGGCACTCAAAGAGTAAAGTGCAGCATCCAGGAGACTTCAATACAAGATCAAATACACCCTGTTCCAAATTATTATGCAAATGATATTTAAGTGTCACAAAGATTAAATATTTAGTTTTCAGTTTAACTCATGGATGGCATTGTGTCTCAGGGCTTTTTTGATCACTGAAAACAATCTTGGACACCTGTGATAATTAGATTGCCAGGTGAGCCCAATTTAAGGAAAAACTACTAAAGGTGGGTGTTCCACATTATTAAGCAGAGCACCATTTTCAAGCAATATGGGGAAGAAAAAGGATCTCTCTGCTGCCGAAAACAGTGAAATAGTTCAATGCCTTGGACGAGGTATGAAAACATTAGATATTTCACAAAAACTTAAGCCTGATCATCGCACTATTAAGAGATTTGTGGCTGATTCAGAGCACAGACAGGTTCGTGCAGATAAAGGCACATTGAGGAAGATTTCTGCCAGATCCATGCATCGGATCAAGAGAGCAGCTGCTAAAATACCATTACATAGCAGCAAACAGATATTTGAAGCTGCTGGTGCCTCAGGAGTCCCACGGACATCAAGGTGTAGAGTCCTCCAGAGTCTTGCAACTGTGCATAAACCTTCTATATGGCCACCACTAACCAATGCTCACAAGCAGAAATGGCTGCATTGGGCAGAAAAATACATGAAGACTAATTTTCAAACAGTCCTGTTCACTGATGAGTGCCGTGCAACCCTGGATGGTCCAGATAGATGGAGTAGTGGATGGTTGGTGGACGGCCACCCTGTTGCAACAAGGCTGTGACGTCAGCAAGGAGGTGGTGGAGTCATGTTTTGGGCCAGAATCATTGGAAGAGAGCTGGTTGGCCCCTTTAGGGTCCCCCAAGGTGTAAAGATGACCTCTGCAAAGTATGTGGAGTTTCTGACTGACCACTTTCTTCCCTGGTACAGAAGGAAGAACTATGCTTTCCGTAATAAAATCATCTTCATGCATGACAATGCACCATCTCATGCTGCAAAGAATACCTCTGCATCAATGGCTGCTATGGGGATAAAAGGAGAGAAAGTCATGGTGTGGCCTCCATCCTCCCCTGACCTCAATCCTATTGAGAACCTTTGGAGCATCCTCAAGCAAAAGATCTATGAGGGTGGGAGGCAGTTTACATCCAAACAGCAGCTCTGGGAAGGTATTCTGACATCTTGCAAACAAATTCAAGCAGAAACGGTCCAAAAACTCACAAGTTCAATGGATGCAAGACTTGTGAAGCTGCTATCAAATAAGGGGTCCTATGTTGAAATGTAACGTGACCTGTTAAAATGTTTAAAAAGTTAAAATGTTGTTAAAAGTTTGATTGAAATAGCTTTTGATTTCAGTAAATATGCTGCAAACACAACAAATGACAATTTTCAGTGCTTTACAACCTATAAAGTGTTTTGAAACTTACTGTGCGTAATAATTTGGAACAGTGCATTGTAAGTTTTTTATGTTTAAAAAAAATACTGTTATCATTAGGAGGTTTGTTCAATAAAATTTGAATTGTACTCTTAATAGTTGAAAACATGAGAATTATGCTGACTGTTATTTACATCAATTATTTATGTAAATGAGAAAAATATCATTTGCATAATAATTTGGAACAGGGTGTAAGGGTGGTTTATAAGGTGGCTTTATTTGCATGTAGCTGCATGTGACTGTAATGGAAACATCCTACGTTTTGGAGTGTTCACTGGAGATAGGTTTCCTGGTTTGTTTCAGACAAGCAAATGGAAGTGTATTACACAGATACAAAAGAGGCTGTCAGACTTCCAAAATTGTTGGACTACAATTTCCATCATCATCAGCCAGGACGATGGGAGCTGCAGTTGATCAACAGCACAAAAAAACAGTTTGCCCACCCCTACTATACATTTCAGCAACTCTGTCCAACACAATTTAGGGCTGCAGAGCAAAGTTTGGGATTTTTTAATAAAACATTATTAACCAAAGGCAGATATTTATGAAGGACAAGTTAGCCCTCTTATGCCAAAATAAGTTGGAAAACAAAACTGTTTTCTCATTTCTTATTTTGCATGAATTAATATGAATTTTCCATGCACAGTAACACACGAGGGTGAAGCTCGGGATTCCCTGCCCAGCTCATTTTTGGTGTTTATACACTGACATACAAAACATGCAACTGAACTTCGTGTACCAGAGTTTATGGTCGACTGCCAGGTGGGTGTCCAAAGTATTGCAGCAAAATGACCCCCTCCCCCCGGCGCTCAAAGGATTAAGTGAATAATGGAGAACACACTCTCCGCAGTTTTTAATGCAAGCAAGCCCTAAACAAGGTGCAAAGGAATGGAACGGTCAGGAACACCCACATGCTTACCACTGCCCCACCCCTTTGAAACAAGCACCTCCAGTAGGAGAATTTTCTACCTCGATAGTTTGGTATATCGGAGACAATCCATTCCAAAACCTGTTTTACTGTGGATTCGTATTAAAACTTCACCCCAGGTGGATTCTACTCTATTTACTCTATGCATGAGTCCATTTTAATCAATATTCTAAAGCTTCCAAATCAGCCAAGCAAGGAGACAATACAAAGGAAAAGCAGTGGTCTGCAGGTAGGAAAAGAGATGTGGCTAGTACAAGTAAGAACAAATACAAAACAGTGGTTTATTCTAGGGTATGGTGCACCTCAGGTGCTGCACAGTCTCTCTCTGTTTTCTCACCATTGAACCATTACAGAGGATACATTTCTACAACTATATCAATTTGGTCCCATCCACACACAGCCCAGCACCAACATATCACGTACTGTCTGACTCATGCTATGTCTCCAACTGATTTTTCTACACAATGTTTCAGCCAGAAAATGTCTCACTTATTTTTTACTAAATAAGTGAATTCTAATTCTAATTTCCATGTACTTATTAGACTGGGCCCACCCTCAAAGAATCCAGCCCTGATAAAGCAGGCAAATCTCTGCATGACAGAAGTAGCAAAACACCAGACATATAATTTAGCCTTTAGTAGGCCTCGTCAGTGAGATGAAGCTGACACTCTCCATGCCCAGGGAAAGCAAATACCCATGCCTGCAAACACTTTCCACTTAATGAGACTAAAAGACAAAAACACATACAATTTAGTAGATTATTCTAGTGAATGGCACCCCTCAGGAGCTCTGCTTTTTTTTTCTACAGACTGGAACAGACAGAGAATTTCGCATTCACTGTTTATGGAATAAGTAGAATTCTACATGAATGTTTTAAAGTGTAAAGAAACATGAACTTGGAGTCTAAACTTGGAGCAGAGGCCAAATTGGGGTAAAGAGCCTTTTCTAAGCACTAAGCAGATCCTCCATCCACTGACAGCTTATGTGCAAAATCCTTTGGGAATGGAGTATGGGGGGAATTTCTGGACGTCACTCCTCTTCACAGTGCAGGATACCTACACAATGAAACTGATATACTAAAAAAGAGGAGCAAACCAACTATGTCAAAGGGAACAAATAAACATCCCTGTTGTTTTAAGTGGGGCACTGCAATTCTTTGAAGACCTCTCTAGCATTCAGGATGTTAAAAATCCCATTTAAAGGAGCAGTAAACTTTTTTTATGAAACCACATATTTTATAGAGCATTTCCTGCTGAATAAAACACGGTAACTCCCACTGCTGTCAGATGTTTTGTTCAAATTTATGGCAGTTCATATAATCAGGAAGTTAATTTACTGTGTTTACTTCCTGATAGTTCTGACAGGAAGTGACAGGCAGTTTCTATCACATTCTATGGAGAACTATATGTCTCTGACTTTCCTCTCCATTAGAATCTAACCGAAAAATGAATTAGAATTTGACCACTAGAGGGCACTGCTAATGTAAAAAAAACATGCGTTTAAACTGTAATAACTCTGGAAACATAAATCTCTCAGCAGTGGGAGTACCCTTATTTTACTCAGTAGCTAAATCCCTACAATATATATTTTTTCATTTTTTAATCTGTTTCATATGGTGCACTTCATTTGCATCAGAATTGTACCACTGTTTCTTAACCCTTTGAGTGCCAGAGGGGTACACAATGAATCAGCCTCACTGAGTGTAGGAGAAATGGGAGTAATCCATTAATTCCTGTACACATGCTTCACGTTCACACCTCCTCACAACGATGTGCATCCAAATAACTGGATGGCTCGTAAGGGTCAATTGTCTTTAACTAACCGACTATAACAGAGGAAAAATGCACAACATTAAACTATACAGACATATGGTACCTGAGTGCTATAGAAAGGAGACCTACCTGTGTATGTGCTTCTCATAAAGGGTGCATTTCTTTAAGTTAAAAAGGGGCAATTCTTTAGCAAACCAACTGCACCATAGGGGACAGCTAAAAATTATAATTTAAATGGAGCTTTTAACCCTTAATGATAGAGGTCTTGTACACATTAGTTGTCCCCTACGGTGCACTGATCTCCTGACATGCACCTCCAGCTTAGTTTACTGAATAAGGACCAATGGGTCTCTTAACCCTAGGGCACAAGTCCCCTTAAGTGTAACGTATCATAATGAAGAGCATGCACTAAACAGAACCGCACCAACTGCACCAAAGGGGCCAAAATTCTGATTGAGTTAAATGAGGTTTTTAATCCTTTAAATGCTAGAGTTCTCCAAATAATTTTTTTTTCCAAATTCCAATTGATTTAAATGGGGATTTTATCCAATTAACTGCTAGGGTGGCCACATTTCCATTCTGCCATTCAGGGATACCGCTGAGATGAGAACGGCAGAGCACTTGTCTTCGGCTACATGACTGTACATCAAACACAACTTGCTCTTTCTCCTGTGCACTGTAGTTCTAAATACTAGAGGGAGAACTACTCAATGACTTCTGTGACAGAAAGCGCTACCTGTGGTGGCTACAAAATACTGTACATCACACCTAAAGCCTTAAACTAGCATTACACTGCCACTAAAATGTCACTGCATATCTGTTTTATGTCTGGGTCAAGGCTCAGGTCTCTATCTAGTGTTTACAACTCTGCCTGGAAGCCATTTTGTAGCCCAGGATAGGTATCACTTTATGTTACAGTAGGAAATAAGCAGTTTCATTCTAGTGTTTAGAACTCTGTGCTCTGGAGTCTTCATTCCGGGACTTTGTATTGTCCCAGAAGGGGGCTGCCCAGGACGTGGGGCACACATTTAAAATTCGGGACTGTCCTGGGCATTCTGGGACATGTGGTCACCCTATTCATTGCTAGAAAGGTCTTCAGTAAATTCTTCACAAAGCACTGGATACCTCTCGAGTGTTCAAGAGGATAAAAGCCCGGTGTAAACCACTGGGACTTTGGGGACTTTTTATTCGCTCCATATGGTGCAGCTGATTTGCAGAATGACTCCTGTTCTTAGTACATATGCCTTATGGTTTAGGTGTACTTTTCCTTTAACACCAGTATCTTAGATAAACTAGCACTACAGCTGTACTACGTCAAGGGGCACCTACTCACCTTTTTTATCTTATATTTCTACGCCTGCCTTATCATAATTACGTTTCCTTCTCACTGGTGCAAGGTGTGTCAGGTACACGTTTACTTCGGTTAATGGTCAGGAAAGTTATATTTGGTGAATACAAAGGAGTTGTTGTTTTTATAATTGAACTCCAAAGTCTTCAAGGGCACGCATCTTCCTCTTACAGAAATATCCTAGTCACACATAATAACCCTTTCCTATCCACGTTCAAAAAGGTTAGAAGGAACAACGTGATGAACTGGGGAATATTTATTAACCCTTTCAGTGCTAGAGGGGTACGCAACACATTGCAGAGCAATGCGTTGCATACCCCTCTGGCACTCAAAGGGTTAAGTCAAAATTGGTGCAATAGTGTGCCAGGGGAACAAATAATCATTCACAGAGATTTAAATGGGGCTTTTTACCCTTTGAGTGCAAGAGAAGCACCTAACACAATCAATGAGCTTGTTAAATACCCAATTTAAAGCAATGGTAATATTTAGAATTTTATTTTCTTCCCAAGGGCACACTTGTTCTCCATCAAAATTACACCACTGTTTCTACGTACAACAGCCTCTCTGAGCGGAGAGGAAATGGGAGCAAAACGTTTTCATTCCTGTGCACCTGCCTCAAGTTCACAACAAACAAGGAGCATCACAAGACCTGAATGTCTCGTGTCACATTTCTTTATCGGACTGTTTATCAGTCTTAATACAAGAGATCTCCAGATCATTGCTAAGCAATGCGCTAGAAACCCCTCTAGCATCAAAGGGGTAAAAAAGGTCTCATTTAAATTAACTGAACTTTTGGCACTTGTTATTTATTTTGATAAGGTGCCACTGGTTTACCCATAATTCTCCACTTTTAACTTTACACAAATGTCCTACTAAGGGATCCTCGTGTCCAATTAATTTACCATACTATACTCTCAAGTGTGTGTTACCAAAAGAAAATTACTTTTTTTTAAAGAAGTATTAACACATTTAAAGGGATAGTAATGTTTCAGATTACACATTGCTCTGAACCTTGAGCATGGTACTGCTCCACGATGTACATTTGCCGCAAAACTTGCCAGTTACTGTATAATACACTATACAGTATACAGTATAATGTAATATAATTCCGCCTCTTTCCCTGACAATGATTTTGACCCAGATCTGACAGTGGATCACAACAAGGGACAATCTTCACTCAGTATAAGTGTCACAGGAATCACCGGGCCCCTGGCTCCTGGAGGGGCCTGAGGGCCAGCCTCCTGCCCACAGACTATGGACCTGTCCTGGAACAGGGTATGGCCTCTCCCTCAGACTAATCTCTGCCCTGATTGCCCCTTGCCATGTAGGATCCTTTAGCAGCCCCCCAGTCCCCTCTTGGGGCTAAGTCACCCTGTACTTATTGGGGGTACAGGGTGACCAAGAAACCCAGTGAACATTCTGCCCAGCCTTGTCAAAGGATATCAGACTTCCCAAAAGACTAATATGTTAATGATGTTTCAGAACCTCATCCTGTTTTGTGTATTCTGGTCCCTCTGTTGTACTCAGCCCTATTCCTTTGTCCCATTGTATAGTTAACTACACATGTCTGGCCCATTGTATCCTGTTGTCACCTACCCATTGTCTCATCACACAGTATGTTGACACTCCCCTTGTGTTCAGTGTACTGCATGTTTATACTGAAACCACCCTCCACCCATCAACCCTTTTGTAAAGCTGCATATTACCAATTCACCATTGTGCCTCTTTGTATGATGTGCCCCTCCACCAACAGCCCCATTGTGTCCTATTGGGTGGATAACTTGTTGTGTATGTATTTAAACCCTGTATGTTGTACAATAAACTAGAGTTCTTGTCTTACCTACACTGGTGTTGTCTGGTGGGGTAAGCTTGCTGTATGCAGACTGCGTGCTGGTTATCCTGATACTAGTTTTGCCTAGTTTTGGGGTATATTGCAGTATGCTGTTGGATGTCCATCTGGCTCGTAGCGGAAGAAGTGACCATTGACGGGGACACCAAGGCTGGGTGTCCGCTGGTACCGTCACAATAAGGACAGCAGGTTTTTCCTTATACTGAATAAGGGAAGATTGTCCATTGTTGTGATCTGTCTGGTCAAGTGACCAGACTTCAGAAGTGAGGGGAGGTGGCTTCACGTCAGGGAAAGGGGCGGGAGGGATCATCTTTAACGTTAATTTACACAGCAATGTGTAATCTGAAACATTACTATCCCTTTAAATAATAACCTGCATTTACCTTACTATGGTCAGAAAAAGTCACTGATATTCCTTTTTTTTTCTGTGCCCATCCACTGCAAAGAAGAGTGGGTTTTGTCTCTAATGCCTAGCCTGGTAGGACTAATCAAAACACTTATAAGGCAGCTCTCTGCAGCATGACCTCATGTATAATTTTATTCAAGCTATAAAAGAACACAAACAGATTCAAGGGTAGTTTTTGCCAAGAACAGACACAGAAGAAAAAAGAATATCTGTGAGTAAATTCCCTATTTCCTCTGTGTCCAAAAACAACGGTAAAGAAGAGTGGGACATGCAGAAGCAGTGCTGAAAAGGGTGGGAAAGAAGAACTTAACCAAAACCCAAGAAAAACTCCCCTCACAGTAACCCAACACTCTCTGCCCGGCTCTTGGAGAAAGAGCTACTTAAGATGTAATGGCTCATACTACCAGTTAATCCAGGACCACTGCCTGTAGTAGATTTCTTCCAAACTTAGCCTCATCCAAGGCTTGAACATCCACCTGGTAATTATATTTCTATAAAACTTGAAATTAAAAGCCCAGGTGGCAGCTTTACAAATATCTTCTATCAAGGCTTCAGTTTTACTCGCACAGGATGTAGCAACAGATCCAGTGGAATGTACCTTTATCATGAAGAGAGGCTCTAAATATGCCCCTTGATACACCAACTTGATGCATTATGTAATCCATCTAGCCACTGAAGCCCTGGAGACTGCCATGTCCTTATATTTGCTGTGGAAACGGACAAATAATGAGTTCTTTTTTCTGAATTCCTTAATTCTCTTCAAATAATGACAGATGTGTCTCACCATGTCTAGGTTATGGAACTGATTCTCCCTCTCACTCGTTGGTTTGGGACAAAAAGATGGCAGTACAATCTGTTAATTCAGATGAAAATACGTAACCACTTTTCTTCTGAATAAAGGCTTCCTTCTCAACTTTGTGCTGGTGGATAATCAAATATGGAGAGCTACATAAGAGACCCTGCAATTCACTCACTCGTCAAACAAAAATGAATACTGTCTTCAAAGTCCATTCCTTCTTGAGCTCAAACTGATGGGAACAAGCCAAATGATCCAGGACTAGATTAAAATCCCGAGGAGGTACTAATTACCTAATCCTGGGCATAGTCTTGTCAAATGGTCTCAGAAACCTCTCAACTAAATCTTCACCTACAATCTGGGTTGTCAAGATAGCAGATAATGAAGATAGCTGAACCCTGACAGATGAGGGTTTGAGACCAACATTAAAACCTATTTGCCGGAAATCAAGAACCTTAGAGGAGTTGATAGATGAGCTAAACAACTCATTCTCCAAACACCACTTCCTGAATGAAGCCACGACTCTGCTGTATACCTTAGACATAGAAGGTTTCCTTCTTGATATGATAGTATTAGTGCTACTCCCCTCAAATGCACCACCATTCAGCCTCCATGCCTTTAACTGCAAGAAGGCCAGGTTCTGGTGAAGAATCGGTACCTGAGTCAGCAGATCTTCTATGGGAAGGAGAGGCATCAGCTCTGCAACAGATAACTGGATCAGAGTTGAAAAACAAATGCCTCTGGGCCACTTTGATATTATCAAAAAGCTCTTAATAATAGCCACTTTGATATTATCAAAAAGCTCTTAATAATAGGAATTATAAGCACTCATAATAAGGAAAGAGGACATTTAAAGAATCAGTTCACAAAAACGAATAAGAACACTTTTCATTAATATCCTCATGTTTAAGTTATGTATGTGAAAAATTTAAAAACAAAATGTAATTAGTGAATTTTCTCAAGATAGAGACCTATTTATAAATATGTATTTATTACTTTGTAAATATGATCTGTTTTTGCATATTTTATACATCTTCCCCGAAAGGGACTTATGCAGAAAGAAAATTAGAACAATTTCTGGAGAAAACTGACAGCACCATGAGGAGTAAATGAAAATGCCAAGTGATTTAAATGAGAGCTTTTAATCCCATCAATGGCTAGAGTAATCTTCATAGCACTGCCTCACACTACGTTGGAGAATTTATTTTCATTCATTGGGGTTAAAAGCTCCATTTAAATCAAAGGGCATTTTGTAAAACGTAATTTTCCTGCTCTCGTATAGTTGGTATGCTCCAGAAGTTTCTGCGTGTAAGCTGAAGCACTCTCATTGGCCAGAGACCACTCCACCTTACATGCAGAAAGCCTCCGTCATCAGAGGAAGCTGAATTAAGGGAGGGGAACAGAGGAAGATCGACAGAATGCGGTACAGAGCTGGTAACCGTAGTCTATCCAGAAGTAGGGTGCAGGGTACCTTTTACTCATCTAGTTTCGGCAAACTAATGATTTTATTAGAAAATGAAAACGTTATAACATCTAGTCGCTACATAAACTACTTAGACTAACATGTATCCCATTTAACACTAAGAAAATGCACAGATGTTACAATTTACCTGTTAGGTATGACAGCTCAGGAAGCAGATGGACAGCTCGGGGGGGTCCTGAAATATCCGTCCTCTTTGCCTTCAGAGTACTGACCAACATGGGCTGATTTAAATCCTTCACAGTTATGCTGTATTGCTGTGAAAAGACAGATTGAAAAAGCTAGAAGAAAAGGACAACTCACAGCGCTAACTCACCATAATATATACATATAATTAATAAAGTGTAAATAAGAATATATTGTGAAAGTATAAATAGCATCAGAGAATGAAAGGGTTCCCCAGTCCCCCAAGTTTTAGGATGAAACCAAAAGTGCAATCTTGAGATTGAAAAAGCTGTGGACAATGAAGCTATGTACTAAGTACAACTGAGGAGGTTATATATTAAGGTGAGATTAAAAGGGACATCGTTTTTTTAACATTCTTCAATCTATATGTTACTTGGATCCTATGCAATAACATGTCTCCATCCTGAGAACATGGGCTTTATAGAATAACAAAGGAAGTTGAGCGTTTATCACATTGGAAACATTATATCCTCTTTATCAATCCTTAGTGCATCCCCTACCAAACAATTCTATACCAAGCTAACTGCACTATAGGGGATAAATAAAAATTCACATTTCCAACTGATTTAAATGGTTTCTAATGACTTGCGTGATTTTGAAACAGCTTTCAAAATCATCTATATTTATGTTAGTCATTCTTTATTTCAAACTACAATGTACGTTTTATTAAGTGTCTGGCTCACACAGCCTGGAGTATAACTACTAACAAAGCACTCTGTCTGCCAACTGGTACTTCTTACCAGAAAGTACTGGCTAATTTGCATAAATAGACACATAATAAAACAAAAAAACTATAGTATTAAATAAAGATTGTCTATCATAAGTATAAGTGATTTTGAAAGATTAATCAACATTCTCTACGTCATTATAAATTATCGGTTTCACTTTACATGTAGATTTTAAATGGCAACACCTTTTATTACATTTGCTCCAATGGGAGTAGACTTAGGAAAAGCCTGTCAGCTGTCTGGAAGTCAGAACCAAACCCACCTCCCTTCCCAGCAGCAGGATGGAAAACAACCACACACGTCATGGGTTTCCCCATGCAACTTCCATACGCTCTTGTTTAGGGTGTTTAATAAGGCTCTGATCAGGCCCTCAGCAGAGGGATCAGGGTCAGCCTCAAAGGGGGGTCTCCAAAGAACTGAGAGGAGACCACTGCAGAACATTCCTCAGCGTCAGAATCCACCAACAGTTCCTCATCAGAGGAATCTGATACATCAGGTACGCCCTGCGGTTTCAGTAGGAAAGATCTGACAGAAGTAGGGGTCCGTCAGGAGTGGGATACCCCCTGTAACTGGGATGGAAAGAGGTAAGATGTATACTGGAGATCTCTAGTAGCAGCATTAAACTCTTGCACCCAAACTGGCTCTAATGCATGGCTGGAGGTCCCTGGGGAATGCTCAGGGACAACAGAACATGCTGGGAATAGATAACCTGAGAACTCTCTAGGCAACGAAAAAAACTTTGCGGCTCCGTATAGATGATACGATTAGATATCTGGGCTGAATATCTTCAAACACATACATATATTACCGGAGATCATCAAACATACAATCACAGCGTGGAAATATAGAGACTTCCTTCTGTCTCTTAATACAATAACTCACTTTTCAAAAAATGCACCGCTAGATAGTGTTGACAGGTAAAGCAGGCCATGCCACAAAGTATCTTCTTAAAATCAATCAACTTTATTCAAAATGTGTAAAAAAGTCATACCTGCTTCCCTGATGTCTCCAAAACACAGATAAAGCTTACTCACAGAGTGGACAATAACAAGTGTTTGATTGAAGTATCAATCAACGCGTTTCGCGCTTATACAGTGCTTATTCATGATGACATGACCGCTGTATAAGCACGAAACGTGTTGATTGATACTTCAATCAAACACTTGTTATTGTCCACTCTGTGAGTAAGCGTTATCTGTTTTTTGGAGACATCAGGGAAGCAGGTATGACTTTTTTTTTACAAATTTTGAATAAAGATGATTGATTTTAAGAAGATACTTTGTGGCATGGCCTGCTTTACCCGTTAACACTATCTACCGGTGCACTTTTTGAAAAGTGAACTCTCTAGGCAACCCAGATTAACGTGAGGATCAATGCACAAAGGGGGATGCAGAGACCTCAGGGTCCTCAGTCTTAGCCCTAGCCCCAAGCTCCAAAGAAATAGACATTCTCACAGAGTCAAAAAGTTCAAGGTATAAGGAAATACCCAAATACAGTATGTATGATTAAGATTTCACATACACTTATCTGGCAGGCAAAGGGTTAATCTACTGAGGAGAGAAGGATAGTCCAGGCCCAGCATAGAGTACTCGTTCAGGGAAAGCACAAAATGGCTGCCGTGATGGGAACCAATGCAAGCGCTTATGGGAAATGTAGTTTTCCCAGAAAAAGCAACCCAACAGTGCCCGAAGCCCCCCTGAGCCCCCAACACACACTAAAAGTTGACCAGATAGTAGAGCAAGGGCAGACAATTAAAATGAGCCATCTCTGAAGTCACTACGTTGAGTGGTTGCAGAGATATGTCCCAAACTGTAAAGTCCCACAGAAGTGAATGAAGCAATTGCGTCAATGTCGTAAAAGTGCGCCTTAAAGGCGCAGAACACAATTTTTTCAAAGTTATAACTGTGAAGTAAATTTGAACCAAACATCACTAAAACATGTCACAAGACCCAATAAACACTGAACCCAGTAGGGAAAGTGCCCATAACCCCCCAAAAGATGCTAGACCAGCAACCAAAGGGTTAAGATACCACATAAACTTGCTCCAAACACCCAACAGACATACAGATAAACCCAGTGAGTGCAGGAGTATGCAATAGGAACTCCAAAGGAGACCCCTGTGCGGAGGGGCAAAGTGGGACATGTGGACCTCAGCACTCAAAGGGTTGCTCACCTTTCCTGCAGATCTTCTGTCTTCAGATTACCATGTATCAAGAAGAAGCCTCAGTGGGCAACTCCTGGGGAAAGAACTTTCAGTAAAGATTTCCCCCCCAGGGCTTAGGTCCACAAAAGCACCTGGTAAATTGAGCTATCCACATTTGGGTGATGGAAATTGTCAGTGATGGAAGGTAGGCTCCACCCCTGCATTCACTTCTCAGAATTGTTCCTGCCTACTTAAAGGGGCTGATCGCCTACCCAAAGTTACCAGTAACCTATATTGGACGACAGAGAAAATGAGATTTTTTTTTACTTACTGATAAATACTTTTCTCTCAATCTACTGAGGGATACAGGGAACAAGTGGTATATAGCCCCTCCTTCCAGAAGGCTGGGCATTCTTAACTAAACTCCTCCTATTCCCTGCCCTCTATACCCCTCCACCAATTGGAAATCCCTCAATTACCGGTTCGAAAAGCCAGGAAAGGTATAGAGAACTAGAATCAGTCACAGGACAACCCTATTTGGACCAGTTGTACACGGGTTGAGATGCCCTCTAGGGAGGCCAAGATAGGCTTGTATGCTCGCAGCATAGTCTGGACAACACGAATCACTCAACTTCTTGTGTTTCAAAATGTCAGAAGGGATTGATGAGAAGAGTGTCAACCCTTTCTCACTACATCTTGGCTATGACCCTGGGAATCATGGCCAGGGGAGGGAACATGTACACCACAGCGTATCCCCAAGGAATTGTTAGGGCATCTACTACAGCTGCCTACAGGTGCCTTTCTTTGGTGCAGAATACTAGAAATTTTGCATTGAGACGAGAGGTCATCATATGTATGCCCGTCCTGCCCCAATGATTGTCTAGTCGCAGGAATGGAAAATCTCCTGCTTGAATTCCCATTCCCATCCGACCTACTAGTTATCCACTTCTTGAACGTAGTGGGGCAGATAGGGCAGGACATGAGCTTCCATCCACAACAGAATCTTTTTCACTTCTGCCCAGACAGATTTGCTCCTCCTTGCGCCTCCTTGAAGATTGACATACGTTACGGTTGTGGCATTGTCAGACTGGATTCAAACAGGAAGGCCCTGCAGAAGACTCATCCAGGTACAGAAAGCATTGGCTTGAAAGCAATGGCTCGAAGCTCCAGAAGGTTTATAGGAAGCCATGCCTCAGTGAGAGACCAGAAGCCCTGAATGGAGTGACAGCTGTACACAGGCTCCCACCCGAACAGGCTTGCATCTGTTACCAATTGCGTCACGTCTGGGAGTAGGAAGTACTAACCTTGGGATGGGTGTGGTTCATCAGCCATAACTGGAGAAACTGCCTGGTGGCCCTGGACAGAGGCATCATGTGATGAAGATGAGACGGGATCTTGTTCTAGTGACGCATTCGAGCTGTAGGGTCCATAAGTGATATTGTGCAAAACACTGTGGTGTCCATCAGACACATTCAGTCACTGATCTGAGGTGCTGCATGTTCCAGAAAGTGGTGGATTTTCACTTGCAATCCTGTCAGTTTGCCCTGAGGCAACAGGATTTTGTGGAGAACAGTGTCAAAGACAAGACCCAGAACAGCAACCAATGCTTTGGGTACAGATGAGGCTTGTGAAGGTTGATGATCCAAACCTTATTGTTGGAATTGGCGTAGTAAGACACAGATATTCCTCAAGGAAAACTTGTGATGGCACCTTCAGCAGGTGGTCTTCCCGATATGCGATCACATTGATCCCCAGAGTCATGCAGCAAGGCCGCTAGAGGGCCTAACACTTTTGTTAAAACTCTTAAAGGGGAACTTTCACCCCGCAATAACTTCATGTTCACTTACTGCTCACCTGGCGACTAGCTGCTTAGTAGCGCTAGTCGCCAGAAATCTTACCCGGTTCTTCAGATATCGGCGTTTTACAGGAGCAGGAAGCATGGACGTCTCTTCACAGTGACGTCCGTGCGCCTGCGCTGTCAGTCCCTTGTGCACCGTACGGTGCACAAGGGACTGACAGCGCAGGCGCACGGACGTCACTGTGAAGAGACGTCCGTGCTTCCTGCTCCTGTAAAACGCATATATTTGAAGAACCGGGTAAGATTTCTGGCGACTAGCGCTACTAAGCAGCTAGTCACCAGGTGAGCAGTAAGTGAACATGAAGTTATTGCGGGGTGAAAGTTCCCCTTTAAGGCTGTGGCCAGCTCAAAAGACAGAACAACAAACTGAAACTGCTGGTTCTGGAGTGCAAACCTCTGATGACATATAGTGCAAACCTCTGATGACATGGCCAAATGGGAAAATGTAGTTAAGCATCCTTAATGTCAAATGAAGCCAAAACAGCTATTAGACATCTGACTGATTCCATTTTGAACTTGGGTACATGAAGAAACTTGTTCAAAGCTTCAAGGTCTAAGACATGATGAAATCCTTGCTCTTTTTTTGGTACATTGAAAAGATTTGAATTAAATCCTTTGATCCACTAATCTTGAGGAACCGGAACTACCACACTGGCTTCCAAATTGTCTGACTGGCCTGATAAAGACCCACAAGGAGATGGTCTGTCAGAACTCTTGACATGAAGATGAGGGATGGAGGGAGAGTGAGATGGACATTTGGTGTCCCTCGGCAAGCAAATGAAGCACCCAGTCATCTGAAATTGCATTCCTCCACTGAAGAATATAGCTGGAGTCTGCCCCACAATGGAGGACCCTTGGGAAGCTCTCACCCCCCACATTCATGCTTAAGCTGGTTTGGTGTCAGGACACTTGGAGACAGATTACTTCTGAGACCAGGCAGGCTTGGATTTGCCCGCATAACAAAAGGAAGACCCAGCTGCAGCCAATCCTGTGCAGCAAGGACAACCTGGAAAATCCTGTAAATTTGCCCTGAGGCAACAGGATTTTGTTGAGTGGTGTGTGTGTATTGTCTGTTTGTGCTTTGAATTGTATTGCATGCATGTATTGTGTGTGTGTGGTGCATGTGTGTGTGGAGCGTGTATGTGTACTGTCTGTGTGTGTTGTCTGTTTGTGTGTTGTGCATATGTACTGAATGTGTTTTGTGCATGTGTATGTATTGTGGAGTGTGTGTTGCATGTTTGTGTGTGTATTGAAGTCTCCCTGCAATTCCTTAAAGAGATTATCACAGGAGTGTCAGGTGTTGTAAAAGAAAATAGGATTTTAGTCTTACCTGTTAAATCCTTTTCACTTAGTCCATACAGGTTACTGGTACACTGCGAGGTGTCAGTCCCCTTTAAGTAGGCAGGAACATTCTCTAAATGTATGCAGGGGGGTGGAGCCTCCCTTCCCTCTCAGGCTGACTCATCCAGTCTGCCCCTCAGAATTGTTTGAGAACGAAGTAGACTAGATAGAAGAAGGAAAGAAGACTCCTGTGAGCATGCCCCAAAGGACTCCCACAGATTGCCACAGGAGAGCCGAGCATGGTCTCTTGACAGGGTGGGACACCAGTAACCTGTATGGACTAAGTGAAAAGGATTTAACAGGTAAGACTAAATTCCTATTTTCACGGTCGTCCAATACAGGTTACTGGTACACTGGGATGTCCAAACATTAAGCTTCCCAGAGGCGGGAAGAAGGCAAGGACCAGGCGCAAGGCCCCCAGAGTCACCAGGACCACTATGAACCAAACGGTCAGCGATCCCAACAACACGGAAGTGTCAACGGACACCAACTAAGGGTAAAACAGACCCCAGAAACTGTTACACAGCGCACTGAACTAGAGCCTACAGAGCTCAACAGTAAGGAAGCACTGAGAACTATAGAAGAAGAAGACCCTAGACAGGCGAAACTGCCTCCAGGACCTACCTCCCAAAGCTGGCATCAGCCGAGGCCAGCACATCCACACGGTAGTGCTTCGAAAAGGTGTGCACAGAAAATCAAGTGGCCGCCCGGCACAGCTGTTCAGCGCGTGCTGGATTCATGTAGGCCCAAGAGGCCCCAAATGACCCAGTAGAAAGAGCAGTAACCCAAAAGGGAACACGCTTATACCACAATACGTAAACCTTACGAATATTAGACTTATCCAAGATGCAAGGATTACCCTGGATGCCCGTCCCCCTGCCCTAGGACCCTCAGGAATGACGAACAGAGCGTCAGACTTCCTAATGGACTCAGTGCGATGAACATAAAACATAAGAGAACGTACAACATTCAACAAGTGGAGATTCCACTCCGTGTCAAAGGAAGGATTAGGGCAGAAAGAGGGTACCACAAGCTCCTGATTGATGTGAAACTCGGAGACCACCTTAGGCAAGAACTCCGTATAAATACGAAGCACAGCCTAATCCTTGTGGAACACTAGATAAGGTGGTTCACAAGACAGAGCTTGGAAGTCCGCCACCCGGCGAACTGAAACAATAGCCAAAAGGAAGACCATCTTCCAAGACAAAGGTGTAAAGGAATAGTAGCCAAAGACTCGAAGGGGGGCGCTAAAGAACCCCCGAAGCAAATAAGGTCCCACTCCTAAAGGCAGGACGAACATGAGCCACACAGTGGAAGAGAATCCTGACATCAGGAAAGACAGCAAACGCTCCTGAAAAAAAAAACAGAGAGCACCGAAGTCTGGACTTACAGAGAACTCAGACGGAGCCCCTTATCGACACCGTACTGCAAAAAGGCCAGGACAGTATGAAGAGGAAAAGCATGAGACAGATCCCTGTCAGCACACCAGAACACAAGGTCGACCAGACTCAGTGATAGATCTTGGAAGAAACAGGCTTACAAGCGTGTAGCATAGTAGCCACCACAGCAGGAGAAAACCACTTTCATCCCAAAATCGAGGATTCAACATATAGGCCAACAATTTGAGCCGAAGAACATAGTCTTCCACAGAAAACCCTGTAGAAGAAGAGCTGGACGAGAGGAGAGCCAAAATGACTCCACCACAGATAAAGTCAACCCCCCAGATACCATGGTTGACGATGTCAATCTAGAACAATCGAAATCACCGGACAACATACCAATTACAATGTCCGTAACGCCCATGTTAACATAGGGAGATAAAGAAAAATGGCCAGAGAGGAAATCCAAGGATGGACAGGGCATCAGCATCAGAATTAAGGAGTCTCTCAACAGAGAGCAAAACTGCGTAACCTTCCTGTTGCGTCCCATTGCCAGCAGATCCACTGGGGAAGTCCCCAATCCAAACAAGGAGACAAAACACCTCCTGATGCAGGTCCACGTTCCAATGTCGACTACGTGACGACTGAGGAAGTCTGCCAAGACGGTGTCCACTCCTGGAATGAGCACTGCGGAAATGACAGGAACAGGAACCTCTGCCCATGACAGAATGGCCTAGACCTCTAACCAAGTGGCGAGACTTCGTGTCCCTCCCTGACTGATGAAGTAAGCCACTGCCGTGGCATTGTCGGACTCGTCCACCAGGTGAGGCACACGAGGATGGAAAGAAGGGACTCCTCCATGAACCACTTCCCCTGGGCGCTAAAGTGACCCAGAAACGGTTCCCCAGCCCAGGAGGCTGGCATCCAATGAGACCTTGGTCCAGAGGGAAGCAGGAAGGATCTGCCCAGTAGGAGATGGAAAAGGCCCAACCACCACTCCAAGTTCAATTCGACGTAAGAAGGGAGAAAGAGCGGTAGCTTCAGAAGATCTGGTCGGTCCTCCCAATCACAAACCTCGAAGTTCCCTGGCATGTACCATGGCAAATGGAACCGCCTCAATCGTGGAGATGAACCACCCCCACCAGAGAAATAACCTCAAAGCCAGTATCCGATCGCGGGATAGGATCATAGGGGTCCTTCGAGTAAGTTGATGGTTACCTAGTCCGGTAGAAAAACCATGGACCTCTAAGATCGAACAGAAGACCCAGGAGCTGAAGCAGAACAGGGTCTGACTGGCCTTATTTCACGATCCAACCATGAAGAGAAGTAGCAGAATACAGGCCTGGACCTGCTGAAGAAGAAGGTCCGCAGCTGATGCTTGCGTAAGGCAAGTGGTCCGTGACGAAGAAGTGTGATGCCATCCTGAAGGAGGACGGATATCAAGGCCCCCAGCCCCGTGGAAAACCTGGGGCTGTAGACTGACCAAAGGAAGGCCGAAACTGAAAATGACCTCTGGCGCAGGCAAACCCAAATACTGCCTGCTCTCTAGAAGGACTGGAAAGAGCAAAACGCATCCTAAGGTCCACAGGAGGTAAAAACTCCCCCGCAGCGAAAACTGTGAGCAGATACTCCTAACGATAAGGAGACTGCACTACAAAGGAATTAAGATCGTTCAGATCCAAAATAAGGCAACATCCGACAACCCTTCTATTTATTTATTGATTAATTTTTGTTGGTCACCACAAAGAGGCTAGAATAGAATCCTGAACCCTTGACCGCAGGGGGGACCTATTCCAGGACATCCTTGGCCAGAGAACCGGAATAGCGTCTTCAGATAGACGGCTTCTCTCGATTTCCTGAGGAGAACGAGAAGATAAAGGCTAAAAGGTGGGAGGGAAAAAGGGATCTAGTATCCCTCAGACACCACCACAAGTCCAACACTGAATCATCCCACGGTGTCGAGAGACATTCTGAAGCAGTCACGAAATCCTGGGCTTGTAAACAGCCTAGGGCTGCAATCGTCGCATAGTCTGGGAGGAACGCAGAACAGATGGAACCACCTGGTTCGATGAACGTGACTGAGAGAAAAGTAACAAAAAGACCGGTTGCGCTTAAACGGCAACCCTTATATTTATTTATTTGTCTTGAAACCAAGGGTAGAAGAGACTCTAACCCCTAAGGCCCTCTAATCAGTTCCTTAAGTTCGGATCCAAACCAGGAAGTACCCTCAAAAGGCAAAGAAAGGAAAACTTTCCTCATCAAGGGCAGCAGCAGAAAAATAGTGTTGATCTAAAGAGACAATAGCAAGGAGACACAATGACTCCGAAGTAAGCGCATTCTGACAGACCTCCAGTGGGTTGCACAGTCCAGACTGCAACAGCCCAGTCAGCCCATGCAACAGCAAAGGCTGGAAGCATAGCAGAACCAAAGGAAGCGAAAACGAGCTTGAGGGGAACCTCAGTTACTTGTCAGTCCAATCTTGCAGAGTCAGAAACATGTAGACAGTAAGTTGAGACAGTCTAGATATGGGTGCATCCACGTTCCGGGAATGAACCCATTTCTGTTTAAGAAAAGGGAAAAGGTTTAGCAATATTCTAGACACTGAAGAGGACTTGTCTGGTCCATGTTCAAGAGTTGGGTTAGGAGGAAAATAAGTAAGGGGCTTTACAGGCACCTGAAACACATCAGAGGGAACAGAGTGAACCTCCTGAACCGATGGAATGTTGAGAGTGGGCAATACAGCCCTGATCAGGCCCTCAGTAGAGGTTTCAGGATCAGCTACAAATGGGTCCCTTAAGAGACCTGGAAGAATCCAAAAGAGCACCAACCTCAACATTCCAAACTAACAACAATTCTTCCTCAGAAGAATCTAACACATCAGGTACTCCCTGAGGTTGAGGCAGGGAGGATCTGATAATAGAAGGGGGTCTGCCACAACTGAAATGCCCCCTGTATCTGGGATGCAAAGCGCTGTAAAGAGGACCCAGTTGCAGCCTTAAACTCTTGCACCCAAGCTGGCTCAATAGCATGGCTGGAAGACCCTGGGTTGCTGCCAGGATCCCCAGAACCTGCTGGGCAGAAATGACCAGAGAACACTCTAGGTAGCCCTGAGTGACAGGAAGAGCAGTGTGCAATGAGGGATACTGAACCCCAGCTTCCTTAGTCTTAGGTCTAGTCCCTAGCTCTAGCGGTATAGACATTCATTCATGATATTTCACCCCAGAAACACCACATATAGACTGTTCTGGCAGGCGAAGGGTCAATCTGCAGAGGAGAAAAGGATTGTCCAAGCCATGTGTAGGATACTCATTGAGAAAAGTGCCCAAAATGGCTGCGGCGACGGCAGCCAATCAGAAATTAGGCACGAATCAAGCACTCATGGGAAATGTAGTTTTCTCAAAACGTACCCCAAAACATTGCCCGAAGCCCCCCAACACACTTGAACTATAAACCGGATGATAGAGCAAGGGTAGACAAGAAAAATGAGCATACTCTGAAGTTGCTGTGTGAAGCAGTTCCAGAGATACGTCCCAAGCAGTGTAAGCCCATTGAAAGTAAAGGAGCAATGGCGTCTGTGCGGTAAAGCGCGCCATAAAGGCGCAGTACATAATTTTTAATAAAAGTAACCCCCAAAGGGAAAAAGGTTAAAATACACAGCAAACATATGTACATCATAATAAAACACTACCCTATAAAGGAAGTGTCCCAAAACCCCATAAAACTAGTGAAACCAGCAGAGAAAGGGTTAATATGCCATATAAACTGCTCCAAAACCACAGACATACACTTATATATACAATATATATATATATACATAAACACCCAATGAGTGCTGGAGTGCGCAACGAGAACTCCCAAATACAAGCCCAGTTAAGGGACACTGTGGGACAAGTGGACCTTCAGCACTCAAAGGGTGGCTCACCTTTCTGCAGGTCTTCTGTCTTCAGGTCACCAGGGAAAGAGGAGTACCTCAGAGAGGAATCCCCAGGGAAATACTTGAAATCAAGATTATTCCCTCTTCAGAGCTTAAGGTCCACCAAAGCGCTCTGGCCACTGAAACTAGCCACTTTGGAGAGGGCACTGTCAGTCCTGGTAACCTGCCTAATGGTGGTATTCCATATTTGACAGAAAATAAAAAAGAAACTAAACTTGATTGAGAGATGTTCTTCACCTGTGTGTCTTACACAGGAACAAACAATCCTGAGGGGCAGACTGGATGAGTCAGCCTGAGAGGGAAGGGAGGCTCCACCCCCCTGCATACATTTAGAGAATGTTCCTGCCTACTTAAAGGGGACTGACGCCTCCCAGTGTACCAGTAACCTGTATTGGACGACAGTGAAATGTTTGTTTTTTGGAAGAGGAGATAGTGGGTGAGGGCCAATTCCTTGCAGAGAAAATTACTTCCCGCTATATTTCTTGGACAGGAGTATACAGGAGATTTGAATATCTCCTCCTTTCTGCCTCCCCTGGGTGTGTGTGCCAGGCACACAGGTTTCATCTTTTACATATATATAGATTTCAAAGCCCATAGAAAGAATTGCATTCACAGGTCTTCACACTGTGAAGAAAAAGTGCTGGTTTATTCCATCAACGTTTCGGCCCCAGGTTGGGCCTTTGTCAAGATATATTTGAATGAACTTTGATACAAAATGACAGCGTGGAGCGGAGCACACAGAGAAGGGGTGAGAGAGCCCAGAGCAGCGCTCAGGATATTGAGTTCACAAGGCACTAAATGCATTCCACATTTTTTTCAAAGACTGCAAGCTAAAGTTGAAGGTTACAAAAGCACCTGCTGAAATACAATGAATCTGGTAAAATTGCCCTTTTGATCGCGGGCAATGAAGATGGGTTAGGATTATGGGAATTGCAGTGCAATTAAGCCCTGACATGTTTCAGCAGCAGTGACCTTTCATGAGGCGACATGAGAATCTCACGATTATAAGCAGGGTGAGACTCATGTCACCCTTTTAATCACATCGACTTACTTAATGAGGTGTGCAGCCACACAATATTTTAAATGCAATATTTCAAAAGGATACTGGTCCACCCACGACTGCAAAACGCAGGATGCCTGTATATTTCATTAAAGGAATACCCCTGCAGGTTAAGCTATTGAGCAAATGGCCACATACTATGTTTAGGGTTTATAATTTCTGGGTAATTTGTATGGATTAGCGCAGCAATGCTTTTCCTTTTCTTTATGACTCCCATCATGGACATGACATTGAGGACTGACTGAAGATATTATCTCCTGAATCAAAAGGCAAAGGAATAAATAAAGACATCATTTGGATTTTCTGGCCATAGATAAATGGGTGTTAATATTAGGAGTGGTGAGTTCTCCTTTAACCCTTTGAGTGCCAGAGAGGTATGCAGCACATTGGGGTAGATTCACTAAGCGGTGATAAAATGGAGATGACTTCTTCAGTTTATCACTTCTCCAATTCCTATGTTATTCTATGGAGATAACTCACTAACATTTCTTAAAGTGGATGTTTCACCCCTTTACAACTGTGCCTAAATTGTTTCGTTATATATTAAATAATGAAAAGTGTATACATTAAAAAAAACAAACAAACAAACAAAAAAAACGCTTGTTTGGAGAAATTAAAAGAATAAACGCAGCACTGTACCTACTTCTGGGCAGACTGTGTTTAACTGATCTGTACTGCAGTCTGATGCTTCTATCCAGCCTCCTCCGATAACGGAGATGAGATTGATTTCTGGCCAATGAGATCGCTCAAGCTTACAGACAGACATCCTCTGTCATTGGAGGAGGCTGGTTAGCAGCTTCAGACTGAGGTACAGATCAGTTAAACGCAGTCTGCCCAGAAGTAGGTACACAGCTGCATTTGTTCTTTTAATTTCTCCAAACTAGCTTTTTTTTTTTTTTTTTTTTTTTTTTACAATTTTTATACAATTTTCATTATTTATAATACAAAACGAAATGATTTAGGCTAAGCTGTAAAGGGGTGAAACATTCTCTTTAAGTTTCTGGAGATCTTAGTGCATAGGCTCCATAGAATAACATAGGAACTGGAGAAGTGATATCACTGGAGAAGTCATCTCCATTTTACCACCTCTTTATCACTGCTTAGTGAATCTCTCCCCCTCGTGTTGCAATGCGTCAGATACATCTATGGCCACTTTCTTTTGTCTATAGCAGGCAAAAAAAAAGATCAAGTCCACTCAAAGAGAAATCAATTCTTATACCTTTAGCGGTTTATTGCGTTAATTGCAAGTCATTTTGCATGCTGCACATCATTTTCTATATAAGCCAGTCCACACTTGATTTTATCCTGTCTGATCAAAATATAACAAATAGCAGCCACATTCCTGCAATGTACCTGTTTGTAGTAATCTACATAAGAAAGAGCAGATCCATCTTTTCTCTGGAACGTGTCTGTTGGCTTTGTTGACCAATCAATGTCATCAATACGATAAGTTTTATTATTGTACCTAAAAAAAAAAGCAGAACACAAAATACACAAAAAATTCTACATGGAAAGAATTAACCTTGAGTGCCACAGGTGTATCCAATGCATTGCCCTGCAATGTTTTGGATACCTCTCTGACACTCCAAAGGTTAAGTAAGCTGCAAAATTAGCACCCCAATTCATTGTTTGGCTGTACGATGGCAAAGCAGAATTCTTGTATGGTAGACTTGGGCATAATACAAGCAAGAAAGCTACTTTTTGTGTGTACAATATTCATTCATGTCTGGTCTGTTTTACAGACTTTCACTTCAATGATATTATGTGCAAGACCATTGCATTACTATCGATAAAATGGGGCTTTTAACCCCGTGAAAGCTAAAAATGGCTCCAAGCTCTTGAAAAGCAATGCCTTGCAGACCTCTCTAGCATGTAAGCAGATTAGTTTTAAGTTCTTAAAGGAGAAGAAGATGTTCCACTGTGTGGATTTCCACTGCGATCCATTGTTTTGTTTGTCAGTTTTTTCTTCCCTTTGGTGCAATTGATTCACAATTAATTATTTTATTTTCCACGTAGCCCTTTGAGTGCCAGTTTCTTGTAATGTGTTTCTGGCAGGTTAAGACCCTAAGTCAGTGATTCTCAACCAGGGTGCTGTGGCACTTTGGTGTGCCACGGACATCAGCTTAGGGTGCCCTGTGTTTTCTATAAACACTAACAAAAATGGACTTATAAATAAAGATTTATAGAAATTGTTATGCACAATATGTTTAGTTATGGTATTATGATTATAAGACCTAATAAGACTGTATATTTATGTAGTGTACTCTTCATTATGTCCTTGATAAAATACATTAAATATGTTAGGGGTGCCCCGAATGTTCTAGATTACGTATTAGGGGTGCCCCAAGCAAAAAAAAGATTGAGAACCACTGCCCTAAGTGAACAATATCCATGTTTAATTCCAGGTGCTTACAGCTCATGAAGATGATCCAAACAATAGAAACAGAGGCTTAACTAAAGGGTATGAAGGGAGGTGTGTGGTTGCACTGCGGCCAAGCATCCAAGGGGGCCCCTCCTTCCCCAGGGTCCAATAGGTTCTAGTTAAAGGGATAGTAGTAGTTAATTTTATGTTTATTTCATATTGTAGGCATAAAAAAATATTAACAATGATGTAAGTCTTATCTCTCAAACCATTATGGTTTGAGAGATATACCATGCTAAAGTTACCTCTTCCTGGCTGTTTGAGATAAGTCAGCTCTCTAGCTGACAGCTGCAGAATCCGGTCATTTGACCAGACGGAGGCTCTTCAGCAGAGCCAAAATTGTGTGATCTAAGCATAAATACTTCATTGGAACAGTCTACAAAGTGTGCTTGCAAGCCAGGCACACTTTGTAGACCGTTCCAATGAACTATTTATTTCCAAATAGCTCCATTTCGGCTCTGCTGAAGAGCCTCCATCAGGATTCTGCAGCTGTCAGCTAGAGCGTTGACTTCTCTCAAACAGCCAAAAAGGGGTACCTTTAGCACGGTATATATCTCAAACCTAAGACTTACATCTTTGTTAATACTTTTTAATGCCGACAATATGAAATAAACATAAAATTAACCATTACTATCCCTTTAAGCATCTAGGAAAATTTGTGAGAGGGGCCCAAAAATGTTTGCACTGGGGCCCTCTAATGACTAGTTACCTAACTAAATAGGAACGAGTCAAATAATCAAATTTGTGTGAAGGTGCAAATAAGCACTGAAACACATCTCTACAATCCAAAGGTTTAAACTATGGTCAGCATTTGGGACAGAGAAGGTGCAAATAAAAACACTCCTGAAAACAAGTGTACCCAGCATATTTTCAAAGCATTAAAAAGTATACTCTGTGCAACAGGCAAGTGTGACCCAATAAGGCACATCTCCCTGCATCTTCCTTGATGCTGTGAAGAATAGTTGGGTAGAACACGAAACAGGCAGCAGTCTTCCTACTTTCAGCTCCTCTATCACAGTTCTTGCCAACACTGCAAAAGAGGATTTTAGTCTTACCTGTTAAATCCTTTTCTCTTAGTCCACACAGGTTACTGGTAACACTGGGTAGGCAATCCACTCCTTTAAGTAGGCAGGAACAATTCTAGAATTGATTGCAGGGGGTGGAGCCTACTTTCCATCCTTGGCTGTAGCTACCCAACCAGCTCCAGAAATATTTGAGACACTAACTATTGACTAGATAGTGAAGGGAAAGAAGACTCCTGTGAGCATGACCCTGAAGGACCCCCACGGTCTTCCACAGGAGAGCCAAGCATGGTCCCTTGACAGAGTGGGAGACCAGTAACCTGTATGGACTAAGAGAAAAGGATTTAACAGGTAAGACTAAAATCCTCTTTTCTCTGTCGTCCAATACAGGTTACTGGTAACTCTGGGATGTCCAACCATTGAGTTTCCCAGAGGTGGGAAGTAAGGCAAGGACCATCTGCAAGGCCCCCAAAGTCACCAGAGCAGATATGAACCAACAGATCAGAGATAGCCCAACAAAACAAATGAAGTGTCAATGGACAATGAACAGGGGTAACAACACCCCAACTGTTACACAACACACTGAACTAGAGCCAGCTGGGCTCAAAAGGGAAGGAAGCACAAAGCATGGAAGAAAATCTGCCTTCAGGATTTTCCTCCAAAAGCTGGTGTCAGCCGATGCCAGCACATCAACACGGTAGTGCTTCGAAAAGGTGTGCACATATGACCAAGTGGCCGCCTTGCACAACTGATCAGCAGAGGCCTGATTCTTGTAAGCCCAAGAGGCCCCAATAGACCGTGTAGAATGAGCCGTGACCCTGAAAGGGACAGGCTTCTTCTTCAGCTCATAAGCCTTACAAATAGTGGACTTGATCCAAGAAAGAACAGTCACCTTGGATGTAGGTCTTCCTGCCCTAGGACCCTCAGGAATGACAAACAGAACATCTGATTACCTGCCTGTGCGATACACATAAAACTTGAGACATCGCACCACATCTAACAAGTGGAGATCCCTATCCTTGTCAGAGGTGGGGTCAGGGCAGAAAAAGGGCACCACAATCTCCTGATTGATGTGGAACTCCAAAACCACCTTCGGGAGAGACTCCTGAGAGGTGCGAAGCACCGCCTTGTCCATGTGAAATACCAAATAGGTTTACAGGACAGAGCATGTAACTCCGTGACAATGCGGACAGACACAATTGCCAGGAGAAAAGCCATTTTCCACGTCAAGAGGCATAGAGGAATAGTAGCCAAACACTCAAATGGAGGGTGCTGAAGAACGCACAAAACCAAGTTAAGATCCCACGAAGGAGCAGGAATCTTGAAGGCAGGACGAGTATGAGCAACGCCCTGGAAGAAAACCTTGACATCAGGAAGAATAGCAATGCACCTCTTTAAGAAAACAGAAAGAGCAGAAGTCTGAACCTTAAGGGAACTCAAACTGAGGCCCTTATCCACACCGTCCTGCAAAAAGGCCAGGACCGTAGACAGATCAAATTCCTGAGACAGGTCCTTGTCAGCACACCAAGACAGAAAGGTCGACCAGACACGATGGTAGATCTTGGAAGAAACAGGTTTGCAGGCACTGAGCATAGTAGCCACCACACCAGAAGAAAAACCTTTCTTCTTCAATATTGAGGATTCAATTTCCAAGCCGTCAGAGCTAGTCGATGAGCATCCTCTTTCCACAGGTAACCCTGTAGAAGAAGATCCGGACTGCAAGGAAGCCAGAATGGCTCCGCCACTGACAGATCCAGGAGCTCCGGAAACGAAGCCTGTCGAGGCCAGTATGGAGCAATCAGAATGACTGGACAAAGCTCCAATTGTAATATCAGTAACACCCTGTGCAACATTGGGAGGGGAGGAAAGATGTAGGGCAGAGGGAATAACCAAGGAATGGACATTGCATCCACCGACAGAGCTAGAGGGTCTCTCCACCGACAGCAGAACCTCTGAACTTTCCTGTTGTGTCTTGTCACCATCAGGTCGATGTAAGGAAGACCCCATTTCTGAATAATGAGGGTTAACACCTCTAGGTGCAGCTCCCACTCTCCTCTGTCCACTGTTGGTAGACTGAGGAAGTACGACATGACGTTGTCTACGCCAAGAATGTGCACTGTGGATATGGCAGGAACGTGTTCTTCTGCCCAAGACAAAATAGCCTTGACCTCTAACCAAGAGGCGAGACTTCTTGTTCTGCCCTGCTTGTTGATGTAAGCCACGGCTGTGGCATTGTCGGATTCTACTCGTACCGGACAGCCTTCCAGCTGAGAGGTCCATTGACGAAGGGCATGAAATATCGCCCGAAGCTCCAATATGTTGATAGGAAGGAGAGATTCCTCCAGAGACCACCGATCCTGAGAGCTTAGGCGACCCAGGACCGCTCCCCAGCTGGAGAGGCTGGCATCCGTCATCACCGTGGTCCAGAAGGGTACCAGGAAGGACTTGCCTTTCAGCAGATTGGAAAGGTCAAGCCACCATGATAAATTCAGTTCCACATGAAGAGGGAGAGACACTGACATCTTCAGAAGGTCTGGCTGACCCCTGCACACCTGGATCACGAACCTCTGGAGCTTCCTGGTGTGAACCATGGGAAACGGGACCGCTTCTATGGTGGAGATGAATTTCCCCACTAGAGAGGACAGTTTCTTGGCTGGAACTGGATCTTGAGCAAGAACCGCAGAAACCCTGTGGGCGATCTGGTGAGCTACCTCATCTGTGAGAAACACCATGCTCTTCTGAGTGTCGAAGAGAAGGCCCAGTAAGCCCAGATGCTGGGATGGAACAAGATCTGACTTGTCCAAGTTGATGATCCACCCGTGATGGGTGAGAGCATGAATGCATTGCTGAACCTGCTGATGAAGAATTTCAGCAGAAGGGGTTTTCAGAAGCAGGTCGTTCATGTATGGAGTAACTCTGATGCTGTTCCTGTGGAGAATGGACACTAAAGCTCCCAGGACACGGCTGAAGACTTAAGGAGCAGTCGTCAGACCAAATGGAAGAGCTGAAAAGTGAAAATGTCCCCGGTCGCATGCAAATCGGGGGTACTACCGGCTCTCTGGATGAATGTTAATGTCTAAGTACGCGTCCTGAAGATCCAGAGATGCAAGGAATTCCCCTGGGGACATGGCAGCAATCACCGTCCTTAGGGACTCCTGGTGATAATGAGTCCGGATCACAAAGGAATTGAGATCCTTTAAGTCCAAAATGGGATGACAGCCGCCGTCCTTCTTGGAGACAACAAAGAGGTTTGAGTAAAAACCCATACCTCTGTCCTGAACTGGAACCGGCTCTAGAATGTCCTTGTCCAGAAGAGCATGAACAGCGACGTTGAAAAGACGGCATTTCTCTGCACCCTGAGGCACATAAGAAGGAAAGAAGCGAAAGGGAGGAAGAGATACGAAAGGGATCCTGTACCCTTCCGTCACCACCTGTAAAACCTCCCAAATGCTGTGACAGTGTCGCAGACGACCACCCACAGCAGAGTGTGGACCTGGATTTGGTGAGTCATGCCTAAGGAGGCTTGGAAGCCTTGGGCTTGGAGGAGACCTTGGGCTTCCATTGCTCTTTGGGCTTGGAGGAGGTATGCGGAGCTGAGGGAACTGTCTGGTTCACCGGATGTGTCCCATTCTGAAAGGAACGAAAATACCGGTTACGCTTAAGAGGTAAGGGTAGAAGTGCACTCTTACCCCCTGTGGTCTCAATGATCAGATCCTTAAGATCTGGCCAAAACAAAGAAGTGCCTTGAAAAGGCAAGGAGAGCAATGCTTTCTTAGAAGCAGTGTCAGCAGACCAGATCTTGAGCCAAAGAGCCCGTCTGGCAACCACAGACATGGTGGGAACCCTAGCCACCAAACGGATGGCATCAAATAAGGCAGCAGAAACATAGTACTGTGTCTCAGAAATGCTGGCAAGGAGGCGCACCATATCCGAAGTAGGAGCACCCTGACAGACACCCAGGGTGAGCTGTTCAGTCCAGACCGCAATAGCCCGGTTCACCCATGCTGCGAAATGCTGAACGCATGGAAGAACCAGCAGTGCCAAAAATGGACTTGAGGGAGACCTCAAGTTTCTTGTCAGTCCAGTCCTTTAGAGCAGACGCATCAGAGACTGGCAAGGGAGTAGACTTAGATAGCCTGGAGATAGCAGCATCCACTTTCGGAGTATGAACCCATTGAGCAAGAGCGGCCTCAGAAAAGGGATAAAGCTTGGTAAATTTCTTGAAGATAGAAGGTTTCCTGTCCGAAGACTTCCACAGTTTGGACACAAGGCGGTCAAGAGTGGGGTTAGGTGGAAAGCAAGTAAAGGGCTTTTTAGGCTACTGAGATACATCAGAAGGGTCAGAAGGAACCTCCTGCACCAAGGGAATGTTTAAGGTATTTAAAACAGCCCTAATCAGGCCCTCAGCTGAGGGCTCAGGATCAGCCTCAAAAGGGTCCCCAAAAAACTGAGAGAAGCCCACCGCAGAACATTCCTCAACATCTGAATCCACCAGCAGTTCCTCATCAGAGGAATCTGACACGTCAGGTACTCCCTGAGGTTTTGGCAGGGAAGACTTGACAGAGGAGGGGGCTTGCCAAGAATGAAAGACCCCTGTAACTAGGATGGAAAGAGATGCAATGTGGACCTAAGGTCTCTACTAGCAGCGTGGAACTCTTCCACCCTAACTGGCTCTAATGAATGGCTGGAAGTCACTGGAATATTTTCAGGGACATCAGAACATGCTGGGCATAAATGACCTGATAATTCTCTAGGTAACCCGGAGTAACAGGAAGAGCAATGTGCAGTGGGGGATACAGAGACCCCAGCCTCCTTAGACTTAGGTCTGGCCCCAAGCTTCAGCGGTATAGATTAAATAACCTAATAACCTTACTGTACAAGAAATCACCCAATTATAGTGTGTAGGATTAACGTTTCACCCCAGAAATCTCTAAAATAAACTTATCTGGCAGGAGAAGGGTTAATCAGCAGAAGAGAGAAGGAGAGTCTAAGCCCTGCGTAGGATATTCATTCTGGAAATAGCACAAAATGGCTGACGCGGCAGGAGCCAATCAGAAACGAGCATGCAAAGCAAGTGCTCATGGGAAATGTAGTTTTCCCAGAAAAGTGATCTAAACAGTGAATGAAGCCCCCTGAGCCCCCTAACACACTAGAAACATGAACCGGATGATAGAGCAAGGGCAGGCAAGTAAAATGAGACATCTCTGACGTCGCTAGGTTAGATGGTTGCAGAGATATGTCCCAAACTGTACAGTCCCATTGAAGTGAATAGAGCAACGGCATCTAAGCGGTAAAGCGCGCCGGAACTCAAAGTGTAAAACTAAACTACCTGAAACATCACTAGAACATGTTAGGACACCCAAAAAACACTGAACCAGTAGGAAAAGTGTTAGAACCCCCCCCCCCAAAAAAGCCAAACCAGCAGCTAAAGGGATAGTAATACTTAAAATGTAAAAAAAAATATGTTGTAGGGTTTATCCCCCTGAGTAAAACAAGAGTATTCCCACTGCTGAAAGGTGTTTCATTCAAAAGTTATTAATTTTCAAAATTGAATTTTTTAGGTGCAATATCACAGTGGCCTGAAATTGTACAGTGGCGCTGTTGCTACACCATCCTATGGACAGCTCTGGTCCCGGGACCATAAATCTCCATAGGATGGTGTAGCAACAGCGCCACTGTACAATTTCAGGCCACTGTGATATTGCACCTAAAAAATTCAACTTTGAAAATAAATAACTTTTGAATGAAACACCTTTCAGCAGTGGGAGTACTCTTGTTTTACTCAGGGGGATAAACCCTACAACATATTTTTCTTTACATTTTAAGTATTACTATCCCTTTAATTACCACATAAACCTGCTCCAACCACCAACAGACATACAGATAGACTCAGTTAGTGCAGGAGTGTGCAATAGGAACTCCAAATGAAAAACCCCTGTGCGGAGGGGCACTGTGGGACAAGTGGACCTGCAGCAATCAAAGGGTTGCTCACCTTTCCTGCAGATCTTCTGTCTTCAGATTACCATGTTTAAAGAAGAAGCCTCGGTGGGCGACTCCTGAGGAAAGAACTTGTAGCCAAGATTTTCCCACCAGGGCTTAAGGTCCACAAAAAGCACCTGGTCACTGAGATAGCCACATCTAAGGGCATTGTCAGTTATGGTAATCCGCCTAATGGTGGTATTCCATATCTAACAGAAAAATAAAAACTTCTAAAGCTATAGCAGAACTGTTCTCTTGCCTGTGTTATCTTCACCAAGGAACAAATCTTTCGGGAGCTGGTTGGCTAGCTGAAGCCAAGGAGGGAAGGTAGGATCCACCCTCTGCAATCAATTCTAGAATTGTTCCTGCCTACTTAAAGGGGCGGATCGCCTACCCAGAGTTACCAGTAACCTGTATTGGACGACAGAGAAAATAACTTTTCAGAGGCACTTATCCCCTGGTCAGTCCTGTGATAGTCACAGTCTCTGTACCTGGTCAAGACAACGAGCCCCAGAAGCTCTTTTTCACATATGTCTGTGAATCTCTCCTTGGGAGCTTTTGAGAAGAGGTCACTCATGAAATCGAGGACTGTTTCATTACGTAGGACCTTGTGGCTCACATCTGCACACAGTGTCAGTTGGGATTCCAGCTGCATTACAGAAATCGAAAATCCGGGCCACAGCATTATTCTAAAAAAGATAAAACACATGAGCTGCAGTGAATGATGGTTTAAAGGGATAGTAATACTTCAAAATGACTATCCCTTATATTGAAGCCCTAAAAAAACTGAATTAAATGCCACCAGTGGCATCTCATAGCCACTTTTAAACTTCGCTCTCCCCTGCCTCTCCCCTGACATCATTGTTCTTGCTGCAGCAGGGAAATCCGGTCCCGGGACCGGCGGAGGCTCTTCAGCAGAGCTGAGATCTCGTTATGGAAGACAAGATCCTTCACTAAAACGGTCTTCTACGTGTGCTTGGTTACGTAGAAGACCATTTTAATGAAGGATCATTTCTTCTATAATGAGATCTGACTCTGCTGAAGAGCCTCCGCTTGATTCAATGAACGGATTCCCCTACTGCAGCAAGAACGCTGACGTCAGGGGAGAGGCAGGGGGAGTGAAGTTTAAAAGCGGCTATCTCTCAAACCATAAAGGTTTGAGAGATGCCGCTGTGGCATTTAATTCAGTTTTTTAGGGCTTCAATATAAGGGATAGTCATTTTGAAGTATTACTATCCCTTTAAATTGAATACCTCTCTAGCACTCAGATGGTTACTTTGAGAGCTACAGAGGCATCCAATGCATTGTATCAGATAAATATACTAAGGTCTAACTTTATGATAGCAGTATCACAAATATTTCTGGTTGGAATTTTTGCAGTATTTCTAGTTTTGTGATAAGTATGTCTTGTTATATCCTTGTTATGCCCATTTATCTTGATAGTGTTTACTGTTGGCACTGAATCCTACAAATATAGATTGTTTTTCAACAGAGCTATTGATGTATTTACTTAGATTGCATTGTCCTGTTGTTGAATGCTGACTTTCAAAGGCTTTTAGGCCGTGTGATGAATAAAGCTGAAATTTGTATGTAAAGAAGACACTGCCAGCCCCAACAAACCTTGTAAATTTGGCTGGACAAATACAATAAGTTATACAAAAATATTTTTTTTCCACTATCGTAAGTTTTTGTGTCATCAAAGTTTTTCTTCAGGGCTACAGACTAACTTACTGAACACATATCCACCAGATTTCATAGATGTTTGGGGGGCAGTTTGTTTCAACTTTCTGCTTTCAAAGGCACTAGGCTTTGAAATGACAGAATAACAGGTCTTTATGCACTTGAACAAAGAAATAGATACCAATAATATAGGAAAAGAATGAAACATATGTCAATCAGACAAAACATTAACATTTAAAGCGTAACTACCACCGCTAAAAAACTTGCCCCCCAACTAAAGATTCTGCATCAAATTTATTACACACCCACACGGTTGTTTAAAATGGGTAAAATACCACACGATAAATGCATTAAATGCGGACAGGAAACTGCTGATTTCATCCATTTAATCTGGCATTGCCAGACTGTACAGCAATTCTGGGGAGATGTGGCTGTAGTGGTGTCTTGGCTGGTGGGATGGGGGCTCCCTCTCTCGCCCCAGATTTTTTTACTCTCCGTGTTACCGGACCAATTGCACACGACTAGTGACTATACTGTTATAAGAGAGTTGTTGGTCATGGCACGGAAGGTGGTGGCACTGGCATGGATGAGTGTGTACCCGCCGACTAAAGCATGTTGGATTAAACTAGTCAATTCTACTCTACGTCACTATCGGGGCATTTACTTGCATAGGGGTAAGCTGCGTAAATCTGATGAGGTGTGGGGGAGCTGGGTCTCCTGTTTTCTTACCTAGGTTACTCTGTTTTTTTTATGTGTGGGATGTCCCCCCCCTTTTTTTTTTGTGATATGGGTTTCTCCCTGCTTGGGATGGTGGCCACTTGTCCGCCCGGGCGTGAGATGGGGCTAGGTGATTACTTGGGTTGTGTTGGGGGGGAGGGTATTGGGTGAAAAGTGAAAAAGGGGACGGAGTGATCCACCTGTGTAATATGTATGACTCAAAATGTTCTTTTTGTTCCTTTATTGTGAAATCCAATTTCCGCATTGCCTTTTTCCATGGTGTTTCTCTTGGTCTTTAATAAAAATATTAATTAAAAAAAAAAAAAAAAAAAAACTTGCCCCCCAATAATTCCTCATCTGGCGTCTAGCTGCTCAGTAGCGCTAGTCACCAGAATTATTACTGCGTTAACGAGAATTATCCATTGTTCCCGGACAGACAGGCAGGACGGAGCGCAGACATCTTTCTATAGTGACATCTGCACTCCTGTGCTGTCAGTCCCTTTTGGAGCCGAACGGCTCCTAGCAACGCCTCCTAGAGCCGGCTGGGGCTGACAGCGCAGACGCTCAGACGTCACTATGGAAAGATGTCTGCGCTCCGTCCTGCCTGTCAGTCCGGGAACAATGGATAATTCTCGTTAACGCAGTAATATTTCTGGTGACTAGCACTACTGAGCAGAATTATTTAGGGGCAAGTTTTTTAGCGGTGGTAGTTCCGATTTAAAAAAAGATTGTTAATGCATGCAAAGCTCTCTCAAAGTCCAAAGGTCTGGTTCTTGACAGTTAAAGTATAATATATTAATATTTTAGACTGTGCCAGCCATCTACTTACTGTATATCTTCTCTGTAAAAATGTTCTATGCATGTGCAAAACTATATTTAAACCTCAATATATCAGGAACAGGAGAACTATTATTTACTTTTTTAACACCGTAAACAAGACATAAAATACATTCTGAAATCTGATGCTTATCCAATCATCAGAGAAGGATTTAGTAGTAATAAAATGTTTATGATGCATCCAAATTTATAATACGAAAATATGGAACGGATCTGTCGGGACCGGCAACAACTATTAGAATAATATAGGAACTGGCAAGATTTATCCAACTGGAGGGTTTATCCTACCTTAGTTCATAACCCTTCAGCATTTCCAAATTTTGTGATAATTGAACAATTTATTCAACAGCTATAATCATTTGAAACTTTGCATTTAATATAAAAGTGATATTTGAATTTAGACAGACACAAATGTCATACACGCGAACACACATAAAGAAAACCCACCAATCTAGGGCATTTTTAATAATATATCTGTATTCATAAACACCAAATAGTATTTATTTTTTAACTTGTTCATGATTGACCATTTGAACATCAAGAAAAGTCCGACACCTTTAAAGTCAATGCACTGCAACTCTGTCTGGGACTCTGAAAAACACAGATTACACACATAAGTTTAACCCTTTGAGTGCCAGAGGGGTACGCAACACATTGTAAAGCAATGCACTGCGTACCCCGTTTGTCGCTCAAAGGGTTAACGAGGAAATAACAGCACTGAAAACAAACCACACCCACAGTTACTCTAATATGAAAATCCATGAATTTTGCCCGTGACTTTGATCAAGACATAACATCTACAAACAGTCCTGTATGTCAGTGGAGGTGAACATGACAGTTTTTAGCAAGACCACTAAAACTTCCTGCTCACTGCACATGGTAATCTTGGCTATTTAAGGATGAGAAGTGCATGCAGCCATTTCTCCATAATGCATTCCGCACCACTCTGATACTTGGAAGGAGTTAAGTGGGTCATGTACTCTGTCTGCATCAATCTAATAAATATTGCCAGCAACTATCATGTCCGGCTCCGTGGACATGACATCCAGGACTGATTGAAGATTACGTGAGGGCTTTTTAGGAGGTCTTAGTTCTCGTTTAAAATGAAACTGCGTATGGTTTACATTGCAGCCCATTAGTATTTAGACAGCAGCACAATTTTTGTTGTTTTGGATCTGTAGTCCAGCACATTGGAATTGAAATCAAAAAAATGACTAAGAAGATAAAGTGCAGTTTGTCAGCTTCAATTTCAGAGGATTTACATCCATAAACCATAACCCATGTAGAAATTACAGCCTTTTTTATACGTAGACCTTGCATTTTAGGGGAAAAAAGTAATGGAGCAATGGCTGCTCAGTTGTTTCTTGGCTAGGTGTGTGTCGTTGCATCATTAGTTCATACACAAGAGAGCTAACAAAATGTTTAGCTGTGATTCTAGGTGGGTCATTTGCATTTGGAGTCTGTTGCTGCTGTCTCTCACCATGAGGAGCAAAGAGGTGTCAATGCCAGTAAAGCAGGCCATCATGAGGTTGACAAATCAGAATAAAACAGTCAAAGACATAGCCAAAACATTAGGTGTGTCAAAATCAACTGTGTGGCACATTGTCAAAATGCAAGAATGACCAAGTGAGCTCAGCAATTGTAAAAGACATGGTAAACCACGCAAGACCATTGTAGTGGATGACTGAAGAATAACTGAAACCTGTGACGAAAAACCCCCCTTCAACTGACAAACAGATCAAGAACCTTAGTCAGGATGTAGGCATAGAAGTGCAAAAGAGCACCATGAAGAGAAGACAATAATTCAAACCTGGAAAGCCTCAAGAACAGAAAGGCCAGGTTACAGTTTGCTAAAAAGTACTGTTCTGGAACAATGTCTTATGGAGCGATAAAATAAACATTAACCTACATCAGAGTGAAGGTGTTATCTTTGACTTATCTCCCTGGAACAAACCCAGTTTGGTATCCATGAATCAAAGTTTGTAACAGAGGTTACAACCTGTTGGCCAAGAGCTTAGGTTGAGGTCGATATTGATTAAATAAATGGGCCTGTAACTGCTACATAGTTAAGAATCCTTATCTTTCTTATGAATAACCATTATGCGTGATTCCAGAGACTGCCACTCCAGATATAGCATTGAAAGCTGACAGAACAGTAGTTTTAAGAACATCACGAAAAGTGTTATATAATATGGGAATGTAAAGCCATCTGGTCTGGGGCTCTTCCCTTTTGTAGAAGAGCTGAGAACTATATCCAGTTCAACCATCGAGAACAGTTTTCCAAGGTCCGAGCTGCTGCAGGAGTTAGTTTAGGAGTATAGGCTCTGACAAGGAAGTCCTGATTAAAGATTTGTAAGGGGGAAGGGGCGATTGTAAATTGTAGAGGTCAGAATAATAACCATAGAAAGGGGCAAGGATGATGGGAATTTTGTTGTTTCTTATTTTGGATTTTCATGATATGATTTTGGTCCCTTTTAATTTTGAGAATTTCAAATGTTTTATACACTGATACAGGTGGCCTTGTAAAATAAATATTACTTTGATATCTGGTAAGAAAATTGTACTTGTAAGTTACCACTCTAGCTGCCTTACACTTTGTCGATCCACTCGAGAGCTCAATAGGGTCAGCTATCTTGAGCCTTGAGAGACAGGACACTAGAAATTATTTTTATAAGTGAGCTGGGGATATTCATATGGATTGCACTTTATGCTGGGGAGTGACTGAGCCAACACTATTTTTAAAGTAACATCTATGAACTAGCCCACTCATATTATGCAAACTTAATCAGTGGTAAACTTGCACAATTAATTGCTGGGTGAATAATTGACCATTAAATCTGCTGGTTATCCCCCCTTTTTTCATGGTAGGGGTTCTCTTTTGTTATTTAAATTGTCCCAACGCCATGACTGAGTTCATCTTACACTATTGCCAGACAGAACCGTGTCAGTCTACATCCCCTAGTCCTTTTCCTCCCCAGGCCCCTCGGGCAAAGGCTCTCACATATTATGTTGTTTATTCTGAACTTGGCTTCTTTTTCTTTCTTCTCATCCTTCTTTACTCTTTCTTCTCTTCCCTGTTTTTTAGTGGAGCTCGGGGGATAGCAACCTATCATCCCAAATAAACCAGTTGCACTTACAGGAAATCTTAAATTATTAAGCTCACACCCTTCTAGATTATCTCAAACCTTCTTTTACTGTCAATTATGACATACACTACCTTCTACCTTCTTTTATGTCCCTCAACTCTAAAGGGCTAAACGTACCTGAAAAAAAATCCATGGGTTTGAGAGACGCCCATAGACTTAGGGACAATATGCTTTTTATCCAGGAAACTCATTTCTTTGCAAGGATTGGCTAAAACTGGCAGATGGAAAAAAGAGGGGGTTAGTTATTCTATTTGACATAAACAGAATAATAATTGGGCTCATGAAGAGGAGCTGATAGATCCAGAGGGAAGATGTTTTTTTCATTAAAAGTAGGATTCATAATGAATGCTTCAAACTGGCAAATATATTCTCCTAATACTAGGGTTTCTTGATTTCTTTATCACACACTTCATCTCCTTGACTCATTCAAGCCTGAAACTCTTATCCTGGGAGATGATTTTAAAGGGGATCTATCACCCCATTACAAATGTTTGTTAAACGTTAGATTACCTATCAATTAGGTAGAATTCTTACATTTTTTTTTGTCTGTTTTTTTTGTCTTTAATGTTTAAAGATTGCAATTCATTATAGATTGCTGGTACAGCTCTATATCCACAGTCCGTAACTAAACCTCTGCTCCCCTCCCTCTAGCCACCCTCCTGCCTGTCTGTAAGCCAGAGCGGTCTCATTCGCAGAGATCGATATCTAGCCAATGAGACAGCTCTGGCATACAGACAGAATCCTCCGTCATAAGGGGAGGCTGGCTAGAGGGGGGGGGGAGCGGAGGTAGAATTACAGACTGCGGGTAAAGAGCTGTACCCGCAGTCTATAGGGAAGTGCAGTCTTTAAATGTTAATTTTTGGCAACAGACAATTAAAAAAAAGAAATGAAAGAATTCCACCTAATGGATAGGTAATCTAACGTTTAACAAACATTTGTACCGGGGTGACAGATGCCCTTTAAAGTTGCTCTTGATGCCCTCTCTGCTTAGGGAGATCCCAATATATGTTTACTACACTAAAGAAGATTAAATATATGCTTTACGTCTCCGTATGCTTGGAGACTTTCCCATCCCTCCATCAAAGACTGTATCTTCTTGAGGTTTATGTAGCAGTTACAGACCAATCTCTCTGCTGAACTCCGACATAAAACTCTTTGAAAAGGTTATAGCAACCAGAATGAAGTGTTTTCTACCCTCCTTAATCCACATTAACCAGTCAGGATTTGTTCCTGGGGATAGACTAAGGACAACATTTCTAAGGCTGAAGCTTTGATGCATAGCACTCTCGTAGAATGTATTCCAACTCTTATGGTATCTATCAATGCCGAGAAGGTCTTTGACAGGATAATTTGGCCATATCTTTCTCCATTTTTAACATATTTGAGATTGGATCCTAGATGCTTTACTTCTATTATGAGCCTATATACAGTTCCCTTGACAAGGGTTAAGGTAAAAGGCTTCATGTCTGAATCATTTCCCTTCTCTACGAGCATGAAGCAGAGGAGCCAACTTTCCTTAATCCTTTTTATCCTTACCTTCAAACCCCTACTAAACATAATTCAATTACATCCATGGTATTTCTGCTCATGCATAACAAACCAAATTAGCTTGATATCCTCATTTTTCTTTCTCGCCCATGTCTCTCAATATCTCATTTGATTCCACTTCTTTATCATTACTGAGGGCTCTCGTTCTTTAAAGTAAATATTGTAAATGTATTTGCTGGTGTTTTATAAGCCATATTAGCAACAATATACATTTTGCTGGCACCACACCGGTATTAAATACCATTAGGTACCATCACAAAACACCCAAAGGATATTCTTAAGTATAACTTCTCCCCCCCACACACACACCATTTTTTCTCCATTAAATCTGATACATTACACTGGAAAATGTATATATTTCTTGGTTTGGAAGGATTAACCTTACAATTATTGTTTTGTTTCCGAACATAGTTTACCTTTTCAATGCGCTCCCAATTTGAATTCCCCTATGTTACATAAAAAAATTGCAGCAACTCCTTAACACATTCTTTTGAAAACTTAAGACACAAATTGTCTCACTGTCTCCAAAGGCTGCCTCCTTCTCTAGGGGGTTTGGGAGTCCCTGATTCAGTGTCATTTTATAGAGCTGCTACTTATTGTACATATACTCCCTCATAGGTGTGGGTGAGTTGAATAAAGGTGTTTACCCCCGATGTAGCCTTAGACCATATCTGCTTGTTTAACCCATCTAGTTTCCCGAACACCTGCAACGACCAGGTGTTCGGGAAACTAGATGGGTTATTTGCTTTCATTATGGTCCAAACATATGTGCTCCTACTCTTTTGTTCCTTATCCCTCCCCATGAACAATGTATAAATAGGGCTGTAATTCTCACACATTTTATGGATGTAAATACTTTCAAATTAAAGCTTACATTCTAAACTTTATCCTTATATTTATTGCTTAATATAAAAATCAGTGTGCTGGAGTGCAGAGCCAAAACAACAAAACCTGTGTCACTGTCCAAATACTTAGAAACATAGAAACATAGAAGATTGACGGCAGAAAAAGACCACCTGGTCCATCTAGTCTGCCCTTTAGTATTCCTTTATTGTTATCTTAGGATAGATACATGTTTATCCCAGGCATGTTTAAACTGTGTTACTGTGGATTTATCAACCACCTCTGCTGGAAGTTTGTTCCAAGTTTCTACTACTCTTTCAGTGAAATAATATTTTCTAATGTTTTTCTTGATTTTTCCTCCAACTAGCCTCAGATTGTGCCCCCTTGTTCTTGTATTCAGATTCTTATTAATCACACTTCCCTCCTGAACCTTGTTCAGTCCTTTAACATACTTAAAGGTTTCAATCATGTCCCCCCTTTCTCTTCTTTCCTCCAGACTATACATATTTAGATCTCTGAGTCGTTCATGATAAGTTCTATGCTTTAGACCTTCCACCATTTTGTAGCTCTTCTTTGGACTGCACTGCACACCTTCAAACAGGTTTATCCACTCCATAATAAAACAATGTTCTCTCTATTGTAAAAAGCACACTGGCTGGTGACTGATGGACATGGCTGTGGGATTTCAAAATATGTGATTACTTTTTCGGTCATCACAGATATGGAAATCAAATGAAATACATACAAAAGCATACAAGAGAAATTGCAGGCTTTGCCATCTGGCCTTTGACAAATAAGTAAAACTACAGACACCTTCTGTATTACCTGTGTTGAGGAATCACCACTGGGTCTGCAGGGCTGTAGTAGTTGCGTCCCACTTGGTACATAGAGAGGCTTTTAAGAACCCTAAAAAAATGTGTAAGCAAACAGAAAGGACTTTTAATTAACCAACCACTTGAAAGAAGCTGCTGTACAAGTAAGAACTAAAGTTTAATATTGTTGACGTTGAGACTAGCTGGTCACAAATATATCCTATGGTATGCATTAAGCTGTCTTTGTCATTTCATCCCTGTGATCCCTCCTCAAATACTCCTACATCAACATACCTTCTCCATGCTTTTGTTAGATTTACAATGCGTCAGTGTTTCCTTCACTGGTTCATTTTGATGAACTTTATTATTCAGTATGATTGCAGTGGTACAAAATGGATGCAATGCAGGCCTTTGCTGGAATGATATTAGTGTGCTTATAGATAACTGCTGGTTCAAGAATCATCAGCTGCTCCTTAATATTCCTATATGTCCAGAACGCTTGGATGGCTGTATCCATAATGCAGTCCTCTGTCTAGAAAGATTAATAGGATTTTCCCTCTATCCTTATATTTGCATGCCACAATGATACATAATACTGCCATAAGGTAGAAGCAGAATGCTGCATACTGCCTGACAAAACCATAGAATAAACATCTAAAAAGAAGTGTGTCCCCTAGTGCAGAACAGGAATCAACAACCAAAAAAATCATATCATAAATGTCATAAAGTGGTACTCACATTGAGTAGTATAACTGGCTTATGTTACCCAGCTTCCAGCGTAATGGCACATGGGGAATTTGGGGTGCTGATCCTGCCATAGACAGATCACACAGCCAGGCACCACTGCATCTCTTTGAGTAATCTTAAACCACAAGTAGTGGATAGACCAGAATTAAGATGTAAAACCACTATTTATTAAAAAAAAAAGAAAAAAAAAAAAAAAAAAACAGATAAAAGATGTCAGAAAAAAAAGGTAAAAAAAAGAAGACCCTAAAAGTTTCATGGTCCCTCCGTCCATTTCTTCTGGTGGTAACAAACTTGCCTTCTATATACAAAGGCTGTTAAATTAATTTCAAGATATCACCTTGATTGGCAAAATCTAATTGAAATGTACCATTCATAGTACCAATAATTAGCCCAATTCAAGGGATAAAAAGAAACCTGTATAATCTATGGTTTCTCCATAACGCTAATATAAACTGGTAAGATATCCTTTCATTCATAAAACCGCTGATACAAAATATTGTCATGACGTGATGTACAGACATACGTTTACTAGTCTGCTGCTGAATGCCATGAGGAACATCCAATGTTCCAAAATACAGTAAATAATGTGCCACAATATGTTTTCTTTAATCAACCTATGTACAGATGTAACACAAGACTGTTCCAACTTAAATTTGTGGTGAATTGCATTGCTGAAAGTAATACCTACTGTAACTATAACATTAACTTTATCAACAATTTATAGAAAATATTATTATACAGAGTCTCCCCTGTCTATGCCAGGAATGTGCACTGCGGATATGTCAGGAACGTGTTCTTCTGCCCAGGACAAAATAGCCTTGACCTCTAACCAAGCAGCAAGACTTCTTGTTCCGCCCTGCTTGTTGGTGTAAGACACGACAGTGGTGTTGTCGGACTCTACCCGGACTGGACAGACTTCCAGCTGAGATGTCCAATGATGAAGGGAATGAAATATCGCCCGAAGCTTCAATATGTTGATGGGAAGGAGAGATTCCTCAGGAGACCACTGACCCTGAACACTCAGGTGACCCAGGACAGCTCCCCAGCCGTAGAGGCTGGCATCCATTGTCACCATGGTCCAGAAGGGTACCAAGAAGTACTTGCCCTTCAGCAGATGGGAGAGGTGGAGCCACCACGACAAACTCAGTTCCACATGAAGAGGGAGGGACACAGACATCTTCAGAAGGTCCGGATGACCCCTGCACACCTGGATGGAAGAGAGAAGAAAGGGATCCTGTACCCTTCCATCACCACCTGTAAAACCCATGGGTCTGTCACTGAATCCTCCCAAATGCTGTGATAGTGACGTAGACGACCACCCACAGCAGAGTGTGGACCCGGGTTCGGTGAGTCATGCCTAAGAAGGCTTGAAAGCCTTGGGCTTGGAGGAAACCTTGGGCTTCCATTGCTCTTTGGGCTTGGAGGAGGTACGCGGAGCTGAGGGAACCGCCTGGTTCACTGGACGTGTCTCATTCTGAAATGAACGAAAATACCGGTTACACTTAAGAGGTAAGGGTAGAAGTGTACTCTTACCCCCTGTGGCCTCACTGATCAGATCCTTATGATCTGGCCCAAACAAAGAAGTGCCTTGAAAAGGCAAGGAGAGCAATGCTTTCTTAGAAGCAGTATCAGCAGACCAGATCTTGAGCAAAAGAGCCCGTCTGGCAACCACAGACATGGTGGAAACCCTAGCCACCAAACGGATGGCATCAAATAAGGCAGCAGAAACATAGTGCTGTGTCTCAGAAATGTTGGCAAGGAGGCGCAACATATCCGAAGTAGGAGCACCCTGGCAGACACCCAGGCTGAGCTGTTCAGTCCAGACCGCAATGGCCAGGTTCACCCATGCTGCTGTGAATGCTGGACGCATGGCAGAACCAGCAGTGGAAAAGACGGACTTGAGGGAGACCTCAAGTTTCTTGTCAGTCCAGTCCTTTAGAGCAGAAGAGCAAATTTCTTGGAGACAGAAGGTTTCCTGTCCAGAGACTTCCACTCTTCGGACACAAGGCGGTCAAGAGTGGGGTTAGGTGGAAAGCAAGTAAAGGGCTTTTTAGGCTCCTGAAATACATCAGAAGGAACCTCCTGCACTAATGGAATGTGTAGGGTATTTAAAACAGCCCTGATCAGGCCCTCAGCTGAGGGCTCAGGATCAGCCTCAAAAGGGTCCTCAAAAAACTGAGAGGAGCCCACCGCAGAACATTCCTCAACATCTGAATCCATCAGCACTTCCTCCTCAGAGGAATCTGACACATCAGGTACACCCTGAGGCTTTGGCAAGGAAGACCTGACGGAGGAGGGGATCTGCCAAGAATGAAAGACCCCCTGTAACTGGGATGGAAAGTGTTGCAATGTGTCCCTAAGGTCCCTAGTAGCAGCCTTGAACTCTTGCACCCAAACTGGCTCTAATGCATGGCTCGAGGTCCCTGGAAGACTCTCAGGGACATCAGAATATGATGGGCATAAATGACCTGAGAATTCTCTAGGTAACCCTGAATGACAGGAAGAGCAATGCGCAATAGGAGATACAGAGACCCCAGCATCCTTAGTCTTAGGTCTGGCCCCAAGCTACAATGGTATAGACATTCTCACAGTGTCAAATAATCTTACTGTATAAGAAATCACCCAATTACAGTGTGTAGGATTAAAGTTTCATCCCAGAAATCGCTAAAATAAACTTATTTGGCAGGCAAAGGGTTAATCAGCAGAGGAGAGAAGAAGAGTCCAAGCCCTGTGTAGGATACTCGTTCTGGAAATATCTCAAAATGTCTGCCGTGGCGGGAGCCAATCAGAAACAAGCGTGCGAAGCAAGCGCTCATGGGAAATGTAGTTTTCCAGAAAAGTACCCCAAACAGTGCCTGAAGCCCCCTGAGCCCCCCAACACACTAGAAACATGAACTGGATGATAGAGCAAGGGCAGACAAGGAAAATGAGCCATCTCTGAAGTCACTAGGTTTAACGGTTGCAAAGATATGTCCCAAACTGTACAGTCCCATAGGAGTGAATAGAGCAATGGTGTCTATGCGGTAAAGCGCTCCTTTAATTTTACAAAATTGAAAGTGTAAAACTAAAAGACATGAAACATCACTAGAACATGTTAGGATACCCAAAAAAACACTGAACCAGTAGGAAAAGTTTTAGAACCCCCCCAAATGAATGCAAAACCAGCAGCTAAAGGGTTAAGTACCACATAAACCTGCTCTAAATACCCAACAGACATACAGATAGACCCAATGAGAGCAGGAGTGTGCAATAGGAACTCCAAATGAAAACCCCTGTGCGGAGGGGCACTGTGGGACAAGTGGACCTGAAGCACTCAAAGGGTTGCTCACCTTTCCTGCAGATCTTCTGTCTTCAGATTACCATGTTAAAGAAGAAGCCTCGGTGGGCGACTCCTGAGGAAAGAACTTGTAGCCAAGATTTTCCCCCAGGGCTTAAGGTCCACAAAAAGCACCTGGTCACTGAGTTAGCCACATCTAAGGGCATTGTCAGTTATGGTAATCCGCCTAATGATGGTATTCCATTTCTAACAGAAAAATAAAAAACTCCTAAAGCTATAGCAGAACTGTTCTCTTGCCTGTGTTATCTTCACCAAGGAACAAATCTTTCGGGAGCTGGTTGGCTAGCTGCAGCCAAGGAGGGAAGGTAGGCTCCAACTCCTGCAGAAAATTCTAGAATTGTTCCTGCCTACAATTAAAGAGGCGGATCGCCTACCCCCAGAGATACCAGTAACCTGTATTGTACGACAGAGAAATTAATGTTAGTTCATTCTTTATAATGTGGCAACAGAGCATTATTACACTTTTGTAATTGATCTAGTTTATTTGTAAAAATATTATAAAGTTTTCCGCTCCCACCCCTTTTACCAATGTCACTCTTCTTCACTACAGATCAGCTAACCGGTCCAGATGTATCACGACAAGGGCCAATCTTGTGTCAGGTGACCGGATTTCTGAGGGGAAGCTGCTAAACAAATGTAAAAGGGGCAAGAGGGGGAAACTTTATATTATTATTACAAATAAACTACGATTACAACATGGTAATAATGCTCTGCACCGTTGCCACATTATACTGAATGAACAAAACTTAATTTATTATGACACATTACTACCTGTTTAAAATACACTGCTACAGTACATTGACATTAGCCTGGTAATTAACACTTTGCCAGCTTTACACTAACCTCATATGCTCATAATCCATATCCCCCTGCCTACCTAATTCTCACTATGTGGCAAAGTAACTTAATTCTCCATGAAAATGTGTGCTCATCACATTGCCAAAACAAATGAACCACAGCTCAGTCTCCCTTGTAAAATCAGTCAGAGACCACCACGGTTTCTCTCCAAATGATTCGCCAGGCTGCATAACGCAGCCCTGGCCTCTTCAGCAGATCCATTCCCACAGGAACATGCTAGGCCCCTTTTAAACATGTTGGGTATCATAGAGTGAAGAAAAATAACAAACACATATGATAAAGCAACAAACGTGTTCCTGAATAATTAAAAGCACTGTACTTGAAGAGCACAGAAACATGACTTACCTCTTAAACATGATACTGAAAAACTGTATGCACACAGGAGACCCTGGCGGAAGTTTGCCTGTGAGCGTGACTGTAATTTTCACATCTTCCCCTTTCTTGGTTTTACTTGATAGCTCTGTCACCTAAATATAAATCATGTAACATGTAGTACAGGGAAAGTACTAAAAGAGACATGTTCTCATGGTCATTGAAGAGGAACTGTCACCTTTCGAAATCCACTCATCAGTGGGAGCCTCATCTGCAACACATTAAGTACCCCACTGGCATTCAAATGATTTAATGCACTGTGAAGTATACCTGGTATATTATTGTACACGGTCTAAGGAGATAACAGACACTGCTGGGCACCCTCTTGTCTTTGCTTTTCCCCTCATGTTCTGTATTTCCAGAGCTTTATTATGAAGCAATGTGCAGGACACCCATCTGGCTCTGGAACACTTTAAGTACTCCTCTGGCATTAAAATGGTGTAAGCAGAACTTTCACATAGGATAAAGTCGCCCTTCAATAATTAAACATTTGACGACTAGCTTCATAATAAGTGTATTACCTCTCAAAAGTGCCAGATTTAAAAGAAAACCAGAAGCCAGGGATCAGCGTAGACATCTTGTGTGCGCTCCTGCGCTGTCAGTCCCGGTCTCCTTTAAGAAGCATTTCTGTGTGCAACAAGGTAACCGGAAGAGAAGATTAAGGATTTCTTTAGAATCTGGCACTTCTGAGAGGTAATACACGTATGATGAAGCTAGTCGCCATATGTTTAATTACTGAAGGGCGACTTTATCCTGTGTGAAAGTTCCGATTTAATGCATTGTGAAGTGTCTTCTACTGACACAGGATGAAAGCTGAACTGAATTGAGATAAACATGAGATAAACTTCCCAGTGTGATAAATTCTCCAGTTTCAATGTTATTCTGTGGAGCTGATGCATACATTTTTCTCAGATTGGAGAGATGGTAGTGCATCGACATAGAATAACACAGGAATTGGAGGCTTTATCTCACGGAAGAGAGAATAACACAGGAATTGGAGGCTTTATCTCACGAAAGAGTTTCTCCCACCTTATATCTCCTGAGTGTATAACTCAAGGTATATTGCACAAACATAAACCTTCTTAGCAAATACATAAAGGGCTTCAACAAAGTACAGGAGAGAAGTACATTTCAAAGAAGTAGAAATGTTAGAACAAGAAGTCATAGTCTTAAACTAGATGGACAGAGGTTTAGATGTAATGTAAGAAAGTTTTACATCACTGAGGGGGTGGATAGCCTACCAGCAGATGCTGTTGAGATGAATACAGGGATGGAATTTAAGCATGCATGGGCTAGACATAAGGCTGTCCTGAACATAAGACAAGACCAAAGAAGGTTTGAGGTTTTTACAATAGATTGGCCAAATGATTCCTATCTACCATCAAAATCTATGTTTCTAAGTAGTGGACCTATCACTCTTACCTTTTGTTCCAATTTACGAGAAAGGAACAGGATGGCTCCGTCAAAAAGTTTAGCCTTTCCCAGGATTTCCTCATGGCTGTACAGCAAAGCCATCTTAAGTTTCTTGGAGGCAAATACAGGTGAGAATTCCACATGGTACTGGTACAGCATCCACTGACTGGGTAGGCTCAAGGCAAATAAATTTGTCATGAGTTTTACTGGCACTCCACTGGTGCCTGTGAATGAAAGACAAATACACTATTATACAGAATCTGTTGCACCAAATCATACATTTGTTTTGTCTTGTGATTTTAATTATATTTAGTAAATGTTGCAAATGTTACTGTAGCTTTTTTATTCTGTGTGACATGAAAACATAGTATTGAGATGGATCACAAAATAAGAGGATTTTTAGCATTTCCTCTCTCTCAGAAGGCAGCTTGAGAGGCTGACTTACTCTCTGACATTCCAACAGCGCAAATGGACTCTGTTTTTCGTATGCACAGCAAACTTTTATCTAACACTCTTATGTGTGAACTCAACTTTAAAATTATGCTCTGCTGGTATTGTACGCCTGATAAGTTGGCAAGAATCTTTCCAGGGGTATCCCTCTTATGTTGGAGATATGGATTAGAGGAAGGTACTATGTTCCACATTTGGTGGTCCTGCCCAGCTCTCCATAAATACTGATCGGACGTGGTTACACATTTACCTAGACTCACAGGCCTCCATTTTCCCAGTTCCCCTCAAGTTCTCCCCCTCCAAACCCTTCTCGGAGGTCTTGGCTACTGCTGGTCACAGCTGCAAAAGCATGTATACCTGCTAAGTGGAAATCTCCTTAAACCCCTCTCCCCCACTCTGTGTCAGATTGGAAATCCAAGATCCTCCATTTATTGAATATGGAGAAACTTTATAATGTGTCCATGGGATCATCACACATATCTGAGGCCAAATATGCAGCTTGGTTAGACCTTAAGCTCTGAATCCCGAGTTTCTTCTGACAGATCATACTGTTTGGACACTCTTGATCTCTCCTTCCTCACCTTCCCCCCTTCTCCTCTCCTCTTTACTTCATCTTTACTCTCTTCTTTTCTTCCTGTTTTTCTCTCCCCTCTTGACTTGGCTACTCTGAGATTTGTTTATATCTCTGCTTGATATAAAGTCTTATGTTAATATTGCTTTTTCCATACCGAGATGGTTACTATTTGATATATATACTCTCCATGATTCAGAACATTCAAAGTTGATTGTTTCATATGGTTGATTGTCATACTGCTCTTTTGTTCTGAATGTCCTATTTTACCTTTCTGTATCTAATTATATTGTCTAAATAAACATTATATAAATCAAATATAAAAGTGAATTTTAGTCTTACCTGTTAAATCCTTTTCTCTTAGTCCATATAGCTCACCAGTACCATGGGGAGGCAACAGCTCATCCCAGTAAGCTGGAACAATTCTAGAAGAAGTGCAGAGGTGGAGCCTCCCCCTCCTCCACAGCAGGCTACCTAGCCACTCCCCCACCAGATAGATTGGAAACAATAACCTATCTAGCTAGATAGCAAGAAGGAAGTGAAGGAAACTCTTGTGATCGATGAACCAAAAAGAACTCCCACGTCCAGCCACAGGACACCCAGCATGGTCCCTTTCACTGGGTGAGAGACCTGTGAGTTATATGGACTAATAGAAAAGGATTTAACAGGTAAAACTAAAATGCCCCTCAGGGATGCCAAACAATGCATCCGTCTTACGGATGGACTCAGTATGGTGCACATAGAACTTGAGGCAGCGACCAAATCCAACAAGTGGAGGTCCCTCTCCTTGTCAGATTTAATGTCAGGACAAAAGTAAGGCACAACATCTCCTGATTGATGTGAAACTCAGAGACCATCTGTCACGGTTTTTGAAGACTCTCAGACTTAAGGTTTGGTAAAATAACTTAACTTTATTAAAAGTTAAAGGCAGTCCCCGTAGGGTAAACATACATAACAATACAACAGTAACAGAACATACAATAGGTTCTACCGGCCTTGCCTAAATACCGGGCAAGGCAACCCAAGTGACAGTTTTAATGACAGGCTCTACCGGCCTTGCCTATACCGGGTAAGGCAACCGTGAGATGACGTATACCGGTTCTACCGGCCTTACCAATACCGGGCAAGGCAGTCCAATGGAATGCTGAATGTAGGCTCTACTGGCCCTGCCAATACCGGGTAAGGCAACCTTAAAGATGGTGAATTACAAGGTTCTACCGGCCTTACCAATACCGGGCAGGGCAGCCCAAAGGAGTACTGTAGTAGGCTCTACCGGCCCTGCCAATACCGGGTGAGGCAACCTACAGGATGGTATCGTCAAGGTTCTACCGGCCTCACCAATACCGGGCAGGGCAGCCTGAGCAAGTAGACCAGCTGTCAGGTGACTAAGACAGCATAGAGCATACGTATAGAGGTCTAAATCAGCAGAAGTCTATTGTCAGGGATAATCAGACAACTGCAAGGAAGTGGACAGCGACTGACCACAGTACTGGATGTTCAGGAGCAAACCAACATCCGCACGTTGGGACTAATGGTAAATAGCGCCACCAGGTTTAATGGCGCAAACCAGCGACCGTACGCTGGAACCAACAATGTATATCGCAACCAGGTTTAGTGGAGCAAACCAGCGTCCGCACGCTGGAACCAACAATGTATATCGCAACCAGGTTTAGTGGCGCAAACCAGCGTCCGCACGCTGGAACCAACAATGTATATCGCAACCAGGTTTAGTGGAGCAAACCAGCGTCCGCACGCTGGAGCCAACAAAGTATCTCACAACCCGTCTAGTGGAGTAAACCAGCGTCCGCACGCTGGGACCAACAATGTATATCGCAACCAGGTTTAGCGGAGCAAACCAGCGTCCGCACGCTGGAGCCAACAAAGTATCTCGCAACCAGTCTAGTGGAGTAAACCAGCGTCCGCACGCTGGGACCAACAATGTATATCGCAACCAGGTTTAATGGAGCAAACCAGCGTCCGCACGCTGGAGCCAACAAGGTATCTCGCAACCAGTTTAGTGGAGTAAACCAGCGTCCGCACGCTGGGACCAACAATGTATATCGCTACCAGGTTTAGTGGAGTAAACCAGCGTCCGCACGCTGGAACCAACAATGTATACCGCAACCAGGTTTAGTGGAGTAAACCAGCGTCCGCACGCTGGAACCATCAATGTGTATTGCAACCAGGTTTAGTGGAGCAAACCAGCGTCCGCACGCTGGAACCAACAATGTATCTCGCAACCAGTTAGTGGAGTAAACCAGCGTCCGCACGCCGGAACCTACAATGTGTATCGCAACCAGGTTTAGTGGAGTAAACCAGCGTCCGCACGCCGGAACCTACAATGTGTATCGCAACCAGGTTTAGTGGAGTAAACCAGCGTCCGCACGCTGGAACCAACAATGTATATGCAATAGCGAGGAGAACAATGTCGCCGAAGCGACAGCTGGAGCGCGAGACTCAGGAACTCGTACAGGTTAACCCGCACGGTGCTGGAGCACAGGAACCCCGGAATACAGGCACACAGGAACACTGGAACACCGGAACGTTAGCATACAGGAACACTGGAACGCTGGAGCACCGGAACATTAACGTACAGGAACACTGGAACACCGGAACGTTAACGTACAGGAACACTGGAACACCGGAACGTTAACGTACAGGAACACCAGAACGTAGCATACAGGAACACTGGAAACAGGCCCAGAGATCTGACAAGCAGGTCAGGCAGAGTGGAGTCAGAAACACCACGAAAGGGCAACCTGGAAGTGCTCAACCTGGGTTTAAAAAGGCTGTGTGAGGAGGGCTAATGACAGACAGCCAATCACGAATACTCAGCAAGTGACAGACACAGAGCAGCATGAATCACGGGCACCGTGATACCATCTTCTGAAGAAATTGCTGGGAGGTACGGAGAACAGCCTTATCCTTGTGAAACACCAGGAAAGGCGGTTTGCAGGACAGAGGCTGCAGCTCAGCTACTCTGCAGACAAACACCACAGCCAAAAGAAAGGCCATCTTCCATGTCAAAAAACATAGAGGAATGGTAGCCAAAGACTCAAAGGGAGGCCGCTGCAGGTCTCCCAGAAGCAAGTTAAGGTACAAGTGGGGAGTGGGAGCTTTATAGTCAGGGAAAGCATGAGCGACACCTTGAAAGAAGACTGTGACATCTGGCAACATGTCTCTGGAAAAAGACCGAAAGAGCTGAGGTCTTGACCTTCAAGATCTAAGACTAAGGCCCTTGTTCACGCCATCCTGCAAAAAGGACATGAATGGAAGATCAAACTCCTGTGAGGACAGATCCCTGCCCACACACCAGGAATGGAAGGTAGACCAAACCCTGTGGTAGGCCTTAGAGGACACAGGTTTGCTGGTCTGCATCATGGTGGAGACCAACTCAGGAGAAAAGCCCTTACTCCTTAAGATAGTGGTTTCAACAGCCATGCCATCAAAGCCAGACTGTCTACATCCTCTCTCCAGAGGTAACGGAGGAGGAGATCCGGTCAGTGTGGCAGAAGAAACGAATCCTGCGCAGACAGCGCCAACAGCTCTGGAAACCAAGGTTGTCTGGTCCAATGAGGGGCAATCAATATGACTGATGCACCATCCATCCAAATCTTTCTCAGCATCCTGAGAAAAAAGCCAAGGAATGGACAAGGTGTCCACTTCAAATGCCAGAGGATCCCTCAGCGAGTGCAAAACAGCTGTTGTCCCTGGAAGCCATCATGTCTATGCAGGGACGGCCACATTTCTGGACAAGCAGATCGGAGCCCTCAGATGGAAATCCCACTCCCCGGGATCCACTGTCTGGTGACAAAGTAAGTCCGCTAGAGTGTTTTCTACACCTGGAATGTGCACAGCAGAGATGGCTGCCCAGGCTAAAATAGCCTTGACCTCTAACCAAGCAGAAGCACTTCTTGTATCTTGTTGGTTGTTGATATAAGCCATGGCCGTGGCATTTTCTGACTGGATGCGGACTAGACAGTCCCTCAGTGGAGAGGACCAATAAACCAGAGCATGATGAATCGCTTTGAGCTCCAGAATGTCAATGAAACCAAAGGTCACCCAGAACAGCTCCCCATCCGTAAAGGCTGGCATCTGTCATCAACTGAGTCCAATGCTGGATGACAGTTTTCCCCTTCCTCAGGTTGGAAAAGTCCAACCACCAGAGGAGATCCTGCCTCACTTCCTGGGGAAGAGAGACTAGACAATCCAGGAGTTCAGGATTCCCCTGGAAAGCCCTGATAGCAAACCTCTGGAGCTCCCGGGTGTGCATCATGGAGTATGGAACAGCTTCCTTGGTACAATCTTACTCACAAGGGATGAGAACTTGCGTACTGGGGCTGAGGACCACTCCAGAGCCCGGGACACCTTGTTCATGATCTGTTGAACAGAGTCCTCTGTCAGAATGACCATACCCTGACAGGTGTCAAACCGGAGACCCAGGAAAACCAGATACTGAGAAGGTGTTGGGACAGACTTAGTCATGTTCAGAATCCATCAATTTTGGAGGAGGATCTGAGTGCATTCTTGGACCTAGAATGATCTGATCGTGCTCCACCACTGAGAAACGAGAAACTGGTACTTGATAAAGGCACAGGACTGAGCTGTCATGGTTTGGCTGATCAGGTCAAACACTCTGCTGTTGATTACTGCTGCCTTTCCTTCCCAGTGTCAGGCTGAGTCAGCCGAGGATTAACGAACTGCCTTGACCTCTGTTTCCATGGTTATTCATCTGACTGTTATCAGCCAACCCCTTCCAGGCTATTTAAAGCAGCTAGGCTCACTTTCTCCTGGCCCTTGTGTTTGCTTCTGGCTGCAAGTACGTTCTCCTGAGTTCTTGATTATCCGTGCATGACCTGGCTTCCTCTGACATCCCTTCTGACTCCTGGCTTGCCTGACATCGCTGATCTCCATATTCCTGACCCCGGCTTGTCTGAGTACCTGCATTGATTCTGGACCCCGGCATGTCTTTTGGTTTATGCTCCTGGATCACGATTTTGCTTTGGTTATTTTAATAAAGGCGTGTTTTGCATTTTACATTTTTGTGTCTGTCTGGTTCCTGGTCCCTAACATGAGCATAAAACCAGGACATGAAAACAGGATCCGGCAAACAAAAGAACCAGGACAAAAACCAGACAAAGATTAACAAAAAACAGCAGAAAAAAACGTAGACCATACAGAAATGTTAGCAGGTCACATCCAACTCTCAACCTGTATTTTCATATCCCCCGCTACAAGAAGGGGATTTTTTGTACTTACCAATAAATACTTTTCTCTAAGTTCTTTTAGAACACATATTCATAGGGAAAAGTATGATCCATCCTCTAGGGCAGAGAAATTGCCTTAAAAGGTTCTCTGGAGGCAGAGACTCCTTCTTTACTCCACTTTGCTCAGTTTTAATGAATATTATAGCGACACACCTAAAGTGAGACACACCTAAAGGACCCCCCATGCCTAGAACTCAAACAACTTGTTTCTGTATGGGAAGGAAGTCCTGTGTAACACATGGACTAAGTGAAAAGGATTTATTGCTAAGCACACAAAAATCTCCCTTTCTCTTTCATCCAATGTTGAACACAGGAACCATAGGGATATAGCAAAGTTATTCACCAAGATTTCAAGGAGGGAAAAAAAAAACATCTCAAAACACCGACCAGATCCCAATAGAGACAAACTGGAACATATTTGAATCTCAGGTTTCAACGGACACCTACACCCTGTAACAAGTAACAGGAAACAAACAAGTGACTGGTATTAAACATATAAAGGATTCCTACACAAGAACAATGGGATTCCACCCAAACAAGGATCAGATGAACTTAGAACCACATAGTTGCACTCCTGGTCCCTCCTTGGAGTCTGATGTAGGCCAATGCTGTTGCACTGTTGGACTGAATGTGCCTGGGCAAATCCTGGAAGGATTGAGACCAGTGCATTAGAGCTAGGTAAATTGCCCAGAACACCAGCACATTGACTGGGGAAAGACTTTCCAACTTGGTGCTCAGATAGCTGCCTTTACTCAACTGTCCCTTTGTAACAAATAGATGAGATTTAAATAATTTTTAAAATAACCTATTTTTGTTAAAATATTTCATACAGCAGTTTATGAGATATCTTTATTTTTTAGCTTATGCATATGAGTTGCACTTTCTTGTAGGAAGTGGTTGTGTGATGGAGAGCACTGTCCCATTGTCTGTCAGATTTCTATTAACTGACAAACAAATAAAGTTAAATATATCATAAATAATTTAAATAAAACCTAGTCAACATAATTGTAGGTGCTTTTGAAAGTGCTTTCAAAATCACCTGTTTTAACTGCTCAACTTTAACACGGCCTGATCATGGGGTGATTTTTGGGAACCCATGATAATTACTGCATGAAGCTAAGGGCCTTCAGGGCAGGCACGTTCGTCGACCCGCCGTTTTGGTTAATTAGTCTGCACATTCTTAGTTTAGAACTGTATTCAAAACTGTCTATGTGCTATATTAGCCAAAATTCCAGAAGATGACAAGATAAGAGATACTGATTTTTTTTTTCTAAAAGAAAAAAAGTCAGTCTCTCAGTGTAGCACAGATTAATTAGAATATGAAAGCAAACTGAAAAGTTCAATTCGTACAAATTAGCGCACATTACAGTACTTAATACAGAAATAAAGTATAACTACCTCCTAAGACAGCGGTTCTCAATATTTTCTTGCTCAAGGCACCCTAACAGGCATTCTAGCTTTTTCATGGCACTTCTAACATTTGATTGGTCATTTGTTGAGGAAAAATACATAACAATAAAGTTTATCAAAATGACAACAACTAGCATGTTGTGCATAAAGAGTTCCATCCATATAAATCTGAAACACAATATTCACTTTTGTCAGTCTTCAGAGAAAGCAGTGGCACACTAATCTGGTGCCCAGGGCATATCAAAATGCCATAACACCCTGGTTAACCATTTGAGTGCCAGAGAGGTATCCAACACATTGCACTCAAAGGGTTAAGAGTTATTTTGACTTAACCCCTTGAGTGCCAGAGAGGTATCTAGTGAATTGCACCACAATGCATTGGATGCCTTTCCGGCATTCAAAGGGTTAAGCTATGCGACAATTATGCGACAAATGAAGCATCCAGTTCTAATAATGATGATCAATGAAAGCTCTGAACTGATTGCCCAGCTATGTTACAGCTAACCAGTACTGCACGTCTATCAGATATAACAGGTTAAGAAAACCACCAATAAATAAAGAGCAGATGGGAACTGAGACTTCTGCCAAAAACTGGTAATAGTGCTATCACTTATTACTAAGGCACCAGCATGTTTTGACAATATAAGTGTAGTTGGTGTCAGAGTCAATAGAGTAGCACTGCACATTACATATACAGAGCTTATAAAGGAGAAGTGACACTTCCCAATAATAACCTCCCTCTTACCTTAGTATACCTACAAAATGACAATGGCCCTATGAATTTTGCCCTTGCTCCTTGGTCCAAGATATAACATCTTCAATCAGACCTGAATGATATGTCCATGGAGGCAGCCATGACAGTTGCTTGAAGTTTCAACAAACTGAAACATGCAAAGTGCATGAACTACTTAACACTTTAAGGAACAGAGGTGTGAGTAACTCAGTGCAAAGCAATGAGCTGCACACCCCTCCGGTGATTAAAGGGTTAAGATCACAGTGTGCAGCGTCTGAGCTTCTGGAGTCCTACAAGCAACTATTATGTCTGCATGGATATGACATCCAGGACTCATTGAAAATGTTCTCTCCAGAACAGGGGCACAAGGGCAGTATGCATATGGGCCATTAGAAATTTCTCGCGATAGTAAGGTAATGAAGGTACATTGCTGGGAGTAGAAATAGGAATGTGCCCTGCATGAAACTCAGAGCAGATATAGATTGTTTGGAGAACAAGCAAGCAGCTCAGTTATAGTTGTCAGCTTTTGTTGATCCACTGCAAGATGCAGGCCTCCTCAGCAAGTTTTCAACAACTTTGGTTTTGGCTTTTTGCTGCCACTGTGTACCAATAAATTTGGGAATTTCATCAATCAATGAGAGCAAGGGACAGACAAAGACCAAGGAGCAGAGGCATCAGTAGCACCTCCAGGAGCACCATCCATGATGTCATCATGTGCCACAGGAATCCTAACCAGGCGGACGGATGAGGATTACATTCCACATCCAGTGGAGGCTACTGTGGGAGACCAGGCACTTCTCCAGGAGGTGTCTCCGCAACATGGAGAGAACTGCAGCCACTGTCAGCAGTACTGAATCTTAGCAAGCCCTCCTACACACAGAAATACACCATATTAGGATTGGGCTTGTTTGGCCAGAGGCTCATTGAAATGTGTGAGGCTTGGAGTGAAGTCAACAGTCAGGGATGAACAGCCTACTGTCACGGTGTGCAGGAAAAGAAGGACAGACACAATTGTATCAGATATAACCACCTTTATTTATAATGTACAGCAATAACAGTATAGCCCACACAACCCCAGACAAGCAAATAGGACCCAAGGTCCCTCCAGAGCTGCACATTGTGCTGTGCACTGCACAACTCAAGATCTCAAGGCTAGGGAAGTGGCTCAAGCGGGACAACAGAGAATGATAGAATATGTGTAAGTCACCATTTGGTCTGCGAACGGAGGCAACAGAGAGCAAAAGCAGACCAGAGCCAGGAGGCACCGAGACTACAGGTCAGGCAAGCAGGTAGTGTAGGGAGCGAGTAGGCAGCCCGAGTCACAGGTCAAACAAGCTGGGGACTACACGGAGCGAAAGTATTCAGGTCACTGGTCAGGCAACTGGAGACTATGCTGAGCGAGTAGGAGCCAGGGCTACTGGTCAGGCAAACCGAGGACTACAAGGAACGAAAGTAAACAGGCCCACAGGGATGGCAACCGGAGGCTAAACTGAGAGGGTAGTAGCCAGGGCCACTGGTCAGGCAAACCAAGGACTACAAGGAGCAAAAGTAACCAGGCCCACAGGGAATGCAACAGGAGGCTACACTGAGCAGGAAGTAGCCAGTGCCACTGGTCAGGCAAGCTGGGGTCATAGACAGAGCGAGTGGTCAGCCAGAGCAACAGGTCAGAACTGATGTGGGTAGTCAGACAAGCTGGGTCATACACAGAGCGAGTAGTCAGCCAGAGTTATTGGCGATTGAGGCCATTGACAGCCGACCCCTACAGCCGGCATTACGCATGAGACTCATCCTTTGTCTCTAAGGGTAGGGACACTCCACGTGGAGACACAACATTTCCAGGTCACACATTCTCCCCATCATGCCATCATTCTAGGTTTTCCCTGGTTGCAGACTCACAACCCAAGAACTGATTGGCAGACTTATGATATTCTGTCCTAGTCTTCTCAATGTACGAAATCTTGCCTCCAGCAGCCTACCAGGATATTTTTACCTCTACCTCCTTACCTGCTGAGTACCAGTCCTACAAAGAGGTATTTAATAAGGTAGAGGCCAGTATGTTACCGCCACACAGGCCGTACAATTGTACTGTTGATCTGGTGCCAGGGGCCAGACCTCCTAAGGGCCGAGTATACCCCTTATTGTTGGAGGAGAACAAGGCCATGGAGGATTATGTGGCTGATGCTTTATCTAGGGGCATTATCCAGAAGTCCTCCTCACCTGCGGGCGCAGCTTTCTTTTTTTGTTAAGAAAAAAGATGGGGAACTCAGATCATGCATGGGTCTGAACAAACTGATGGTAAAGAACGCATTTGAGGATCTGAAGTCAGCTTTTGCTACAGCTCCGATATTGTCCCACCCGAATCCCACCCTACCTTTTACCCTGGAGGTTGATGCCTCATCTGGAGTAGGCGCATTGTTGTCCCAGTGTGCGGGCCCTGGGAAACCAATGCTTCCGTGCAGTTTCTTCTCTAAGAAACTATCGAAGACTGAGCATTTATACGATGTAGGTGACCGGGAGTTACTAGCCATCATCCTTGCTCTGAAAGAATGGCGATATCTCTTGGAGGGTACTACAGTCTCTATCCTGATACTGACAGATCACAAGAACCTAACATATCTGTCAGTGGCCAAGAGGTTGTCTCCACATTAGGCCAGATGGGCCCTATTCCTCTCGAGGTTCCATTTTGTGGTCTCCTACCTCCCTGGTACTAAAAACATTAGAGCAGATGCTCTTTCTTGACAATTTGGGGCAGAGTCCCAGGAGGAGTCACCTCCGGTACCTATTATTTCTCCTAACCGCATCTTGGCTACGATACGTACTAGTATTACATCTCCATTGGGAGAGGAGATTTTGGCTGCTCAATCTTCCGCCCCGGCGGAGAAGCCTAATGGCAAGTGTTTTGCACCCGAATCCCTCCGTACCAGGCTACTGGAGACGTACCATTCCTTGAAGGCTGCAGGGCACATTGGTAGAGATCAACTGATATGGTACATGACTAGACTCTTTTGGTAGCCCAGCCTAAGGGCAGATTGTTCCTCATATATTTGCTGCATGTTCCACTTTTGCGCGGACTAAGACTCCTTCCGGTTGGTCTCCTGCAACCAATTCCTAATGGGGAACATCCATGGTCGCACCTATCCATTGACTTTATGGTAGAGTTGCCTGTCTCAGAGGGGTACACAGTCATCCTCATGATTGTGGATAGATTTTCCAAGATGGCCCATTTTGTGCCACTGAGGGGACTCCCCTTCTCCAAGGAGTTGGCTGAGATCTTTGCCAAGGAGGTGCTCCACCTCCATGGTATACCCAAAGTGGTGGTCTCTGATCATTTTTGGAGAGCTTTTTGCAGACAGATGGTTATCCAGCTCTTGTTCTCCTCGGCTTACCACCCACAGTCTAACGGTGCTGCATGGAGGTCCATTCAGGCGCTGGAACAGTTTCTCGGTTGTTTTATATAATAGGGCGAACCTGTTACTGTGGGCTGTTACTCTCTCTACCACTAAGTTAGTGTGCAGAACAACAACAATGGCACTATAGGAACACACACACACACACTTTTTTACACAACGGTCACTTCAAAAATAGATATTAAAATGGTTCAATAATATCCGCTTTCTAATGTATTCAGTACCTACTGTCAGTCTAAGAAAAATGGTTCCCTACTGGTATGGACTGAGATACCATACTGAATGCCAGGAGCGTGGCTAACAGTGGAACAGGGATGGGGAAGCAAACTGTTTATCTGTGATTCCACGACTGAGAGCAAGTCACCGGTGACATGGAGAGGCTTTCCCCGATCCTGCCCATTCCACACTGGAACTCTGGGTAGGAGTGAAGCAAGCGAGAGTTCTACTCTCCTACATCCCCTGTATTGATGGCAGATCAGTAACTGAGTGGGGTCCTGTTGCCTCTCTAAAGAGGATGGATGAAAAAGAAACGTGTGTGTGCGGGGGACTCAAGTCACGTGTGGGGCAGTGACTTGACAGTGTTGTGTAGGCATAAATGGCCAAGCCTGTGCCAAACACATGGCTGACACTCAGAGGGTTACAGGGTTACAGATATTATAAAAACTACTCTAAACCGCTTGAATTCTAGCATTCAAGAAGTTATTCTGCACAAGATATAATTTTGCTCATCAAATCCACAAGCCTTTGTTTTAACTTAACATATTCTGAAGGTACATATTTTTCACCTTTATCTCTTTTTATGTCCTTGGCAATGACCTACATTGTAAGAGAGAAATTGCACATAGAACTCAGTGCTGGATTGGATTACACAGAGCATCCGGTGCTGAGAGAGAGATCACACACAGAGCAATATGCGCTACGGGGAGAGTAACATTTTATTACATCCTACTTTGATGGTCGACTGATCAAAACACTATCTAGTAACAGAGTTCCATGGAGCTCTCTGTCAGGGACATAAAGTGTAAAAAATGTAAAGATGAAAAAAAAAAAGAATAAAAACAGTAAGCAATTCAACTGTACTTATTATGTACTTGCAGAATATGTAAAATTAAAATAAAGGGTTACTGTACTTTAAGGAGGACTGATCTATAACAGCATCTATTACTTTAAACAGCATAAATAATTTATTTCAAGATTCTGAGAAAAACATTTTTGTCTTACCACAAAGGCTATTTGCTTGAAGTGTAACCACTTGTTATTTAGAACAACTGATTTATTTTCCCAAAATGCAGACCATACATGATTTACAGTGAGAAGTCTATGGGGCCTACGACATTTGCCCCATTGAACTCCCTGTAGCAAACATAGGGCTTCCATAAATCATGGTTTTTCCACAACAGGACATCCTTTACTTTTTGAAGACTGATCCACTGTCCAGACTAAAGCTCACAGGGGCTATTACATCACCTATATAGGTGCAAATAGTAAAGATGTGATAGTTCCCCTTTAAGATGTACCAAATGGACTCCTCCCCCCTCGAATTGTAGTTTTTTCTCCAGGAGGGAAATCCTGTGTGACCACATGGACTAAAAGAATAGGATTTTGTAAAGGTTTTTCAAGACACTCAGACCAGCAGGTTAGAATAAAACACAGTTTTATTAAAAAATAAAGAAGAAAGATCGCCCTCTATAGGCAACACAGAATAATAGCGAGAATTGGCTTACATACGCCTTCTCAGGGCCAGTATACAGATGCAAGAATAATACATATACTGTCACAGGACAGGCAAAGAGTAGCAAGGGTACTCAATGGTTAAGAACAAATATTCAATCAGTCTCTGTTGTGGTGTTTGGCACGCCCAAGGTGGTAATGAGACAGCAATTGGTGTTAGATGATACAACACCTTAAGTCCATAAGACTTAGAAAGCTGCTTAGGCAGGACAGGAATTGTGGCAGAATACTGCAGAGCAGTTTCAGCCAATAGCCCCCACGGGCGTAGTAATGGAGACAGCTTACACTGCAAGAGCTTGAGCCAATAGCCCCCACGGGCGTAACAACGGAGACGACTACACTGAAGGACTTGAGCCAGGAGCCCCCACGGGCGTAATAACGGAGACCAACTCTAATGCAATAGCTTGAGCCAATAGCCCCCACGGGCGTATACCGAAGACAACCAGCACTGCAAGAGCTTGAGCCAATAGCCCCCACGGGCGTAGTAACGGAGACTTATGGTACAGCAAGAGCTTGAGCCGATAGCCCCCACGGGCGTAGTAACGGACACAATCTGCACTGCAAGAGCTTGAGCCACTAGCCCCACCCGGCATGTAACGGAGAGTAACACTGAAAGAGCTAGAGCCAACAGCACCCCCGCAGGCGTGGTAACAGAGACCAACTACACTGCTAGTTGACAAGGTGAGCTGCCGTCTAAACCAGGCTCTTAACGCGGCCGGATCAGCAGATGTAGCGGATGAACTGCAACGGCTCTGCAAGTGTTAACAGGCTCAGAAAATGGAGACAGCAGCACTGCAAGTGTTAATGAAAGCTCAAGGATCGGACACACAGCTCTGCAAGTACAACCGGAGGCTCAACAACGTGGGCACCGCTCTGCAAGTGCTAAGGGAGACTCAGCAACGGAAGCACAGCTCTGCAAGTTTTAGTGGAGGCTCAGCACTGGAGACACGTCTCTGTAAGTGTTAATAGAGGCAATAACGATCAGCCCTGCCACAAGCACAGCGGAAGTGAGAATGTCGCCACAGCGACACCAAGCAGCATGAAGCAGGAACGATGGCAGGGTCAGTAGCAAGCCAGTTCAGGTCACGAAGCAGGAAGTCAGTCAGGCCAGGTCAGATCACGGAGGAGGTTCTCAGACAAGCCAGATCAGTCACGAGCAGGAACGTCAGCTGGGCCGGGTCAGATCATGGAGCAGGATTCTCAGACAAGCCAGATCAGTTCACAAGCAGGAATGTCAGCCAAGCCGGGTCAGATCACGGAGCAGGAACTCAGGAGCGTAGTCAAAACAGGCCAAATCGGTACACAGGAATCAGGAACAATGGAACACAGCAACAGCAACACTGGCTCAGGAACACCACAAAACGGCACCTGACAGGTGCCAATGGCCAGGCATAAAAAGGTCACAAGGGGCGGGCCAAACAGGCTCAGCCAATAGGAGCACACCACAAGCGAGAGTGACAGAAAGAGATCACGGGCACCATGATAGATTTATTGGTAAGTGCACAAAAATCCCCTATTCTTTTACATCCTGTGTTGAACACAGGAACCACGGGGCTATAGCCTCACATCCACCAAGATTCCAGGGAAGGAAGGAGAAAAACCCCTCAAACTCAGACCAGTTCCAACAGAAACTAACTGGTACAAGAAGAAGCCCAAGTGTCAACGGACATGGACACTGCAAACCCCGAAAAACTGGAACTACCAGGTTACTGGTCAAAATTAAATCAAGAAGGGTACCTGATAAGACACAACGGCCTATAGGACCTTCCAGTATGGGAAGAAAGTGAACATCTTCCTTTATGCTGAATTGGTCACTTATCCAATCGGATAGGTGGTCAATGCCAGGGGGGCATCAGGACGGGTCCCAATGCACCCTCACGAAATCTGAATGCAATGTAAAAATAAGAGGATTTTGTCTTACCTGCTAAACCTTTTTCTCTTAGTCCATACAGGTTACTGGTAACTTTGGGTAGGCAATCCGCCCCTTTAAGTAGGCAGGAACAATTCTAGAATTGATTGCAGGGGTTGAAGCCTACCTTCCCTCCTTGACTGCGGCTAGCCAACTAGCTCCAGAAAGATTTGAGACGATATTGACTAGATAGTGGAAGGAAAAGAAGACTCCTGTGAGCATGACCCCGAAGGACCCCCACAATCTGCCACAGGAGAGCCAAGCATGGTCCCTTGACAGGGTGGGAGACCAGTAACCTGTACGGAATAAGAGAAAATGATTTAACAGGTAAGACTAAAATCCTCTTTTCTCTGTTGTCCAATACAGGTTACTGGTAACTTTGGGATGCCCAACCATTGAGTTTCCCAGAGGCGGGAAGTAAAGCAAGGACCAGGTGCAAGGCCCCCAAAGTCACCAGTGCAGATATGAACCATCAGATCAGAGATAACCCAACAAAACAACTGAAGTGTCAACGGACACTGAACAGGGATAACAACACCCCAAGAACTGTTACACAGCACACGGAACTTGAGCCAGCAGGGCTCAAAAGTGAAGGAAGAACCAAGAACTGGAGAAGATCCTAGAAAGGCAAGACTGCCTCCAGGATCTTCCTCCCAAATGTGGTGTCAGCCGATGCCAGCACATCAACACGGTACTGCTTCGAAAAGGTGTACACAGACGACCAAGTAGCAGCCTTGCACAACTGATCAGCGGTGGCCTGATTCTTGTAAGCCCAAGAAGCCCCAATAGATCTGGTAGGATGAACCGTAACCTGAAAGGGAACAGGCTTCTTCCTCAGCTCGTAAGCCTTACAAATAGTGGACTAGATCCAAGACGCAATAGTCACTTTGGATGCAGGTCTTCCTGCCTTGGGGCCCTCAGGAATGACGAACAGCACATCAGTTTGTCTAATGGACTCTGTGCAATGTACATAAAGCTTAAAACAACGCACCACATTTAAAAAGTGGAAATCCCTCTCCTTGTAAGAAGTAGGGTCAGGGCAGAAAGAAGGCACCACAACCTCCTTATTAATGTTGAACTCAGACACCACCTTCAGGAGAAACTCCTGAGAAGTGTGAAGCACCGCCTAGTTTTTGTGAAACTTTAACCCTTTCAATGCCATAGGGATGTACATTGTACACCTCTGTAGCACTCAAAGGGTTACAGAAAATACACCAGGCAGTACACAATCATTCCCACTATTATATTATATTTCATACGTTTTGTGCACACCCAAGGGAACAAGGCTGGGGGTCAGACAGTATCCATGGGGATTTGTGGCTACCAGCTGCTCCCGCAGGAATTGTTCCAGTACTGAGTTATTCTGTAAGGCTTCTCAGGAGTTGTTTAATAGATTTAAGGCTAGGGGATATGAGGGCTGCACATTGAAAGCAGCCTTTCAGTTAGCTCTAGATACACCCAGGGACAAACTGTTGTCCACTTTTTCTCAGAAAACTAAGCATAATAAACATGTTGTGAGGTTTAGTACCACTTACAGTTTACAATATTCCAAGTGTGTAATTTGGTAAAATCCCTGTTACCAATCCTGTATACGGATCCTATTTTAGAACCTATTATTAAACAGGGTTGTGCTTTTGTAGCCAGACAGGGTTGTACATAGGGAAACCAGATTTCCCCGAGTTCTAGTGATAAATCAACCTTATTGGCTACCACAGGGTATTTTAAATGTGGTGCTTCCCGTTGTTTATGTTGCAAGTTTTCGTGTGTAGCCAAGGATTTTAAATGTACACAGGATAGTAATGTTTATTGTGTGTCCAGCTATATAAATTGCAACATTGCCAGTGTTATTTATCTATCTGCATGCACTATTTGTTCTATACAGTATGCTAGACAGACTTTGCGTCCCCTAAAGCAGAGAATTAGAGAACTTATGTATCAAACTGGCAGAGAGGAACCCACTTCGGCTGCAGCTAGGCATGTGTCGCAGTGGTCATGTCGGTGATGAGAGATGTTGTTCCTTTCAGGGGACTGAAAGGGTTCATCTCCCCTGGAGAGGGGGTATTTGGGTGAACTAATTGACAGGAGGGAGGCATATTGAATTCTTAAATTGTGCACCTGTGCTCCTAGTGTTCTGAATCATTAATGGGACATTAGCCATATTTTGTAATTGCAACACTGGAGGGGATGCACAGTTTTCTATTCATATATATCTATACATATATATATATATTTTTTTTTTTTTTTTATTATTATTATTATTATTATTATTTTTTTTTTTGCCTCTTTCCTCCTTGTTTTTTTTGTTTACCTCTATTTGTCGGTATGATATTTGGATCGGTTTTCCGCACTAGTATGGACGGGAGCACTTTCATATTTAAAAGATGGCGTTATTTTTGTATGATATTCTAGGTTGCAATATATGTTTAGCTGCTGCCTTTTATATATAATTTTCAAATTTTTAAAGTTATATATAGGTGCACTTAACTCTGATGGTATCACTCCTGTTCTTTTTCTGTGCAGATTTCTGATCCTATATCATATGATTAGGAGGGCTTTTTTCTTTTCTCCTTTGATTAATCTGTTAGGTTTCTTTGAGATCATGTGGGGTTAATTTTTGGCCATTTAGTATATACTTCCATTGATTTGTTGTTAAATCTGAACATGTGACTATCTAGCAGGTTCCCCTAATTGTTTCTTTCATTTTACGTTTTTTAACGGTTTATATATTTTTGTTATTCACTATGTGTGTTTGTGTCTATGGCTAAGCGCTGTACCTAGCGCGAAACGCGTAAGACCTTTCCTCTGGGGGTCTTGCTTGTTATTTGTCTCCCACCTCCATAGTCATCTATATTTCAATTTTACAGTAACGTATTATTTTTATACCTCATGAGGCCTGGAAGCTTGCGTTTCATACGAGTGCCATCACAATCTTTCTTCTAGCAATATGCACTTACAGGTTGGAGAGCCTGTCAGCGATTACGCATCATGATCCATCGACTTTTTTTCAAATGGGGGTAAGCTTATATATATATATATATATATATATATATTTCCCTTATTTTATGCATTGTAGCAGCACTTCACCCTGTCTATGTACCAGTTGTCCCCCAGCCTTGTTCCCTTGCCCACTGGTAGCTACAGAACCCTATGTACATTGTTTGGCCAGACTTGTTCCCTTTCTCAAAGGCAGCCACAGATCCCTAAGTACTCTGTCTGACACCCCCCCAGCCTTGTCACATTGCCCACTGGTAGCCACACATCCCAATGGGCACTACCTGGGCAAGGGCACAAGGCTGTCAGTCAGTGTATGTGGGGCTAACATAATGGTGATGTTCCCTATGTTGAACCACAAAATTTACGTTCATCATGCTGCCTCACAGTTGAATGTCACAGTTGAATGTCAGAGGGATACAAAACACACACAATCACTCCCTGTGTATACATTTTAAAAAATACACATAGTGAAGACCTCTAATATATGCGTTTTTTTGTTTCTTTGTTTTTTTAAGAAAATTAGACTTCGTGGGGGCATCTGGACCCATCCCAATGTCTCCCTGGCATTAATCACCTATCCAATAGGCAACCAGGAAGGAGATGTCCCCCTGGCATTGGTCACCTATCCAGTAGGCAGCCAGGAAGAAGACTGTTTGAGGTTTTTTGTTGTTGTTGGGTTTTTTTTAATTTAAGAAAAGCAGACCTCGCTGGGGGCATTGGGACCCCTCCCGATGTTCCCCTGGCATTGGTCACCTATCTAATAGGACAGGTGACCATTGTGCGAGATTGGCACTTTCCTCTGCCTCCTTCTTGTGAACCCGGCTTTCTATGAATGATCGAGTTAAATAGGAGGATGCTGAAGACATAGGTCTTGAAGATCCTCCTATTCAGGCTGGTCATTCATAGCAAGGTTGATGAGAAGGAGGCAAAGGAAGGCACCAATCTCCTTCCTGGTCGCCTCATTGATCACCTAGCCTACTGTAGAGGTGATCAATGCCAGGGGGACATCGGGAGGGGTCCTGATGCCCCCTGCAAGGTCTGATTTTCTTAAATTTGAATAAAAAAAAAAATCAAAAGGTTAAAGGGACAGCAATGCCCCATTAAAAATTCTTCTGCTTTTGTAAACATTAAAAAAATAAACTATGTGCCACAAATCCTATCTCTCCAACGGCTATGGTTTGAGAGATATTCGCACTTGAAAGTTCCCCCCTCCCTCCCCTTCTCCTGATGTCAGCTGTAAAGCTGACAGCAGAAGACTGAAGTTGGCCGACTCGAAAAGGCTCTTCAGCGAGCTGAAATCACGTTATTTAAAAATAATTACTTAATTGGAAAGATATACAAAGTGTGCTTGCAAACCAGGCACACTTTGTAGACCTTTCCAATTAAGTAATTCTTTTGAAACAACGCGATTTCGGCTCTGCTGTAGAGCCGCTGGCTGGTCCCTGGACCGGGATCTCCTGCTGTCACTAGACGGTCACGTCAGGAGAAGGGGAGGGGGGGGGGAACTTTCACTGTGAACCATAGCAGTTTGAGAGATAGGATTTCTGGCACATAGTTTATTTTTTTAACATCTACAAAAGTAGAAGATTTTTTTATGGGACATTATTGTCCCTTTAAAGGGGAACTACCACCCCGCAAAAACTTAACCTGGATTGATTCTTCATCTGGCGACTAGCTGCTTAGTAGTCGGCCGGCTCAAAAGGGACTGACAGCGCAGGCGCACGGACGTCACTGTGATGAGACGTCCGTGCTTCCTGTTCCAGTGACCGTCAGAAAAAGGCCGAAATCTTCAGAACCAGGTAATATTTCTGGTGACTAGCGCTACTAAGCAGCTAGTCGCCAGATGAAGAATCAATCCAGGTTAAGTTTTTACGGGGTGGTAGTTCCCCTTTAACTCAGTGGAGGCAGCATATGTTGAATTGGAACTGTGTTGGGAGGCAGCATATGTCGAACTGGAACCGGGGGGCAGCATATGTTGATTTGGAAGTGTGTGTGGGGGGCAGCATATGTCGAATTTTAACTCCGGGGCAGCATGTTGAATGTAAGTATTGTGAGGCAACATGGGGAACATCACCACTGTTTGTTAGCACCACATACACTGACTGACACCACCATGCCATGTTCCCTTGCACAGGCAATGCCCATGTGGATTTGTGGCTACCAGTGGGCAAGGAAACAAGGTTGGGGTACAGCTGTTAGCCACAAATCCCCATGGACTCTGCCTGAGCCACTGCCTTGATCCTTTGGGAATGCACAATGCTGAGGGGATTATTGTGTACTGCCTGGTGTACTTTTTCATTTTTTTTTTACCTTTGAGTGCCAGAGGGGTGAGAAAGACATATCCCTATGGCACTCAAACGGTTAAGGGAGTGATGCTGTTCATGGTGCTGAAAATATCCTCTACACTCCCCTACTGACCAAGTTAGGAAGCAGAGAGAATTCTGTCAAGACTTCAGGATTGTCGCAGAGCTTGTGATGTGTGACATCGACAGCATTTTGACAATCCTGTATTATAATGGGGAACAAAATGTTAGTGCATGTTAGTGCATATGGGGATGTGTGTCTATATGAAATAGTTGAAGTGCTTTGAACATATTGACAAAATCATATCGTCTGAGCATTGACTTTTAGTGCAACTCCCCCAAAATGTCGGTGGTCCCCAAGTACTGGAGTTGGGAATCACTGCTCTAGACACAAGTACCAAAACATGCTGGCAAATACCCAATTTTATATCGCTTACAACAGTATAGGAACACAAACCAGTACAGGATGAACAATACAAGTATATCAGATTTATGCAAGTTAAAAGAATACTAAGATCTAAAAATGAAATTCTGTTACATAATTTTAAATATCATGTATTACAAGTTTGTATCTGTAAAAATGTATTATTTTAAATTAAACTGATACAATCCAATATCATTGTAAATCCATGTGTAGACTGTCTTACAAAGTCACAATTTGGTCAATAAACTTACTATTTTATATACATCAAGCATCCAAGAAGTTAAAAAGGAATATTACCTGCTGTGTTTAAAGATAAATTAGATGATAAAACACATGTGATAACATTTTCTCATTAACACTGATTTCCAGAAATGTTTAATGACTTAGTAATCCCACAGACAATTGTACACATTGTTATTCTTAAGACACTTATCATGAGCTGCTAAATTAATTATAAACCATCATTTGGGAGATAAATCCTTAATCTGTGAGTTTATTTTGTAAATTGCTTCCTTGGGGTTTGAAATAAATAGTATTATAGCCTATTAGCTCTATCCTATTTTCCAGTTTGAAATTCAAATGGGAGCTTTTGATGTCATAGATGTGCTTCTGTGCTTCTGTGGAACAGACATGCCTGGCTTACCAAGCATTATTCTCCTCATCTGATCAGTCAAAGAATTGATTCAGGGGACAGAATCAGGTGGATTCCGTTAAGAAAATACCTTCAAACCAGGGCTAGGCAACTAAAGACACACCAGCTGTTCAGGACTGCAACTCCCCTCTTCGCTGGGGATGAGGGGAATAGTGGTCCTGCAAAGATAGAGGCCTTCAGGTTTCCTGCCACTGCCTTAACCATTAAGTGTTGTGTTTCCAAAATTCAGCATTTGCTGTCCATGGGGCCAGCAGTACATGTACAGAAAACCATGGCTCAAGTTCTTTTCTTCACTTGTTTATTCTTACCACTCTGTTAGAAGAAGAAGTTATTTTTCTGACCCTCAAAATGTCCAACAGGAGACATACTGGTGCTGAACAGTAAAATTGTAGGACTGTTTCTTATGCTGCTTCTACTGGAATGAAAAAGAGAGAAATTCCTGCTAGGAGCAATATTACGCCTATGTTCTCAGGTGTCTAGGCTCTCAACAGAAATAGACCAAGGGGTAGATGCACTAAAGTACGATAAAGAGGTGAAAAGCTGGATATGACTTCTCCAGTGTCATAATCTCTCCAATACCAATGTAATTCTATGTAGCCAATGCACTAAGATTTCCCCAACTTGAGAATCTTAGAGTATAGGCCCAGAGAATGACACAGGACAGTGTTTCTAACCATGGAGAAGTGATCTCCTCTTTATCACACCTGAGTGCATACACACCCAGTTCTGTCACCTCTTAACCTTCTGAATACCAGAGGGGTATGCATATCCTTCTGACACTCAAAGGGTTAATGGCCAATGATGTGTCAGGACCATCATGACGGTCCGTGGGTTAAGGGCTGGTGACAGTCCTGGCAAGTCATGAATTTTTTGATCAAAGCGCACCTGCCCGCGTGCTGTGATCAAAGCCTCTCCCACGGCGAGCTGGCCTTAGTCCTCTGGTGTAGCCAACCCTTGCACCACCAGTCCTTGCGGGGTTAAACTCTTTCTTCATTCACAGCAGTAATTAGTGTTTCATTTTTATTGTTGCAAGTTCAATAATAAATAAAAAAGTCTCAACCATAGTATGTATCCAGATCATAAGAGCATTAACTGAAAATTAGTTAGAGAAAGATATTATCTGTTTGTAATCATTAAAAACTTATAGTGGGATTGCTGGAGTTTGAACCCCGGTTTGCAGTATCTATATTTGCTACAGCTGCAGAGAAATCTATCAGTGGAAGCCTGTACTTCTAATTTGGAGTACTGCAACATAAACTGATATCTATTATTTCATCCACCTTTTATTGAAATGTCTCAAATTCTTGTTTTATACAGAACTCGTCTTATTAACAGAAAAAGAGTATGAAGCCCTGAAGATCTTCAGAGAATAGAGCACTGATTTGATTAAATGATTCTCTAAATCAGATCAAAAAGCAGAGACAAGATGAAATAAAAGGCGGTGCATTGAAAATGGATTAGATTATACTGCCGAAATAATGGGTTCTATTATCCAGCAACATTTTCCCATTCACTACTTCCCAATCAACTGCACCATGTGGACACAAACATTTCCCAAACTCCCAATCTTTTGAATGTCAGGAAGTTGTCCAATGCATTGCTTTGCAATGATTTGGTGACTTCTCTGGCATCTGCTGGCTTAAATGCTCAATTGCTAGAGAAGTCTCCAATGCATTAAGTGTGGTTAATGTCTATTCTGCTATTGAAGTGCAGTGTAAACCTCTTAATGACTGTTCACGTTCATTAAGGCATGGACACCAGTAACAGTCCTGAGACATATTGGGTTTTGTGTTCTCCGCGGAAAGTACTAGAGGAGTTTGAAACTTACTGCTACAAGACAGGAGCGGTCAGTTTCAGAGTCTCGTTTGGTGAGCCAGTACAGGTGTGCTGGCTTGATGAATGACGTCTATGTGGTCCAAGCCCAGGACCGTAAGTCTACTGTACAACGTTTTCTGTTGGTGTAGTGCTACACCCTACCATGTACCACTAGTGATGCTCTATAATGTGACTACAGAGAGGAAAATGTCACTAAAAATAAATATAGTCCCATGACTATCTGAGCGACCTTATAAGGTCAAGGAACTCTGTGGTGACATGCAGAAACTCTATATATGTGCAGCTGGGGTATTTTATTCCTTATAATACAAGGTATATTGCAACCTTAGGCAATATTTCTCTCATTGAAGTGTTCTAAAACAGTATTTGTAATTTAATTAATATTTATGTACGGAAGCACAATAATACTTGGTTTACTAATATGTATTATTAATACAGGGGCATCAAAGTTTTTTTCAGTCGTGGGCAATATGATTAGAAATTCATTTGTGTGAGGGACACAGTAATTCTTTTATAAAACTGGTGAAATATAGCCTGTGAGCTATAAAGTTTCATGAACTTTATTTCTCTAAAAGTGCAAAGTTAGATACTGTAAAATCTCACATATAATACTCAAAATGTTGCCACTTTTCATCTTATTTGAAGCAGGGTGCATATTATACACAACAGAAAAAAAAATATTTATATATATATATATATATATATATACACACACACACAATATACACATTTATATATATATATATATGTACAGGGCTCAAAATTTCCACTCGCCACTAGCCAATGGAGAGTGAAAATTTAGCCCTGGCGAGTAGAAATTCAGCCCTGGTGGGTATGTTTTGGCTTGCAGTGGCGAGTAACTTTTCAGGTCTGGCTAGTAGCAAAGGACTTCCATATATATATATATATATATATATATATATATATATCCTCATGTCTCCTACTCCCTCTACTCACCCCTGTGGATGCATCTGGGATATCGGCATTTGCAGCCGCTTTCCTCATCCCCCATGAAGACCTGTGTTAATTCATTATAATGGTACCTTTTAGGATCTGAATGTCTTCACAGGGCACTATTGTAGTTTCAGTACGCAGAGGTCAGTACATTAGATGTATGTTAGTGGCATTCGAGTACCTTCAGGTCTTCAAAGGTACCATTACTGTGAATGAATACAGGTCATCATAAATAGATGCGGGAAGCAGGCAGCAAATTCAGTCATGCTATCCTCAGTGCAGATATCCCAAATGCATCCTGAGGGGGTGAATAGAAGGAGGGGAAGGTGGATGGAGGGAAGTAGACCAAAAAATCATTTTTGGGTTGTTAGAGGGAGGGAAAACAAGGGTGCTTAGAATAAATAGGCACTTTTGTTTTCCCTTAAAATTTTGGGTATAATTTATACCTGCGTATCATACACAAGTGATTATTATCTGAGATTTCACGGTACTTATTGCTAGTCACTAATCACTTCAAGTCAATGAGGAGTAAACAACTTCTAATAATAGGAGGATAACAGGATACAAAGCAGGGGCACTCTTATAAACAGCAGTTATTGTTGTGGACAAATTAAAAAGTTCACTATTCACAATTATAGGTCAACCGGTTGGGGCAAAAACAACTGGTAATCTCAACAGGGGATTGTTAATCCTGCCCATGTACAGGCACTCCAAAGTTCCGCTCACAGCGTCTGATCTCTCAAACCAGGACAGAAAACCACCAATATCCAAAGGAAGTTTATTAAAATCAAAAAAATTTAAACATGCAAAAATAAAAAACACCAACGCATTCTGGACACTAAGATCCTTTCTTCAGGGTGTCAGACCTCGTAGATGATGAGATCTGACACCCTGAAGAACGGATCTTAGTTTCCAGAAATGCCTTGGGGTTTTTTTTTTCTCAAAAGCTTTAATGAAACATATAGTAAAATTACAAAACAATGCCCAAGAAGGCCTTAAGACAGCAATATACATTTGCAGTATTACTTGCGAACAATAAGTACATAGCAGTGCATTACATAGAAACACTGAACAGTATGCATATGAGACCGTCCAGCCCCGTGGGGCCCAGACAGTCGGATAATAATTAAACCTTCCTCAGTAGAAGAAAAGGAGAGGAAAAAGTAGATCGAGCAGGACAGAAAAAGAGGAGAATAGCATAAAAAGAAAGAATGAGAGAAAAAAAAGAGAAATAAGGAGAGGGGGGGGAGAAGTGAAAGGAGGGAAGGGGGGGTAAGAGAGATGGGGTTCCCACCGCACAGACCAGTACATGGACAAGGCAGAGGACGTCTATACAGCAGACGTACAGAAAACCACCCAAGGGGACCACCTTAATAACTGGAGAAGTGTCTAATCGAAGTCAACTGTTCCATCATCATAACCCTAGAGACCTCCGCAAGCCAATCAGAAGGAGACAGAAGGCTATCCAACCTCCAACATCTTGAAATACAAGACTTGGCTGCATTCAACAAGTGGGTAAACAATCGTTTCCGAGGGTGGACGCCACCTACTGCACTTGGAAAATTCATTCAAAATTATAGCCAAAGGCAACAAGGACATCGAAACAGAAAATACAGTGGACGATGTACTCTCCACTCCCCTCCAATAGGCCCCCAATTTACGGGCAACCCCACCAGATATGAGGAGAGAGGTGAGTATGGAAGGAAGCGGCCCAGATACACGAACGGCATCCCGAGGGAGCCAAGGAATCCCAGTCAAAGGCCACGGCGAGACCAAGTCAGAAAGCAAGCATACCCAGATCTTGTCCTCCCCTGAATGGAACCAGTGGGCCATCATAGAGATGTGCATCGCCTGATAGTACCTGGCCACCAAGGGGAGACCCAGACCACCCTCCCCCTTACCCAAAGCCAGCAGCTGAGTCCTAATCCTCGCAGGCTTGTCTGCCCAGATGAAAGAATTTATCTCCCTCTGGAATGACTTCAGAAAGGCAGACGACAAAGAGAATGGCACTGTTTGCAACACAGAAAGCAATTTAGAGATAACAATCATCTTAATGAGATTAATGCACCCCAACCATGAAAGGAAGAGGGTGCACCACTTATGGAGGTCTCGGAGAACTGTCTCCAGCAAAGGGGAATAGTTTAAAGAAAACAAGGTCCTGCGGCAAGAGGAAAGGTACACACCAAGGTATTTCAACCTACCTGGAGCACAAAGAAAGGTAGAAATCTGCAAGATTGCCTCCACAAGGTTAGTGGAGACGGAGACAGTTCCAACTTAATGCTGTTGGGTTTGATGTTAGAAGTTAGAAAACAAGCCAAACACCCGCAGCTCCTCCAACACTACCGGGAGGGACCGAAGAGGATCCGTGATCACCAGCAGATCATCAGCGAATAAAGCTAATTTGTGCTCCAAGGAGCCCGAATGAAGCCCATGAATCTTCCAGTTAATAGACAAAGAACAGGTCAGAGCCTCCATAGTCAATATAAAAATAAGCTGGGACAGAGGGTAACCTTGTCTACTGCCATTGTGCAGTGTAAAATGATCAAGACAGTCCCCCAGGGCATGTACAAACTGACGAAAGTGAGGACAAAACCCAGGTGACAGAGGCATCCTTCAATAAAGACCCAAGACACTCTGTCAAAGGCCTTTTCCACGTCGACAGACACAAAAATCATTTAAATCTGCCTCGTTCTCGCCATCTTGATCAGCTGTATAACTCTAACGGTGTTGTCCCTAGCTTCCCTGCCCGGGACAAACTCCGTCTGATCACGGTCAACTATTAAGGGCAAAGAGGGCATAAATGGCTAGCAAGGATCTTAGCATAAATCTTTATGTCAGTATTAAGTAATGATATAGGTCTGTAACTACCAGGCAGCTTCGGATCCTTGCCCTCCTTAGGAATCAGAACAATGAGCACTTCAGAGAAAGCTGGGTAGGACTCAATCTGGTCAGGTAAGCAATTGAAGACCTCCACTAAGATAGGAGAAAGGTCAGGAAGGGATTTCCTTTAAAAAGCCACCGGGAAGCCGTCTGGTACTGGACTACGGCCCACAGCAAGTTGTTTGACAACAGCCACAACATCCTGCACCACAATCTCCGTCTCCAAACCCTGAGCCTGACCAGCTGACAGTTTAGGCAGATAAGACGCCTGCAGATAAGATGCAACCTCACCATCTAGCGAAGACGTCTCAGTCTGTGGAAGAGTGTAAAGATCCACAAAGAAAGAGAGGAACATTTCAACAATACCAGGAATGTCACAATGTAAATAAACGGTAGCATCCTCCACCTGAGAGATAGGGACATGTGCCCGCGGGCCTTTCGACTGCTGAGGGAGAAGTCTCCCTGACCTATTGTTGAACTCATAAAACGAACTACGAGCACACTCCATAAAGCGAGCCGCTTTGGAATGCATAAGGTGACTAGCCTGTTCCCTCAACTCAGTCAAGGAGCATAACGAAGTAGGATCTAGAGAAAGCATGTGGGAGGATTCTAAAGACTAAATGGAACGCAGAAAGTTCTGCCTCTTTACGTTTTCTTCTCCTCCTGGAGAGGTCAATAAAGACGCCCCTAAGATAGCATTTAAGGGACTCCCATACCCCCAGTACCGAGGGCACTGAGTGTAAATGAATCTGTAAGAAATCTCTGACCAAGTAGCGCACCTCAGTGCACACCTGGGGATCATCTAACAAGGAGGTGTTTAAGCACCACGTTGCCAGCCTTGGCACTGTTAAGGGAATCTCCAATGTCAGGAAGACCGGTGCATGGTCTGACCAAGTAATAGGAAGATCTGAGCAGAAGACAAGTGGTGAAGATGAGCCTTCGAAAGAAAGATATAGTCAATTCTAGAATAGGAATGAGCAGAGTGAGAGAAAAAAGAATAGCCACGAGCAGTAGGGTTAAGGAGTTTCCAAGTATCTACCAAGGAGAGAAGATGGAAGGATTTAGTAACTGCTGAGGGGGGAGAAAAAGGAAAGGAGGACCGAGAGGACGAGCAGTCCAGAGCTGGACAGAGAGGTACATTCAGGTCTCCTCCCACGATTACCAGCCCAGACTGGAACTTCCCAAGTTTAGTCAAAACATCCACCAGAAAGTCACGTTGACCCTCACTGGGGGCATATAGCGAGGCACCCATGAGAGTCAAATCACCCACCCGTCCTTTAAGAAATAAGAAACGACCATTCTGTTCCTTAAGTTCATCTAAAAGCACAAAGGGAATAGAACTGTGAAAGAGAATACCCACACCATGCTTCTTACAAGGGGCTGAGCTAAAATTCTATTCGCCATCCCAGGGGAAGGAAGACATAAAATGGGTCTCCTGAAGGAAAAAAATATGGGCATGGTGATGCCGGCATTCCTGAAACACCAGACTCCTCTTATGGGGAGAGTTTAGCCCCCTTAAGTTCAGGGTGAGGGCATTAAGTCTAAGCGTGTCAGCCATTATCCAAGATTAACCAAAAAAGGGTCAGTCTGAGGGCTAGGGATCCCACCTCTCTCAGGGCAGGGGCAAAGGGAGAAAAAGAGTAGATCAGGGGGAGAAGAGACATGCGGAAAAAGGGGGAGGGAAGAAGGAGGGTGGCGAAAGCACCAGAGAGAAAAGAAAAGAAAAGACAGAAAAAAAAGAGAAAGGGGAGGAATGAACCCCCCCCATACGCAGAAACTGAGGAACCAGAAGGACAGTATCATAACAACCGCATATTGCAAATGAAAAGAAGGCCAAACAAAGCATAAGGTGATAAAAACCAGGGGTGTACAAGAGAACATTATTTCGAAATGAAAATCTAGAACATTTCTAAAAGCCCCGGTGAGAACAGTAATGGAGAGTGGAGATCCCAATTCCCCGATGGAGCAAATGGGTGAGCAGCAACACACCCCGCCATTCCACCAAACATCACCCTCAACACAGAGAGTAACACCTCATACGGTCTAATGAGAACCAGGGCTACCACAAGTCAGTGAACTTAACTGGCTAGGCCAGACACTGGAAGCAAAGGCCCCATACATGAATCTCACAGTGAACATAAGCCAAAGTAAATAGAATAGGACAATAGGTAAAAATTTTATCCCACCCCCTCCCCATCGGACATCCCAAATCTACCCCCGAACCCTCTAGAGCCATGTCGAGCACAAGGCCCTCCGCCAGAGCACCAGTGACTTTCAGACACCCGATCCCAAACAAGGAGACCAGAAATCCAAATCGATAGGCTCGGAAATCCAAATCGATAGGCTCGGAAAAGGCAGGAGGCAAAAAAAAAAAATCATTAACATTACACATGATCTAAAACATGCAAACAGAAGTAGTACAGTACAAAAACACTACTCCTCCTCACATCTCCCGAGTGCACCAGTAAGGCCCCAAATCTACTCATAAGCAGATACACCAGCGACGGGACCAGGAACCCCCAATAGGGGGGAGACCCAGCCCCATGGCCAAGGTGAACCCACAGATCTAGGAAATCGAACCCCCAAGTGAGACTCAAGGGTCCTGATGGGCGCAACGCCCTCCGCCAGGAGCCCAGAGCCACCCTGAAACAGATCCCTCAATTGGAGCTAGAAAGGGAAGCACCAAGAGGCCTCACCAGAGCACGCACATAAGAAGCCACCCCGACTCTCAACCATGCGCTCAATAGCGCATCCCACCACCCAATCATCCCAGACCCCAATAACCTAATCCATAGAAAGGTGCCTCCAGTCACAGGGAGAAGGGGGGTAGAAACCCCTTCCCCCTGGGCAGCAGAGCAACACCCATCAGCCCAGGTCGGAGACCCCTCCATAAGAGAGGGGGGTCCGAAAATCAAGCATCAGGCACAAGTCTAAACTGTAGCTCAACCAGTTAAGCACAAATCCCCCCATTAAAGAGCATACAGAAGTGAAAAGAGCAATACAACCATACGGGTGGTAGGCCACAAAAGTATGTTAGCCCACGTTAGGAGGTGAGCCTCCCATACGATCCCGGGCAGCTCGTCTCATCCTTGGTGTCATTTTGGACCAAGGCTGGGGCCCCAGAGCAGTAGGCTAGTTCTGCTTCTTATGAATGATCGGGTCCCACAGCTAGACCTGGGCAAAGTTAAACTGGGTACACAATTTAGCTGCGTCAGCCGAATCTCACACCATAAAGGAAGAGCCCTCATGGGAGACTATCAGAGCAAAAGGGAAGCCCCAGCAGTAAGCAATGTGATTGTCCTGGAGTGCGTCCGTTAAAGGCTTGAAGGCCCTGCGGAGCTGAAGTGTGTAGGCTGACAGGTCATTATACAGTTGTAGATCCGAGTCCTCTCAGCCGAGAGAATGTAGGTACATAATATCTGTAATGGTTTGTTCGACACACAGACACAGTAGGTTTGGATAAAACACAATTTTATTGAACAATAAAGAACACAATAACCCTCACGGGTCCTGTAATGTATACATAATATAGTACAGCCACAAGACAGGTTATACAGAGGTAGGCCCACACAGGTCCAGTAGATAGTCCATAGAACAATATACTGACACAGGTCAGGCAGATCTTGTGTGAGTCTCAGTTTGTCAGTACTGAATGGGTTAATATTAGGCAGAGAATGTTGACAGGCCCTAATAGTGCAAGACCCTTTAAGAAGCTCAAACCGAGGTGAGAGCTTCAACTCGAGTAATGCCCAAGATAATGGATACCAGACAATTGTGGACTGCCGTAGCATTGACGGAGACCGAGCAACTTGAGCACTGCCGTAGCAGTAACGGAGACTGAGCAACTTGAGCACCGCCGTGGCAGTAACGGAGACTAAGTAACTGGACACTGCCGTAGCATTAACGGACACTGAGCAACTTGAGCACTGCCGTAGCAGTAACGGAGACTGAGCAATAGGAGCACTGCCGTAGCAGTAACGGAGACTGAGCAACTTGTGCACTGCCGTGGCAGTAACGGAGACTAAGCAACTGGACACTGCCGTAGCAGTAATGGAGACTGAGCAACTTGAGCACTGCCGTAGCAGTAACGGAATCTGGTCAACGTGAGCACTGCCGTAGCAATAACGGAAACTGAGCAACTCGCCCTGAGAGGACCCAACCTGGAACTGCACGTAAGGCAGACCAATAGGAATGTTGCCTGGGTGACACGGAGGCAACCGAGACCAATCTGCAGAGCTGTCCGGAGACAGTGAGGGACAAGCACTACCCTAACCGGAGACCGGTCAGAGGGCGCAGAGGAGGCACGGCGCCACAGCAGCCCAACCGGGCGGATCCACACAGAGCAGGATGTAGGACAGCCCGAGTCAGTACACAATGCAGGAACGTCAGCCAATCCAAGACGATACACAGAGCAGGAACGTCAGCCAATCCAAGTCGGTACATGGAGCAGGAACGTCAGCCGGACTGGGTCGGTACACAGAGCAGGAACGCCAGCCAATCCGGGTCGATACACAGGAGACGAGAAGCAGAATGGTCAGGCAGTCCGGGTCGGTGCACAGGCAGGAAACAAGATGCAGAGTAGTCAGGCAGGCTGGGTCGATACACTGAGAGCTCACAAGGATCAGGAACAAGCGCTGGTACTGGAACACCACAAAAGGGCACAGGAGAAGTGCCAGAACCCAGCATTTAAGGACAAATGCTGGGCGGGACAATAACAGAGTAGCCAATAGCGTAACCAGGAGTGGAATATTGACAGAATGTCGCCAAATAGCACGGGTACCGTGATAATATCATCCTTTTGGCAGAAAGACGCCAGGCAAAAAATGACGTCTTGGGGTCGTTCTCCATTCTGGGCCCAAGGTCTTAAGGCCCAGTGGATCTGTTCAATCTGAATTAGCATAGGGTCAATCTTCATAATGGAAGCAAATATTTTCCCCACCGTGTCCCGCAAGCCTTGAGGTTGAACCGTTTCAGCCAGACCTCAGATTTGAACGTTGTTTTGCCTGCCCCGATTGTCAATATCATCCAGATGGAATTGGAGTTTCTCAATTTCTTCTTCCTGAGCCACAAGGCATTGCGCCGTCTCACGCTGTGCAGTCGATATCGAGGCATTGGCTTCCTCTTAGTCCGCCACTCGATCTCCAATGTGCCTCACATCCTTGAGGAGGTCATCAATGTTGCCACAGAGGGAATCACACAGCTTGTCCATCAAAGCCTCTAGATCAAATCTAGTGGGCAAGGAACGAATATCATCTTTCATAGTGAAGGAGCGCGGGTCTATCTTTCCAGTCAGAGAGGCAACGTCCACCTCCTGCAAAGGGTCTTGCACACTCGAATCCTGGGGGTCCACGCGTAAGTCCGCCATCTTGGGATCAGAATGGTGCAAAGCGGGTGCTTGCCGTGGATTGATGTTTTCCTTAAGAAATCCCGTAATTTTTTGGGATCTATCACGCCTCCCACGCATTGCAGGATACCCCAGGGGAAAGATTCACAGCAGGTTGCAAAGCCAATGGTAGCTATAGAAGCCAGTTAAAGGCAGAAAGGGCCCAGAGCAGTCTCAAAGTGTGTCCATAATGCTCAACGGTGCAATCACAAGAAAGTTGGCTACTGAAGGACCACCCTAAAAAGTAAGAGAATCAATAAAAAAGCTCAAAGAAGACTCTACCTTCATAAGGCGGCGAACTGCCACAAAAATGTAAAAGCAGAGGTAAGGAAAAGAATGGGATAAAAGCCCTTACAGTAAAAGTAGGTACCTAGGACACACATAGAATGAGAATAAAAATGTGGAATAAGAGCAATAAAGGCAAAACAATAGATCACAGTGGGTTCCAGTAGAATAGAGTTATAAAAGCAGGACCATAGCACTTAAAGCGTAAATAGAATTTTTAGGCAGACAGGTAGCAGGGAACAGTGCAGACATCTTGCAGAGACGGCATCTCTGACTTACTTGTATGTATCTGCTCTGTCTATTCCATTTAACTTCACGATTGGTGAGCTGAATTCCTTTGTGCCTTAAGGCACCGGAAGGGACTGACGGCGCAGAGAGTACCTACTGAAAGATCCCTGCCGATGCCTGTCTGCCTAAATTTCTATTTCTCACTAATGCAGCAATTATTCTTGAAAATACAAGTAAGTCTATGCATACTGCTATTGTAATTATGATTTGGGGATATATATATATATATATATATATATATATATATATATATATATATATATATATAAGACTGCCGCTTCAGTCTTCAGACTCACATTTGCAGTACAGTGAAGAGCTTCAGGGAAACCTAAGTGAGGTAAAGACTTGGAAAGCCAAGTCAACCGCCACAGGTTTATGGTTCTGTAATGAACCTGTGAAACAGGCAATCAATGAATAAGGAAGCCAGTGAATGGGAGCCCACCTAATGGGGAATTATACATATTACTAGGAATGAAATACAGAAAATAATTCAAACTAGCAGACTAGTGCCCGTACACTCCATTCTCTGGGTAGGTCAATTGAAACTGGAATTAGGAGGTGGGGGTAAAGTGGAGGGAAGATGGGATTCTCTGCCTCAGAAACCTTACCTTTTTTGAAGTGCCCTGCCCTCTGTAGGAGGAGAACTTTACCCCACAGTTCCTGTGTTCACATTGGACGACAGAGAAATGAATTATTTTATGTTACATCCATAAAATATAATTGTAAACTTGCATTTATTTGTTTAAATGTGCTCTTGCTGAGATAATGTTAATTTCCTGAGATTAGTACCCACTGCTTTTCTGTAATAGTTACAGACAATGAAATACTATCAATTTAACTCACCTATCAAGATAGTGATGGTTATGGGAGCCCTGGAAATGGAAGAAATTGGAGCAACCAGAGATCATATGTAAGATCAAATTTTAGGCCTCAGAAAACAAATAGAGAATGTCTATAATACTAGCATAAAGCACAATGCATTTAAGTGTGTATAACCACCACAGGTGTTAGTGTGCCTGTAAACATGAAGAAATATGATTCTTCAGTCCATGCTTTCTGACTCCAGTATTTAGGGCTCTATCACTTGAACATCAGATATGTAGCAGCACCTTGCTACATTTCAATCACCCATGATCTTCACTCATTTTCTACTTAGCTCCACCAACACTCCAGTGGCAGGGAATGTCTTATTAGTGCTCACTTGGTTCGCACACTTCAAAGCAACTCATGTGAAAGATTGGTAGACTCATATGTCAGAATACGGATGAGTTCTGATGCAACTTTACTTTATTCCTATGTAAAGATGCAGCACGCTGGACTTTGGTCCAAGTGAAGCAGTAGTTGCATGTATGAAAGGCACCATAGGTCACCAGCTTAATAATCCACACAGGCGACATAATGCTTCATCACTGCTTTTATGTCCCCACTAGTTGAAGAGCCCGTTACACGGGCCACAGGGCCACTGCCAGCCAGTCGCGGGGCTGTTGTGCGAAGTAGAGACTGCCCGCGCCGTGGCTGATACGGCTCTGTATAAGCCGCGGCGCGGGCAGTTTCTACTGCGCATGACTGCAGCACGAGCAGCGGTCTGTACTGCGCATGACTGTGTCGTTACACACGTTTTAGCGAATTATTATATAGGATGTTAAAGGGCACTTAGCTGTAAAGCTATAGAACAAGAAACAAAGTGGTAATACTCTTTATAGTTAATTAAATACCATTAATGGCTGGCATACCTTATTAACCATTTCAGTGCCAGAGTGGTGATCAACGCATTGCAGAGCAATATCAAAGGGTTAAAATATTATATAAAAACAGACTGCAAATGAAAGAGGATATTAGGATCTTAAAATAACGTTTGGTTGCCATAGAAAAATCCTATCAGGAAAAAGAAAAATCATAAGGCAATGATTACTGGTTATTGGCTTAAAGCTTGTAATGTGAATTTTACCTTCATATATAATAGAACATTCTTTTTCTGGTTACCTAACTAAGTGTCAGAGTGACCGAGCTAATATAATAACTTGCTAAAGCACTGAGCTATAATCCTGCCCAATCAAAATCAATCAGACCACCGAATGTGCAACTTACATTTCTCCCAGAATAGTCTATGTATTTTTTTTTTACTTATTCCTCTCTCCTGAGCAGCTGCTGATGATAGGAGCTGTAACTTGCAACATTAACCCTTTGAGTGCCAGAGGGGTACGGAATGCATTGCTTTGCAATGCATTCCGTACCCCTCTGGCACTCAAAGGGTTAAAAAAAAGAAGGATAAAGAATGCTAAGCTCTTGGTATAACAGTGGTTTGCAAACTTTTTCACCCTTTTTGCGTTACACCAAACTTTGATCCTGCCCCCCCACTGCTTTTTCTTACTAAAATAAATGTAACCCTTTGCATGCATGTTTATATTATTATTATTATTAATATGCACTGTTTTAAGTCTGTAAAATATATGAAAGACACAAGTTTCTAATGCATTATTTTCTTTGGTGTAAACATGACTGTAAACCAATGATTATATGCCCTGTCAGTGGTATATTCATCATAAGTACAAACATGGCAAATTGTGCTGTTCACAGCCAGTCTTTAACCCTTTGAGTGCCAGAGGGGTACGCAACGCATTCCTTTGCTATGCATAGCGTACCTCTCTGGCACTCAAAGGGTTAAACAAGCCTTTCTCACACTTGTGATCATCCCTTTATGATAATATGATAATATGGATACTCTTATGTTGCATAGCAATGAGCAAATCTGGTGCTGAAAGAGAGCCTCAGAATCCTCGCCCCAAAAATCTTCAACCCCCCCCCCCAGGGTGATCACACGTCCCGGATTGCCCGGGACTGTCCCTTACTGGGGGTCTGTGCCTCGCGTCCCGGGTCACCCCCACCGGGACAACAAAGAGTCCCAGAATTGAGCAACATGCATACGTGCGAGATAGCTGGGGTGGAGCAGGTATGCTGGCGTTGCAAGTGAGACCTGCGGCTGAGGTTCCCGCTGGCGCTGACCATCTTTCTGCTGCTGACACAGAGTAAAAGTTCCCAGTGGGAAATCTTACTATGTCAGCCTCAGAAAGATGGTCAGCGTCAGCACGAGCCTCAGCCGCGGGATTCGGGTGACCACATGTCCCGGAATGGCAGAATTGAAATGTGGTCACCCCAACCCCCCCCCCCCCGGGTTTGGGAATCACTGCTGTATACTAAATACATTGCAGTGAAAGTAGAAAAGGGCACCTTACCTTGTATTGTAATATTAATCTACAACCTGATTCGCAATACTCCTAAAGCTCTCAGCTAGAGATGAAACTTGAAATGTAAACAAAAGATAGAGAAGACACACATATATCTACTGTGCAAAGGAATAGCAACCCCACTAATGCGAGACAGTCTTACTGACCCAATGAGTCTGGAAAAGTGTCTTGGAGGGGGTGTAGAAGGGAAAGTAACAACCCCAGTGTGGGTCATACTGTACACCCTTGAGTGACTTCTTGATCATTTGTTTGTATTACAACTGTCCCACCCAGTTATTACTTTATACGGGATTTAATCTCTGTAGGCACTATGGCTTGCAATGAAGTGTGTTTTGATTGGGTACCTGTTACACAGCGCTACATTCATACAAATGAGCGAACACAGTGCTGTGCCACAAAGGGCCTTATTTATCAAGCTACTGAAGTGCAATTCTAGAACAAATCAACTACACAACTGGGTTAAAATCAAAATTACACACGTTCCCACTGAATGTTACAGTGGTCTCCAATGCAATGAGCTGGAGATCTCTCCAGAATTCAAGAAGCTAATAGCCACATTTCAATAAAAGGGAATTTACACTCCCCCACTACTGTACAGTTGATATTGCACTATAACTCTAGATCATTAGCTTGAAAATGAAGGACCAGAGATCCTTGTGACACACCCACACATGGCTTAGAGGATTTCAAAATAAGACATGTCCAGGGAAAACAGCCAGGGAATTCCAGTATAAACTAGTTGCTGGTGAGTTCTAGAGATGTCAGGAATCACATCTATGGGACAGAACTATGAGTCAGCACAGTGAATTCTGTTCTTAACCCTGAATGCCAGAGCGTTATAAAACATATTGCACACATTTACTCAGACAGAAACAAAAATAAACAAATATGCAAGACCATAAGGAAGCACACCAAAGAAAAAACACGTAAGTTCAATGCTGCGCTCATCAAAAGGACAGTGGAAGAACATCAAGAGCTAAAGAAAGTAAAACGAAAGATGGCCACACATAGGAGCCTAACCTTTGCTTTAAAGCTTGAAGATGGTAGAAAGGCAAAAAGAGGATTTTAGTCTTACCTGTTAAATCCTTTTCTCTTAATCCATATGATATACCGGTACCACAGGGGTACCTCCCTGCCCTGTGTGGGAACATTTCTATAAAAAAAAATTGCGGGTGGAGCCTCCCCTTCTCCTTATCAGGCTATCCCACTAGCCCCGCCCCAGGACAGGAAGAAAGGAAAACTCCTGTCAGCAACAGACCCATCAGACTCCCACGTCCAGCTAAGTGAGACCAGCCTAGTCCCTTTCACTGGGTGGGAGGCCTGTATGTCATATGGACTAAGAGAAAAGGATTTAACAGTTAAGGCGACAATCCTCTTTTCTCTGTTGTCCAATATAACTCACAGGTACCAACATTGAGCTCCCAGGATGGGAAGAAAAAGGAAAGTACCAACTGCCAGTCCCCATGATATCAGAGTTCCCAAGGACTATCCAGGACAAGGAACAGCCCAAACATAACAAAGTGTCAATGGACACTGAATAACAATAGTACAGCACACAAGAACAAGAGTCAACCGGACTCAACCAGTTAAAGAACAATAAAGCAAAGGAATGTAAAGGTCCTAAACAGGCAGAACTGCTTAAGCCGAAGCCAGGACCAAGTGGCCACCTTGCGCAGCTATTCAGCAGAGGCCTGAGTCTTATAGGCCCAGGAGTCCCCAATGGACCTGGTGGAGTGTGCTGTAATGCGCAAACGAACTGGTTTCTTTCTGAGTTAGTAAGCCTTGAGAATGGTACACTTAATCCAAGACACAATAGTGACCTTGGACGCCACCATACCTGCCCTAGGACCCTCAGGGATGACAAACAAAGCATCAGTCTTATGTACTGACTCAGTACGGTGCAAACAGAACACAGTGGGACATAAAAGAACTATGGCACTCAAAGGATTACTCCCCAGACTGTTTTCTGACACACATCTAGATAGATCAGAAACTCAGGAGTTCAGCCATGAGGGACAGACTTATCATAAAGTTAACCTCCACAGGGAAATGGTCCATAGAAATTTCTGTGAACTGAGCAATCCAACTCTAGGGAAGCCAGTGATGGAAGCCCACCTAATGGGGGAATATACAGCCCTATATCTAAGGAAGAAAATAACACAGTAAGAGAAATGCCAGCTGCATTGCTTTCTGGAGGATAGCCTCCTGATGAAATCGTCAGTTAGGATCATGAAACGAATTATGGGATTTGCTTTTTAAATTGCCATTTGTACACATATGTACGTTTTTTTACATTTGTTATTTTTATCCAATAAATGTATTTTTCATTAGTTTTCCATTTGTTAGTCCGCCTATTGATATCTATCATAATACTCTAACCTGTGCCACTTGTGGAGAAGTCTGTGTGGGGAGGACTAGCACCATTTGTCCCCACAAGCTTTAAGACCGGTTGTGAATCTGATAACACCGGTCTCCATCATTTGAAAGTAAGTGTACATGTTTATTGCCTATTCAGACTGTCACTACATGAGCTCTTTATATTATACATCAGCGCTCACCTGTTTGTTGTTTCCGTGTGTTTCATATCAAGTCGACCCTCGTTTGTGAGGATCCCTATATTGTGGATGGAGCTGCAATTTGGAATACCTGCGTGGAGGCAGTATAGTGTTCTCCATCTGCCTGTTATGCTACTTTGGTGTCATCAGAGTAGCCATGTGAATAGAATGCTCACCATTTATATATCTTATTGGATGGCCTCAAAATTCTATGCTGTATTACGCTCCCCTTTGTCTTATTGTTTTTGTGCATTCCTTTCTGTTTCACAGAGCACACAAATCTGAACTGAGGTGACTAGTGAGTCTCTGCCCAAAATTCCCTGTTGCTTCTCCATAGATGCCTGTTAATCTACTCAATTCAAATTCAGCCCCAATTTTATCTGCAAGTTCACTCTCATGAGATTATGGGCTCGATTCTATTACCAGCACTAAAAATAAAACAGGCAATTTTTTTAAAGTCAGTTTTTGCTATCCTATTACCCGACTTGTGAAAACAAAACCAGCGGTAATCATACTTACCGCCAGTCTAAAAAAAAGCCCATAGGAAACAACTAAAAACAATGTGCAATTAGTATCCTATTACCCACGCTCAATATTACTGCCTGTTTTGTGGTTAAATTTAAGTCAGAAATTTTGCTCCTCAGAGGTTGAGGCGTAGAAGCCATAACGACAGTTTCAAAACCATAGTTGTTCGAACAAAAGCAGTGTATAACACAGTATACAGCATAGAAATCTGACATAGAGTGCCCCCCTCGACATATTAATCCACCCTTCTAAAAGTCGACTTACAGTGCTTTCTTCCACCACATTAATCCGACAAATATTGTTCATAGTCGACAATTAACCCTACCCCTTCCAAATCCGACTTACAGTGCTTTCTTTCACCATATTAATTCGACAAATATTGTACATCCGACATTTTAACCCCTCCTCCCCCTTGAAAAGTCGATTACAGTGCTCCCATGACTTTCTTTCACCATTTTCATCTGTCATTTTTCTTCTCCTATTATATTCGACATGCCCTCGTATGTTGTAAGATTAACCCTATGAGTACCAGAGGGGTATTGTAATGTGTTTGCTACCCCTGTAAACCAGCCTTTATGTAATTGGGTGTCCCCGCTGCCATGCATATCCGCAGTCTTGCGTGCCGGGTCTGTCCCGGGTGCGGTTTGCTGGGTGGGACCCGCTGGTGGAGCTGGAATTGAGATACCCGTCTGTAGCGCTGTGCGATCCATTCGTTGGATACATCACGGGCTGTGCGCTTTGATGTGATAGGTTGCTGACCTATGCTGTCTCTGCCTCCTATAGACGGTAGCCTGGGATTATCCTCCTCTCCTTTACGCGCTTATTGCCGGATACTAAGTGGCCTTGTCGTGTATGGTATTTTTTCATCTGCCTCTGTTGTACTCCGTAGCCCCCCTTGCATTTCCCCCTCTTCACTCCTGCTCTCTTAGGGTCTCCGTCCTCCTTTTTGTTTTCTCCCTCAGTGTATACCCACGCCCTTAGTTTTTTGGCCTATTGGACCAGGCCCTAGTGGTACTTTCAGAGGCCCTACTGCGGCCTACTAGCCTCTTACCCGTTGACTGCCTCAGCTTGTTTTGTTACCTGCGGAGCTGTGTCCACCTCTGTTGCTGCCTGTTCCCCTCTGGGGTGGTCAGCTGTCTAGTTTACTGCCACTGTTGGGACGGTTAGCCTCATCTTTAATCACCTCACCCGCTGGAACTTCTCCTGTGTTTGCCAGCCTAGTTCTGGCCCATGTCTGGGACTAAACCTCGTTTCATATCCCTTCCTAGGGGTCAGCTACCAGTTCCTGCTCTATTCTCCCCCATGTTTGTTACTTTCCCTTTTGTACCCCACATCTGCCCCGTGTATTACTACTGCTCAGTGGTGCTCTAAATCATTCTACATGATATTACACCTGCTTAGCTGCTTGGGACGCCACTGCTGTTCTTGTATCATCACCCTGTTTGTTATTTTCCTTTTTTGTTTCCCTATCTCTCCCGTATATTTTTCATATTTGTGGATATCACCCTGCAGGATGACCTCCTCTCCTCTTTGGCCTCTTGCTATCACAGGGATGCTTGGGGGGCCTTTGTTACCATGTAAGTTATCCTTGTATCCTGTGGGTTTCCCAGTCCCTTATCTATGACATCTAGTCTTGTGATATTCCTGCATAGTGTCCCCCCCAGACCCCCTCTCTAGCTATAATATTCACTCTGATTTTATCTGACATCTTTCTCAATTATTTTGCTTTATTGCTGCCACCATGGAATGCTTTGTACAACCTGCGGATCAAACTAAAACCCCGCATCCTCAGCGTGGAGAAAAGAAGCAAGACAAAAATAAGAATACTCAGGTCTCCCTTGTTGGGGACGCTGTTGTGGACTCTCCTGCTGTTACTACTACTGTTGTGCCATCAACTATTGCTGAGGATATGGCCAAAGCAGTCCTTGCATTGCTTACGCCAGTATTGGATACCAAACTAGATGACCTCCAATCTTCAATTCACTCTATCTTGGCTGAGGTTAAGACTCATGGCGAAAAGATAGCAAGTCTCACGCAGAGAGCGGGTGACTGCGAGGCGCTTGTGGATGATTTCCGTGCCACCGTTCACAGTTTGGAGGCCAAGGCTACATCTCTTGCAGACAAGACTGATGATCTCGAGAATCGCAGTCGTCGGAACAATTTCTGAATCATTGGCCTGCCTGAAATGCTTCAAGCCAAAGATTTAACTCGTTTCCTAAGCACAGACTTACCAATACTTTTGAAACTGGAGGATAACAGTACTCTATTAGTCATCAAAAGAGCTCATAGGCTGGGTCAGGTTGCCCCTTCGGAGGGAAGTCATCCTAGGCCAGTCATCTTCAAACTCCTGCATTACGAAGACAGGCAACGTCTTCTCTTTGCCTATAGAAAATTGGGTAAGGCCGAATACCTTAACTCTCAACTGTTGTTGTTTTCGGATTTTTCAGCTAAAGTTTCCGCGCAGAGATGTGGCTTTTCGGAGATCTGCAGCAAGCTCTTTAAGAATAACATGAAATTTGCTTTGTTGTACCCTGCACGTCTTAAAGTTTTGGATGGTTCATCCACTTGCTGGTTTAACTCAGCTGCAGAGGCTTGGGACTTTTATGAATGTCTGTCAGCAAGTAATAGTGAGAGGAGAGCTGGAGGACATTGCTAGTTTTGTTATTCTCAACTTCATCGGTTCCTGGATGTGTATCGCCCTAGGTTTGTGGAGCTCTTTCCCAAGGAACTTTGTCTATAAGTTTAGACTCCCCATATCTTTTAATTATTCAGCCTCCTACCATGTATAATCTCTTCTGGATACCTATATGGACATTTGACCTTTTTATTTGTTGGAGAGCTTCTTCACAGCATTGTGGACACATTCAGGATGGTCTGATGTTCTTCACATCCAGGTCACCTTATAATGCCCCCATCTGTGCCGCCCGGGGGATTGATTACTACGATACTGCCAATGTGATTTCTCTGCATGGACCTAGCCCATTACATGTGACTGCCTTATTTTTCTAATTTCTGTTTTGTTGCAATTTTATTGTGATTATTTTTACATCTGTTCTGTTTTTGACTAACCATTACCTTCCTCCATAAAGGTTCTGGGTTTCCAGTCTCTGTCTGGCCTTTCCCCTAGACTAGGGTTGCACCGATACCGATACTGGTATCGGTGCTGATACCAGCATTTGCGCGAGTACTTGTACTCGCGCAAATGCGTCCGATGCTGGCACTGATACCCTGTGTCAGGGTCGGTGCTGCAGTGAGGGAGACCGGGGAGCTGCTCCCCGGTTGCCTCCCTCCCTCCTGTAGCGTCGGAGCGTTGCCGTGGGTTACCATGGCAATGCTCCGACGCTGACTTCTGCCGGGGCTCGCGAGCACCCGGCAGAGGAGGGTAAGGGAGGCAATATGGGACATTGAGCGGGTGGTGAAAGAGGCAGAGAAGGGGGCCAAGAGGAAGAAAGAGGCAAAAGGGACTAAGAAATAAAAAGGCAAAAGGAGGAAAGATCAGGAGACAAAAGGAGGGGGAACAAGAAGAGGCAAAAAGGAGGGGGGATCAGGAGAGAGCGAGAGAAGCAAAAGAGTGGGATCAAGAGTCAAGGTGGGGGACAAAGGGGGATCAAAAGGGAGAGAAAAAGCCAAGGCAAAAGGAGGGAGCTCAAGAGGGGGAGAATGAAGTAAAAGGTGGGAATCAAGAGGGGAAGAAAGAGGCAAAAGGGGAGAATCAAGAGGTGGTGTGTGTGTGTATATATATATTCCAAGTACTCACCAATACTTTTTTTTGCGGTCATTTGCCAGTTTTCCAAGTACCAAAAGTATATATATATACATATACTAGCAATGTGGGACGGCGTTGCCCGTCATGTTATGACCGTTGGGCGCACGTGTGTGAAATGCAGACACACTGATAAACACAGACATATACAACACACAGGCAGACACATACCATACATCCCAAGTGTCCCTCTTTAGGAGGGACAGTCCCTCTTTGAGGGCAAAATCCCTCTGTCCCTCTTTCCCACCCTGTTGTCCCTCTTTTTAGGAGGTCAGACTGTGTGCAAGGGCAGCTCCACCTATAGGCGACGTAGGCGCCGGCCCAGGGTGCACACGTACTGGGGGCGCGGGCATGCAGCGGAGAAGAGCTGCGCCCGCACACACCACTCCGGGAACCACAACACAGTCAGGTCTGTGTCGCTACAGCGCTCCCTCATCTGGTCGGATCTTTAGTAATGCAGAGCGCGCTGGGAGTCATGATCTCCCGCCGCGCTCTGCATTACTGAAGAGAAGACTGCGCGGGAGCTACAGGTATGTGATGGGGGGCAAGTTGGAGCTGAGGGGGCATAGTGGAGCTGAGGGGGCAAGTTGAAGCGGATGTGGGGCAAAGTGGAGATGATGGGGGCAAGTTGGAGCTGTTAGGGGAAAGCTGGAGCTGAGGGGGCATAGTGGAGCTGGTGGGGGCAAGTTGGAGCTGATGGGGGCAAAGTGGAGCGGATGAGGGTCAAAGTGGAGCTGAGGGGGGGCAAGTTGGAGCTGAGGGGGGGCAAAGTGGAGTGGATGGGGGGCAAGTTGGAGCGGATGGGGGGCAAAGTGGAGCAGATGGGGGGCAAGTTGGAGCGGATGGGGGCATAGTGGAGCTGGTGGGGGCAAGTTGGAGCTGGTGGGGGCAAGTTGGAGCGGATGGGGGGCAAGTTGGAGCGGATGGGGGGGCAAAGTGGAGCTGATGGGGGTAAGTTGGAGAGGATGGGGGTCAAAGTGGAGCTGATGGGGGCAAAGTGGAGCTGAGGGGCCAAAGTGGAGCTGGTGGAGGCACGTTAGAGCAGATGAGGGGCAAAGTAGAGCTGGTGGGGGCACGTTGGAGCGGATGGGGGGGCAAAGTGGAGCTGATGGGGCAAGTTGGAGTGGATGGGGGGCAAAGTGGAGCTGATGGTGGCAAGTTGGAGCTGATGGTGGCAAAGTGGAGCTGGTGGGCCAAAGTGAAGCTGATAAGGGGCAAGTTGGAGCTGGTAGGGGGCATCTCTTACAGGCATCTCCAGACCAGGGGCAGACTGGCCCAGGGGGCAGAGAGAGGACAATCATGAAAAGAGGTGGGGTATAAGTAGGCAGGGTATAAAGGGGTGGGACACAAGGGGCGGAGCGAAATGGGCGGCAAAATTAGGTTTTGCCTAGGGTGGCAAAAATCCTTGCACCAGCCCTGACTGTGTGGCGTGTTTTACTTTGCTCTCCAGCAATAAAGCAATAAACTTCAGTATATGTGCTTATACATTAGTCTGTGCAAATAAAATACTTTGGTCTTGCACTAAATCATTTATTCAGTTACATAACTAGCCAGTAATAGGTCATGAAATAACCTAAAAATTCTTACTAATGCCCCGTCCACCAGCCACTCCCCAACAATATCACCTAAAACTACAGTGTCCCTCTTTGGCCATGTGAAATGTTGGGAGGTATGCACATACACACAATGAGCGGCAGAAACATGCAAAAGACACGCACACACACACAGACTCACTGGAGATGCACACATATGTAACAGATGTACACACACAGACACACTGGAGATGCACACATGGACACATATATGTAACAGAGATGGACACAAACACACATGCAACATATATGAGCAGAAACACATGCACTCATGAGTTGTGCACCCCTCTGGCAGTCAAAGGGTTAAGATATACAGAGGCATGTCAGAGTTAAATAGCAGTGGGAAGTGTGTTCATACCTGGGAACTTTGACTTGTGTAGTCCCTAGAGGGGACTGATGTGGTGCTGATGTGGAGAGACAAATGGGGCAATCTGGGTTAAAAGGGGGTGGGGCTTAATCGCGAGTGGGGGCGGGGCTTAACATAAATATGGAAAAGTGTTAGTAATAGGCTGGGGAAGGAGGAGAAGTGGGAGGGAAATGCAAGTTTACAATGTGAGGGGTTTGAACACACTCCCTGAGGGCTAAAACTTGATACACAACCCTGTGGCAGTCAGTGGGTTAAGTGTGAATCTGATGGCTGTCTGTCCTGTGTCTTGCATGGCAAATGATGACAGTGAAGAAATAATTGAGCAATGAGGGCCTTCCTTAACCCTTTGAGTGCCATTTTGTTCTTCTGGTGCTGCACTACAGGTCCTGCTGAGGCCACTGGGAGTCAGGGTGAGTGAGTGTGTGTGTGTGTCAGCCATATTTATTTCTGGCTTTGTGTGTGTATGTGGTGCTGTGTGTGTGAGTGGGGGCATGTGTGTTTGGTGCTGTGTGAGTGGGGCATTGTGTGTGGTGGTCTGTGTGTGTGAGTGGGGCATGTGTGTGTGTTTGTGTGGTGCTGTGTGAGTGAGGCATGTGTGTGAGTTTGGTGCTGTATGAGTGAGGCATGTGTGTTTGTCTGTGGTGTAGGAGCAAGTGGCGGCCATGTTGTTTTTTTCTGACTTTGATGGTGGTGGGCGGGCTGCACAGTGGGGGTGGGCCAACTCCCTGCATGACTGAATCACCCAATAGGAATAGTAACTCCTGCTTTCTGCCTCCCCTGGGTGTGTTTTGGCAGGCACAAAGTCTTCTTTTATATATATATATATATATATATATATATATATATATATATATATATATATATATATATATAGATATGCGCTTTAAGTACTTGGAAAACTGGAAAATGACTGCAAAAAAAAAAGTATCGGTACTCGTACTCGGTCTTAAAAAAAGTGGTATCGGTGCATCTCTACCCTAGACTGGCATTCATTTTGCTCCAGGACCTTCTCGGGTTGTCAGGGGGCTGGTCACATGGGGAGTCTCTCTGTTGATTGCTTCAATTTTCTTCCTTACTGGCTGTGAGGGTTTATTCTCTGTCTGGCTCTCCCTCTGGATTAGTTAGAGTTTTATTCCGGGTTCTTCCCGGATTAACTGGGATTAATCAGATAGAGATTTCCTTTGCCTCACCAGGGATTGCGTTTCTTGGGATGTAAGAGACGTGGTGAGCTGGGTACTCCCTGTACTGTTTACATATATATCATTGTTGGTGGGTGGGGGATATTTACTGCTGGACGGGGGTTGGGCAGTGCGCTCGTTGGTCCTTCTGGGCTGTGTGGGGGTGCTGGGCTTCCTCCCTCCTTTCTTTCAGTTGGGGTGGGGGGTGTTGTGGGAAGTCTTTACCAATTTGTGGGTTCCTTTAGTTGGTGGTTGCATGGCCTTTTTATGGGGGGGGGGGGGTGCAGTGCTATAGCGGTGATTGTTTTGATTGCCTGTCATGGCGCTGGGCTCCCTGGCTTGTTAAAATACCACTATTGTCGTTTTATTAACAATTCTCAATCTGGGTTATAGTCCACAGGTTCATAAGTATTTAAGTTCTTTAATTGGTTGATGAGTCCATTATGGACTATGTTTTCTGTGTTTGTTCTGTCAGTGTTTTTTTTGTTGGTGCATGCCTTCGGGTGGTTTGATCTGTGGTTCTCCTCCCCCCATGCCCTTTTTGTTTTGTCTCTGTCACTGGCTGCCACCATAGCAGACTCTTCCTGTCAAACTAGATCTATTCCTCATTCTCTTTGCTTCACTTCCTGGAATATTGGGGGCATACATAGTACTATCAAGCATAAACAAATTTTGGATCATTTACGCTATTTACATTCTCAAGTTGCCCATCTGCAAGAAACTCATCTCGCGGTTGATGAACATACTAAATTTCTAAGGGAATGGGTGGGGCATTGTATTGCTGCTTCCTATTCACGTAAAAAGTGGGGTTTGGCCATTCTTATTCATAGATCCCTTGATTTTGTACACTTACAGACTGTTCGTGATCCGGAAGGACGTTTTCTGTTGGTGCACTGTGAGACTGATCAAAAAACTTTTGTAATTTGCAATGTGTATGCCCCCAATGATCCTACATACTCTTTTTTCGCATCTCTTCTTCCGCGCTTACTGCCGTATACTCCCGGTAATATTTTGCTAGGTGGGGATTTTAATGCCACTCTTAACCAGCGATTAGACAGAAGCGGGCACCCTACCATCTCCGAAGCTTCTTCTATAAATCCCTTGCAACATTTTATGGATCAGGTCCCTCTCACTGACATTTGGCGTCTTATTCATCCGACAGATCGACAGTATAGTTTTTTCTATCATCCTCATGGTACTTTTACCAGGCTAGATTATTTTTTAGGTTCTGCGGCTATTCTCCCATTGGCCACCGCCTGTCAAATTCATGACATTCTTCTCTCATATCATGCTCTTGTTACCTCACATCTGTCCTTTCGTCCTCCTGTACATTCTTCTTTTTATTGGCGTATGCCTTCCTTTCTTGCCCAATCTCCTAATTTTTGTGCTAGTCTTAGGAATGCCTGGTTAGCGTTTCAATCCGACAATGCTCTTCATTCTTCCGACCCTGTTTTGTTCTGGCCAATGGCTAAGGCTGTTTTGACTGGTTATATTATCTCTTATGTTGCAAAGTATTGGAAGTAAACGGTGAACAAACTCACGCAGTTGCAGTGTACGATTACCACTCGTTACTCTGCTTACCTGTCATGGATTTGAAGACTCTCAGACTTAAGGTTTGGTAAAATAACTTAACTTTATTAAAAGTTAAAGGCAGTCCCCGTAGGGTAAACATACATAACAATACAACAGTAATTTAACATATAATAGGTTCTACCGGCCTTGCCCAAATACTGGGCAAGGCAACCCAAGTGACAGTTTTAATGACAGGCTCTACCGGCCTTGCCTATACCGGGTAAGGCAACCGTGAGATGACATATACCGATTCTACCGGCCTTACCAATACCGGGCAAGGCAACCCCCACGGAATGCTGAATATAGGCTCTACCGGCCCTGCCAATACCAGGTAAGGCAACCTTAAAGATGGTGAATTACAAGGTTCTACCGGCCTTACCAATACCGGGCAGGGCAGCCCAAAGGAGTACTGGAGTAGGCTCTACCGGCCCTGCCAATACCGGGTGAGGCAACCTACAGGATGGTATCGTCAAGGTTCTACCGGCCTCAACAATACCGGGCAGGGCAGCCTGAGCGAGTAGACCAGCTGTCAGGTGACTAAGACAGCATAGAACATAAGTATAGAGGTCTTACTCAGCAGGAGTCTATTGCCAGGGATACTCAGACAACTGCAAGGAAGTGGACAGCGACTGACCACAGTACTGGATGTTCAGGAGCAAACCAACGTTCGCACGTTGGGACTAATGGTAATAGCGCCACCAGGTTTAATGGAGCAAACCAGCGACCGCACGCTGGAACCAACAATGTATATCGCAACCAGGTTTAGTGGAGTAAACCAGCGTCCGCACGCTGGGACCAACAACGTATATCGCAACCAGGTTTAGTGGAGCAAACCAGTGTCCACACACTGGAACCAATAACGTATCTTGCAACCAGTTTAGTGGAGTAAACCAGCGTCCGCACGCTGGGACCAACTATGTATATCCCAACCAGGCTTAGTGGAGTAAACCAGCGTCCGCACACTGAGACCAACAATGTATATTGCAACCAGGTTTAGTGGAGTAAACCAGCGTCCGCACGCTGGGACCAACAATGTATATCGCAACCAGGTTTAGTGGAGTAAACCAGCGTCCGCACGCTGGGACCAACAATGTATATCGCAACCAGGTTTAGTGGAGTAAACCAACAAAGTATGATCAGCAGCGAGAAGAACAATGTCGCCAGAGCGACGGCTGGAGCAGGAGATTCAGGAACTCAGTAAGATTAACCCGCGAGGTGCTGGAACACAGGAACACCGGAACTCAGTAAGATTAACCTGCGAGGTGTTGGAACACAGGAACACTGGAACACAGGAACACTAGCATACAGGAACACTGGAACACAGGATCAGCAGTACAGCAGGAACAGGCCCAGAAGCCTGACAAGCAGGTCAGGCAGAGTGGAGTCAGAAACACCACGAAAGGGCAACCTGGAAGTGCTCAGCCTGGGTTTAAAAAGGCTGTGTGAGGAGGGCTAATCACAGACAGCCAATCATGATACCCAGCCAGTGACTGACACTGAACAGCACCAATCACGGGCACCGTGATAGTACCCCCCTTTCAAAGACCCCCTCTCCCAGAGTAGGGTCTAGGCTTCTGAGGGTATTTGGCATGAAATATTCGTAGTAACTTGGGTGCATGAAGGTCCTTACTGTCTACCCAAGAACGATCCTCAGGACCATAACCTTTCCAATGCACCAGATACTGTACCCCTCCTCTACCTCTGCGGGAATCAATAATGTTTTGTACTTCATACTCCTCCTGCCCCTCGACTTCAACAGGACCTGGCCTCACAGGTGTGGTAGTATAAAGGTTACAAACCAGAGGTTTGAGGAGAGACACATGGAATACATTATGAATACGCATAGAAGCAGGTAATTCCAAGGCATAGGAAACAGGGTTAATTTTGCGAATGATCTTGTACGGACCAATGAACCGAGGTGCCAGCTTATTAGATGGGACCTTGAGCTTTAGATTCTTGGAGGACAGCCATACTCTATCCCCGACTCGGAAGGAAACCGCTGGAAGCCTTCTGCGATTGGCATGACGCTGATGTCGCTGAAAAGACTGGCCCAATGCCCTCTGAACTTGTGCCCATGTGGAATGGAGTTGCTCTATATGCTTATCCAGAGCTGGAATCTGCTGTGATTGAAAGGAATCCGGGAGCAGACAGGGTTGGAATCCATAATTGATCAAAAACGAAGAGCTCCCGGAGGAAGAATTAACTGCGCAGTTCCTGGCAAACTCTGCCCAAGGCAACAAGTCGGCCCAATTATCATGATGGTCAGTCACAAAACATCGCAGAAACTGTTCCAATCCTTGATTGGCCCTCTCAGCGGCCCCGTTAGTCTGGGGATGATATGCCGAGGAAAATGATAGCTGTATGCCCATCTGTTCGCAAAATGCCCTCCAGAATCTGGACACAAACTGGCTCCCCCTGTCAGACACCAGCACCCTGGGTACTCCATGTAACCGAAATACTTCTCGAGCGAATACCATTGCCAGTTCCTTGACCGAAGGAAGGCCACGGAGGGGTACAGAGTGTGCCATTTTAGAGAACCTGTCTACCACCATCAATATGAAGGAGTACCCTCTAGACCTGGGCAATTCTCCCATAAAGTCGATAGAGACATGAGACCAAGGGCGTTCACCATTAGGCACCGGCTGAAGCAAGCCCACAGGGAGATGTCTAGGGGTTTTGGCACGGGCACAGGTGGCACAGGCATTCGTAAAATTGGCACAATCTGCTCTCATAGAAGGCCACCAAAATAGCTGAGAGAGAGACCAGAACAATTGATCCCTACCAATATGTCCCGCAGCCTTAGAGGAGTGGTAGGTCTCAAGTAATCGAGTACGGAATGGCTCAGCGACAAAACATTTGCCCACTGGAGTCTCATGAGGAGCAGAGGCTTGGGATGCCAAAATCTCCTACCCTAGTGGTGAAGTAATACTAGTACGTATGGTAGCCAATATTCGATCGGGTTGAATGATAGGGGCTGGTACCTCTTCTCTGTCAACCTCTGCTTCAAATTGTCTAGACAGAGCATCAGCCCCAACATTCTTTGATCCCGGCAGGTATGATACAACGAAATTGAATCGGGATAGAAACAGTGCCCATCTGGCCTGGCGAGAAGACAATCTCTTGGCCTCAGAAAGATACGTCAGATTCTTGTGATCAGTTAGAATCAAAACGGGGTTTTTTGTGCCTTCAAGTAAATGACGCCATTCTTTGAGAGCGAGGATAATGGCCAGTAATTCTCGATCACCAATCTCGTAATGACTTTGAGCACTAGTCAGTTTTTTTTAGAAGAATCCACAGGGTCTGAGTGTACCGCCTTTAACCTGTCGCTGAGAGAGCACCGCCCCGACCCCAATATCTGAGGCATCAACTTCCAAAGTAAAGGGGAGTATTGGATTAGGGTGGGACAACACAGGCGCTTCAGCAAAGGCTACCTTCAACTTCTCAAAGGCCTCTTCAGCAGCCACCGGCCAGAGGGATGGGTTAGCGCCCTTGTGCGTGAGGTCAGACAGAGGTTTCACGATAGAGGAGAAGTTTTTAATAAACTTCCTGTAATAATTGGCGAAGCCCAGAAATCGTTGGATGGCTTTGAGGCTCTTGGGTTTAGGACATTGTAAGACTGCCGTCAATTTCTCTTTATCCATGGCAATGCCGTCTTTGCCAATTATAAACCCCAGAAACGGTACACTGGTTTTGTGGAACTCGCATTTCTCCAGTTTACAGAATAATTTATTTTTTCGTAAGCGCAGCAAGACTTCAGACACATCCTTGATGTGTTGTGACAGGTCTTTGGAGTGGATAAGTATGTCGTCAAGATAGACTACAACACAAGATTGTAACATATCTCTAAGAACGTCATTGATCAGTTCTTGAAGTACTGCAGGAGCATTACATAGACCAAATGGCATGACTAGGTATTCATAATGCCCAGATCTCATATTGAAGGCAGTTTCCCACTCATCACTGGCTCTGATACGTATCAAATTGTAGGCTGCCCTTAGGTTCAATTTGGTGAAAATCGAGGACCCCTTAAGTCTATCAAACAGCTCGGTGATGAGTGGTATTGGGTAGGCATTTTTTGCCATCAGCTTATTCAGCCCACGATAGTCTATGCAAGGTCGCAGTTCGACACTTTTTTTCTTAACAAAAAAGAACCCGGCACCGGCCGGAGAAGTAGATTTCCTTATGATCCCTCTACTGAGGGCATCTGCTATGTATTCCTCCATAGCTTGGTTCTCCTCACAAGACAATGGATACGTGCGTCCCCTCGGTGGTACTGCTCCAGGACTCAGTTCTATGTGACAATCGTATGGTCTGTGCTGAGGTAGGGTGCCAGCCTCTCCCTTACTGAAAACATCGCTAAACTGCTGGTAGGCATCAGGTAGACCTTAACAGGATGGGTAACGCACTTATCCATACAGAACTGAGACCAAGCAGCAATCTCACATTTCTGCCAATCAAATTGTGGGTTGTGCAACTGTAACCAAGGAAAGCCCAAAATCACGGCATGGTGAGGAGAATTAATCAATTGGAACTGCTGCTCTTCCTTGTGAAGAGCCCCAATAGTCATGGACAAAGGCTGGATAATGGATATTCTGTGCGTTACCGTCACTCTTAGTGTCTGAGGTCATGGCCCTTTCGTACTGTCACGGATTTGAAGACTCTCAGACTTAAGGTTTGGTAAAATAACTTAACTTTATTAAAAGTTAAAGGCAGTCCCCGTAGGGTAAACATACATAACAATACAACAGTAATTTAACATATAATAGGTTCTACCGGCCTTGCCCAAATACCGGGCAAGGCAACCCAAGTGACAGTTTTAATGACAGGCTCTATCGGCCTTGCCTATACCGGGTAAGGCAACCGTGAGATGACATATACCGGTTCTACCGGCCTTACCAATACCGGGCAAGGCAGCCCCCACGGAATGCTGAATGTAGGCTCTACCGGCCCTGCCAATACCGGGTAAGGCAACCTTAAAGATGGTGAATTACAAGGTTCTACCGGCCTTACCAATACCGGGCAGGGCAGCCCAAAGGAGTACTGGAGTAGACTCTACCGGCCCTGCCAATACCGGGTGAGGCAACCTACAGGATGGTATCGTCACGGTTCTACCGGCCTCACCAATACCGGGCAGGGCAGCCTGAGCGAGTAGACCAGCTGTCAGGTGACTAAGACAGCATAGAGCATAAGTATAGAGGTCTTACTCAGCAGGAGTCTATTGCCAGGGATACTCAGACAACTGCAAGGAAGTGGACAGCGACTGACCACAGTACTGGATGTTCAGGAGCAAACCAACGTCCGCACGTTGGGACTAATGGTAATAGCGCCACCAGGTTTAATGGCGCAAACCAGCGACCGCACGCTGGAACCAACAATGTATATCGCAACCAGGTTTAGTGGAGTAAACCAGCGTCCGCACGCTGGGACCAACAACGTATATCGCAACCAGGTTTAGTGGAGCAAACCAGTGTCCGCACACTGGAACCAATAATGTATCTCGCAACCAGTTTAGTGGAGTAAACCAGCGTCCGCACGCTGGGACCAACAATGTATATCGCAACCAGGCTTAGTGGAGTAAACCAGCGTCCGCACGCTGGGACCAACAATGTATATCGTCACCAGGTTTAGTGGAGTAAACCAGCGTCCACACGCTGAGACCAACAATGTATATTGCAACCAGGTTTAGTGGAGTAAACCAGCGTCCGCACGCTGGGACCAACAATGTATATCGCAACCAGGTTTAGTGGAGTAAACCAACAAAGTATGATCAGCAGCGAGAAGAACAATGTCGCCAGAGCGACGGCTGGAGCAGGAGATTCAGGAACTCAGTAAGATTAACCCGCGAGGTGCTGGAACACAGGAACACTGGAACTCAGTAAGATTAACCCGCGAGGTGCTGGAACACAGGAACACTGGAACTCTGGAACACAGGAACACTAGCATACAGGAACACTGGAACACAGGATCAGCAGTACAGCAGGAACAGGCCCAGAAGCCTGACAAGCAGGTCAGGCAGAGTGGAGTCAGAAACACCACGAAAGGGCAACCTGGAAGTGCTCAGCCTGGGTTTAAAAAGGCTGTGTGAGGAGGGCTAATCACAGACAGCCAATCATGATACTCAGCCAGTGACTGACACTGAACAGCACCAATCACGGGCACCATGATATTACCTTTCAGTGGATTCGGCTTTGAACCGCTGTAAATATCTTGATGCAAAAAAGGCATTTGAAACGGTAAGGGCTACAGCCGCTCAATTTCAATTGTCTAAACGTGCAGCGCACCAGTATTGTAATGCTAACTTGCACGGTCGGCTGTTAGCTCATTTGACCAAGTTTACTTGTGGTCCTAATATTATCTGCTCTATACAGCCTCGAAATTCGACAGTCACGACAGACCCAGTAGACATCAATGAGGCATTTGTATCATATTTCTCCAAATTGTATAGTCCTGAAGCAGACGATCCTTCTGCTCGATCTGACTTTTTGCAGCGTTTGTCTCTGCCTCTACTTACACATGATCAGCTCTCGCTTTTGGAGGAGCCTATTACTGTTAGAGAACTAGAGTTGGTACTTAAATCTTTATACAATGCCAAATCACCAGGGTCAGATGGCCTTCCAGCTGAGTTCTACAAAATCCTCCAGAAGGATATCTCTCCCAAGCTGCTATCTCTTTATAACACTATATTTAACTAGCATGTCATGCCCTCCTTTTTCACCCTTGCAAGGATTATCCTGCTTCCTAAGCCTGGGAAGGATCCTAGTCGGGTTGAATCATATCAGCCGATATCGCTTTTAAATACAGATTATAAGATTCTCAGCAAGATTATGGCAAATAGACTTAATCAGTTATTGCCTCAGCTCATTACGCCTGGCTTCATTCCAGGGAGATCCAGGGAGATACTCGGTGACTAGTATTCGTACTGCTATTGCAGCTCTTATTAAAGTTTCGGATTTTCCTTTTAACACTAATTTACTTATAATTCTTTATGCCCGAAAAGGCTTTTGACAAAATTCTCTGCCCTTATCTATTCCAGGTTTTAGACGTCCAGGGCTTTGGTCCAATGTTCCCTGCTTTAATAGAACTGTTTTATACTGAGCCTCAAGCCACAATTTCAACAAACTCTGTCAACTCCTCTCTCTTTCGACTTTTTAGGGGTACCAGGCAGGGTTGTCTCCTCTCTCCACTTCTTTTTAATCTGGCGCTGTATCCCCTTCTTCGTACATTACTGGCATTACCAGAATTTCAGGGTATTAGAGTAGATATGCTGCTATTTATCCGTAATCCACACTCGGCACTTCCTTCTATTATGCAGGTTTTTGAGAGTTTTCGGCAGGTGGCGGGTTTTACGATAAATTTTGCCAAGTCGGAGGCGATGTGGCTTTCCTCACGGCCCCCTCCCTCTCTACCTTTTTCTTGTCCATTACAATGGTTCACTAACCATCTTAAGTTCTTGGGCATTCTTTTACCTAGGGATGTCTCTACGCTTCACCAGACCAATTTTAATCCATTGTTGGCTAAATTGTCTTCAGACTTTCTTGCTTGGAAGGCTTTGCCTCTGACGTTCATTGGACACATTAACTTAATTAAAATGATAGCTTTCCCACGCATCTTGTATGTACTGCATATGTTACCATTATATCTCTCTGCAACGGACATTCAGTCTCTTAATCGTCACTTTCTGGGGTTTATATGGGGTGGAAAACGTCCCAAGATGAGTCTGGCCAAATTATCCCAACCTAAAAAGTGGCAGGTTTAACTTTCCACATCTATGGTTTTATAATGTAGCCTGTCTCCTTCAGTACGCGAACGATTGGCTAGACGGAACCACGGACACTGACAGAGACCAATGTTTCTGTCCGTCATTGGACCTTTCCTATATTCTACATGCTCCCTTGTCCACTCTTCCTCCTCCTTGTTTGGTCAATCCTTTGTTGGCTTCTACTGTGAAGGGCTGGCAATACATCCGATATCACCTTTTCAAGTCACGTTATGTTATCAGTTTTTTTACCCTTCACTCATAACTCCTCTTTTCAGGGTGGGGAAGCTGACTTTCGATTTCTTCATTGGGCATCTAGGGGTATAACGTTGGTGGGTCACACTTGTTTGACCCTTTAACTTAACTAATGTACTCCTTCCCGGATTTTAAATCTAAATATACTCTACCGTCTGATGATCTTTTTGCTTTCTTGCAGGCTAAACATTATGTCCAGTCTCTTCTGCCGGTTTTATCCAAACAACTTACGGATAATCCGCTGGATTGCTTAATTAAAAAGCTCTCGGCAGTGTCTTTCAAAACTTACCGTATTTATCAAACTATTTTTTCAATGGCTCATATGGATTTGAACCCTTTCAGCTCTTCTGGTTGGCTGGAGGATATACCCACATTAACGGTGAAATTGTTGAAGTCTAGCTTTTTGCGTAGATTGCACTGCTCTCCGTCTGCTTATTTTCATGACTTCTCTTATAGATTATTACATAGGATATTTGTGACTCCTTTGGTAGCCCATTGCATTGGTCTTACTTCTGTTTTTTCTTGTCCTAAATGTCAAACTCCGAGTGCAACTTTATTTCATATGATATATTCCTGCCCACATATCGTCTCTTTTTGGACTAAGATCTTTTTCTATATGACGACAAAAATTGGGATCCCTATTGATTTTGTTTCTCCAGCCTTCCTCCTTGGGATCTATACTTTTTCCTCTCAATTAACAACCTCCCAAACTAAATTAATTGATTTTGCTGTACTGGTTGCGTTGAAATGCATTTTGACACTCTGGTTGTCACCCAAACCCCCTCTGCTTCGTCAATGGATGTTTAAATTCACTTTACCAGATTACATTGGACACTTGCCCTATCCGATAAAGAGATGCTGGGTGCTCGCTTTGTCACTCTCTGGGAACCCTTTATTTTATCCTTGCCTACTGCCTGCCAAACGGTCTTTTACCATTGCTTTAGATATACTTCATGGATGGAGGAGAGGCTGTTGACGGATAGTGCCTTAGAGTCCCTGTTAGAGGAGGGGGGAGGGGAGGATGATTCCTCATTTCCTCGTTTGGATATTAGAGATGGGAGCCCAGGAGTAGCTGGCCCATCTCGCTACTCTTAACCTTTTTCTTTCGTTTCCTTTGGGTTTGGGGGGGGGGGTTGGATCCTCTGGAGGCATGTGCCTGTTTTTTGTTTTGTGTCTTGTGTTGTTATTGACCTTCTATCTTCTTAATTGAGACATTATTTGTCAGGATGGTTCCGTTGGACACCCTGGTGGTCCAAATGTTCCATGCAACTTGTGTTGATCTTATTTAACCATGCTGTATACCCTTCCCAGTTTTCTTGTATGTATCCTGGACTAATCAGTGTTGGACATTTTTTTTTCAATAAGTGGGAGGAGATTTTCCTACTGTGTACCTAACACATTGGTGTTGGGTTTTCTTTATAAACCTACTAACAGGAATGTCTCCAGTCTTTCTATTTCTGAAATTATTGTATTTGTATTTTGTAACTTTCAATAAAAAAATATATAAACTGTCTAATGTCAAACTAATCAATATCAATGAATCTGAAGATTTTTCACAACAGTCTAATGTTAAATTTTACCCTTCACAGCTGGAAAAGTCTGAAATACACTTCTATATGGAGAATGGTGACATACACCTCAACAGAGAACTGTGAAATATCCTCATTACTCAGATATAGTAAATCTCATGTGATGTGGTGAACTTAAATACATGTAATCTGAGGTTTTCATGAAAGTTATAGCAAACATGACATTTCTTCAGCCTCAGGAAGGCTGATTTAGTTTTGTGAGCGCTGGCACTATAGCTTGCTATCAAACTATAGTGCATACGGCATGAAGTAACATTAATGTAAAAAGCACTCCCTCAGCACTGTAACATTCCACATCATAGACACTGGGTACCTGTTTTTTGATTCTTCACATGAGCCATAGTCTGTCGGGTGAAGATACCCATATCATGGAAATTACGTGTGGTCCGGCGTCCTCTCTCCACAAGAACATGTCTGCTGTCTCCAGCTGATAGGGTGCCTGAGACATTGAAATAAAAGTCACACATAAAGGAACAAAACAGTAAATATAATGTTCTTACAGTGGGATGTTTATGTATACTATCTGGGGAAATCAGTATCTGGCAAATGACATCCCACAAAAATAAGACATTGAAGCTAATTTTTTAGGAAAATTATAGCACTAACCAACTGCACCACAGGGCAGAAATACAAGTCCCAAACTTTCCATTGGTTTAAATGGGGAGTTAGAACCCGTGAATACTAAAGGGGTCTTCCCCATATTGCTGTGTAATGGGGTTGGGGATCAATCTAACATGCAAGAGATTAAATACCCCATTTAAAGGTAGAGTCCTATTTTAGTAAGAAGAAAAACAATATGAGGGGCTTTCTTCTACTGAATAAAATGTGTATTTCCACTGCTGTGTGATCCTTCATTCAAATGCAATTACAGTTTAAATTTGATTTCAAAAATCCATGAAAAACTTCTGTCAGTAATTTTAAAACAACCCAAAAGTCAAAATAAGAATTAGTGTGATCTGTTATTACTTTTGAATGGGAGTATCCATTTTTTTCTCAGAAGTAAATTCATGCAATATTTCTTAATTAACAAAATGACTATTCTTTTAAGCATCTGAATTCCACATGGGTATGCAATGCAATGTGCACACCTCTGGCACTCACAGTGTTAAATCAAAGGGTTTTTTTAATGTTTCAAAAACGCAGTTGTTTTGCCTCATAACTGTCTCACCTTTTTTTTTGTATTCCTCATTGACCTTAAAGGGATAGAAGACTTAAAAATTACAAATCCCTATATTGCAGTCAAGTGGAAAAGAAATAAATTGCCTCCAGTGTCATCTCTCAAACCTTTATGGTTTGAGAGATAATTGCTCCTAAAGTTCCCCCTCCCTCCCCTTTCCCCAAAGTCAGCGTTCTACCTGACTGCAGGGATCTCTGTCGTACGACCATCAGGCGGCTCTGCAGCACAGCCAAGATTGTGTTAATAAAAAATAAATCTTTCAATGTCTTCTACGTGTGCTTGGCTTGAAATGTGCAGTATCTCAGTGGCCTGAAATGTTACAGTAGCACTGTTGTTACACCCAACAATTTCAGACAAATAAGAGAAACGACAGGCGTGCGGGGCGAGGAAGAGAAAGAAAGACAACCACTACCTGGAGATGAATGAGGTCTAGTAGGGCAGGAACGCAAGAGATGGCTGCTTTCATCACAGTATAGGAGAGGTTCCACTGACTACGACGTTCCCTCTCAGCTCGGGATAAACGACCACAAACAACCCCCACCTGCATAGGTTATTCTGAAAGTACATTGGTGGGAACAGTCTCAGAGGTGGTATAAGTAATGGGTTGTTTTGGAATTGTATGAGCTAAAGCCATTTTCTCCTTGTGTCTCTCACACAACGGTCTATCTGCATCGACAACCGTATTAATTCGTCCAGATGTACTGGTAAGGATACCCTTGCTAACTCATCCTTCAGGCTCTCAGATAGGCCTAGACGACACTGGTCATGCATGGCGGTATCATTCTATATTGAGTCACTGGACAGGCAACTGAAATCTGCAACATACTCCTCCGCTGGTCTCCTTCCATGGTTAAGGGTCAACAGAGCAATCTGGGCAGTAGCAGCCCCAAAAGGATCATCATATAATATATCCATGGCTTGGCGGATGATGGCCCCAGGACGGTGGTTGTCCTTTAAACAATGTGATGGTTATATGGACCTTGATGAAGTCCACTGAGTAACTAAGGGGACTGACTGAGAAGAGGAGTTCACGGGATATGAGAAAAGAGAGATATTTGGTTCTGTCACCATCAAACCAGTCAGGGAGGGATATCCTTGGTTCAGGGTGGTGTGTGGCCCTGCTCCCTGAAGCAGAAGAACCCCCTGTAGGCACCGAAGCTTGAGGAGACAAACTAGGTTGAAGGTCATGCTGCTGTTGCTGCAAATGGGCCTGGTTGATCTGTAGTTCTTGCACACACAAGGTTAAGGCTGAAATCTGGTTCCCCAAAGTGATCAAAGCCTCTATAGGCCCCACTGGTTCCATATGTGTATTATGTATAGGCTCTTTTCTACTATTATCTGTGTGAATACTACCTCTGCACAAAGTGGATAATACAGAGTATTCGCAGACAGCTGGTATAATATATAAAGAAGGCAATGGAGAATGCCTGATATAAAGCTGAAACCAAAGCAAACAACACCAAACAAAGGGTATATCAGAAAAAGAATGGTCGGGGCAAGCCAAGGTCTGGGCAGGCAGTTCTGGGTCAGAATCGTGGGACAGGCTAAAGGTCAGGGCCAGAGGAGGACTAAGCGTGATCAAGGTCAAATCGCAGGTCTGGGCAAGCAGCAATCGGTCATAAACCTAGGACAGGACAAAGGTCAAATAAATATACCGAGAGAACACAATAAGACGTCTAAACACAAGAGCCGACAAAAGAGCACGGATTCTGAAGACCAGAAAAAGCGGAAGAGTAAGCCATGCATGTGCAGAAGGCAAACGCTGCCATGAGGACTGAAACAGGGCCGAGGTAGGCATCAGATCGCAACCTTCCTCTAGACTGTAAGCTCTAACAAGCAGGGCCCTCTGATCCTTCTGTTCTCCACATTTGATTGTACTATTTAATACCTCTGTATGACTATTCCCAATTGTACAGCGCTGCGGAATTAGTTGGTGCTATATAAATAAATACTACTACTAATAACATCCCTTGACCAAACACAGTCTGGTTAAGCTCATTTATATTATTTCCTCAAGTGGTATCCCTATCTCGTGTTTAAAATCTACTGCATGCGCTTATGATCTCCAGATTAATGTCTTTAAATTCTCCTTCTCTGAATGTCATCATAGGTTTATTGGTGATCCGTTTTTCAAGCCGATTATACTAAAGTATTAATATAGAATTATAGCTCAACAGCAGCTGGAGACCGATGCTAGCCCTCACCTGTATTAGAGAGATCACTGGCCATAAAGTTGATGGGGTCATGGTTTTGGTGACCTCTTCCATTTCTCTTGCCTATCCCTGCACCATTTACGACTAATTCATTAATAATATGAGCGCATAAAAATTATATTAAAACACTGAGAGTAAAAAGACTGTTACAACCCTATTTCATTTGGTGAATAATGCATTTCAGTCTAAGCTTATATTACGATATTTATATAATGTTTTTCTGAAAGGAAAACCTATTTTATACTTGGAGTCCTCAAGACAGTAAAAAAATATTTATGTAGCAATTCTCTCCCAATAAAACTCAGAGATGAAGAAAAAATAGGATTTTAGTCTTACCTGTTAAATCCTTTTCACTTAGTCCATACAGGTCACTGGTACCATGGGATGTGTAGTCCCCTTTAATAGGCAGGAACAATTATGCAAATAATTTGCAAGGGGCGGAGCCTCCCCTCTTACTTAAGCCACCTTCTGGCCAGAGCCACCCATATTGATTTGAGACCCTAAACTGACCCCAGGTAAGCAAAAAGAAAGACTCCTGTGAGCATGCCCGAACGGTCTCCCACTGAATGCCACAGGAGAGCCAAGACTGGTCCCTTGACAGGGTGGGAGACCAGTGACCTGTATGGACTAAGTGAAAAGGATTTAACAGGTAAGACTAAAATCCTATTTTCACTGTCGTCCAATACAGGTCACTGGTACCATGGGATGTACAAACATTGAGCTGATCCAGAGGCGGGAAGTAAGGCAAGGACCAGGCGCAAGGCCCAAGTCACTAGAACTGTTAACCAGTTGATAACATAGCCCAAACTGTAAGTGTCAACGGACACCAATCAAGGGAACAATCCCTGAACTTAACACAGCACACGGAACACGAGCCAACCGGGCTCAACAGTAAGGAAGCACTAAGGATCACAGAGCGGAAGACCTACACAGGCAAGACTGCCTCCAGGACCTTCCTTCCAAAGCTGGCATCAGCCGATGCCAGTACATCAACTCGGTAGTGCTTAGAAAAAGTGTGCACAGAGGACCAAGTGGCCGCTCTGCACAGTTGATCAGCAGAAGCTTGATTCTTGTAGGCCCAGGAGGCCCCAATAGATCTGGTGGAATGGGCAGTCACCCTGAAGGGAACATGCTTATTCCTCAACTTATAGGCTTCACGGATGGTAGCCTTAATCCAAGAGGCAATGGTAACTTTGGAAGCCGGTCTTCCTGCCCTAGGCCCCTCAGGAATGACGAATAGAGCGTCAGACTTCCTGATAGATTCGGTGCGATGAACATAAAACTTGAGGCAACGCACCACATCCAACAAATGGAGATCTCTTTCCTTGTCAGATGAAGGATTAGGGCAGAAAGAGGGAACCACAATCTCCTGATTGATGTGAAACTCAGACACAACCTTGGGTAAGAATTCCTTGGTAGTGCGAAGCACAGCCTTATCCTTGTGGAACACCAGGTAAGGAGGTTTACAAGACAATGCCTGTAACTCTGCCACCCGGCGTACTGACACAATAGCCAAAAGGAAGGCCATCTTCCAAGTCACAAGACGTAATGGAATGGAAGCCAAGGATTCAAACGGTGGTCGCTGAAGAACTCCCAGCACCAAATTGAGATCCCACTGGGGAGCAGGACTCTTGAAGGCAGGTCGAACATGAGTCACACCTTGGAAGAAGACTTTCACATCAGGAAGGATGGCAATCCGTTCCTGGAAAAACACAGACAAGGCAGAGGTCTGAACTTTGAGGGAACTCAGACTGAGCCCCTTGTCCACACCGTCCTGCAAGAAGGCCAGGACAGTGGGAAGATGGAAGTCAAGAGACAACTGCTTGACAGAGCACCATGTCACGAAAGTTGACCAAATGCGATGATAGATCTTGGAAGACACAGGCTTACGAGCACTGAGCATCGTCGACACCACAGAAGGAGAAAAGCCTTTCTTAGCTAGAATCGAGGATTCAACCGCCATGCCATCAAACGGAGAGAGTGAACATCCTCTTTCCACAGATACCCCTGAAGAAGCAGGTCCGGACGGGCTGGAAGTGGGATTGGATCCTTCACTGACATGGCCATCAATTCCGGAAACCAGGACTGGCGAGGCCAGTTTGGAGCAATCAGGATGACAGGACAACGTTCTCGCTTCAACTTCTGAATAACTCTGATCAATAGAGGAAGAGGGGGGAAGATGTAAGCCAGGGAGAAGTCCCAAGGGATCGACAAGGCATCCACCGCTAGAGCAAGGGAGTCCCTCAGACGGGAGCAAAACACCGGAACCTTCCTGTTGTGTCTGGTAGCCATCAGATCCACCACTGGCATCCCCCACCGTTGAGTGAGCATGTGAAACACCTCTGGGTGAAGAGCCCATTCTCCGCTGTCGACGGTGTGACGACTGAGGAAGTCTGCCATGACGTTGTCCACGCCTGGAATATGAACTGCAGAGATGACAGGCACGTGATCTTCTGCCCAAGACAAAATATCCTTGACTTCCCACCAGGCGGAACCGCTTCTTGTGCCGCCTTGTCTGTTGATGTAAGCCACCGCCGTGGCGTTGTCGGACTCTACTCTGACTGGAAGACCGGTCAATTGAGACTCCCAGTGCCTCAGGGCCAGCCGGACAGCTCGAAGTTCCAGAACATTGATGGAGAGCATGGATTCCTCCAGACCCCATTTCCCCTGAGCACTGAAGCGACCCCAGACTGCACCCCAGCCCCGAAGGCTGGCATCCGTTGTGACAGTGGTCCAAAGAGGAACTAGAAAGGATTTCCCTTTCAAGAGATGAGAGAGATCTAACCACCAGTGCAGACTCGACTCGACATGAGGAGGAAGAGAAACAGACAGATGTTGATGATCTGGATGATTCCTGCACGTCTGGATCACAAATCTCTGAAGATCCCTGGAGTGGGCCATGGCAAATGGTACTGCTTCGATCGTGGAAATGAACTTCCCCACTAAGGACGACAACTTCGGAACTGGAATTTCGTCCATGTCCAGAATCCCAGCCACTCTGACGGCTATCTGGTGAGCCACGTCCTCTGGAAGAAACACCATGCATTGGCGAGTGTCGAACAGGAGACCCAGGAACATAAGCCTCTGAGAAGGAATCAAGTCCGACTTGTCCAGATTCAGGATCCATCCGTGACGGTTCAGGGTGTGCATGCACCTCTGCAACTGCTGGTGGAGAAGCTCCGCTGAGGAGGCCTTCAGTAGGAGATCGTCCATGTAGGGAGTCACTCTGATCCCATTCTGATGGAGCACCGCTATCAAGGAGCCCAGCACCCGCTGGAAGACTTGAGGAGCTGTAGTCAGTCCAAAGGGGAGCGCTGTAAATTGAAAGTGTCCCCTGTGGCAGGCAATCCTGAGATACTTCCTGCTCTCTGGATGAATAGGGATGTGAAGATAAGCATCCTGAAGGTCCAGGGAGGCAAGAAACTCCCCTGGAGACATCGCTGCAATCACAGAGCGCAGGGACTCCTGGCGGAAGTGGGAAGTCACCACATAGGCATTGAGATCTTTGAGATCCAAGATGGGACGGGCTCCTCCGTCCTTTTTGGCTACCACAAACAGGTTGGAATAAAATCCTGAACCTGTGTCCCCCTGCGGAACCGCCTCCAGGACCTCTTTGTCCAAGAGATCCTGAATAGCGTCGTCGAACAGACGCCTTTTTGAGGGTTCCTGAGAAGGACGAGTAAAATGGAACCGAAAAGGAGGAAGGGAAGAGAAAGGGATCCTGTATCCCTCTGACACCACCTGAAGAACCCATGGGTCCGCCACTGACTCCTCCCAAGTCCGGCGAAAGATGCGGAGACGACCGCCTACAGCCGGATGCGGACCCGGGTTCGGCGAGTCATGCCGAAGCAGTCTTGGAGGTCTTGGCCTTGGAGGCAACTTTGGGCCTCCAGGACTGTTTGGGCTTGGAGGAGGAGCGCGTAGTGGGAGGACCCGTTTGGGCCGAGGAGCGTGTCTCAGTCTGAAAGGAACGAAAGGACCGATTGCGTTTGGCTGGAAACTTTTTCTTAAAGACCGAGGGTAGAAGAGTACTTTTACCGCCAGTAGCCTCACTGATCATTTCTTTGAGCTCAGAGCCAAAGAGCAAATTCCCCTGAAAGGGCAAGGAAAGCAAGGCTTTCTTAGAGGCTGTATCAGCAGACCAAATTTTCAGCCAAAGAGCGCGTCTAGCCACCACAGAAGAAGTGGAGGCCCTCGCCATCATGCGCACAGCATCAAAAGCAGCATCAGCAACATAGTTCTGAGCTTCAGTGATATTAGCAAGAAGCTGCAACTGTTCAGATACAGGCGCATCCTGGCGAACCGCTTCAGTCAGTCGTTCAGTCCAGGCTGCAATAGCCCTATTAACCCATGCCACAGCAAAGGTGGGGCGCATGGCAGTGCCAATAGAGGCAAAAATAGATTTAAGAGAGAGCTCTAATTTCTTATCCGTCCAGTCCTGCAAGGCAGAGGCATCTGAGACAGCCAAAGCAGTAGATTTGGATAGTCTAGACACAGGAGCATCCACCTTGGGAGGATGAACCCATTTTGCCAGCTCCGCTTCGGGAAAAGGGTAAAGTTTGGCAAACTTTTTGGAGACAGAGGAAGATCTATCAGGATTCTTCCATGCCTCAGAAACCAGACGGGCAAGAGTAGGGTTAGTTGGAAAACAAACAACAGGTTTAGATGGCTTTTTCTGAAAAACATCAGTAGGATCATAAGTGGATTCCTGAGTCAGAGGAAGGTTGAGCGTATTCAGAACCGCTCTGATCAGACCCTCAGCCGAAACTTCAGGGTCACACTCATAGGGGTCCCCAATGGACCTGTTAGATTCAATAACAGTACGTTCCTCAGCATCAGAATCCTGCAAAAGTTCTTCTTCAGAAGAATCAGTGATATCAGGAGCTCCCTGTGGCTTAGGCAGGGAGGTCCTGATAGTAGAGGGGGTCTGCCAGACCTGGAGAGCCCCCTGTACCTGAGAGGGAAAGAGTTGAAGCGTGGATCTGAGATCCCTAGTGGCAGCTTTAAACTCCCTCACCCAAGATGGCTCAATAGCGTGGCTGGGAAGCCCAGGGTTGCTATCTTTATCAGTACAATTAGGGCATAGATCCCCCACATTATCGCAATCCAGCCCAATGTGGCAAGAGGAGCAAAACGCCATGGGGGTAGAAGACCCCCCAGCCTCCTTAGTCTTGGGTCTAGCCCCTAGCTCCAGTGAAGTAGACATGCTCACAGCGTCAATATACCCCACAAAAAACACTATCACCCAGAAAAGTGTTAAAGATTAAAGTTTCACCCCAGAAAAGGTCTAAAAACGGACTTGTCTGGCCAGCGAAGGGTTAATCTGGTGAGGAGAGAGAAGGCTCGGTCCCTGCGTAGTGTACTCGCCTTGGAAAAGTACCACAAAATGGCGGCCGTCATGACAGCCAATCAGAAACGAGCGCGAGCTAAGCGCTCATGGGAAATGTAGTTTTCCTATGCAAGTACCCCAAACAGTGCCCGAAGCCCCCCTGAACCCCCTACATTAATAAAACACCAACCGGATGATAGAGCAGGAGCCTAGCATTAAAATGAGCCCACTCTGAAGTTGCTGTGACAAGCGGTTTCAGAGATATGTCCCAAACTGTGAATTCCCATAGAGAGTAAAGGAGCTCTGCTGCTGAGCGGGAAAAGCCGCGCTTAAAGGCGCGGAACACCATTTTTAATAAAGTTTAGTAAAACATTAAAAAGTGCCCAAACAAGCATGAAATACATGAGAAACATAAATAAATGAATACCCAATGCTCCAAAACTCAGAGAATAACACAGAAATTGCATAAATAGAGATAATGCAATAAAAACACCCTATGAGTGCTGGAGTGTATTAAAACTCCCAAATACAAGCCCATCAAAGGGACACTGTGGGGACAAGTGGACCTTCAGCACTCAATGGGTGACTCACCTTTCTCGCAGACTTCTGTCTTCAGGTGACCATGATAGGGAGGGAAAGAACCAGAGGTAAATTCCCCAACAGGGGAGCTGCTTAACACAAGCTGTCCCCTCATCAGGTATAGGTCCACAGAAATCCCTGGAAGCTGCACTAGCCACTTCGGGTGAGGGCATTCACAGCCATGGTCACCCTCCTAATGGTGGTATTCCATATTTGAAGAAAAAATAATAAAACTCTAAGAAGCATAGCTGTTCTCTGCCTGGTGTGCAAGCACACCAGGAACAAATCAATATGGGTGGCTCTGGCCAGAAGGTGGCTTAAGTAAGAGGGGAGGCTCCGCCCCTTGCAAATTATTTGCATAATTGTTCCTGCCTATTAAAGGGGACTACACATCCCATGGTACCAGTGACCTGTATTGGACGACAGTGAAAATAAATATTCTCCTTTTTCATTTAGTTTGTGTCAGTATTAGTTGAGTATTTTATTCATGGTTCTCTTTGTCAGGATGTGTCAGTGGATGGATCAAAGAAAAGCTGAGAAGCAGGGTTTTTAAAACAACATAAAATGGACACATTTATAATAGACCTGTTGGGACATTTATGATAGACCTGTTGGGACATTTATAATAGAACTGTTGGGACATTTATAATAGACCTGTTGGTCTATTATGTTATGTACACCAGTGGACATTCATCTGGCCTTAGAGGCATTAACATCAACAAATATTCAACAAGTAATTCTGCTGAAATGTTTTTAAAAACATTTCCTGATAAAATCTTACAGAATTAAAAATGCTAATTATAAGATATAGTGCAACGTGGTGCAATTCTGGGGCAAACCAACTGCAAAATAAGGGACAAATAAAAATTCCCATTTATTTAAATGGGGCTTCTAACCTTTCAAATGCTTCTTCCTATGAGAACAATGGAATCCCTACCCCCCTTGACAAGTTTTTCAGGTTTTTCCCTTATCTTAATTGAAGATTGTCCCTCTCTGCAGTCTACCTAGGCACCTCCCTTCTGATCTGGTTGAAGAGTGTTACATTAGTAAAAGGGGCGGGAGAGGGATACTTTATCATTGAATTACTCTTGAACTACAACTCTGACAGAATTGATATAACACTCTCCAATGTCCAAATACTATGATGATTAATTAGAGCTGATTTTATTATGAAACATTACTATCCCTTTGAGAGTTTAATGACAGAAAGCCCTGAACACAACCCCTATAGCATGCTCTGGAAAATGGAGTAAAGTCACATATAACATTATAGCACAAATGGCCTTACATATAAAAGTGAAGTAGAGCAATTATGGCGCACACCAGCTCTCTCTAGAATTTAAAGGGTTAAAAAGCTCTGTTAAATCAATGAGATTGTTTATTTCTCCCGTAAGATGCAGTTGGTTTGCCACAGAATAGCTCCATGGATTGCCTTTATACATAAGGTCTTAAAGGCTTAGTAATCTCCGAAAAAAGTTTTTGGCATTTAGAAGAGCTTAAAAAGCTGAGTTAAATGCAAAAAACGTATCCCAAACCGCTATGGTTTGAGAGACACAGGCATTTCAAGTTCGATGTCTCCTACTGACAGCTGTAAAGCTGTCAGCATGAGATCCGTGTCGACCAATACGGAGGCGCTTGAGCAGTGCCACAATCTCATTAGTTACAATGAATCCCTTCATTGGAATGGTCTAAAATGTGTGCCTGGTTTGCAAGCACACATTTCAGACCATTCCAATGAAGGGATTCGTTGTAACTAATGAGATTGTGGCTCTGCTCAAGGAGAGAAACCCTACAAAACTCAGCAAAACCACCATATTAAAGTGGAAAACCAGAAAAGAGAATTTTAGTCTTACCTGTTAAATCCTTTTCTCTTAGTCCACATAGGTTACTGGTAATTTTGGGTAGGCGATCCACCCCTTTAAATAGGCAGGAACAATTCTAGAAGTGAATGCAGGGGTGGAGCCTACCTTCCCTCCTTGGCTGCAGCTAGCCAATCAGCTTCAGTAAGATTTGAGACACTAACTATTAACTACATAGTAAGAAGGGAAAGAAGACTCACTGTGAGCGTGAACCCAAAGGACCCCACGTTCTGCACAGGACAGCCAAGCATGGTCCCTTGACAAGGTCGGAAACCAGTAACCTATATAGACTAAGAGAAAAGGATTTAACAGGTAGGACTAAAATCCTCTTTTCTCCAATTGTCGTCCAATATAGGTTACTGGTAACTTTGGGATGTCCAACTATTGAGTTTCCCAGAGGTGGGAAGTAAGGCAACGACCAGGCGCAGGGCCCCCAAAGTCACCAGAGCATATATGAACCATCAGATCAGAGATAACCGAACAATAAAAAATGAAGTGTCAACAGACACAGAACAGGGGTAACAACACCCCAGGAACTGTTACACAGCACACTGAACTAAAGCCAACAGGTCTCAAAAGTGAGGCAGCACTGAAGAACCGAAGAAGATCCTAGACAGGCAAGACTGCCTCCAGGATCTTCCTCCCAAAGCTGTCAGGGATTCCTGGTGATAATGAGTCTTGACCACAAAGGAAATGAGATCCTTCAGGTCTAAAATTGGACGACAGCCGCCGTCCTTCTTGGAAACCACAAACAGGTTTGAGTAAAAACCCAAACCCCTGTCCTGAACAGGAACCGGTTCCAGAACCTCCTTGTCCAGAAGGGCATGGATGACACCGTTGAACAGACGGCGTTTCTCTACGCCCTGAGGCATGTGAGAAGGGAAAAACCGGAAGGGAGGAAGAAAGGTGAAAGGGATCCTGTACCATTCCGTCAACACCTGCAAAACCCATGGGTCCCCCACTGAGTCCTCCCATACGCTGTGCTAGTGGAACAGAAGGCCACCCGCAGCAGAGTGTGGACCTGGGTTCGGCGAGTCATGCCGAAGAACGTTTGGAAGCCTTGGGCTTAGTGGAGGCCTTAGGCTTCCAGTGTTCTTTGGGCTTGGATGAGGAACGCGGAGCTGAAGGAACCGCCTGGTTCGCCTGGCGTGTCTCAGTCTGGAAGGAACGAAAAAGCCAATTACACTTGGTAGGCATCTTCTTCCTGGGAACCATAGGCACGAGGGTACTCCTGCCCCCTGTGGCCTCGCTAATTGTCACGGTTCCCCAGAAATATTCAGGAGTCAGTACGTTATAGTAAAATGCAATTTATTGAAATAAACATAATGCAGCACACAATGGTAAGATGGCAGGAACAAGCAGATGGTCACAGCTAGCAAGAGCTACTATCAGGAATAGTAAGCTGCCAAGACTGACCACATTGCTGGAGACTAGACCGAAGCCACTGGTAGTCTCAGCTGGAACCAGGAGCTGGAACAGGAACGGAACAGGATCAGGAACACGAAGTCTTGATCCGATGAGCGAGGAATACTCCTGCAGTCAGTGTAGCAAAAGAGGATACTTGACTCATGCCTGCAGTCATTATAGAGAAAGTGGATCCTAGACTCATGCCTGTAGTCAGTATAGAGCTAGTCTACCAGAGCTCCAGGTCCACACCAATTGGGGTGTCTGCTAAACATGGGGAACAATCAAAAGAATAGTCAGACAGAGCCACAGCTCAGCACCAGAGAGGGTAGTCAGACAAGCCAGGTCATACACAGTTCAGGTAGTCAACCAGAGCCACAGGTCTGCACCACATTGGGTGTCCACTATAAGGGAAAAGGCAGAAGAATAGTCAGACAGAGCCACAGCTCAGCACCACAAGCCAGGTCATACACACAGCCCAACGACACAGAATTGCTTTGTACAACAACGCAAGGGGAACTGAGTCAGGACTCAGTCTGCCCTTTAAACCCCTCATCTGGAAGTAGGTAGGAAGAGCAGCTCAGAGGGAGGAAGTAGATAGGAGGAGACTACAGGAAGCAAACACATAAAACAGATGCCTGCTACATGCTGAAGCTTCGTGCCTGCAGATGACGCATCTTGCTCTGATGTGTCCAACCGCTGCCATATTCCTGCATCACTCCGTGCAGCATGGACGGCTGCTGACGCCTGGAACCAAGGTAAGCTGTGACAGTACCCCCCCCCTCCACGGAGACGGCTGGGGTTTGTCAGAAAAGTGCACATGAAATCTGCGTACCAACACAGAAGAATGAACATTATCAGCTGGAATCCAGAAGCCCTCCTCTGGACAGTATCCCTTCTAGGGCTGCAACTAACGATTATTTTGATAATCGATTAGTTGGACGATTATTTTTTCGATTAATCGGATAAAAAAATATGCTAATTTTTCATTATTTAAAATGATTTAATGAACAAACTGAGTGTTAAAAACAAACAAAGGCAGAATAAAAAAACATTACACATTAACATGTGTCATTGTTATTATTTTACTATGGGGTTTATGCACCTCTATTTCTCCCCCATGTACTTCTTTCTCCCCCCATGTACTTCATTCTCCTCCTTGTGCCTCTCTTTCTCCCCCCATGTACTTCTTTCTCCTCCTTGTGCCTCTCTTTCTCCCACATGTACTTCTTTCTCCCCTTTGTGCCTCTCTTTCTGCCCCATGTACTTCTTTCTCCCTCCTTTGTCTCCTTCTCCCCCCATGTACCTCTTTCTCCTCCTTGTGCCTCTCTTTCTTCCCCCATGTACTTCTTTCTCCCCCCTTGTCTCTTTCTCCCCCCATGTACTTCTTTCTCCTCCTTGTGCCTCTCTTTCTCCCCCCATGTACTTCTTTCTCCTCCTTGTGCCTCTCTTTCTCCCCCATGTACTTCTTTCTCCCCTTTGTGCCTATTTCTCCCCCATGTACTTCTTTCTCCTCTTTGTGCCTCTCTTTCTCCCCCATATACTTCTTTCTCCTCCTTGTGCCTCTCTTTCTCCCCCTTGTACTTCTTTCTCCCCTTTGTGCCTCTCTTTTTCCCCCTTGTACTTCTTTCTCCCCTTTGTGCCTCTCTTTCTCCACCTTGTACTTCTTTCTCCCCTTTGTGCCTCTCTTTCTGCCCCATGTACTTCTTTCTCCCCTTTGTGCCTCTTTCTCCCCCTTGTAATTTTCTCCCCTTTGTGCCTCTCTTTCTCCCCCTTGTACTTTTCTCCCCTTTGTGCCTCTCTTTCTCCCCCTTGTACTTCTTTATCCCCTCTGTGCCTCTCTTTCTCCCCCTTGTACTTCTTTATCCCCTTTGTGCCTCTCTTTCTCCCCCTTGTACTTTTCTTCCCTTTGTGCCTGTCTTTCTCTTCCTTGTAACTCTTTCTGCCTCCATGTACATCTCCCCCCTGTAACTGTTTCACTCGCTCATCTTTCTCCTTCTCCCCACTGGCCGCACTGATGACATCCGAGGCGGAACCGAGTCAAACGCGGAGACGCAGAGTGGTGCATGCTGGGGTTTTCTTCCTCAGTCTGGGTGCCAGTTTTAAACCGGGCCCAGAACAGAGGAAGAAAATCCTAGCATGCTCCACGCGGCGTCTCCGCGTTTAACGTGGTTCTGCCCCGGATGTCATCAGTGTGGCCAGTGGGGAGACAGTTGCATCTGGCAGACTTTAAGGCGTTCAGCGTTTCACAACCTATGTCGGCTGGCTGCGCTGCTGGGCGGCACAACTAATCACTGCACAACTAATCGATAATGAGAATCATTGGCAACGATTTTCATTATCGATTTTATCGATTACTTGTTGCAGCCCTAATCCCTTCCAATGAATAAAGTAATGTAGGCGCCCTCGAACCAAACGGGAGTCCAGAATATTTCATATTCCTCGTGATCTGCAACTCTCACGGGAGCAGGACGGACAGGAGGGGAGGTATACCGGTTGCAGACCAAGGGCTTCAACAGGGAAACATGGAAAACATTATGAATGCGCATATTGGCTGGAAGTTCCAATGCATAAGCGACCGTGTTAATCTTACTCAACACACGGAAAGGACCAACGAATCGAGGGGCCAATATGTTACAAGGAACCTGGAGGTGCAAGCTACGGGCAGACAACCACACTCTGTCTCCAACCTGGAAGGTAGGGGCCGGCAATCGCCTACAGTCAGCCTGCCTCTTTTGTCGCTGTACAGAACCACGTAGGGTATGCTGTACCCGAACCCAAGAGGAACAGAGTGCCCTCAAATGCTCGTCAAGAGCCGGAAAATCGCTTGTGCTTGGAAGGTCTCAGGAAGAAGTGAGGGTTGTACCCATAGCTGACCAAGAATGGGGAACTCTGAGTAGACGACTTAACAGCACAATCTCTGGCAAACTCCTCCCAAGATAACAGGGTAGCCCAATTATCATGGTGGTCAGAGATATAGCAGCGGAGGAACTGTTCTAAGGCTTGGTTCGACCTTTCTGCTGCACCGTTAGACTGTGGGTGGTACGCGGAGGAGAATGCTAATTGAATTCCCATCTGAGCACAAAAGTGGGACACAAATTGGCTTCCTCTGTTAGACACAATCACCTTAGGGATACCATGGAGTTGGAACACATCTTTGCGAATACCACCGCCAATTCCTGCGCGGATGGTGAGCCCTTTAGTGACAAGCAGTGAGCCATCTTCGAAAATTTGTCCACAATCATCAGTATGACTGTACTGCCCATGGAACTTGGGAGGTCGACCATAAAATCGATAGATAGATGTGACCAGGGATGTTCCCCGTTGGCCACAGGCTGGAGCAAGCCCACTGACAGGTGTCGGGGTGACTTATTTTGAGCACAGGTTGTGCAGGCAGCAGTAAAGGCAGCACAATCGGACCGGAGACTAGACCACCAGAATACTTGTGACAAGGACCAAATCAATTGGTCGAGACCAATGTGGCCGGCAATTTTTGAGGCATGATAGGTCTCCAACAGCTTAATGCGCACCTGCGCCAGAACAAAGTAACTTCTGTCAGGCTTTTCAGCAGGGGCAGAAGCTTGAGCTGCCAAAATCTTGTCACCCAGAAGGGAAGTAATAGAGGTTTGTATGGCAGCAAGGATACGATCAGCCGGAATGATTAGGAATGGTGGAACCTCCTCCCTGGAAGGCATGCAAAACTGGCGAGACAATGTGTCTGTCTTAACATTTATGGAGCCAGGAAGATAAGAGACCACAAAATTAAAAACGGGAAAGGAACAGCGCCCATCTGGCTTGGGGATCAGGTTTGCACAGTTCTCCCTTGCCTCCATCCTGGTCAGGGTCCTGGCTCAACCGGGATCGGACATCTGTCTTCGAGGACAGCACCTTTAACCCAGCTTCGGCCACAGCAAGGAGGCAAGGGCGGCTGTCACCGTTCACAAGCACCGCACTAAAGCATCGCTCTCTAGCTTCACGCCTGGTCCCCTCGGTGGTCCGTGACAATAGCTGTTTGGGACCATTCAGAGGTTTTGGCCCCTTTGCAAGTGATGTCGGTAAGTGGTTTGACAACAGTAGAGAAGTTTTTTATGAATTTTGCATGTATGTAATAATTCGCAAATCCCCAAAATCTCTGGATTGCTTTGAGTCCCATAGGACGAGGCAATTCCAGTACCGCGGACAACTTTTGACGGTCCATGGCGAACCCGAAAGAGGGGATTATATACCCCAGAAAAGCTTGGTGCTTATGAAATTCACACTTCTCCAGCTTGCAAAGCAAGTTGTTCTCACGTAATAGGCTCAAGACTTTGGATACATCAGAGAGATGGATCTCCAGCGTCGGAGAGTGAATGAGGATGTCTTCCAAATACACAACCACACAACTTTGTAGGAGTTCTCTTAAGACATGGTTGATGAACTCCTGGAAGACAGCCTGGGCACTGCACAAACCAAAGGGCATGACCAAATATTTATAGTGCCCGCTGTGAGTATTAAAAGCTGTTTTCCACTCATGCTCTTCTTTTATTCGCACCAAATTGTAAACGGCTCTTAGATCAAGTTTTGTGAATACTTTAGACCCTTTCACGAGGTAGAAGAGTTCAGTAATCAAAGGTATGGGATATGCATTCTTGACCAACAATTTGTTTAGACCACGAAAGTCAATGCAGGGACGTAGCTCTACATCCTTTTTCTTAACAAAAAAATATCCAGCACCAGAGGGGGATGCGGATTTACGAATGATGCCTCTGGCCAGCGCATCAGAAACATAATCCTCCATGACCTTACTCTCCTCAACAGATAAGGGATAGATACGACCCCTGGGGGGCGTAGTACCAGGCAAAAGTTCCAAAGAGCAGTTGTACGGCCTATGTGGTGGTAAGGCCCCAGCCTGACTTTCACTAAAGACGTCCTTAAATGTGTCATACTCCTCCGGAAGGAGTGGAGCAATAGCGGGAGTGAGTCATAGTAACATAGTAGATAAGGCTGAAAAAAGACATGCGTCCATCAAGTCCAGCCCATGCCAATAACACCCCTGTTGATCCAGAGGAAGGCAACAAAAAAGCCCTCTGGAGCAATTTCCAGTGTAGGTGTGTGTGTGTGTGTGTGTCAGTCAAATAGTTCCCCGGCTCAATATCCTATTTGCTTTGAAGCCATCTGTCATAACTGTCAATATTGTTCTGTGCTAGATAGGCATCCATTGCTTTTTTGAATGCAGTTACATTATCTGCAAGCACAACATCCCGAGGCAAAGAATAGCCTTACCGCCCTTACTGTAAAGAATCCCTGCCTGTGTTTTAGTCGAAAGCGCCTTTCCTCAAGTCTTAATGGATGACCTCTTGTTCTTAGCTCAGCTCTTTGCATAAATAATTCATTGGATAGTTCTTTGTATTGACCTTGAATGTATTTGTAAATGGTAATCATATCACCCCCTTAGACGTCTCTTTTCTAATGTAAACAAACCCAGTTTGGCTAGTCTGTCTTTGTAACTCAGGTCCTCCAATCCCTTTATCAGTTTTGTTGCACGTCTCTGCACCTTTTCCAGTTCAGTAATGTCTTTTTTTAGAACAGGCACCCAAAATTGTACTCCATATTCTAGATGAGGCCTAACCAAGGATTTATACAGAGGTAGGATAATATTAGCATCCCTTGCTTCTACACCTCTTTTTATGCAGGCTTATTGGACATGACAGACAAGACTTAGTATATTGTGGGTACCAGGCCACAATGTCACAAGTGTGCCAATCCATCCTGGGGTTATGTTTCTGCACCCCAGGAAACCCCAGGACAATGGCATAATGCGGAGAATTAATCACCTGAAATTTCAGGGTTTCGGTGTGAAGGGCTCCCACCCTCAGGGTTAACAAAGTGGTTTCATGCGTAATATGTGAGGGCTGCAAGGGTCGCCTATCAATGATTTCTAAGGTCAGAGGAGAAGCAAGCGGCTGCAAAGGGATATGATTACTGGCTGCAAATTCTGCATCAATAAAGCAGCCAGCGGCCCCCGTATCCAGTAATGCTGGAACTGAGACAGACTTATCTGCCCAAAAAATGCAGGCCTTCAACTTGGGCTTATCTGAAACATTCTCTGGGGAAAGAGAAATGCCGCCAATGACTTGTCCTGGGCTGGGCAGACTGGACAGGACTGCAACAAAGGTCCAGAACCACCACAGTACAAAGTCATTCCCTCCTCCTGAAGGCCCTCTCCTCCTTAGAAAGCCAGGTAGCACCCACCTGCCTGGGTTCATTACCCTCAGATATCAGTCCAGGAGGTGTGGGAGATGAGGGAGGATAGGGTGGGTCAGAAGGGTGAGTGGACAATCTACCTGGAGGCCTCTGCAGGTGTTCACGAAACAAGGGTCTCTCCCTGATCACAGCATCAACTTGCATAGGTTCACAACCGTCTGAGACAAACCCAGGAGGCATGGGAGGTGAGGGAGGATAGGGTGGGCCAGAAAAGCGAGAATACTCTGCCCGAAGACCTCCACAAATGCTCCTTAAAAGAGGGTTTCTCCCTGATTCTGGTATCGATCAGAATACTAAACGAAATCAATTCATCCAAATCGTTAGGTAAATCGTGTGTCACGATTTAATCTTTCAAGATGTCACACAGCCCTTGAGTAAAGGCGGCTACCAAGGCCTCATTATTCCACCGTACGTGCGCCCCGGAGAATGGTCATAAGATTTTTAGAAGCCGAGACCACGTGGCCTGGCCTGTCAAAAATTTTCCTGAAGGAGTCCACAAACTCCATAAAATTAAACACAATGGGCTTTGTCCGTCTCCCATAATGGGTTAGCCCAGACCAAGCCCTGCCAGTGAGGAGAGATATCAAAAAGCCCATCTTGTTGCGCTCAGAAGGAAAGGCCTGCAGAACCATCTCAAGGTATATGCCGAGTTGATTGAGGAAACCACGGCAAGAATCTGGGTCCCCACCATACCGCTGTGGGAGCTGAGTGGAACCTGATAACCCCTTCATTGTGCCTGCATCAAAAGAGGTTTGGACCACTGGTGCCAGGAAGGGAGCAGGGGTGGCCACCACTTGTGGGCAAGAGCATTCTAGTTGCGTTGTGTGCTGCAACAAGGTTTGTATGGCAAAAGACAAATGGTCAGTACGTTGATCCAATGCCTCCATCCTGTCCAGGATGCTTTGAAGAACTGCATTACTACTACCATCTGAATTCATGGCCCTTGCGTACTGTCAAGGTTCCCCGGAAATATTCAGGAGTCAGTACAGTATAGTAAAATGCAATTTATTGACATAAACGTAATGTAGCACACAATGGTAAGATGGCAGGAACAAGCAGATGGTCACAGCCAGCAAGCGCTCCTATCAGGAATAGTAGGCTGCCAAGACTGACCACACTGCTGCAGACTAGGCTGAAGCCACTGGTAGTCTCAGCTGGAACCAGGAGCTGGACAGGAATGGAACAGGAGCAGGAACAGGAACACAAAGTCTTGATCCGATGACCAAGGAATACTCCTGACTCACGCCTGCAGTCAGTGTAGCAAAAGCGGATACCTGACTTACGCCTGCAGACAGTATAGCGAAAGTGGATACTAGACTCACGCCAGCAGTCAGTATAGAGCTAGTCTACCAGAGCACCAGGTCCACACCAATTGGGGTGTCTGCTAAATATGGGGAACAATCAAAAGAATAGTCAGACAGAGCCACAGGTCAGACCCAGAGAGGGTAGTCAGACAAGCCAGGTCGTACACAGTTCAGGCAGTCAACCAAAGCCACAAGTCTGCACCAGATTGGGTGTCCACTATAAGGGATAAGGCAGAAGAATAGTCAGACAGAGCCACAGGTCAGCACCAGATTGGATGGTCAGACACGCCAGGTCATACACAGAACCCAAGGACACAGAACTGTTTTGTACAACAACACAAGGGGAACTGAGTCAGGACTCAGTCTGCCCTTTAAACCCCTCCTCAGGAAGTAGGTAGGAGGAGCAGCTCAGAGGGAGGAAGTAGGCAGGAGGAGACTACAGGAAGCAAACACATAAAACAGAGGCCTGCTACATGCTGAAGCCTCGCTCCTGCAGATGACGCATCTTGCTCTGATGCATCAAACTGCTGCCATATTCCTGTGTCACTCCGTGCAGCATGGACGGCCACTGACGCCGAAGCGTCATTCGAGTGTCGCCTGAAACGGCGGTGCTGGAACCAAGGTAAGCTGTGTAAGTTTTGCCCCAAACAGAGAAGAGCCCTAAAAGGGCAAGGAGAGAAATGCTTTCTTAGAAGCAGTGTCAGCAGACCAGATCTTGAGCCAAAGAGCTCATCTGACAACCACAGACATGGTGGAAACCCTTGCCACCAAAAGGATGGCATCAAAAAAAGCAACATAATGCAGGGCTTCAGAAATGATGGCAAGAAGCCACAACATATCAGAAGTAGGAGCTCCCTGATGAACAGCAAGAGTGAGCTGTTCAGTCCAAACCGCAACGGCCCTATTTACCCAGGCCGCAGCAAATGCTGGTTGAAAGTACCAGTGGTAGCAAAAAATGGACTTGAAGGAGGCCTCAAGTTTCTTGTCAGTCCAGTCTTTAAGAGAGAAAGTATCATCAATTGGCAAGGCAGTGGACTTAGAAAGCCACGAAACAGGGGAATCCACCTTGGGGGGATGAAATCACTGAGCTAGCGCAGCAGCAGAAAAGGGGTAAAGCTTGGGAAATTTCTTGGAGACAGAAGGTTTTCTGTACGGAGACTTCCACTAATCAGACACTAACTGGTCAAGAGTGGGGTTCGGTGGAAACAAGTATTGGGCCTCATAGGCTCCTGAAACATATCACAGGGGTCCAAAGAAACCTCTTGAACCAAGGGAATGTTTAGGGTGTTTAAAGCAGCCTGATCAGGGCCTCAGCTGAAGCATCAGGATCAGCCTCAAAGGGGGTCCCCTAGAACTGAGGGGAGACCACCGCAGAACATTCCTCATTGTCAGACTACACCAACAGTTCCTCTTCAGAGGAATCTGATACGTCAGGTACTCCCTGCGGTTTCAGTAGGGAAGATATGACAGAAGCAGGGGTCTGCCAGGAGTGGAAGACCCCCTGTAACTGGGATGTAAAGAGTTGTAATGTAGACAGGAGGCTTCTAGGAGCAGCCTGAAACTCTTGCACCCAAACTGGCTCTAATGCATGGCTGGAGGTCCCTGGGGGAGACTCAGGGACAGCAGAACATGCTGGGCATAAATAACCTGAGAATGCTCTAGGTAACCCTGATTGACATGAGGAGCAGTGCACAATGGGGGACACAGAGACCCCAGTGTCCTTAGTCTGAGGTCTAGCCAATGCTCCAACGGATTAGACATGCTACAGTGTCAAAACATTCAAAGTATAAGGAATCACCCAAATACACTGTGTATGATTAAAATTTCACTTCAGAAATCAATAAAATACACTTATCTGGCAGGCGAAGAATTAATCTGCAGAGGAGAGAAGGAGAGTCCAAGCCCTGCATAGGATACTCGTTCAGGGAAAGTACAAAATGGCTGCCGCAACGGGAGCCAATCAGGAACAAGCGAGCGATGCAGGAGTTCATGGGAAATGTACTTTTCACAGAAGACGTACCCCAACAGTGCCCGAAGTCCCCTGAGCCCCCCAACACACATCAAACATTGACCGTATAATAGAGCAATGGAACAAACAAAATGAGCCATCTTTGAAGTCGCTAAGATGAGCGGTTGCAGAGATCTGTCCCAAACTGTAATGTCCCATAGAAGTGAATGGAGCAATGGTGTCTATGCGGTAAAAGCCACAAATTTTGCAAAGTGGTAACTAAGAAATAAATTTGCACCAAACATTACTAAAACATGTCACTAGACCCAATAAACACTGAACCCAGTAAGGAAAGTTCCAACAACCCCCCAAAAGATGATAAACCAGCAACCAAAGGGTTAAGTTAAAACAGAAACTTGCTCCAAAACACCCAACAGACATACAGATAAACCCAATTAGTGCAGGAGTGTGCAATAAGAACTCCAAAGGAAAACCCCCTGTGCGGAGGGGCAACGTGGGACATGTGGACCTCAGCACTCAAAGGGTTGCTCACCTTTCGTGCAGATCTTCTGTCTTCAGATTACCATGTATCAAGAAGAAGCCTCAGAGGGCAAATCCTGAGGAAAGAATTTGTAACCAAGATTTTCCTCCCAGGGCTTAAGGTCCACTAAAGCACCTGGACACTGACCTAGCCACATCTAAGGGCATTGTCAGTGATGGTAAACCGCCTAATGGTGGTATTCCATATCTAACAGAAAAAAAATTAGCTAAAACTATAGCAGAACTGTTCTCTTGCCTGTATCTTCATCCAAGGAACAAATCTTACTGGAGCTGATTGGCTAGCTGCAGCCAAGGAGGGAAGGAAGGCTCCACCCCTGCATTAACTTCTAGAATTGTTCCTGCCTACTTAAAGGGGCGGATCGCCTATCCAAAATACCAGTAACCTATACTGAACGACAGAGAAAGGGAGGTTTACAAGACAGTGCCTCAATTTCGGCCACCCGCCACACAGACACAACAGCCAGCAGAAAGTCTGTCTTGAGTATTAACAAATGCAGAGGCTCAAATGGAGACAAAATCTACAAATCTGCAATACGTCTTTGGAAAAAGACAAAGAGCCGAAATGTGGATTTTAATATAACTAAGACAAAATCCATTCTTAAGACCACATTGAAGAAAGGCCAAGATGAAAAGGTTGCGGCTGCAACTCTTATATAACAAGGACTGTCCACTTTAGTATGCCTTGGATGAAACCAGCTTACGAGCCTGCAACATAGCAATGACAGATTCAGAAAAAACCTTCTTCCTTGGCTTCAAGAGCCAAGATGTCAAAGCCAGATTCCCCACCTCTGCATGACATACAGGACCCAATACACAGATGGAGCCAAAATGGCTCTGACACTGACACAGTGAGAAGATCTCAAAACCAGGCCCAAAGGGGGAAAATGTGTCTATGAGCCTGTTTTATCCTGATTTTTCTCAGCAGTCTGGGAACGGAAGTAACACATACACAGAGGAAAGTGCCACAGTATGACCACTGCATCCACCGCAGGAGCTAAAGGGTCTCAGTATCTGGAACAGAACTGGAGGACATGGCGGTTCAACCGAGCTACAATTCTGGTCTCACCCTGGTTGTTGTGCACCTCCTTTGCATTGTGAGGTTGGATCCATGGGCATAGAAACCCTGAATATTCTATAGGTAGCCCCGTGTGGCAAGAAGAACTATGTGTGAAGGAGGTAAGGAAAGCCCCTGAATCGTTTGTCTTAGATTTACCCCTATGCTCCTTAGAGCTGACTTCCTAGAAACGTGTTCTAAAAACTAGTAGAATCTTAGATAAATACCCCCAAAATAAAAGAATAACCCTAAATATCCAGAAATACATTTATATGGCAAGAGAAGGGTTAATCTAAAGCAGAGCAAGGTGAGTCAGCCTCTGTGTAGGATAAGCAAGAGAGAAGTAAAATGGCCACTAGAAAGTTGTTGGCCAATTGGGAGAAAGCCCACAAAACAGGCATTCTGGGTACTGTAATCTTCTCTGCTGCCTAACAATGCTTACAACTCCATTAGCAGATCGCCATGGGCCCCTTAAACACTCAGAATGTGGACAGAAGGATAGGGTATGAGGAGTCAAAAAGATGGAGCCCTAACTGACCGTTGTAACCCAAACAGCTGCTGAGATGTTCCATAGAAGTTTTCCCAAAAAAGTCAGTGGAGCAAAGATGGCAGCAGCCATTCTCATAGCAAAGCTCTCTTAAAGAATAATAAAGAAAATCATAGTAAGTGCCAGAGCATAACTGAGCTCACATCCCCTATATGTAGAGGCAACACAGATTGGAACATAAAGTGAAACAAGGCACTCAAAGAGTTACTCACCAGTCTTCTTTCTTCAGGTTACCAACATAAGACAGTACAGAGTTTCAAGAGATGCTATTATGAGGGAAAACTGGGAAGCAAGATTTCCTCCACAGGGTAGAGTATGTACACAGAGCACCTGTGAACTGAGCAATCCAACTCCAGGGAAGCCCGGTGATGGAAACCCACCTACTGGGGATACAGCGCCATGTCTAAAAGAAAAATAATAAAAACCTAAGAAAAACTAAGAGGATGGCCATGCTCTTTCTTCTTGCACGCAGGACACATGAATTCTTGGAGTTGGTAGGCAGGGGGCTAAGAAAGAGGAGGGAGTCTCCACCCCAAAGACCCAATCTTTTGTGATGTGCCCTACCCTTAAGGAGGAGGGACTCAACCCACTTGCTACCTGTGTTACATATTGAACATAAGAGAAATATTATCTTCCATTAGATGACAGGAAAGAAGACAACACGTCCATTTGACACTGGAATGGTGTTTAGCGACCTCTCTATCATCCAAGGATGTAAAACATACAGACAATTTTGATGAAAGAGATTAGAGTGAATTTTGAAGCAGACTCCCCAGTTTTCTCCCTCCCTTTATTAAATCTAACCATGTGACAGCTAGAGAGGCTTAGAAAATGATACACTGTGTGTGTCATTTTCTCTGTTTATGAGTTTTTTCCAGCAGAGTTTTTGTTTCTCTCAAATTGTACCCTGCACCCCTGTGATGCTAGAATATTGAAGGACAGACTTCTCAGCAGGAATTCCTTTTCCTTTTCATCCAGAGGAGCAGATGAATGACATGTAGCCAAAAGCTTCTATAAAAATAGGTTTGTTGTTGTTTCTTTGCTTTTTCTGTGCAAAACATACATCGAATTTTATCTGAATCTACATTTCAAAAGAAATGTTCCTTTCCTTTGTTTTTTTTTCAGTTTTATGCACATCATTACCTCTTAATAAAATCCCACGTCTTATTCTGAACAGAACATTCTATTAGCCACTAAGAGTCAGTTTTCTGTGGAAATTGTGGATGTGCATCAGTGTTTTAGGGAATGCCATTTCTTTGTGCCGTGTACACACTATGTACAAACTGCTCTCATCTGAAATCAGAAAAAAATTCTTCCTTTTCCTTATTCCAGTTAAATGGGTGGAAATAAGCTGTTTACTGGAGGAAATTTGCAATTTTATGTACTAATATGCCTGAACATTAGTGTATGCACATCTATATATATGTGTGTGTATGTGTGTGAGTGCAAGTGTGTGTATATGTGTATGTTTGTGTGTATGTGTGTAGCCTTGAGCAGTGATTTTAGTCAGTCAGTAAGGGAGCAGAAATAAAGACTGGAATAAAGAATAAAATCCCTACCGCAGGGCCCTAGCATCATTGTGCACTCCTGTTTCTCATAATACAAAGTCCCATACATAAAATATCGAAGCAGTGAAATTAAGGTGTGGGACTTTGAAACACGGTACTAAAACATACTGCAGTGTGTCTTTTAAAAAAGAGAGAGAAAAAGTGTATGTGTTTAACATAAGTGTTTGCCTCCATGCACTGTCGGAGGCAAATATAGTTTTTGATACCTTTTATTGGCTAACTAAGCAGATTTAAATGCAAGCTTTCAAGACCTTAGGTCTCTTCCTCAGGCATGTTATACAGATAAATATGAAAACATCTCTCTTAAATACAAGTAAACATCACATTGTTTAGCATGGAAATCAGATAAGAGAACTCAATCCAGATCCAGATATCTTTGATCAGTCAATGGTAAATTTCACTCTTCCTCTGAGGCTTTAGAGGTATTTACGATGCTCTTGGGTCTGTTGGAAAGGTCAATCAACTAAATTGTATTTTGATAAGAACTCTTTATCTCTATTTAAACCACTACAAATTGAATTAAATTTTAACATTAATTTTACCTCCCATACCTTTCTGTCCCTCTGAGTGCGGAACAGTCCCATCAATGCAGTTAACTTAATATCCTTGACACTGTGCCCATTTTGACAAAAATGTTCTCCCACTGGTGTCTCTGTCTTTTTGATATAAACATTGGATCTGTGGGAATTAAATATCCTATGTAGTGCTTGTCCAGTTTCTCCCACATACAGAGCTGTTGGGCATTTTGCACACATGATACCTTATCTCCTCCACAGGGTAGAGAATGTGCACAGAGCACCTGTGAACTGAGAAATCCAACTCCAGGGAAGCCCGGTGATGGAAACCCACCTAATGGGGATACAGCGCCATGTCTAAAAGAAAAATAATAAAAACCTAAGAAAAACTAAGAGGATGGCCATGCTCTTTCTTCTTACACGCAGGACACATGAATTCTTGGAGTTGGTAGGCAGGGGGCTAAGAAGGAGGAGAGAGTCTCTACCCCAAAGACCCAATCTTTTGTGATGTGCCCTACCCTTAAGGAGGAGGGACTCAACGCCCTTGATACCTTATCATGTGTGCAAAATCCCCAACAGCTACTTCCAGAGGTACCCCTGAAGAATGAGATCTGGCCTGAGTGGCAGTGGAACTGGATCCCGAATGGAGAGGCAAACCAACTCTGGGAACTATTCCCTCCTGGTCCAACAGGGGGCAATCATGATAGCAGACAGACCTTCCATCTGAAACTTGGGCAGCAAGATTTTCTCTGCAGGGCTGCAAGGTTCCACAACAGCACCTGAAAAATGGACAATACTCCAGGGGAAGCCAGGAATGGTGACCCACCTAATAGGGGGTCGTGACACCCCATATCTAAGAATACAATAAAAAAGTATAATAAAAACTAAGCAGATATGTTCCTAGCCTGTTCACTCTGGTGGAAGATGTCAAACTGGAAAGGGATGGGGCTAGGGTAGCCTGATAAGGAGAAGGAAAGGCTCCAGCTCTAAGACCTTGTCTTTGAAATCTCCCAGCCTACTACTAGGAAGGATGTCTCCTCCCTATGATACCCGTATATCATACTGGACGATAGAGATTCCTACCTGAGTGATGTAGGCTGTGTGATTCTTTCTTTAAAGGGATAGTAATGTTTCATAATAAAAGCAGCTCTAATTAATCATCATAGTATTTGGACTTTGGGGAGTGTTATTTCAATTCTGTCAGAGTTGTAATACAAGAGTAATTCAATGACAAAGTATCCCTCTCCCGCCCCTTTTACTGATGTAACACTGTTCAGCCAGATCAGAAGGGAGGTGCCCAGGTAGACTGCAGAGAGGGACAATCTTCAATTAAGATAAGGGAAAAACCTGAAAAGCTTGTCAAGGGGGGCAGGGCTTTCATTGTTCTCATAGGAAGACTGTCCCCTTCTGTTATCTGTCTGGTCTTATAACCAGATTCCACATCTGAGAAGAGATGGCTTACACTAGGTAAAAGGGGCGGGAGGGGAAACTTTGCTTGTGAATATCTCTTAAACCATAAAGGTTTGAGAGATAAGACTTATATCGTTCTTCATGTTTTTTTTAATGCCTACAAAATAAAATAAAGTTAAAACAAAGTATTACTATCCCTTTAAAGTCAGATACAGTGGGTCTATGGGACGTGCACATGCAACCCAGGAATTTGTTCAGCTTGAGTTCCAGAAAGGAGGTCAGTTCTCGGATCCCCTGAATTGGTCATATGGGCTGTTTTGGGGATGCACAGTGTTGAGTTTTTTTACTAATTCTGCTAACATTAGAGCAGTCTTTAACCCCTTAACGACATGTGACGTACTATGACCGTCACGGTCCTTGAAATACTCAAGGACCGATGACGGTGATAGTACGTCACATACTTTTTACTTACAGCGGTCTACCGGGAGCGCTGTAAGTAAAAATAGGGCCTGAAATTGACCGCTCCAACATCGGAGCGATCTCTATCAGGCCCCATAGTGACGCGCCGATACACGCGGCAGGTCACGTGTACCGGCGCGTTCATGTGGTTCTATGCGGTCCTTATGGGATGGAAACGTCCCAGGACCACTGGTCGTTAAGGGGTTAACAACTGGTTATTAATGTGAGGAAAGAAAAAACATGTCAACCATTGCATTCTCTTTAATGCCCTGGGTCGTGTTGCCAGCTTGGGCCATGTAACAGTGTTGTTAAAGTATTTACTACAAATAGTCCAGTTGCGATTCATTATGAACCATGCTGACTCATTTTCCAAGTCTTTTGGATAAAGGATGAGAGTTGTTACCATGTTAGCCATACAAATACAGGTGGAAAGTATAGTCAGGTTGATACCTTTATTGGCTAACTAAGTAGATTAAGGATGCAAGCTTTTAAGACCTCTTAGGTCTCTTCTTTGGGCATGTTATCTTTTGGAAACATCCTACTTTTGGAAACTTCCCTGCTATCACCTGTTAAACATAATGCACTGGAGATAACAGTACCATCCAAGTGGAAAAATACAAAACAAAAAACCTAAATAACAAATCACAGTTTGAATGTAAACATAATAATACTAGTTGAACAGCCCGTTACACGGGCCACAGTGCCTCTGGCAGCCGGCCGCAGGGCAGTCACGCGCAGTAGAGACTGCCCGCGGAACTGCTGATACAGAGCTGGGCGCTCCTTCGGAGCGCCCAGCTCTGTATCAGCCGCCGCGCGGGCAGTCTGTACTGTGCATGACTGCCGCACGCGCAGCAGTGTCTACTGCGCATGTCGGGCGTTACACACAACTTAGCGAATTATTATATAGGATATTCCATACGTACTAATTTCATCACTTCTTCCATTGCTGTTGCCTTTACTAGTCCCCGGTACAGCTCCAGAGTTACTGGTTACAGCACTGCGAGGACTCTAGAACAAGAAAAATATGATCAAGGATCACAGGCATCTGAATGACTTTTGGTTCATTACAATTATTTAATATAACATGGAAATTCAGGACTGGATTACACTGAGGTGATAACGAAGTCTATGGGGAAATAGCTACATAAAACCAGTGACAGTCATCACCTGCAATGGAATCCAGGTCTTCAGGCAAAGACAGGGGTCAATACAAAGTCAGCAGGACATGTTTCACTGAACACCCATAACTTCACCAAAGGGAAAAAAAATTTAGAACAAATTCAGTCTGCAATCGGTGCAATTCTTTAATCTATATAGATGCAATTATGTGCAAAACAGCTGTATAGGGGTTTTAGGAATGTGTATTTGCCCCCTATGGTGCAGTTGGTTTTCTCCAGAATTGCTACTAACATTGCCTAATTTGTCTAGGACTACAGCCTGCCTCAACAAGAGAAAATACAAAATTAATTGTATAGGATTATGGAAAATCCACACAACAGTAAAAGGTATGATTTTCCAGTGTCATCTGTGATATCATTTGCCTACTGTTAAAGGGGAACTACAACCTTGAAAGAAGTTAAATTGGTTAACAGGAAGACTTGCTTTGGAATGAGTCACTCATGCAGCAGTCACGTATATGTACTTACTGTTGATCCATATTTTAGGCTATAATTGAACAGGGACATTGATATGTTATCAGGTCTCATGGACAGACTCTATGGTTAATCATACTGTGACTATTGAGTAGAGATGAAAACTAAATGACAACATTGAATGGGGCCCAGCAAATACAGGCAAGTGCAAATATTATGACAAAACTTCTCCCACTCCCTGCCCTATACCCCTCCACCAACCAGATCATTCAGTTACCAGTTCGCAAAGCTACAAAAGGTATAGAAAACTCAACAGCCGAGATGCGAGTGCAGGGCAACTCAACTCAGATAAATATTCAATGGGAGGCATATGCTACATCTCTCAATGGACGATGAGAAAAGGATTTATTGGCAAGTACAAAAATCTGATTTTCTCTCACACCCATGAGGGATGCAGGGAACATGGTGACTAATGAATAACCACCTTCACACTTTGCAGCCAAAACTGGCCTCCGAAGATGCAAAAACATTAACTTTACAAAACTTAGCGAACGTGTGAACAGATCACCATGTTGCCACCTTGCAATGCTGGTCCACAGAGGACTGATTTTTTAAAGCCCATGAGGTGCTAATTGCACTAGATAAATGGGCCATAACCTAGAATGGAGCTGGACGGTACTGGAGCACATAGGACTGTTCAGCCATGAAGCAAGAGTAGTCTTCTTCAAGTACCATGGACGACAGCTGCTCCTAGTAGGTTGGACCAATTCTTCAAAGAAGTTGCAGGGACGGAGCCTCCCTTTCCTCCCAGCAGGCTACCTAGCTACTCCCCTCCCCAGTTAGATTTGTGACATAAAACCTACTGAGCTAGATAGCGAGAAGAAGAAGAGGAAAACTCCTATGAGCATGGAACCAATAGGATGCTGAAGTCCAGCCGCTGGAGACCAAGCATGGTCCCTTTCCCTGGGTGGGAGACCTGTAAGCTATATGGACTAAAAGAAAAGGATTTAACAGGTAAGACTAAAATCCTATTTTCTCTGTCATCCAATATAGCTTACAGGTACCATGGGGATGTACCACACTGAGTTCCCAGCAACAGCCCTATTGACCCATGCAGAAGCCAAGGTGGGCCTCATGGGCGCACCTAAGGAAGTGAAGTTAGCCTTCAAAACAGTGTCAAGTTTTCTGTCTGTCACGTTCTTTAAAGCTGAATCGTCTGCCATGGCCAAGACCGTGGACTTAGAAAGCCTAGAAATGGGGGATCACCCTGAGGAGGAGTAGCCCATTGAGTCAAGGCAGCTTCAGAGAAAGGATAGAGTTCAGAGAATCTTTTAAACAGAGAAAGGCGCTTATCAGGAGTCTTCCACTCATCCAGGATAATCTGAACCAGAGTGGGATTAGGTGGAAAGACAGAGCAAGACTTCTTAGAGACTTCTTTAGAAGTAGCCTGTGGTTCTACAGGAGTAGAGGGAATATTTAAAGTGGTCAACACCGCCTTAATGAGACCCTCAGCAGAGGGTTCAGGGCCAGCTTCAAAGGGGTTGCCGGAATACATACCATACTCAGAATCACCATCTGAATCCTCAAAGGAATAATCAGATAAATCAGGAATGTTCTCCAAGACTGAATATCCCCTTGAATAGAGAGAGGAAACTGTGACATAGAGTACATTAAGTCCTTGACCCAAGATGGCTATTGGTCATGGCTGGAAGGCCCTGGCGGAAATGCAGGGGCCATAGCACGAGGGGCATAAATGCCCAGAATACCCCACAGGAAGCCCTGATTGGCATGAGGAACAATATATGAGGTGGGGGGTCTGAGACACCCCTGAGTCCTGGGCCTTAGGCCTAGCCCCATTTCCAAGTGGATCCGTCATCCTAACAGGAGAAAGTGTCAGAACAGTAAGGAAGACCCAAATACTGTATGTCAGATTAAAGATTTCACCCCAGATAGCTTAAAATGTACCTATCTGGCAAGCAAAGGGTTAACCTGAGGAGGAGAGCTGAGGAGACCAAGCCCTGTGTATGATACTCGTGTAGAGAGCAAACAAGATGGCAACCGCACGGGGGACCAATCAGAAAACGTAGTAGTTACCCTATACAGAGTACCAAAAACAGAACCGAATTCCCCCACAGCCCCCAAGACACTGATACTGTCCACCGGATAGTCGGGGCACTGGAGACAAGAAGAATGAGCCATCTCCCAACTAGGTACACCGAGTGGTTGAGGAGATATGTCCCAGAATGGCTGTCTTACAGAGATCAATGGCGCATCGCATCCATGCGGTAAAGCACGCCCTTAAAGGTGCAGAATTCAAATTAAACACACAAAATGAAAAAGTGTCTACAAAGTGTAAAATACACATAAAACACCAGATACTAAGAATGAAATAAATAAAATGTAACTATAAGACTACAAATTGCCCAAGAATGGCAGGGAAGGGGTTAAATACCACATAAGAGGCAATGCATCAAAGATTCCCAGATCAGCAGTCATAATAAGAAGAATAATACCCAATATAAGTGCAGACGTTACAGAGAACTCCGAAAAATAGGATTTTAGTCTTACCTGTTAAATCCTTTTCACTTAGTCCATACAGGTCACTGGTACTCTGGGAGGCGTAAGTCCCCTTTAATAGGCAGGAACAACTATGCAAATGATTTGCAAGGGGCGGAGCCTCCCCTCTCACTTAAGCCACCTTCTGACCAGAGCCACTTAGATTGATTTGAGACCCTAAAAACTGACCACAGGTAAGCAAAAAGAAAGACTCCTGTGAGCATGCCCTGACGGTCTCCCACTGAATGCCACAGGAGAGCCAAGACTGGTCCCTTGACAGGGTGGGAGACCAGTGACCTGTATGGACTAAGTGAAAAGGATTTAACAGGTAAGACTAAAATCCTATTTTCACTGTTGTCCAATACAGGTCACTGGTACTCTGGGATGTACAAACATTGAGCTGATCCAGAGGCGGGAAGTAAGGCAAGGACCAGGCGCAAGGCCCAAGTCGCTAGAACTGCAATAAATCAGTTAACTACATAGCCCAAACTGTAAGTGTCAACGGACACCAACCAAGGGAAACAATCCCTGAACTAACACAGCACACGGAACCAGAGCCAACCGGGCTCAACAGCAAGGAAGCACTAAGGATCACAGAGCGGAAGACCTAGACAGGCAAAACTGCCTCCAGGACCTTCCTTCCAAAACTGGCATCAGCCGAAGCCAGTACATCAACTCGATAGTGCCTAGAAAATGTGTGCACAGAGGACCAAGTGGCCGCTCTGCACAGTTGATCAGCAGATGCCTGATTCTTGTATGCCCAAGAGGCCCCAATAGAGCTGGTGGAATGGGCAGTCACCCTGAAGGGAACATGCTTATTCCGCAACTTATAAGCTTCACGGATGGTAGCTTTAATCCGAGATGCAACAGTAACCTTGGCAGCCGGTCTCCCTGCCCTAGGTCCCTCAGGAATGACGAATAGAGCGTCAGACTTCGTGATAGACTTGGTGCGATGAACATAAAACTTGAGGCAACGCACCACATCCAACAAATGGAGATCCCGTTCCTTGTCAGATGAAGGATTAGGGCAGAAAGAGGGAACCACAATCTCCTGATTGATGTGAAACTCGGACACAACCTTGGGTAAGAATTCCTTGGAAGTGCGAAGCACAGCCTTATCCTTGTGGAACACCAGGTAAGGAGGTTTACAAGACAGAGCTTGTAACTCTGCTACCCGGCGAACTGAGACAATAGCCAAAAGGAAGGCCATCTTCCAAGTCAAGAGACGTAATGGAATGGAAGCCAAGGATTCAAACGGGGGTCGCTGGAGAACTCCCAGCACCAAATTGAGATCCCACTGGGGAGCAGGACTCTTAAAGGCAGGTCGAACATGAGTCACACCTTGGAAGAAAACTTTCACATCAGGAAGGATAGCAATCCGGTCCTGGAAAAACACAGACAAGGCAGAGGTCTGAACTTTGAGGGAACTCAGACTGAGCCCCTTATCAACACCGTCCTGCAAGAAGGCCAGGACAGTGGGAAGATGAAATTCAAGTGACAATTGCTTATCAGTGCACCATGCAACAAAGGTTGACCATATGCGATGATAGATCTTGGAGGACACAGGCTTACGAGCACTAAGCATAGTCGACACCACAGAAGGAGAAAATCCTTTCTTAGCTAAAATCGAGGATTCAACCGCCATGCCATCAAATGGAGAGAGTGAACATCCTCCTTCCACAGATAACCCTGGAGAAGAAGATCCGGACGGGCAGGGAACGAAATCGGATCCGATACTGACAAGGCCATCAACTCCGGAAACCAGGACTGGCGGGGCCAGTTTGGAGCGATCAAGATGACAGGACAACGCTCCTGCTTCAACTTCTGAATAACTCTGATCAATAGAGGAAGAGGAGGGAAGATGTAAGCCAGGGAGAAATCCCAAGGGATCGACAAGGCATCCACTGCTAGAGCAAGGGAGTCCATCCACCGGGAGCAAAACACTGGAACCTCCCTGTTGTGTCTGGTAGCCATCAGGTCCACCACAGGCATCCCCCACCGCTGGGCAAGCATGTGAAACACCTCTGGATGAAGAGCCCATTCTCCGCTGTCGACGGTGTGACGACTGAGGAAGTCTGCCAAGACGTTGACTACGCCTGGAATATGAACTGCAGATATGACAGGCACGTGATCTTCTGCCCAAGACAAAATATCCTTGATTTCCCACCAGGCGGAACCGCTTCTTGTGCCGCCTTGCCTGTTGATGTAAGCAACTGCCGTGGCGTTGTCGGACTCCACTCTGATCGGAAGACCGGTCAGTTGAGACTCCCAGTGCCTCAGGGCAAGCCGGACAGCTCGAAGTTCCAGAACATTGATGGAGAGAAGGGATTCCTCCAGACCCCATTTCCCCTGAGCACTGAAGCGACCCCAGACTGCACCCCAGCCCCGAAGGCTGGCATCCGTTGTGACTGTGGTCCAACGAGGAACTAGAAATGATCTCCCTTTCAGGAGATGAGAAAGATCCAACCACCAGGGCAGACTCGACTCGACATGAGGGGGTAGTGAGACGGCCAGATGTAGATGATCTGGATGATTCCTGCACGTCCGGATCACAAATCTCTGAAGTTCCCTGGAGTGGGCCATGGCAAATGGTACTGCTTCGATCGTGGAAATGAACTTCCCCACTAAGGACGACAACTTCGGTACCGGAATTTCGTCCATGTCCAGAATCCCAGCTACTCGGACGGCTATCTGGTGAGCCACATCCTCTGGAAGAAACACCATGCATTGGCGAGTGTCGAACAGGAGACCCAGGAACAGAAGCCGCTGAGATGGAACCAAGTCCGACTTGTCCAGATTCAGGATCCAGCCATGACGGTTCAGAGAGTGCATACACTTCTGTAATTGCTGATGGAGAAGCTCCGCTGAGGAGGCTTTCAGTAGGAGATCGTCCATGTAGGGGGTCACTCTGATCCCATCCTAATGAAGCACCGCTATCAAGGAGCCTAACACCCTCTGGAAGACCTGAGGGGCTGAGGTCAGCCCAAAGGGGAGCGCTGTAAACTGAAAGTGTCCCCTGTGGCAGGCAATCCTGAGATACCGCCTGCTCCCTGGATGAATAGGGACATGAAGATAAGCATCCTGAAGGTCCAGGGAGGCAAGGAACTCCCCTGGAGACATTGCTGCAATCACAGAGCGCAGGGACTCCTGGCGGAAGTGGGAAGTCACCACATAGGCATTGAGATCTTTGAGATACAAAATGGGACGAGCCCCTCCGTCCTTTTTGGCTACCACAAACAGGTTGGAAAAGAATCCTGAACCTGTGTCCCCCTGAGGAACCGCCTCCAGGACCTCTTTGTCCAAGAGATCCTGAATAGCGTCGTCGAACAGACGCCCTTTTGTGGGTTCCTGAGAAGGACGAGTAAAATGGAACCGAAAAGGAGGAAGGGAGGAGAAAGGGATCCTGTATCCCTCTGACACCACCTGAAGAACCCATGGGTCCGCCACTGACTCCTCCGAAGTCCGGCGAAAGAGGCAGAGACGACCACCTACAGCCGGATGCGGACCCGGGTTCGGCGAGTCATGCCGAAGCAGTCTTGGAGGTCTTGGCCTTGGGGGCAACTTTGGGCTTCCAGGACTGTTTGGGCTTGGAGGAGGAGCGTGTAGCGGGAGGACCCACCGGGGTCGAGGAGCGTGTCTCAGTCTGAAAGGAACGAAAGGACCGATTGCGTTTGGCTGGAAACGTTTTCTTAAAGACTGATGGTAGAAGAGTACTTTTACCCCCAGTAGCCTCACTGATCATTTCTTTGAGTTCAGACCTAAAAAGCAAACTCCCCTGGAAGGGCAGGGAAAGCAAGGCTTTCTTAGAGGCTGTATCAGCAGACCAAAGTTTCAGCCAAAGGGCGCGTCTGGCCACCACAGAAGAAGTGGAGGCCCTCGCCATCATGCGCACAGCATCAAAAGCAGCTTCAGCAACATAATTCTGAGCTTCAGTAATATTAGCAAGAAGCTGCAACTGTTCAGACACTGGTGCATCCTGGCGAACTCCTTCAGTCAGTCGTTCAGTCCAGGCCGCGATAGCCCTGTTAACCCACGCCACTGCAAAGGTTGGACGCATGGCAGTGCCAATAGAGGCAAAAAATGGACTTAAGAGAAAGTTCCAGTTTCTTATCCGTCCAATCTTGCAGGGCAGAGGCATCAGATACAGCCAAAGCGGTAGACTTGGATAGCCTGGAAACAGGGGCATCCACCTTGGGAGGATGCACCCATTTAGCCAGCTCAGTCTCAGGAAAAGGGTACAGCTTAGCAAACTTTTTAGAGACAGAGGATGATCTATCAGGATTCTTCCATGCCTCAGAGACTAGACGGGCAAGAGTAGGATTAGTTGGAAAACAAACAACAGGCTTAGATGGCTTCTTCTGAAAAACATCAGTAGGATCATAAGTGGATTCCTGAGTCAGAGGAAGGTTGAGCGTATTCAGAACAGCTCTAATCAGACCCTCAGCCGAAACTTCAGGGTCACATTCATAGGGGTCCCCAATGGACCTGGTAGATTCAATAACAGTCCGTTCCTCAGCATCAGAATCCTGCAAGAGTTCTTCCTCAGAAGAATCAGTCACATCAGGAGCCCCCTGTGGCTTAGGCAGGGAGGTCCTGATGGTAGAGGGGGTCTGCCAGACCTGGAGAGCCCCCTGTACCTGAGAGGGAAAGAGTTGAAGAGCGGATCTGAGATCCCTAGTGGCAGCTTTAATCTCCCTCACCCAAGATGGCTCAATAGCGTAGCTGGGAGGCCCAGGGTTGCTATCTTGACCAGTACAATTAGGGCATAGATCCCCCACATTATCGCTAGACAGCCCAATGTGGCAAGAGGAGCAAAACGCCATGGGGGTAGCAGACCCCCCATCCTCCTTAGACTTGGGTCTAGCCCCTAGCTCCAGTGAAGTAGACATGCTCACAGCGTCAATATACCCCACTAATGACACTATCACCCAGAAAAAGTGCAAAGGATTAAAGTTTCACCCCAGAAATGTCTAAATTCGGACTTATCTGGCCAGCGAAGGGTTAATCTGTTGAGGAGAGAGAAGGCTCGGTCCCTGCGTAGTGTACTCGCTTAGGAAAAGTTCCACAAAATGGCGGCCGATATGACAGCCAATCAGAAACGAGCGCGAACCAGGCGCTCATGGGAAATGTAGTTTTCCCTTTACAAGTACCCCAAACAGTGCCCGAAGCCCACCTGAACACCCCACATAAATAAAACATATTCCGGATGATAGAGCAGGAGCCTAGCATTAAAATGAGCCATCTCTGAAGTTGCTGAGACAAGCGGTTCCAGAGATATGTCCCACACTGTGAATTCCCATAGAGAGTAAAGGAGCCATAGCGTTTGAGCGGGAAATTTAATAAAACATTAAAAATAGCCCAAACAAGTATAAAACACATAAGAAACATAAGTAAACTAATACCCAAAGCTCCAAAACCCAGAGAATACCACAGAAATTGCATTAAACATTGAAATGCAAATAAAAACACCCTATGAGTGCTGGAGTGCATTGCAAACTCCCAAATACAAGCCCAGCAAAGGGACACTGTGGGGACAAGTGGACCTTCAGCACTCAATGGGTGACTCACCTCTCTTGCAGGACTTCTGTCTTCAGGTGACCATGATAGAGGAGGAATAACCCAGAGGCAAATTCCCCAGCAGGGAAGCTGCTTAACTCAAGCTGTCCCCTCTTCAGGGCATAAGGTCCACAGAAATCCCTGGGAGCTGCACTAGCCACTTCGGGTGAGGGCATTCACAGCCATGGTCACCCTCCTAATGGTGGTATTCCATATTGAATAAAAAAAAATAACAAATGACTAAGTTGAAAGCATAGATGTTCTCTACCTGGTGTGCATAGCACCCAGGAACAAATCAATCTAAGTGGCTCTGGCCAGAAGGTGGCTTAAGTGAGAGGGGAGGCTCCGCCCCTTGCAAATCATTTGCATAGTTGTTCCTGCCTATTAAAGGGGACTTACGCCTCCCAGAGTACCAGTGACCTGTATTGGACGACAGTGAAATACCCTTGTAAAAGGGGCAATGGGACAGTGGAACATGGCACTCAAAGGGTTGCTCACCTTTTCCTGCAGGTCTTCTTTCATCAGATTACTATTATAAGGAAGAAGCCTGAGAGAGACTCTTTCTGGAGACAAAGACATGGGTTAAATGGTTCTCTCCCAGGGCATTTGCCAGTCATGGTAATCCGCCTAATGGTGGTATTCCTTATCTAACAGAAAAATAAAAAAGATTCTAAAACTATAGCAGAACTGTTCTCAGCCTGGTGTCTTCACCAAGGAACAAATCTTTCTGGAGCTGATTGGCTAGCTGCAGCCAAGTAGAGAAGGGAGGATCCACCCCCTGCATACACTTTGAGAATTGTTCCTGCCTACTAAGGGGCGGATCGCCTCCCAGAGTTACCAGCAACTTGTATTGGACGACAGAGAAACACAGGTTTAAACGGTAATAACTCTGGAAATATGCATCTCTCAGCAGTGGGAGTACCCATATGTTACTCAACAGGAAATGTCCTACAGTATGTATTTTTTCATATAAAAAGTTTACTGCTCCTTTAAATTCCAGAATATGATGGCAGCCGCCATCTCTTTTAGGAACAATAAATACATTTAAGAATCCTGGGAAGCGCTCTTGCACTGGAAATGGGATCAGAACCTGCTTTTCTAGAAGGGAATATAGTGTGTCTTTGATGCCCCCGAACCTGGTCTTGAGGAACACTGGCAAAAATAAATGGTGAGGAGAAAGGGTTATGAAGTCTATGCAGTACCCTTCCAAGATTACCCATAAGACCCTTTGATCTGTTACTTACGTCTCACTGCATCTCAAAACAGACAGAGGCAACCTTCAAAGGGCAGAAATGGATCAGGATCTCGCAAGTCATTTGGACATTTCAACCTTAGGCTTCTGATTCACTTTAATTTAGCCAAGCCTGTTTGGGCTTTGGGGCAGTGTGGGATTGAAATGCCTGATGGGTTTGAAGCCTAGGCTTCCCATACTGGTGGGGAAAATGAAAACCATATGTTATCTTAGGGAAAAAAAACAGTTATGGAGGAAACTGAGGCAACGGGGTACTTTTGTCTCCAGTAGTTTCCCAACAAAAGAGAGAGAAACCAAGAACTTTTTGGAAAATTGGTCAGACAACCAAATTTTGAGCAACAATGTGAAATTGTAGCTGCAGAAAAATCCATGGCTTTTGTAGAGAACTTGGTTGCATCAAAAGCCTATTCAGTTATGTATGAGTTTTGGTATACAATACCAACAGTTCCTCATTGGCAACATCCCCTTGGATGGCATGAGATGTTCTCTACAAACAGTGTCTGCCAAAGGCAGATCGGTGTTCTTAGCATGACTCTGGGGGAAATTCACTAAGCGGTAATAAAGAATTGATAAATTGGAGATAAACTTCTCCAGTTTATCATTTCTCTGCTATCCTGTCTTATTCTATGGAGCCTATGCACGATTTCTTCAAAGTTAGTGCAGAGGCTCTGTAGCAACACAGGAACTGGAGAAGTGATAAACTGGAGAAGTCATCTCCACTTTATCACCTCTTTATCACAGCTTAGTGACCCCCACCCCCAGATACTGGGAGATCCACTGCCAGTGGGGTAGCCTACTGTATCAAAAGATCAGCCAAAAAACAGACAGGTGCGCCTGTTCTATCAGGCATCCTCCACTCTTCCATAAGAACCTGGACCAGGAAGTGATGTGAAGGAAAAATAGGTCCCTCCTTTTTGCATCTCTGGATGATGTCTGGTGAGGAAGAACTATAATTAGAGGCTTGTGAGAACTGAAGCTTCTCCAGAACTACTCTGATAAGACCTTCAGCTGTGAGACAAGAATCCTCACAGATAAGTGTACCATAACTGTGCTTGTACCCTCTTTTTTTTGCGAATATAGTGCTGTTATATTGTACTGTGCTGCTTTCATGGTGCAATGTGTCAAGCTATGCTCTTGCACAAATTCAGTTGCTCATATTCACAATGAAAGATGTATACGCACAATGGTAAAAGTGAAATAAGAGAGTGCAATATGGGCAGAAAGACCACATAATAGTGGTTCTCAGAATAACAAAGACATAATAATAGGACCATAGCACTCAAAAGGTTAAGTCAGTCAGCTTATGTCTTCAGACTCCCATTGTAAAACACATAGTGCTTCACAGAAGTTCAACAAAGAGATACATACTTAGGGAACAAGTCAACTTCGACAGTCAAAGGTCCTAAAATATACTTGTGAAGTGGACAATCCATGACCATGGAAGCAAGTGACTGGAAGTATGCCTAATGGGGGATTATACAGCCTCACATCGCTAAGAATGAAAAATAAAAAAGTCTAACTAAAAGAAAAGTGCCCAAACATGTTTTCTTGAGGCAGGTCTGTTGAAACTGAGAGTAAGAAGGAGTAAAGCTGGAAGGAAGAGGGTAGTCTCTACCATTCCTGTGAGTCCCCATCTCTGCACCAGAGAGTCCGGTTTTTAAAGTTTATTAAAGGGTCTTCGAGGACAGACACTGATTTTTTGCTACTGGTGAATTTCTTCTGAAACTCTGCCTACTTCTTCTCTTTCTCACCCTGTTCCCCCACTTCCTGCCTACTTCTCCTCCTTCTCATCTTGCTCTGCCCACTTCCTGCCCACTTTATGAGACAAAGACAATAAGCCATGCCCACCCAATTAAGCCCCACCCCTTTATTACACAAATCACATCTTTTACATGCCCCTGGTTGGCAGCACATGAGCCCTCTCCAGGGGTTCAAGAAGAGGAAGTATCCAGGTATGGTCCCCTGCTCATAAGCAATACCTTTTTTGAAGTGTCCTCCAGAAGGAGGGAACTTTAGCCAATGTACCACTATGGATGAGAGAGAAATAAAAGAATAAAATGAATGAAAATAAATATATAAATATTGTGTGTGTGTATGGTTTCTGTAATGTGTCCATTTCTGTAACAAATGGACATATACATAAGTATGTCTCTGCCCATTTAGATGTGAACAGTGTGACAGAGATCTCAGAGTGCACAGAGGTCTCCAAGTGAGATCTCTCCACTGGGAACTGAATTAATTTATTCCCAGTAGATAGACGTGGACCATTCTGAAACTTTCAGCATGTTTCCCTTTCTGAACACGCACACGGAAGGATGCTGTCACAGCTGGATCAGCATCTCTCTGCACATGCAGGATCCAGGCTGTCAAGAGACAACCCATTCCAATCTCCTGCACACAGGTTGTGGAAGCCTGCAGTCAGTGCCATACATATTCAGCATAATTGCTAAAAGCCCAGTCATGTGTATGGAACAAGGCACCTTAACTCTTTCAGTGCCAGAGTGGTACCTAAATCATTGCAAAGCACTTTATTCTAATGGGTATAGTTTGATCTTTAGCTTTCATTGTGAATATGAGCAAATGAATTTGTGCAAGAGCATAGCTTGACACACTGCACCATGAAAGCAGCACAGTACAATATAACAGCACCATATTCGCAAAAAAGGAGGGTGCAAACACAGTTATGGTACACTTGTACAGAGGGGCATAGTTCCTATATAAAATAGGATTTAATGTTTTTCCCTGTTAAATTCTTTTCTCTATAGTCCATATGGAACACTGGTACCATGGGCTTGAGTCCCTCCAAAGGAGGGCAGCAAACATCTCAAAAGACAGAGTCCTGTAGGTGAAGACTCAGAACCACTCCTTAGCTTAACCCCTCCCCTTGCCTTACAGTGTCCAGTATGAATGTGACCACAGCCACACTAACAAGGTAAGTGAGAAGAAGAAGAAGGAAATCTCCTGTGACAAAAAAATACCCTAAAAGGACTCTGACAAGCGACACCAAACAGAAGTCTCTTTCTCTGAGTGGGAGGCTTGTGTTCCATATGGACTACACAGAAAAGTATTTAACAGGTAAGGACACAAAAATCCTATTTTCTCTTACGTCCAATATGGAACACAAGTACCATGGGAATATGCCAACACTAAGCTCCTAGAGGTGGGAAAAATGGAGAAAGGAAAGGACCTCTTGCCTGTCTCGAGAATACCAGAGTTCCCTAGGACTATCCAGAATCAGAACAGCCTAAACAGAAAAAAGTAACAAAGGAACTGAACTTCCACAGCACACAAGATCAAGAGCCAACGGGGCTCAGACAACTGAACAACAGGCAATGTGACCTGAAGGACCTTCCGGCCAAAGCTGGCTTCAGCCGAAGCCCGAATATTGACCTGGTAATGCTTAGCAAAGGTGTGCAAGGAGGACCAAATCGTTGCCTTGCACAACTGCTCAGCCGAGGCATGATTCTTGTAGGCCGGGGAGCCCCACATACCTAATTATCACGGTGCCCATGTTATATGGGCGACATTTTGACATGTTTACTTCCTGATATCTTTTATTGGCTATGCTGTCTTTGCTCCTCCCAGTGACAGCCTTTAAATACCTTGGGCTATCACTTATGAGCTGCCTTTCGTGGTGTATCCATTGCCTAGCGCTGGTTCCGTTACTCTCATATGATACCAGTGTATGACCCGGACTGTCTGACTATTCTGCCTGTTTACCGTTCCTGCTCTGTGTACAGACCCGGATAGGCTGATGTTCCTGCTCTGTGTACCGACCTGGTTTGGCTGACGTTCCTGCTTCGTATATTGACCCGGCCTGGCTGATGTTCCTGCTTCGTGTACCAACCGGCTTGACTGGCGATCCTGCTCCGTGTACCGGCCAGACTTGGCTGACGTTCCTGCTCTGTGTAGAGACCCAGCTGGGCTGAAGTTCCTGTTTCTGAACTGTTCCTGCTTGCTAGTCTTCCTGCTCCTGCTGTGTGGCCAGAGTTGCTCACACTTTCTGTGGTCTTACCAGACTTCCAGTTGCCTCGGTCCTGTACAATAGTCCAGTCCGTGATCCGCTCACTCATAGTGCCTGTGCTACTTCCCGGTAGTTTCTGGTTGCACCACGTTCGCTTGGTCTGTTACTGCTGTCCCTGAGGTTACAGTTGGGCTCCTCAGGCTATTTCCCATCTGCAGACCAGAGTGTTCGTTAACCCCTTGCGGGGCGGTGCTGGGCATTCATATCAGTATTGGTAGTCTCAGTTTGGCGTACGTTATTCCTTACGGTACTAAGCACTGGGTCACGTTATCCTTGCAGTCTCCGGTGGGCGTTCACTTTGGCAGCCACCCTCCTATGTGCCTTGTAGCCAGTTCTATTCTGGCTTCGCCTGTTCCTTGTGATTCCAGTCGCTGTTGTTACTCTCTGCGTAGAGAGCTACATTGGGCCCTCCACTATTAGGGCCAACTACTGTCTTTGGACTATAAGTTCATTCTGTCATATTTACACTGTATCATATGCGATTTACCTGACCTGTGTCAGTATTGTATATTATAGCTACATACTGTACCCGTGTGGGTTAATCATTCATTGTAACCTGTCCTGTGTTAGTTTACCATTTATCTGTATGCCGCGAGGGTTACTGTTATTCCTTGTGTGCAAATAAAACTGTGTTTTACCAAAACCTTCCATTTCTGAGTGTACTAAACCGTAACACTAGCAGACTGTGCTGTGGCAGCAACAGGTTTCTTTATGATTCTGAGACTACTGCCAAAAGAACTGCCATCTTGAGCATCAATTAATGCAAGGGAACAGAAGCAAGGGGCTCAGAAGGAGTCCTCTACAAAACTCCCAGAACCAAATTAAGGTCCCACAGAGGAGTGGGAGACTTAAAGGCAGGTAAAGCATGGGACACCCTGAAGGAACAACCTGACATCTGGAATGGTGGCAATACGTCTCTGGAAGAACACAGAAAGAGCTGAAATTTTAACCTTTAAAAAGCTCAAGCTGAGTGATTGTTCACTCCATCCTGGAGAAAGGATAACATCAAAGGAAGGTTAAACTCATGCGAGGACACAGACTTGTCCACTCACCTTGAATGAAAAAGAGACCATATGGTAGGTATTGGATGAGACAGGCTTGCGGGTCTGAATAATAGTGGAAATGACCTCAGTGGAGAACCCTTTTCTCCTCAAGATGTGGGTTTCAAGAATCATGCCATCAAAGCCATCTTTTCCACATCCTCATGTCACAGGTAACCCTGAAGTAGGAGGCCTGGCCTGGGAGGAAGGTGGAGGAGATCCTGAATGGAAAGACTTACCAGATCCGCAAACCACGACCCTCCTGGTCCAATAAGGTGCGACCAGAATTACGGTCCATTCTGACCTTCCTGAGTGCCCTGGGGATGAGAGGAGTCAGACGAAAGACATAAGCAAGGTGGAAGTTCCACAAAAACTTCTCTGTGTCCATGGTGAAGACCAGAGGATCTCCCCCGCCGGGAGCAGAAGGTCAGAACCTTTCTGTTTACCCTGGCGGCAATGAGATCTATTGTTGGCACACCCCACTGTTGCACAATCAGACAGATCATCTCCAGACTAAGTTTCCACTCTACTGTATCCATGTCTTGGTGACTTAAGAAGTCCACCAGCACGTATTCTACCCCTGGAATGTGCAAGGCGGATATGGCCGAAATGTGGGCTTCTGCCCAACCTACAATGCACCTCACCTCGAACCAGGTGGTAGCACTATGGGTGCACCCTTGAAGGTTGATGTAAGCCACGGCTGTGGCGTTCTCTGATCGCACCTTCACTGATGAACTGGAGAGATTTGTCTGCAGTCCACCTGCCCCGGAGTCCCAGGTGACCCAGAACTGCACCCCAGCCCCTCAGGCTGCCATCCGTTATGACCATAGTCCATTCTGGTATCAAAAACTGTTTCCCCTGTTCCAGGCTGCATCACGCAGCACACTCATGTACTCCCTGAACAGGCTGAGGGCCATTCCAGGGCCTGTGACACCTCCTGCATGACCTGAAGAATTTTCTCCTCTGGCAGGAAAACTTTCCCCTGACGGATGATGAACCTCATCTCTAGGGACACCAGCTCCTGGGAAGGGACTGGTGAGAACTTCAGCATGCTCAGAATCCACCTATGGTGGACTAGAAATTGAGCACAGTCTTGGACGTGCTGGGCCAAGAGCGCCTCTAAAACAGCATTGAGCAACAGGTCATCCAGATAAGGTGCCATGAAAATGCCCCGGGTGTGAATGAATGCCGCTAAGGTCCCCATGACTCTGGGGAACACTCAAGGTGCAGAAGCCAGGCCAAATGGCAGAGCTGTGAGCTGGTAATGATCCAATCCGTAGGGAAACTGGATGGAAGGAGATGTGAAGGAATGCCTCCTGAAGGTCTAGGTAAGAGATCTTACCCCCGTGGGCACATCTCTGCGATGACAGAACACGAGGATTCCATCTTGAAGCTCATAGTCACCACATATTTGTTTAGACATTTAAGGTCCAAGATTGGAGGACAGTTGCCGTCCTTCTTCAAAACCACAAACAGGTTGGAATAAAAACCTGGGGGAGGTACTGGAATCAGAACCTTATTTGCCAGCAATGAATCTACTGCCTCCTGAAACAGCTGTACTTTGTCTGGATCTTTTGGCACCCTTGACAAAAAAAACGCAATACTGTGGAAGGGATCCAAAATCTATGCGGTTCCCTACCTGAAAAAGGCAAAGAAGCCCCCTTACATGTACCAGCGGACCATTCCATGAATCATGTTGAAGAGTGCTTGACAGACTTAGCCCATGGAGCTGTTCGCTTGGGCTGCCACTGCTGCATGGGCTTGGCGGAGTAGCGCGCGTGTGACGCCTGAGACTCTTTCAACCTTTGCGTCTCTGTTTGGCGTGGCAAACAAAACAGTTTCCTCGCCATAAGTGGATGTTTGGTGGGCATCTGAAGTAACAAGGTGCTCTTGCCCCCCAGTAGCATCACTGGGGATCTGTTTCAATTCTGGCCTAAACAGGGAATTGCCATGGAAGGTAAAGGAAACCAGTGCTTCTTGTTAAAAAACAAAGTGCATTGCACAGCAACAGAGAAAGCTGAGGCTTTAGCGGACAACCTGACCACCTCAAAAAGAGCCTCAGAGACATAACTGTTAGCCTCTTTAATATTAGCCAAAACAACCAACAGATCCTCTTTGGACACCTCTGCACGGACAGCCTCCATCAGCTGTTCACCCCAAACTGCAAAAGCCCTGTTAATTCAGAGGCAAAAATAGTTCCCAGTGCCGCTCCAGTGGCCACAAATTTGGCCCTGAGGATAGAGTCCAGTTTCTTGTATGCTGGATCCTTTGAACCTGCTGCATCTGCCACCAGCAGGGCAGTAGACTTAGCCTACCTGACACTGGGAGATTCACAGTTGAAGGAGAGTCCCACTGCACCAAAGCTGCCTCGAAAAAAGGTACTGCTTAGAGAACCTTTTGGTGACAGCCTCTTTTCTGGGATCTTCAACTCATCTGGTCAAGAGTGGCATTAGGGGGATAAATGTTGAAGATTTCTGACACTTCTGTCAGACATCTGTAGATGAAGAACCCTCATTTGATGTGTCAGAGACCTGGAGCAGATAGGGACAAGTGTACCAAGGCACTCATAGTGTTACTAATTAGTCTTCAGGTTACCATTAAGAAAGTAAGCAGAGTCCCAGGAGACTCTGCTGGGAGGGAAAGCTTGGCCTGCAAGAAGTCAATGGAGCAAAGATGGCAGCAGCGTGGGAAGCATTCTTAAAGCCACGCACCTGAAACTCACAATTTACAGAGGTACCCCCCCCAAAAAAAAAGGACACCAGGGAACATGTGGGAGGGCACCCAAGAGACTAGTCTCTAAAGAGAAAATGTCAGAAAAGACCCCCAACCCAAAAAAACAGCAGGGAAAGGGTTAACAATCTAAAATGCAGCAATCCTTGCTCCATAACTCAGAGAAAGAACAGTAACATATAATAAAATACCCGACAGGAGTGCAAGAGCCCAAGGGCTCAGAGTAAATCTCTGTATGGAGAGGCACGAGGTAAAAACACTGTGGACCAAAGCACTCAAAGGGTTATTCACCAATCTTCATTTTCTTCAGGTTACCACTGTGAAAGAAGCAGAGGCCAAAGGGACTTTGCTGGAAGGAAAAACTTGCAAGATTCTCTCCACAGGGCTCCAAGGGTCCACACAGCAACTGTACACTGGACAGTCCACTTCTTGGAAAGCCCAGTAATGGTAACCACCTAATGGGGAAATTTTGAGAGCCCCATATCTAACAGATAATAACAGAAAAGCTAAAAAACTAAGAGATTGTCTTCCACTCACCACAGAAGACACTTTCATACAGGGGATTGTAAAGCGAGGGGAGGGGTTAAGCTGGAGGAGTGGCTCAGAGTCTTCACCTACAAGGCTCTGTCTTTTGAGATGTGTCCTGCCCTCCAAAAGGAGAGACGCAACCCTACAGTACCTTTGTTCCACACTGGACATAAGAGAAAATGTGTTTTATTTCAAAGCATCAGCGGTAATTTCACTTGTGGCATTGTATACATCAGATGAGGCATGGACAACATGTTCTTGAACTACAGCTCCTATCATTCTCAGCCGATTTTCGGCTGCCTGAAAATGACAGAAGCAATAGTCCATCAACAAATGTAGAGAAAAAAAGCATCCATGTACATTAATGCTAAGAGACATACCAACATTGAAGATCCACCAGGCAAGTCTTCTCCACGATATTCCTCTCGCTTCTTCAAATAAAAATCCCTTGACTTTTCCTGAGACTGTCCAGCCATTTCTCCTGAGAACAGAGTAATAACGAAATGTGTATATGTACATCCAATCAAATGGTTGTCATCAAAAGGCAAATACTTTCAACAGTGCTTGCGCCTTATAATCCTTTGATTGCCACAGGGGTGTGAAACACACTGCAAAACCCTAAGGCACTCAGAGGGTTAACCTATATTTATGTTTTTCCACATTTATATTCTTTAATCAGATACAAGCTATGAACACTATGACCAAGGAATACTGGAACAGTGATTCCTAAACTTGGGGGGGGTTCCCCTTATTGAGGCTTAAAATGTTTCCAAGGGGTGCAGACTTTTGTTTGAGCTCCAGATCTGTGATTATATGAAAATAACATTATATGTGTTACAGAAAAAGGAGCAACCATCATAATTATACTGTTTGGTGAAAATCAAAATGGAAAGTGTGGGAATCACTGCACGGGAATTTAGTCATTGAAAAGAGAGACGTGTAAGTTACAAGCTGATGTAAAATCTGTAAATAACATGAATCTCTTGGATGCTAGAAAGGTCTCAAACACACTGCATCTCGAAGCACTGGAGACTTCTCTAACATCAAAGGTGTAATAAAGAATAGGACGAAAAGGGAGACCCTTGTGATGTAATAACTTTTCCAAAAGCTTCAGTATCAAATTAATGTTAGGTTCACAGAAGCGTTATGAATGATCTGTGTTCCATCGTCATTCATTTTGTAGTGTCAAAATTACCACTACAATCCCTGCATTACCCCTGTGATGCAGTTGATAGAGGGCATTAAGAGTGTGGAACTGATGGCCAACTCATGGGGGTATCAGCCAAATGTTATTGATTTACACACACACACACACACACACGTGGACTGGCCATTTGTTGGATTTTTAGTCAATTATATCAGTCCAGTCACTGGAGTGAAATCTGCAGTGTCACCGTTAGCCAAACAGCTGCTTAAAGGGATAGTAATGTTTCATAATAAAAGCAGCTCTAATTAGTCATCATAGTATTTGGACTTTGGAGAGTGTTATTCCAATTCTGTCAGCGTTGTAGTTCAAGAGTAATTCAATGACAAAGTATCCCCCTCCCGCCCCTTTTACTGATGTAACACTTTTCAGCCAGAGCAGAAGGGAAGTGCCCAGGCAGATTGCAGAGAGGGACAATCTTCAATTAAGATAAGGGAAAAAGCTGAAAAGCTTGTCAAGGAGGGCAGGGCTTTCATTGTTTTCATTGTAAGAAGATTGTCCCCTGCTGTTATCTGTCTGGTCTTACAACTAGATTACACATCTGAGAAGAGATGGCTTACACTAGGTAAAAGGGGCAGGAGGGGAAACTTTGGATGTGAATATCTCTTAAACCATAAAGGTTTGAGAGATAAGACATATCATTCTTCATATTTTTTTAATGCCTACATAATAAAATAAAGTTAAAACGGAGTATTACTATCCCTTTAAGCTTTCCTACATTCTGCAATTAATGCTGGAAATTTTCAGCAAGCTGCATTCATGACCATACTTGGGAACTTTTCATGCAGGGCTACCCAGAAAGTAACCCTGTCAGTGCCGAAAATTACGCGATTTGTGTCATAAAAGGGGCGGGGCTTAGTCACGAGGGCGGGGGGGCGGGACAAAAAAAAACCCTGCAAAATGAAGGTAAGAGGGCGGGGAGTGGGAGGAACCGGGTGGGATGGAGCACAAGTGGGCAGAGTTTAAGTAGAAACCCCGGTGATTCACACACTGCCCCGGAGACCCGGTAATTTAGTTTGAAATCCGGAGTCTCCGGGGCAAAACCGGAGAGTTCCCAGGTATGTTCATGACACATGGCAAAACTGCTAGTGTGACCAGTCTGATTCACAACAATGGGGAGCAACGTGGTCTGGTAAAGCAATATAGAAAACTCAGTGGTGAAAATCTCCACGTGAACTAGGCCTAAGATTACAATACATTTTAAAAATGCATTTATTCTGTTTATTTGGACAATCATTAGGGACCTTATGTTCGAATAATGGCCAATAATAAGTGGAGTCACTGGAAATCTTAATCTAAATTTAAGTTTATTTCAGCATCAGTTTATTTTAGAGTGAAATGTTCAAAAGAATAACGTCACTTTTGATTATATGGCAGTATTTATTTTGTCAGAAAATAAATATTCTTCATACAGAATGTACAAAAAAAAAAATTAAGAGTAGAACCAGAGCAGACAAAAAAAAATCTAACCAATTTAAATAGGGTTTTTACCTCCTTGAATGCTACAGAGGTCTCCAGTGCAGTGTAGGAAAAGCACCTAGGGCACCAGATTTGACTTTTGCTGGCTACACCTACTGTGTTGACTTGTAGGTGTGGCCAACAGAATCCTCATACTACTGCATCAGGCATCCTCTTCTGCTTTATGATGTATTTATGATGGGGAATGCTATATGTAGCAGGGTTGGCCCACCCTGGTCTTAAAGGGGAACTACCACCCCGCAATAACTTAAGCTTGATTGATTGCTCATCTGGCGACTAGCTGCTTAGTATCACTGGTCGCCAGAAATATTACCCGGTTCTGCAGATATCGGCGTTTTACCGATGGTGACAGGAGCAGGAAGCACGGACGTCTCTTCACAGTGACGTCCGTGCGCCTGCGCTGTCAGTCCCTTTTGATTGCTCATCTGGCGACTAGCGCTATTAAGCAGCTAGTCGCCAGATGAGCAATCAATCAAGCTTAAGTTATTGCGGGGTGGTAGTTCCCCTTTAAAGAGCTACTACAGAGCATGTTTACAGGACATCTCTGCTTCAACACACGTTGCTCAGTCAGTCGCTCAATTAACTGATCTAGCTGTACTCTACCAGGGGAACCCAGAAAACATGGTCTGGTAGTAGTTATTTAGGACCACAGCAATAAAAATCCTAAGCAATTCTACAAGTAACGCTTTGCAATGCGTTGCGTACCCCTCCAGCACTCAAAGGGTTAAGGTTTATATTGGCCCTCTTAAAACTGAGAAAAGCTATGGCTGACCCCTTAACCCCTTGGTGATGGGGGCTTTATTTTACACACTTTTTTTATGACAACAGCAATTTTGACCTTTTTTAGTATGCCTTTGTTCAACCCTATTTCCCTTTAAATTATTTAGCACAATCACACTAATTATATACCATTCGTTTAAGGATAAATAGGGCTTTCTTTTGATACCATATTTAAATGTATAACCCATCATTACTTCGATAATATAAAAAAGTGGAAACAATTTAAAAATGCACATTTTTATAGTTTTTCCTCTGATTTGTGGTAAGCTAAATTATTTTATTCCAGTGATGATTTGTGTTCAGTTAAACCATTTTTAACAGGAACTGGATAAAAGGTGTGACCTTTGATTCATACCTCAGAGTTGCTTTTTAGGGGGATTCTGTCTCTTGAGAACAAAATCTCCTATGTACCTCATTCCCCCCGTGTGCTGGGTATAAAAGTGTATCACATTGCTTCATAACAATAAATCTCATTCATTATTTTTAACCCCTTAAGGACCGGCCGCTCACGCATGGTGCGGTCACTTAAGGACCACGGAGCATTTTTTTCCCCCCATTCGATTCCGGACTCCCCGACCGGCATGCAGCCATGTGGGGAGGCTGGAATTCCATGACGTACATGTACGTCCTTGGTCCTTTAGGGACCGCAACCTCATGACGTACATGTACGTCATGTGTTGTTAAGGGGTTAACTTCAGTAAATGTGTTTAAAGTTAGTCTATGTAAACAAAATACTTTGCTCTAAATCAAATATACAGTTACACAAAGAGGTGTGCAACTAAAAAAATTTTTTTAAGATCTCCCCACCTGTCCTGCACCCAGCACAACAAAATTGCCCCATCTTTGACTATTTGAGATACAGGGGGCAGTGTTTCCTGCCTCTCTCTTGTTCATGATTACACTACCTGTGTCATGTGGCTCCCCTGGCAATCACTTGCTGAGCTGGAACTGACTGCTCTGGCCTGGAGAAATCAGTTAAAGAATCCGGGCATTGATCATAGCGAGTGCTGAGGCATGCTGTGATCATTAACCCATGAGTTCCTAGGACCATCATCCATCTTCAAACGTCTGAATTGCACGATGGGTCTTGACACATTATTCAGCGTTAAGGGGCGGGGTATGAATGCTCGACTGGTCAGGGGAGCCCCTCAGTGGGTTCTTGTCCTGGATACTCCAGATCAGGCAAGTGGCAGGAACACTGGTAAACTGACGAGGCAAGTGAATTTAGCTCTTGCAGTGGTGGGATGAGAATCACCAGCAAAATCCCCTCCTGAAATACAGCTGAAACTTGTATTAACCCATCAACGACCACTGCTGTGCCAGGACCGTCATGGCTGTCAGGCACTTAAGGACCAGTGATAGTCCTAGCACAGATACTCCCCTGGGCACATCGCTGTAATGACAGAGAGCAAATATTCCATCTTGAAGAGCATAGTGACCATACTGTTGAGCCATTTGTGGTCCAGAATAGTTAGGCTTCTTGGGGACTACAAACAGGTTGGAATAGAAACATGAAGAGCATTCTGGGACTGGCACCAGTACCTGCTTTTCTAGTAGGTCAGCCATGGCCTCATGGAACAACTTCACTCTTGAAAAGGGAACCCAGGCAATAAGCTATGGGAGTGGCAAGGGATTGAACTCTCCTGTGACATGCTGAAAGCCTCCCTAGGAGTCGAAATGGGCACCAGCATGGAAGCCTCAGCCCAAATGCCCCCATGGTACCTGTGCTCCATATAGGGCTTAAGAGAAATTAATATGGGCTATGCACCCCACATTAATTTATTGTACAAAGCTCTTATATTAATTTAGCAAATGTCCAAGGAGGGGCCTAGGACTCTACCCTCCACTCTCCCACTGGGAGAGAAAGTGTTAAAAAAGATTAATATGGGGTCCATAGCCTCCATATTATTCAGACAATATGGCCACGGAAGGGTAGAGGAATTCAAACAAAGAAGGTTAATATGGAGACAGGAGCCCAAGGTAACCTGTGTAACAATACCTCCCAACCCTAGGAGCAACAGTGGTGGCAGGATTTTAAGGGTTTTCTTATTTTATACATGCAGTATCTCTATCATCAAGATATGTTCTGCCTTTAAAAAACACACATACACCAACAGGATAGGTGACAGGGGTCCCAAGGCTCCTTCCTTGAATATTTATTTATTAATATGAGAGCTCAGGAGCCCAAATGAATTTATTTCTCACTTCCTCTCCCTCTTGGGAAGAATAGAGGAAAGGGTCCCAGACCCCCTCCTTGAGCATATGTAATGTTAATATGAGGACTACAGTTCCTGTATCAAACTTTTTTAGTTGAATTTCTATTTCCTTGGGTAGAGCAGACAAAGGGATCCCAGACACCTTTCTTGGGTAGATGTTTTAAAAAGGGAACTCTCACCTCCTTTAAAGTGATGCTTATTTGATTTTTGGTTCCCAATATATGTTCATTTTTTCTTTGTTTTTTAAATCGCTCTTGTGAAGGAGAAATTACCCTCAATAATGTTCCCTCACTTCACAGCTTGCTACTGTACAGCTCTGTGATGCAGTCTGTCAATCTTCTCCTCTTCCCCTCTCTAGGACTGAGAATATATTGGAAAAAACAAATGAATAATGATCACTTTAAAGGAGATGAGAGTTCCCCTTTAAATAATGGGGGCTTCAGCCCTTATAGTAATCTTTTTTTACATTTCCTCTCCCAGTTGGAGAGTAGAGGAGGGAGCCTCGGATCCCATTCCTTGGCCATTTAGGTCACAATATTAATGCATCTCATTCTGCATGATATTGCAATAAATTTATATAGGGTTGAATGGACCCCATATTAATTTATTTTGTTTGCAACTGATTAAAAAATAAGGGATAAATGTACCGTATTTTTTATTAAAATTTGTTTAGGGAGGGAACCAAAGTGTCCACCATTTAACAATAAAAAACATATGTGGTTCCAGGACCCCATATTATTTTTAACATGCACACTCCATCCTGATCTGATCATTAATTACATAAAATTATAATTAATAAAATATAACGCTTTATTTCTGAAACTGTTAACCCTTACTTTGCCAGCTGAACAAACAAGAGCCAATCCAGCAATGGAAGCGTTAATCTAATGGGTGAGTCAGGGTAGGGGGGAGTGGCAGGTGGATAATTTATTAGGGATGGGTTTGTTTACTGACATGGCATGGCAACAGAGGGGTTAAAGAGGGTGTTTTGTGCGTGCAGGAGGTGTTTGGAAGAGACACTAGGGGACACAGGGTTCAGGCAAGGCAACATCTTAATTTAGTATACCCATCTGTGTGCCAGGAATAGACAGGAGTAGGAGGCACCATAGTGCAGGTGATCACCTTTGTACATAGGTATAAAGTGGAAGCAGCCTGCTTTGCACCTAGGTGCAGGCCAATGCACCTACCATCTGCCAGAAAATGGCTTAGTAGATAAACCCTACTATGGCCAAAAATCCTAATGGCCTCTATAATATTTTCCTTACTCCCTAGTTCAAGAGGTAACATCTTCAATCATAGCAGTATGTCCAAAAGAAAAGTGTAGGAGTTCTAGGACAAAAATGAGAGACCTCTCTAGCATTCAAGGGGAAAATCCCCCTATAGTGTAAATGTGGCTGTCAGTCCTGGATGTTACCACGTCAAGGACCACAGCAGTGTGCAACACATTTCTCAATGCGTTGTGCACCACCTCTACTTAAAGTAGACCTGTTACCTTAAGACATGTTTAGTTTCTCATACAGAGAATTAAAGTCTGTAAAACACATGGGGGAGAATCACTAAGCAGTGATAAAGAGGTGATAAAGTGGTGATGACTTCTCCAGTGATATCACTTCTCCACTTCCTATGTTATTCAATAGAGCCTATGCACTAAGATCTCCAAAGATAGGGAAATCTTAGTGCATTGGCTCCATAGAAAAACATACGACCTGGAGAAGTGCTATCACTCTACTTTATCACTGCTTAGTGAACCTCCCCCATAGTTTTTGAAAAATTAACCTTTATGTTTTGGTGGAATAGTGTGTCACTTTAACTAATTAACCTACTGTATAGTGAATTAGCATATGTCCAAAGCCAAACCTACCACTCACTCTTCTATATGTAACTTGTAGAAAAGCCCGTGTACACGGGCCACTGTGCCAGGCAGTCGCGGTGCAGTCATGCCCAGTACAGACTGAATGTGTCTCAGTCTCTACTGCGCATGACTGCGTCGTTACAAATGTTTGACCAAATTATTATATAGGATGTGCCTAGCGTGTGGGCTGTGCCTAGATTCATTCCTTGAATAGTCTGAATACTGGTGCAGTACCAAGACTAAAGCGGCAGGTTGTGCCACCAACAAATATGGGTTAATTTCTCAAAAACAAAAAAAAAATACAATAAACAAATGGTTAGCACAACATAGAGGTAGTTTTTAGTTCTCTTTAAAATGAACTATCTTATGGTAACAGGTGCACTTAAATTAGTTAAGTAGGGGCATTCACTACCTGCATCAATCTGAAAGAACTGCCAGCAAATAATGGGGAAGGAAGCTATAAACAGTTATTATTAAAGTGGAACTAACACATTTTAACAACTTTGCATTGTGAACCATTCTGGCACTCAAAGGGTTAAAAAGTACTGGCTGGCACAGCCGTGTGCCAGATTGCATAAGCAGTGTGGCATGCTAGTATTTGACATAGCCGGTAGTATCTAACACACGAGGCCAGTGATTGTCAGCCAAGGTGCTGTAACACTTCGGTGTGCCACGGACATTAGCTTAGGGTGCCCCGTGTTTTCTATGAAGACTCTGACAAAATTGTGATTATTGACTCTTATATGTAGATTTAAGGAAATTATTATGCAAAACATGTTTATTTGTGTTCTTATGATTGTGAGACCTGATAATAACTATATATTTATGTATTGTACCCTTCATTATGCCCTTAATAAATTACATTATATCTCACTGGGGTGCCCCGAAATTTACAGATTGTGTGTTAAGGGTGCCTCGGGCAAAAATAAAAAGATTGAGTGTTAGAGGTGCCTCAAGAAAAAAAAAAAAAAAGATTGAGTGTTAGAGGTGCCTCAAGAAAAAAAAAAAGATTGAGTGTTAGAGGTGCCTCAAGAAAAAAAAAAAAAGATTGAGTGTTAGGGGTGCCTCAAGAAAAAAAAAAAGATTGAGTGTTAGAGGTGCCTCAAGAAAAAAAAAAAAAGATTGAGTGTTAGGGGTGCCTCAAGAAAAAAAAAAAAAGATTGAGTGTTAGGGGTGCCTCAAGAAAAAAAAAAAAAAAAAGACTGAGTGTTAGAGGTGCCTCAAGAAAAAAAAAAAAAAGATTGAGTGTTAGGGGTGCCTCAAGAAAAAAAAAAAAGACTGAGTGTTAGGGGTGCCTCAAGAAAAAAAAAAAAGATTGAGTGTTAGGGGTGCCTCAAGAAAAAAAAAAAAAGACTGAGTGTTAGAGGTGCCTCAAGAAAAAAAAAAGATTGAGTGTTAGGGGTGCCTCAAGAAAAAAAAAAAGATTGAGTGTTAGGGGTGCCTCCAGAAAAAAAAAAAGATTGAGTGTTAGGGGTGCAAGAAAAAAAAAAAAGATTGAGTGTTAGAGGTGCCTCAAGAAAAAAAAAAAAAAAAGATTGAGTGTTAGGGGTGCCTCAAGAAAAAAAAAAAGATTGAGTGTTAGAGGTGCTCAAGAAAAAAAAAAGATCGAGTGTTAGAGGTGCCTCAAGAAAAAAAAAAAGATTGAGTGTTAGGGGTGCCTCAAGAAAAAAAAAAAAAAGATTGAGTGTTAGGGGTGCCTCCAGAAAAAAAAAAAGATTGAGTATTAGGAGTGCCTCCAGAAAAAAAGAGAACCACTGCACTAGGCTGTACTGTCTAATTTGCCTAAACCAGTGGTTCTCAAGCTTTTTTTGCTCAAGGCACACCTAACACTCAGTCTGGTATTTTTGGGGCACCCCTATCATTTTATGTAATTTGTCTAGGTTGTAATGAAGGTTACGAATACATAATTATAGAGTTATTGTTAGACCTCACAACTAAAATAAAGATTTTGTGCATAGTAATAGCCTTAAATATACCGTTGGAAGTCTACATTAACATTTTTGTCAATGCATTATAGATACAATGGGGCACCCTAAGTGGATGTCCGTGGCACACCAAAGTGTGGTTGAGAAACACTGGCCTAAACTGACATGCAAATAAAGTTACATACCTCATATTCTACTATTTGAACTAAACTTGACTAAAAGAAATATATTCAATTTTATACCCTCTTCCAAATGTGCCCAAGGAGTTACTTTCCCTCCCACTTTCTTCCTTTAACCCTCTGAGTGCAAGAGAGGTATACAACGCATTGCATCTGCTGCAAACCAAGAGGTCCACAGATAAACATTGCAAAATGTCTGCTTTTTAAATGTAGCTTTTAACTCACTGAATGCTAGACAAGTCCCCGACGTACTGCATATTGTATATAGGATAGACCAGAGGGGGTGTACAATGGACTGTAAATCAATGCGTTGCACACCCTTCTGGTCCTTTAGGGGTTAAAGCAAAATTGCACATAATATAACTTTATAAGTGTCAATTCTATAATTGTGCAGTGATTCACACGTAAAATATACTGCTATATAAGGGCAGTAATTAAAGCGGAACTTTCACTTTGTATAAAGTCACCCTCCAATAATTAAAGGGATAGTAATGTTTCATAATAAAAGCAGCACCAATTAATCTTCATAGTATTTGGACTTTGGAGAGTGTTATTTCAATTCTGTCAGAGTTGTAGTTCAAGAGTAATTCAATACTAAAATATCCCCCTCCTGTCCCATTTACTGATATAACACTGCTTTGCCAGAGCAGATGGGAGGTGCCCAGGTGGATCGCAGAGAGGGACAATTTTCAATAAAGATAAGGGAAAACCTGTCAATGGGGGCAGGGTTTTCATTGTTCTCACAGTAAAAAGATTGTCCCTTGCTGTTATATGTCTGATCAAGCAACTAGATTTCACATCTAAGGTGAGTAGTGTTACACTAGGTAAAAGGGGTGGGAGGGGAAAACTTTATCATTCAATTACTCTTGAACCACAACTCTGACAGTATTGAAATAACACTCTCTACGGCTCAAATACTACAAAGATTAATTGGAGCTGCTGTTTTTATGAAACATTACTATCCCTTTAACCCTTTGAGTGCCAGAATGGTACATGACCTATTGCTTTGCAATGCATTGCGTACCACTCTGGCACTCAAAGGGTTAAGTATATGGAGACTAGCTTCATAATAGTTCTATTAGCTCTAAAAAGTACCTGATTTTGAAGTACTCCGTAATTTTCAGAGACTGATGGCCAGGTTAGTGCTGTCTGCTCCGTCAGTCCCTTCTGGTGCCTTATGGCACACTGCAATGCCTCCTAGAGGAGACCGGGACTGACAATGCAGGTGAGCAGACGTCTCTAAGACAAGATGTCTGCGCTGATGCCTGGCTTCCGTTCTCCAATGACTAAGGATAACTTTAGAATCAGGTGCTTCTGAGATCTAATAGAACTATTATGAAGCTAGTCGCCATATGATTAATTATTGGAGGGCGACTTTATAGAAGGTGAAAGTTCCACTTTTATAATGAACAATTCTGGGGCAAACCAACTGCCACTAAAAGGGACAAATAAAAACATGTCTCTATTTGACGGGATGTTTAACCCTTTGAATGCTGTAGAGATCGCCAAAGCATGACACAGCATCCAAGGGGGTTAAAAACACCATTTAAACCTTTGAGTGCCAGAATGGTGTGTAACGCATTGCTTTGCAATGTGTCACACAAAGGGTTACATTCATGGTAAATTGGGATTTTTTTTTTAATTTGTGCAGTTGCTGTGCACCAGAAAAGAAAACGTGTATTCGCTGAGTACAGCCCTAAGGGACTATTTCCTAGCTGAGAAAGCCATTTATGTTAATGGATCATTCTCTGTCCCCTCACCAGTTTGAAAAATATCCTCATTAACATCAATAACATTTTTATCATTAAATGACAATGTTCAAAGGGATACAGACAGTTTTATAATATGTCAAGACATGGAAGATTATCTTTAAAAATACCTTAAGTTAGAGTGGTCAAACTTAACATAAAACCATGTTTAAAAATGCGTTGCACAATTTTCTGGCATTCAAAGGGTAAATGATGTAAAGTGACACTGGAGGCGATTCACTAAATGGTGATAAATAGGTGATAAAGTGAAGATGATTTCTCCAGTTTATCACTTCTCCAATTCCTATGTTATTCTATGGAGCCTATTCACTAAGATTTCTTCAACTTTGGAGATGTTATTGAATATGTTCCATAGAATAACATAGGAACTGGAGAAGTGATAAACTGGAGAAGTCATCTCCACTTTATCATGCCTCAGTAAATCTCCCCCCATGTCTCCAGTGATATCACTATTCCAGTTCCTATGTTATTCTATGACCCCACTGCACTAAGATTTCTCCAGGTTTGGAGATCATAGTGCATAGGCTCTATAGAATAACATAGAAATTGGAGAAGTGATAAACTGGAGAAGTCATATCCACTTTATCACCTCTTTATCACCGCTTAGTGAATCTCCCCCAAGAAGTCATCTCCACTTTATCACCTCTTTACAAGGGAGGGTTGGCAACTTGTGACCCATGGGTGAAATACAATCCAGTGGCCCATTTTTACTGTCATTCGAGCCCACTGTCCCAGCTCACTCCCTTTTGTTAACTTTAAAAATTCTCATTAATGTGAAGTGAGGCAAGTGATACCACGTAGTTTACAGTGAAATGGGACTACACTACTGATACTACAGAGCTTACAAGGGAAATAGGTTATGCTAGTGTAGTTCCATTTGGATTGTAGCTCTGTGGTATCATTTGTGTAGCTCCATTTCAATTGTAAGCTCTGTAGTATCACAAGTGTAGCTCCATTTACAGCAGCAACTGTGTGATTGAGTGGTGGTAGTGAATCTTCCCCCATTATCACATAAAAGTAAGCCCCAAAATATGCAGTAAACATGATTTTCCAATATATATGTAGATATCTGTGTTTATACAAGCTTCAGATAAATGTTTTGCAAGAATGTAGTAAACAAACAGGACGTGTTTCTTTGAGATGAAAAGAAAGGGTTCTAATCTCAAAACAATTACCTCTGTTTAACCCCTTACCATCCATGTGTTGTGGTATGACCGTCACATGGTTTTTGCATTAAGGACCAGTGACGGCCATAGCACGTCACGTACGTTTTACTTACAGCGCTCCCAACGGGGAGTGAAATTGACCACTCCAAGACTGGAGCAATCTCTCTCAGTCCCCAGCACGGCATGCTGGAAAGCATCGCAGGTCATGTGTACCGGTGCGTCGGCAACATCAAAGTAGTCCTTAAGGGAAGGTTACTTTTTCATATACCGTCACATACTCAATACCTCCCATACACTCTCAAATACACAACCCTCACATACCCATATTTTCACATGCATTCACTCAAGCACACACTCACATAAACACACAATCACATGCACTATCACACATTTTTATGAGACTTTTTTTTTTTACTTTAAAAGTAAAGATGGAAGGTCCCCTGCATCCCAACCTGATGGAGATTCACTAAGTGGTGATAAAGAGGTGATAAAGTGGAGATGACTTCTCCAGTTCATAACTCCTCCAATTCATATGTTATTCTATGGAGCCTATGAAACTTTGGAGATCTTAGTGAATAGGCTCTATAGAATACAACAGGAACTGGAAAAGTGATAAACTGAAGAAGTCATCCCCACTTTATCATCTCTTTATCACCGCTTATCACCATTGCCCCACAGTGATAAAACATAGAGGGCACAATTTTATTACATAATTGTGTTACACTGACTACAATCAAGGCCACAACTGAGCAGCAGTAACTAGAGAAGTCAGGTTGGGATATAGTACCAGTCAGCTTCATTTTTAAAGGGACAGTAATGCTTAATTTTCTGTTTACTTAATAATGTAGACATTAAAAAAATATTAACAATGATGTAAGTCTTATCTCTCAAACCTTTATGGTTAGAGAGATATACCTCGCTAAAGTTACGTCATGAGAGAAGTCAGCGCACCAGCTGACAGTTGCAGAATCCGTTCCAATGAATTATTAATGTTTAGATCATGCATTTTCGGCTCTGCTGAAGAGCCTCCATCCAGTCCAATGATGGGATTCTGCAGCTGTCAGCTAGAGCTCTGACATTCTCTCACAAGGTAACATTAGCAAGGTATATCTCTCCCACCATAAAGGTTTGAGAGATAAGACTTACATCGTTGTTAATATTTTTTTAATGCCTACAATATTAAATCAACAGAAAATGAACTATTTCTATCCCTTTAAAGTTAAATCTTGGAATTAAAAGATCTGTGAGCTGGATCAAGTTGGTCTATGGGCCATATTTTTCCCACCTCTGCTGTAATATATTTTTTACCTTCAATCACAAAAAGATGTTAGAATTTTACTACAATGCTGGCTAGGAGGACATAATATTGAAATAAAAATTGAACCTTTTATTTATATACAGTGCTAATATCTTCAATTGATGGTACCTTTATGTACAGCTCTGTGTATAAATGACAGTAAGGTAACATTTACATTTTGGATCAAGTTCAAAATAATTTTTTTAACAAAGCTTCCTCATTATGCTCCTCCAATCACACGTATGTTTAGGTTAACGTCTCATTAACAGTAATTCAAAATAGAGCCGCTCAATGGCCTCTGTTAACTAAAGAACAGCCATTTTCACTTAAACGGTTTTTGTCAGTGAGGATGTGAGCAGATAAATAAGATTGCAAAAACAAATAATAACTAAAAGCCTAATGTTCAAAAGAAAAGTGTGTGTGGGGGGATTATGGGGCAAACCAAATGTACTATAGGGGACAAGCAAAAAAAAAATCACCAAATTCTCACTGATTTAAATGGGCCTTTACCCCTTGAATGCTATAGAGGTCTCCAATGCATTGCTCTGCAGTGTGTTGAAGAACTCTTTAGCATTCAAGTGGTTAAAAAAACAAAAAATTAGATATACTGAGTTTTTTTCTGCTTGCCAATGCATGTATGATTTTTCATAGTGAAAAATCACAACCATTATGTTTCTTAACAAGTACCTCCAAATATGGTTTAAATAGCAGTAACTACAAGTTGGTGGTCACCAATGAAAAATAAACGAACCCAGGAAATATTAGCACGCAGCCAGTCATGATCCTCCATTTCATGACGATTGGCCCCAAGTGTCAGTCATCAAAGTTGGCAGGGAAAAGGATGTGATAAGCCAGGTATAGGCAACCTAAAGGCCCTCCAGCTGTCGAGGACTACAAATCACATCAGATGATAGGAATTGTAGTACTCAACAGCTGGAGGGCTTCAGGTTGGCTGGCTGAAAATCATAGGAGTTGTCCAGCACAACAGATGCTGCTGGACTAGGCCTTCCAGTATCTGCCACTGGCCACCTAATGGTGATGGAATCTGCAGTCAAAGAATAACTGGAGAGTCACAGATTGCTCATTCCTATTCTCCAGATTTCACTTCCTCCATAGACTAATTCAGTAAAATATATTTTACTTTCTATTCCTCCATTTTCTACTTTCATATAACTATGTGTAATGCATAAAATCCAAAATGGAGGACAACTAAGCTTGAGGGCTATTTATTAGAAGTGCTTATTTTAAAGAATAGGCTCATCCAGAGGGTTAAGAACACTTTTTAATGGGGCATCAAAGAGTTGCACTCTTGCCAACATTTCCAAATTACTTCCAGACACTCCCCCTGAGCAGTCTCACTGCAGAGCTTCACAAGTGGCACATAGTCCTGTGTAGTAGAGCAATGCCAGTAGACACACCCATGCACAGCAGACTGTACACTGTCCTTAAATAGCTTTACATGCATTACCAACGACTAAAATAATCTTATAAACGGTAATATTAGTGCATGGATATATTAATGGCCTATTAACATTTGAATATTAGACCATTCCTGGAAATCAGGAACAGTTGGCAGGTCTGTATTTGTATTCATAATAATGGGCATTTATTCCACTTTGAAGAATAAAGATCACCCACTACTTATAGACAAGAAAATGTTAGCAAACCGAAGAAATTCTGCCCCACAGATACAGAGGAAAGTAAAGTAAACTCTCAATAAAGTATTATTGAATCGTTTTGTTGATACATATATGATTTTAGGGCCATTAAACACCAAAATGTGGTGCAGACTGTGAACTTCAACAGAAGGAAAATTAAATTCCCCAATCATTTACATAAGTTCGTACATTACTGATAGGTTTGCACTATATTATTTTATTTCTCTAGAACTCAATGCATTAAAAAGCTAATTCAAACCACTGAATGTTTTGATAAGAATTATGTCATCATGCGTTTGCCCCAGAAATGCAGCTCTCCCCGAATGCTTACTGAATGCTAACCGAATGTTAGTACAAAACACACACTCATACAGAATTGCAAAAAAAAATTCATGTGCAATTGCACACTGTACAATTTTACAGTCCTACTACACATCAGAAAAAGGATCATCACTTTGTGAATAGAGCTCTCAAATGTACATCCCTGTTTGTTTACTCGATTATGCCATAGTGCAACCTGTAAGAGCACAAGAGAACATACCTGTCACACACGCCTCACCAGCTCTGTAGGTACCAACTACGCACTGACCACACCCAGTTCAACAGCTCCACGTGTTTTGGAGAGCTCCCCCTACAGGTGCACCCACTCACTGTGCTACAGCAATGCTGCTGGATGAGAAAACACCCACTGAAAAAAACAGAAGGGAAAAAAAACAACAACCCCGATTTTAACTCTTTGAGTGCCAGAGTGATATCCAATATCAGGCACTCAAAAAGTTATAGTTCAATCTAAGTATGACCTTATCCTAAGGTGTAGCAAGAATGTGTGTTCGGGTCAAACCATGAGCACTATATGGGAATAAATACAAATACCAATTGATTTCAATGAAGTTTTTAATCATTTGAATAGGGAGGTTTTCAGTTCTCTAGCATTCAGGTGGGTAACCTTAAAACCCTTTGAGTGGCAGAAAAGTGGACAAAGTATTGCAAAGTTTTGGCAACTCCCTGGCACTCTAAGGGTTAAACTCCCTATTTACTTGAACAGGAAAAGTTATTTATTGCCCTACATTGCACTTGGTTTGTGCCAGGACTGTTCCACTTTTGTGCACAGGACTCGATGTTCTAATAAGGACAGTGACTTTGTAAAGCAGCAACCAGCGGCCCTCCAGATGTTGCTGGACTAGAACTCCCAATATCCCAAGCCTGACACTGGCTGGCTAAGGATGACAGGATCTGTAGTCAAACAACCACTGGAGAACCACATATTTCCTACCCCTATTCTAACGATTTTCATTCTATCCATATAATAATCCAGGACAGGTATTATATTCTCTATTCTTACCTACTTTCATGTAATCTAGTGTGAAATGCAGATAAAATCGAGAACAACACAGCAAGATGGTGGGTGTGAGTGTGTGTTTGGGGGGGTTACTGGTCATTCAAAATAATCTTTGTACTTTTTAACCCATTGATTGTCAGGAAGGTGCGCAACGCATGGAATACCTCTCTTGCACTCAAAGGGTTAAGATATTGTTAGAACATATTATGAATTACACATCAAAGAGTTAAACGAAGTGTATTCATAATATTTACCCCTTTAAAGAAAACAAATAACCCACTGTATTTAAATAAAGAGAAATTGGCAACTTTAATACATTCTGACGTGGATAGCTATGTCGTAGTAAAGAATGCACTACACAGCGACAGCACTGGATCACACCTCTCCTGAACCTCAAGTGGTGAACTGTTAAATTAACGTTAATAGAAGACTAGTTTGTCGCATACAGCGTACTACTTTTGACCCAGAAATGCACATTTTTGGCTTTTTTAATATGGCCCTAAAGGGTCAGGGCGGACTGGCCCAAAAGCAATTGCACCCCCCTTCCCCAGGGCCAGCCACACTTTGGGTAGTTTGCTACAGATTGCAGATTGGGCTGGTGTTACAAAACCTCACTAGTTCTGGTCTTGTTACCAGCAGGCCCTTTTGGTACTTAGGGTCAGAGGAATGAGCATTGCGAAGCAATGTTGTACAAGGGGTTAAACGAGCCAGGCAAGTCAATATGCCTGCATGTGTCCATGATGCCAATAGACTTTATTGAGCCAATCCAACACCAGCTTTTGCCTGTAGGGGGCGGCACCACAGTGTTTCATTGGATACATGACGATAGATGCGCAAAGGGTGCGTAGTGAGCATTTTGGCGCTCTGTACGCGAGGAGCTGATCTTGAGCGCAGATTCCAGTTGAGATGGTGCCAAAAAGCTGCCTAAACGGAACTTTGGTCCGGTAAGTAAAACAACTGCTGACTTAAACGATTGCATTTTACAGTTTATAAAATAATATGTCATAAATCTGGGCATGGTTCAAGAACAGGGGCAATTCGTTTCCATATATAACCAGTGTGTCCCACTTTGGACTATACTGTGACCTTTGTAAGTTCCAGTGCTTTTGGGGGGCAGTGGCTTTAAAATATATTTCATTGAGCGTAATCAACGAAGCAGCGGTAACCTGTTAAGGCATTGCTACATGACGTGTCCTGGCAGGTAACCACATAGTGAAGGACAGATCCAGATTCAGTACTGTACTTTTTCTACTCATCGTTATCCACTGCCACAATCCTGTCAGAGGATGTAAATCTAGCTGAGACGACATAACAGTCCCTCCACACCAGCCAAGCAGATGATTGACTCTGCATAGGCTGCCACATGATGGCAATGTGACACCAAACAGCAAAGAAGTGGCAGAGTAGTAAGGTAAGGTCCGCCTCAGTCAACTGGGTGTCAGCTTTATTTTTATTTCCTATCCTGTTCTCCTTCCCACTCTGAACCTTTTCTTGAATTGCATAAGCATTTGGTCTGCAGAGCGTGAACCTGACATAGTCATGGGGTCTCTGGGGTGTTCAGGATCAGGGTGTAAAGTTATTATCGGCCTGCCCTTATCAGAGCTCTGTTATAGAGGTCCCACTGTAGTACTGTGCTAATCCTGTACTAACAGACAGTCCACATATGTTTTCTGATTAGACTTGAGCACTGCAGAAGGACACATGCACACAGTCTCCAATAGTATAGTATGAACAGAGCATTAAGATGGAGCCTCTGTAATGTACTGCTCTAAGAATTATAGCAGCTCTGCACCCTGGTCCTGGAATAACTGAACACCCAGGCCAACACAGATGGGCAGTCTGTGACCCCCCCCCACAATCTGCTGTTAGTCTACGCCTCGTATCATCCTCACGTATGTTTGGGCAGCTGAGGGTGATTGAAGTTGTAGTCCATCAGTAGTTGGAGGGCCACAGTTTGTCCATACATGATACTGGAGGTAAATGAGGGAGAAAAGGTCATCTCTCCTTTCTTTCCCTTATCCTTGATCCTCCCGCCTCTCTACCTACCTCCATCCATCCTCACATACTGAGGCTAGTTGGATAAGCAGAAGTGCAGCAATTATAGAACATACCAACTGAATCATGATTGAGGACAAATACAAATTTCAATTTATTGGAAAAATTTAGGTTTTTACCCCTTGAATGCAAGTGACTGTCAACGGATTGCGAAGCTCTGAATTAGAGCCATCTCAAGCATTCAAGGGGTTGAAGTCTAATAATTTTATTTGTTCCCCTGGTACAGTTGGTTGACAACAGATTTGCTCCATTTTTTTAGTACATCAACCTGATATACAGCCACAAGACTCAGGCACGCACATAAATAGATGGACATATGCACATAGACACAAGAGACACACAAACAGAAGGGAGGACAGACAGACTCACACACAGATAATATCTACCAGTGTGTGTAGTGCCTATAAAATGGGTCTGGATAATAAAAGTTGTTTGTTGCCATTTACACTTGTCCTAGGACCCGTGAGTGATGTCTAATGGTTGATTTGCTTGTCATGATTGGTTACTCATTGACATTGAGGTCTTAGGGCTTGATTTAAAGAGAGATCAGATTTCTTTGCACGAGTGTACACTTGTGATAGGTTCTTTTTTTGTTGTAAGTATAAATTTATTATTATTGTACTTGGCCAATGAATTATTTTTTTTTTCACAATAGTATATTTAAGGTTGATGCTTTGGAATAATTTATCATTTTTTACACCATTTAAATTTTTAGCAATCACCGATTTTTAAATATATTCTAAGTCCCCAGTGGATGTATTGATATGGGGCAAGAAGCTGATGGCTGAGAGGTGAACTGTTTCAAGATTAAACCTATGAGTGCCAGTGGGGTATGCAATGCTGTATAATGCATTGCATACCCCACTGGCACTCATAGGGTTTATCTTGTTCTTTGTTTCTACCTCGAGCATGTGTTGGAAACCAGTTTTCCAACACATACCAATGTTTTTCACCACATATTTGGGACTCTGCACCTCCTTTTCTTGACGCAGGATTTTCACCATGAAAAGTGCTATCCTGAACATGCCCTCAATCCACCGCATGGAATAGGATAGCAAAGTCTACTATTTTTATGTGATGTCCAATGGGTGCAAATTTCACACCCACTGGACATTTTAGCTCAGTTTTTGTTGTTGACAGCACAGTTTATAGAATTGTAATCTGCTGTCAAAACCACCACCACTGGTTTTGAAATATACCGGTGGTAATAGTATTGAAAATCTCTAATTTTAGTTTCTAGAGAGGCTATTTGCTCACATCTGCAATGTTTTTCCAGATGTGCAAACATATGGCAGCTTGTGCACTGAGATAAATGGACAGTCTGCTACCACTGACATTATGCCAGTTACCACAAATTTAAAGCAGGCAGAAAAAAAAATTTGCACAATAAAGGTAATAAATACATGTACCCCTGTATTTGAATCCCCTGCTATTTAAATTCCTGACACTTACTACACTTCAACACTTACTCACTAATGCAAGATTCATATGTTCAAGTATTCACTGTCCCTCTGCTTTATATAGCAAAAAAACACCAATTACAATGCAGCTAACAACACAACCACTCCCACCACACACAGACTGCAATCAGACACTTGTACAGCTGCAAAGGGAGGGGAAAAAAGGTGTCTGTAATTTCTCCCATACCACACTACACAACACAAAAAATACACATTCGATTATTCCAGCAAATATCTCAAACTTAGCTTATTTCAGCTCACATCTGAAAACAGATTAAAATGTGGGTGTAGTGAAATCTCTTGATCTTACCTTCACCACAAAGCTCTGTTGATTTCCAACTTTTACTTCTGTTCTAACTTCAGATTCTTTCCAACTCCACTTGTCTGCAATCCACCTAGATGCAAGCCACAAATATCTGTGACTACCAGTGCACCAGAAGAACAAGGAGGAGGTGGCAGACTGTCTATGTGTGATTGAGGCCACCAGATGAACAAGGCTAGTGTGTCAGACAGTGTCTCACAGTCTGTTTATTAAATAATTAATAAGAGAGATATTGAATATTTTTAGGGTTTTAAAGCAGAACTTTCAGCTTCATAATATTTCCCCCCAATACATTTCTAATATAGCAATAGGCAAAGGAATAGTTTTACTATGTTGAATAAATGCACGTTATTGAAGTAATCCACCTTCTTCAGCAGGCATCCAGCGCACAGCAGCGCAGACATCTTAGAGGAAAGTTACCTCTGAGTCTGCTCTGTCTGTCCTGTGCTCTGCCCGGATTGGTGGTGACGTCCTTTGGTTACCTTAAGGTGATGGAAGTTGCTGCCTGTGCAGGAGCACAGAGCTTCTCTTGTAAGCTCTGTGCCCTGGATGCCTGCCGAAGAAGGTGGATTACTTCACCAACGTGGATTTATTCAGCATAATACAACAGACATCAAAATACGTGTGAAGCAAAAACCCAATCGTTGGTAGAACAGCCACGAGGAAGAGACAGGAATACCTTGTGTTCCTGACAGCCAAGGGATCAGTGAAGGTCAGCATACTGGAACTTTCATAGAATGTTCTAATAAAGGCCATAAGTTCAAAATCTAAAATAGAGTAATTCTAATGTGACTCAACTGCACCAAAGAGGAATAATACAAATTCCAAGTGATTTCCTTGGTGCTTGAATGCTACAGAGTTTTTTATTTTATGTTTTCTTTGACTGAGTTAGTGATTGCTTATTTTAAGATAGTCCTCTTGGTTTTGGTTTGAAATTAGAAAGTAGTGGCTACTCTGATAACCACTGGATTACACTTTATTCTTTTTATTACACAGTTTAAACATTTCATGGCCAGTCACCCCAAGTCAGAGGAGGTGATGGGCCTAGGCAGGAAGCCCCCACTCCATAGGACAAGGTTTAGAAGGTTAGAGGTGGGAGGTGACCTTCATGTTATGCTATGAACCCCCCCCCCCATCCCATACCAGGTTTCTCAAGTCCATTTCAGTGTTTGGTTATTTTATATAGTAACATAGTTGATGAGGCTGAAAAAAGACATGCGTCCATCAAGTCTAGCCCATACCAAAAACACCCCTTTTGATCCAGAGGAAGGCAAAAAAAAAAAAACAAACAAAACATTGAAGCCATGTCCAATTTAGCCCAAAGTGGGTAAAATAATTCCTTCCTGACTCCAAATGGCAGTCATATAGTTCTCTGGATCAACAACCTATCTGCATTGAAGCCATCTGTTATAATTTTCAATATTGTTCTGTGCTAGACTGGCATCCATTGCTTTTTTGAAAGCAGTTGCATTATCTACAAGTACAACATCCTGAGGCAAAGAATTCCATAGCTTTAAGTCAAAAGCACATTTTCTCTAATCTTAATGGATGACCTCTTGTTCTTAGCTTAGCTCTTTGCGCAAATAATTAATTGGATAGTTCTTTGTTTGACATTGAATGTATTTGTAAATGGTGATCATATCACCACTTAGACATCCTTTCTCTAACGTAAACAAACCCAGTTTGGCTAGTCTCTCTTTATAACTCACATCCTCCAATCCCTTTATTGGTTTTGTTGCATGTATCTGCACCTTTTCCAGTTCAACAATGTCTTTTTTAAGAACTGGTGGCCAAAATTGTACTGTATTCTAGATGAGGCCTAACCAAGGATTTATATACAGAGGTAGGATAATATTAGCCTCCCTTGTGTCTACACCTCATTTTATGCAGGCTAGTGCCCTATTTGGTCTTGTAGAAGCTGAGTGACTGCACACTGCAGTGAAGTCTATCGCTTATCAGTAGGGTTGCACAGATACTGGTATCGGTGCCGATACCAGCATTTGCGCGAGTACTTGTACTCGCGCAAATGCGGCCGATGCCAACACCGATACCCTGTGTCAGGGTCGGTGCTGCAGAGAGGGAGCCCGGGGAGCTGCTCACAATGCTCCCCGGTCACCTCTCACTCCTGCAGCGTCGGAGCATTGCCGCGGGTTACCATGGCAACACTCCGAAGCTGACCTCTGCCGGGGCTCGCGAGAGAACAGAGGAGAGTAAAGGAGGCAAGATGGGGCAGCGGGTGGTGAAAGAGGCAGACAGTGAAGTGAAGAGGGAGAAAAAGTCAAAAGGAGGAAGGATCAGGAGACAAAGGAGGGGGGCCAAGAAGAGGCAAAAGAAGGGGTGATCAGGAGGGGGAGAGAGGCAAAAGGGTGAGTCAAGGAAGAGTGGGAGAAAGGGGGATCAAAAGCCAAGACAAAAGAAGGGGGCTCAAGAGGGGTAGAATGAAGCAAAGGGTGGGAATCAAGAGGGTGAGAAAGAGTCAAAAGGTGAGAGTCAAGAGGTGTGTGTGTGTGTGTATATATATATATATATATATATATAAAAGAAGACTTTGTGCCTGCCAAAACACACCCAGGGGAGGCAAAAAGGAGGAGTTACTGCTCTCATTGGATGATTCAATCATGCAGGGAGTTGGCCCGCCCCCACTATGCAGCCCGCCCACCACTATCAAAGTCAGAAAAAAACAAAATGGCCGCCACTTGCTCCTACACCACAGACAAACACACATGCCCCACTCACACAGCACCAAACAAACACACACACATGCCCCACTCACACACACAGACCACCAAACACACACACACACATGCCCCACTCACACACACACACAGCACAAAACACACATGCCCCACTCATACACACAACACCACACACACACAAAGCCAGAAAGAAATATGGCTGACACACACACACACACACAGTCACTCACCCTGACTCCCAGTGGCCTCAGCAGGACCTGTAGTGCAGCACCAGGGGAACAAAATGGCACTCAAAGGGTTAAGGTAGGCCCTCTGCTGAATTATTTCTTCACTGTCATCATTTGCCTTGCAAGACACAGGACAGATAGCTATCAGATTCACACTTAACCCACTGACTGCCACAGGGTTGTATATCAAGTTTTACCCCTCAGGGAGAGTGTTCAGACCCCTCACACTGTAAACTTGCATTTCCCTCCCACTTCTCCTCCTTCCGCAGCCTATTACTAACACTTTTCCACATTTATCTTAAGCCCCGCCCCCTACTCGCGATTAGGTCCCGCCCACTTTTAACCCAGATTGCCCCATTGGCCTCTCCACATCAGCACCACATGAGGGACTCCACAAGTAAAAGTTCCCAGGTATTACACACACACATGCCCCACTCACACAGCACCAAACATACGCACAAAGCCAGAAAGAAATATGGCTGACACACACACAGTCACTCACCCTGACTCCCAGTGGCCTCAGCAGGGCCTGTAGTACAGCTACTGAAGGGTACTGCAGCACCAGGGGAACAAAATGGCACTCAAAGGGTTAAGGTAGGCCCTCATTGCTCAATTATTTCTTCACTGTCATCATTTGCCATGCAAGACACAGGACAGACAGCCATCAGGTACACACTTAACCCACTGACTGCCACAGGGTTGTGTATCAAGTTTTACCCCTCAGGGAGTGTGTTCAGACCCCTCACACTGTAAACTTGAATTTCCCTCCCACTTCTCCTCCTTCCGCAGCCTATTACTAACACTTTTTCCACATTTATGTTAAGCCCCGCCCCTGCTAGCAATTAAGCCCCGCCCACTTTTAACCCAGATTGCCCCATTTGTCTCTCCACTTCAGCCCACATGAGTCCCCTCCAGGCACTCCACAAGTCAAACTTCCCAGGTATGAATACACTTCCCACTGCTATTTAACTCTGACATGCCTCTCTATACCTTAACCCTTTGAGTGCCAGAGGGGTGCACAACTCATGTGCGCATGTGTTTCTGCTCATATATGTTGTGTGTGTGTACATCTCTGTTACACATGTGTGTCCATGTGTGCATCTCCAGTGTGTCTGCATGTCTTTTGCATGTTTCTGCCGCTCTCTGTGTGTATGTGCATACCTCCCAAAATTTCACATGGCCAAAGAGGGACACTTTAGTTTTAGGTGATATTGTTGGGGCGTGGCTGGTGGGCAGGGCATTAGTAAGAATTTTTACGTTATTTCATGACCTATTGGCTATTTATGTAACTGAATAAATGATTTAGTGCAAGACCAAAGTATTTTATTTGCACAGACTAATGTATAAACACATATACTGAAGTTTAAACAAATATTTATATGAGCTTTGTTGCTGTAGAGCAAAGTAATACACACCACACAGTCAGGGCTGGTGCAAGGATTTTTGCCACCATAGGCAAAACCTAATTTTGCCTCCCATTTGGCTCCGCCCCTTGTGTCCCACCCCTTTATACCCCGCCTACTTATACCCAACCTCTTTTCATGATTGTCCTCTCTTCCCCCTGGGCCAGTCTGCCCCTGGTCTGGAGATGCCTGTAAGAGATGCCCCCCACCAGCTCCAACTTGCCCCCACCAGCTCCAACTTGCCCCATCAGCTCCACTTTGGCCCACCAGCTCCACTTTGCCCCTGTCAGCTCCACTTTGCCCCCGGTCAGCTCCACTTTGCCCCCGGTCAGCTCCACTTTGCCCCCCATCGGCTCCACTTTGCCCCCCATTGGCTCCACTTTGCCCCCCATCGGCTCCAACTTGCCCCCAGCAGCTCCAACTTGCCCCTGTCAGCTCCAACCTGCCCCCATCAGCTCCACTTTGCCCCCTATCAGCTCCAACCTGCCCCCATCAGCTCAACTTTGCCCCCCACCCGCTCCAACTTGCACCATACCACCTCCAACTTGCCCCCACCAGCTCCACTATGCCCCCACCAGCTCCACTTTGCCCCCCATCCGCTCCACTTTGCCCCCATCCGCTCCACTTTGCCCCCCATCCGCTCCACTTTGCCCCCACCAGCTCCACTTTGCCCCCGATCCTCTCCAACTTGCCCCCATTGGCTCCACTTTGCCCCCCATTGGCTCCAACTTGCCCCCAGCAGCTCCAACTTGCCCCCATCAGCTCCACTTTGCCCCCTATCAGCTCCAACTTGCCCCATCAGCTCCACTTTGCCCCCGCCAGCTCCAACTTGCCCCCGCCAGCTCCACTATGCCCCCATCCGCTCCACTTTGCCCCCCATCCGCTCCACTTTGCCCCCTCAGCTCTACTTTGCCCCCCATCCGCTCCAACTTGCCCCCATCCGCTCCACCACTCCACTATTCCCCGTCAGCTCCAACTTGCCCCCATCAGCTCCACTTTGCCCCCCATCCGCTTCAACTTGCCCCCAGCAGCTCCACTATGACCCCTCAGCTCCACTATGACCCCTCAGCTCCACTTTGCCCCCCATCAGCTCCACTTTGCCCCCCATCCGCTCCACTTTGCCCCCCATCCGCTCCAACTTGCCCCCAGCAGCTCCACTATGCCCCCTCAGCTCCAACTTGCCCCCCTGTAACGGATGTTATCTGTTACTTAGGCCCTTGTCTGGACCACGAACAATTTCCTCAAAGACTATGGCCTTGTGGCCTTATTTGAACTCTGATAGGGGTTTCCCTATCATTATGTTAAAAGGATTGATGCCGAATGTTGTAAGTTTTGTATATTGTGTAATGTCGAAAGTTTAATGTATTGTATGGTTTAATGTACGAGGGATACACGAACACCGAAGCCGGTGATTCCCCGGTTCCTTTGTTCGAGGTATCCACGCCATCTCGAACGCGGGAAACCGGAGGCAGTGAGTCGACGCCGGATTGGCCGACGTACGACTCACTGCGCACACTGATTGGCCAGGGTTGAAGCCGCATATTCAAACTAGTGTGTACGTGCTTCAACCCCTGGCCCAGTCCTCAGATGCGTGCTCCCCAGGATTATGAGTGATGCCGCCTGGAGGGATGGGACTGCGGTCTCCCTCCAGGGAGAAGAAAGGCCGGTGTGTGATGGCCTGCAAGGGGAGGACCCCAGTGGGCTGGGAGAAAACAGTGCCGCTGGCCCTCCTAAAGACATGGACTGTAAACTGCTGGGTGGGAGCAAGCCCATCAGTCCCCCTGAGACCCCTGCTGTACTGGGTGGGAGAGAACCCAGCAGCAGCCACAAAATGTTGACCCTGGTGGGGGTGGAAGATGGCCTGGGAGCGGAGCCGTGCGTGCTCCCCAGGAGTACAAGTAATGCCGCCTTGAGGGATGGGACTGCGGTCTCCCTCAAGGCAAAAGAAAGGCCTGTGCGTGATGGCCTACCAGAGGAGGACACCAGCGGACTGGGAGAAAGTAGGGCTGTTGGAACTCCCCTGGATATGTTGTATGACCTGATGGGTGGGAAGGAGTGCCCCATCAGTCCCCCTGTAACCCCTGACTTGGTGCGGGAGAGCAAGAGCACCAGGTCATGTGAAGTCCTGGCTGGGATGAGTGGGACAGCCGTCCTCATCCCCAGCCCAGCATCTGTTCTGCCTTCCCCTAAGACCCCTGGCCTAGTGTGTGGGGCTACGGTCATCATTAAAGAGCCTGCTATTTTCCCTGCACTGGAGATTCCCACCTTGGTGAGTGGGACCAGGATCCTCACCAAGGACATTTGTGTTGCCCTGTCCCCTGTTGACCCCAGCTTGGTGGGTGGGAATGTATTCCCCATCCGGCCCATACCTGATTTGACTCCGGAGCGTGGGAACTGCATCCGCTCCTGTCCCTCTAGGGCCCTGGCCCAACTAAAAGGGGGAGATGTGTCTCTCTCCCCAAACTCTGGTGCCCAGAAGCCAGAGGCACAATTGCCCCAGGGAGATCCCCCTTATAGACTGGCTCTGGACCCTGAGCCACTGGCCCCAGACCCAGAAGGATTTGACGTTAGTACTGCCTGGAGAAGGGCCCAGGAGAGGCCACCTGTTTTGATGTTTGTCAGGACAAACAGGCATCAGTTCCCCTGGCCCAGGTTTAAGGACAAAGGAACTGGCATTTTCTTCACTGACCCAGGACAAGGGTGTTGTACACCGCTACCGGGCCCAGGCAAAGGGCTCATGTTTTGCCATGGCCCAGGACAAAAAGACTGCTTCACCCTCTGGCCCAGGATTAAGGACCAAGGGTCTTGCAATTGCTTCCCTGGCCCAGGACCAGGGCCGTGTTTCCCCCTACCTGGCCCAGACAAAGGGCTCATGTTTTCCCCTGGCCCAGGACAGAAAGACTACTTTAACCACTGGCCCAGGACAAGGGGCCCCTCAGTGGAAACTGGCCTAGGACCAAGGCCTTCGGACTAGTGCACTGTCCAGACAAGTGCCTCACCACCTTCATGCCCTCCTACAGCTCCAAGCCAGCGTTTACTACCGCACCCGCTGGCTTGGAACCAAAAGGGGGAGAAGTGTAACGGATGTTATCCGTTACTTAGGCCCTTGTCTGGACCACGAACAATTTCCTCAAAGACTATGGCCTTGTGGCCTCATTTGAACTCTGATAGGGGTTTCCCTATCATTATGTTAAAAGGATTGATGTCGAATGTTGTAAGTTTTGTATATTGTGTAATGTCGAAAGTTTAATGTATTGTATGGTTTAATGTACGAGGGATACACGAACACCGAAGCCGGTGATTCCCCGGTTCCTTTGTTCGAGGTATCCACGCCATCTCGAACGCGGGAAACCGGAGGCAGTGAGTCGACGCCGGATTGGCCGACGTACGACTCACTGCGCACACTGATTGGCCAGGGTTGAAGCCGCATATTCAAACTAGTGTGTACGTGCTTCAACCCCTGGCCCAGTCCTCAGATGTGTATTCCCTCAGATCAGTCCATTGTCTTTGTCCAGACGTTGATTAATCATGTTAAGTCTACCATTGTCCATATTGTGTTCAGTTGCCCATCTCCCATTGGCTTGTTTCCCTTGGCTACCATTGGTCCCTCTGTTCCCCCTGCCATTGGTCCATTGTTCACTGTCACCATTGGTCTGTTGTCTATGCCCATTGTGTTGGATTGGTCCCTGGGCCAAGCCTGCATTAGAATGCCTGGCCCTTCCCCTCCCTATTGTGGTACCATGTTGTAAACTGTATAAAAGTTGAGTGTCTTGTTCAATAAAGGGTGTTACATTTGGAGTGAACCAGAGTCCTGGAGTCTGTCTGTTCCTGTGGTAAAAGTGGCCACTCTGCCGCCCATTCGAACCAGGTTCCTGTACGTTTGTCTGTCTGCTGCCAGGATCCCGCTACCGACCTTTGTCTCCTGTCAGGCGGCAACGTGGACTCTGCCCTTTGGTTTCCTGCCTAAGCTTCAACCTTCGAGTCGAGCACTGGAGTGCTCGAACGGCTGGGGATATAGCCACTTTGGTTCCTGCTACATTTTGCCTGATTCGGTTCTGGGTTTGTTCGATGGTGTTCGAGTGCCGTGACCCCTCCGGTAGCCGCATCCTCCGGAGCAGAATCGGTCTTCCCGAGGTTCGACGCCGCTTTGAGTCGACCTCCGGAACGCTGATTTGCTCGACCGGTGCACTCGACGGCGCCAGTCCGGCGTCGAGAAGGAGAGACCCAGGAACGACGGCGGAAGGCGACGCGGTCCCTTCCCAGCTTCCGTTACACCCCCATCACATACCTGTAGCTACCGCGCAGTCTTCTCTTCAATAATGCAGAGCGAGCCGGGAGATCATGACTCCCAGTGCGCTCTGCATTAGTAAAGATCCAACCCGATGATGGAGCGCAGTAGCAGCACAGACCTGACTGTGTTGCGGTTCCAGGCATGGTGCATGTGGGCGCAGCTCTTCTCCGCACACAGCCCTGCACACAGTCTGACCTCCTAAAAAGAGGGACAACAGGGTGGGAAAGAGGGACATAGGGATTTGGCCCTCAAAGAGGGACTGTCCCTCCTAAACAGGGACACTTGGGATGTATGGTATGTGTCTGCCTGTGTGTTGCATATGTCTGTGTTTATCAGTCTGTCTACATTTCACACACGTGCGCCCAATGGTTATAACATGACGGGCAACGCCGTCCCACACTGCTAGTATATATATATATATATATATATATATATATATATATATATATATATATATTTTTCAAGTACTCACCAATACAAATTACCAATACTTTTTTTGCGGTCATTTGCCAGTTTTCCAAGTACCTAAAACATGTAGGTACTTAGAAAACTGGCAAATGACCGCAAAAAAAAGGTATCGGTAATTGGTATCAGTGAGTACTTGAAAAAAGTATCGGTACTCGTACTCGGTGTTAAAAAAATCGGTATCGGTGCAGCTCTACTTATCAGTACTCCTAAATCTTTCTATAATCAGGATTACCCAAGTTGTTTCCCATTTAGAGTATATGTAGCATGTTTCTTTCTATAACCCAAATGCATAACCTTACATTTATCTACATTAAATGTCATTTACCATTTTTCTGCCCTTTCACTCAGTTTATCTAAATCCTGCAGAGAAAAAACATCCAGCTCTGTATGTATTTCCTTACATAGCTTAGTGTCATCAGCAAGGATTGAGACTCTACTTTCTATTCCCACTTCTAGATCATTAATATTGAAATTAAAAAGCATTGGCCTCAGGACTGAACCCTGTAGCACCCCACTTATAACTTTAGACCAATTTGAAAAGATTCCATTTACAACAACTTTCTGCCATCTATCATTTAACCAGTACTCAATCTCAAAACCTTTTAATTTATTCAGTAACCTGTTGTGAGGTACTGTATTAAAGGCAAGTACATTAATCTACCGTGATCTATTCTTCATAAAACCATACTAATTCCTATTAATAATATTGTTTTTCTTCACATAGTTCTGAATATTGTCAGTTAATAACCCTTCTAGTATCTTACACACTATGGAAGTCAAGCTCACAGGTTTATAATTTCCTGGTTTGGATCTTATCCCCTTTTTAAACAATGGAACTCTATCAGCTTTCCTCCAATCACAGGACACTATGCCTGATGAAAGTGAATCAATAAATATTAATTATTATGGTCTTGCTATTACTGAACCAAGTTCCTGAAAGTGTTAGTAATGTCCAAATTGTTTTATAGAGTTGTAGAGGCTTAAAAAGATTATCATTGCCACAAACCCCATTTCTCAAACCGCTATGGTTTGAGAGATATTGGCAAAGAAAATTCCTCTTCCCTTGATGTCAGCTGTAAAGCTGACAGAAGGGGATCCGTGTCGGCAATCACGTTATTGCAAAATAATTACTTCATTGGAAAGGTCTACAAAGTGCGCTTGCAAACCAGGCACACTTTGTAGACCTTTCCAAAGAAATAATTATTTTGCAATAACAGGTTTCAGCTCTGCTGTATAGCCGCAAGCTGATCCCCGGACTGGGACCTCCTGCTGTCAGCTAGACGCTGATGTCAGGAGAAGGGGAGGGAAGGGGGAACGTTCATTGCCAATATCTCTGAAACCATAGCAGTTTGAGAGATGGGGTTTGTGGCAATGATAATCTTTTGTCAATTATAATCTTTTTTAAGCCTCTACAAATGTATAAAAAAAAATTTGGACATTACTAACCCTTTAAGTACCCTTGGTTGTATACGGTCAGGTCCCGGTGCTTTATTCACCATAACCTTTTCCAGTCTCTTTTGGACCTTGTCCTCAGTAAGCCATGTACATGATGGAGGAAACTCTGTGGTTTTATCTGTTTGCCTATAGTCTGTGTTTGCCTTTGTATATACTGAAGCAAAGAATATCAACCTTAACTTTTTTGTTATTAATATACACTTTTTTGCTATTAATATACTTGTAGTATCTATATATATATGTGTATATATATATATATGTATATATATATATTTCACTGTCGTCCAATACAGGTCACTGGTACCATGGGAGGCGATCCGCCCCTTTAAGTAGGCAGGAACAATTCAGAAATGTATGCAGGGGGTGGAGCCTCTCCTCCCTCCTAGGTAGCACCTCAGTCACAAGCCGCCATATTGATTTGTTCCTTGTGCAGTGCACATCAGGCAGAGGACATCTCTCAAGAAACTTTAGTTTTTTTATTATTTTCATTCAAATATGGAATACCACCATTAGGCAGGTGACCATAGCTGACAGTGCTCTCTCCCAAAGTGGCCAGTGCAGCTTCCAGGGATTTTCTAGTGGACCTTATGCCCTGAAGAGGGAACAACTTGATTTCAAGTAGCTTCCCTGTGAGGAATTTTCACTTGTGTTAATTCCTTCATTTTATATGGTTGCCTGAAGAAAGAAGATCTGCAGGAAAGGTGAGCCACCCTTTGAGTGCTGAAGGTCCACTTGTCCCACAGTGTCCCTTTATTGGGCTTGTATTTGGGGAGTTCTCATTATGCACTCCAGCACTCAAAGGGTGTTTATTTCAAATTTGAATGTCTGTGTATTATCCTGGGGTTTTTGGAGCAGTTATGTGGTTTTTATTCACATTGCCTACTGTTTTCTAGTGATTTATGGTGTTTAGGTACATTAACAATTAAAAAAAAAAAAAAAGTTTGATGTTCCGCGCCTTTAAGCGCGCCATTCACCGCATAGACGCCATTGCTCCTTTACTCTCTATGGGATCACACAGCTTGGGACGTATCTCTGGAACCGCTTGTCACAGCGACTTCAGAGAGGGCTTAAAATGTTGGTCTTCACTTGCTCTCTCATACGGTTAACAAATTCGGTGTGTTGGGGGTTTCTGGGGGGCTCCGGGACCTGTTTTAGGGTACTCGTTGGAAAAAACTACATTTCCCATGAGCGCTTGTTTCGCGCCCGTTTCTCATTGGCTCCAGGGGCGGCAGCCATTTTGGATAGCCTTTTCAACGAGTACACTACGCAGGGAACGAGCCTTCTCTCTCTCCTCCGCAAATTAACCCCTTGCTTGCCAGATAATTTAATTTTAGGCATTTCTGGGGTAAAATTTTATTGTTGCACACTTTAACTGGGTGATTAATATTGGTGGAGCATATTGACGCTGTGAGCATGTCTACTCCATCTGAGCAAGGGGCTAGACTCAAGACTAAGGAGGTTGGGGGGTCAGTTTCTCCCTTTGCGTTATGCTCCTCCTGTCAATCAAGTTTACCTAGAGATTCCTCTGGTCATTTATGCCCAACATGTATAGAGGGTCAGGATAAACCGGGGCCCTCCAGCCACGCTATTGAGCCAGTATGGGTGAAGGAGTTTAAGGCTGCAACTAGGGATCTTAGATCCACTCTGCAACTCTTTCCCTCTCAGGTTCAAGGGGCTCTCCAAATATGGCAGACCCCTTCTCCCATCAGGACCTCCCTGCCCAAACCACAGGGGGCCCCTGATCGATATGAGTCTTCTGAGGAAGAATTGTTTCAGGATTCAGATGTTGAGGATGGGGTGATTTCTGAGTCTAATAGGTCCATTGGGGACCCTTATGAGTGTGACCCTGAAATCTCCGCAGAAGGATTGATCAGGGCCGTGCTAACCACCCTCAACCTTCCCTTGTGTCAGGAATTCACTCATGACCCAGCGGACGTGTTTCAAAAGCCTTCCAAGGCTATTACATGTTTTCCCACTAATCCTACTTCTTCCGTATCTAAAAAGTTTGCCAAACTTTATCCCTTCCCTGAGGATCAGTTGGCTAAATGGGTCTATCCCCCTAAGGTGGATGATCCAGTTTCTAGACTATCTAAGTCAACTGCTCTGGCAGTGTCTGACGCCGCTGCCCTTCAGGATTGGACAGACAAGTTGGAAACTTGTCTTAAAACTAATTTTGCCTCCATTGGCACTGCCATGGATGACTCTGATCATTCAAATGTGCAAGACTCATCCGGACCATCTACGCTTGTCGGTATTCCTTCCTCACCATGTCAAAAGGAGCCTGGACTGGTGGTTGTACCCGTGTCATCTACTGACAGGGAGGTCCTTTCTCCCTCCCTCCTGGACGACTGTCATGACGGATGCCAGTCTCCGGGGATGGGGAGCTGTTCTGGGACACTTCAGTGTCCAGGGGACATGGGGACTGGAGGAATCCCTTCTGTCCATCAATGTTCTGGAACTGAGAGCAGCTCGCCTTGCCCTGAGTCATTGGGAATCTCATCTGGAAGGCTGCCCAGTCAGAGTGGAATCCGACAACGCCACCGCAGTGGCTTACATCAACAGACAAGGCGGCACAAGAAGTCTCGACGCTTGGTTGGAGGTCAAGGCTATTTTGTCTTGGGCAGAGGATCACGTGCCAGCTATATCTGCTATTCACATTCCAGGCGTAGATAACGTCATGGCAGACTTTCTCAGTCGTCACACAGTCGACAGCGGAGAGTGGGCTCTGCATCCAGAAGTATTTCTCCTTCTTACCCAGAGGTGGGGAACACCGGTGGTGGACTTGATGGCGACCAGACACAACAGGAAGGTTCCAGTGTTCTGCTCTCGGGGGAAGGATCCACTGGCTCTAGCAGTGGACGCCTTTTCAATTCCGTGGGACTTCTCCCTGGTTTACATCTTTCCTCCTCTTCCTCTGTTAATCAGAGTCATCCAGAAGCTGAAAGTGGAGCGGTGTCCAGCTGTCCTGATCACGCCGGATTGGCCTCGTCAGTCTTGGAATCCCGAACTGATGGCTATGTCTGTGGCGGATCCATTGCCACTACCTTCCCGTCCGGATCTGCTAGTACAGGGTTATCTGTGGAAGGAAGACGTTCAACGATTTCATTTGATGGCTTGGAGGTTGAATCCTCAATTATGAAGAAGAAGGGTTATTCATCAGCGGTAGTTTCTACTATGATGAGTGCTCGCAAGCCTGTGTCTTCCAAGATTTACCATAGAGTATGGTCGACCTTTGTCTCCTGGTGCGATACTAGGCGGTTATCTCACGACTTCCACCTTCCTAATGTCTTAGCATTTTTACAGGATGGTGTGGATAAAGGGCTTAGTTTGAGTTCTCTTAAAGTTCGGACATCCGCTCTTTCTGTATTCGTTCAGGAGCAGGTTGCTGTGCTCCCTGACGTCAAAGTGTTTCTTCAGGGGGTTGCTCATGTTCGCCCCACTTTCCGGAGTCCGGCTCCTCAGTGGGATCTCATTTTGGTTTTGGGGGTTCTTCAACGACCCCCCTTTGAGTCGCTGGCTACTATTCCTTGGCGTCTCTTGACTTGGAAGATGGCCTTTCTCTTGGCCATTGTTTCAGTCCGCCGGGTTGCGGAGTTACAGGCCTTGTCCTGTAAACCACCTTACCTGGTGTTCCATAAAGATAAGGCAGTCCTTCGTACTTTTAAGGAATTTTTGCCTAAGGTTGTCTCTGATTTTCACATTAATCAAGAGATTGTGGTACCTTCTCTTTGCCCTAACCCTTCCTCGGATAAGGAAAGGGATTTTCATCTGCTGGATGTGGTGCTTTGTCTTAAGTTTTATGCCCATCGCACCGAGTCAATCTGACGCATTGTTTGTCATTCCTGAGGGTCCTAGGGCAGAGAGACCGGCATCCAAAGTGACTATCGCATCTTGGATTAAATCTACAATTCGCAAGTGTTATGAATTGAGGAATCAGCATGTGCCATTTAGGGTTACTGCTCATTCTACTAGGTCTATCGGGGCCTCGTGGGCATACAAGAATCAAGCATCTGCTGAACAGTTATGCAAGGCGGCCACTTGGTCTTCTGTGCATACATTCTCGAAGCACTATCGTGTGGATGTGCTGGCGTCGGCCGATGCCAGCTTTGGAAGGAAGGCTCTAGAGGCAGCTTTGCCTAAATGAGATTCCTGGTGCTTTCTTACTGTTGAGCCGTGTTGGCTCTAGTTAGTGTGCAGTGCGTGTTCATGAGGGTTCTTTCACCCACGTTTGGTGTCCGTTGATACCTCAGTTTGTTGGGCTCTATGATTATATTTCCTAGAGGTCTAGATACTATGGGGACTTACGCTTGGCCCCTTCCTTCTTCCCGCCTCTGGTCAGCTCAATGTTGGTACATCCCATGGTACCAGTGACCTGTATTGGACGACAGTGAAAATAGGATTTTAGTCTTACCTGTTAAATCCTTTTCACTTAGTCCATACAGGTCACTGGTCTCCCACCCTGTCACGGGGCCACGCTTGGTTCTCCTGTGGCATTCTGTGGGAGACCTCTGGGGCATGCTCACAGGAGTTTTCACTCTCTTCTACCTCTGGTCAATTTTAGTCTCTATTCAATATGGTGTCTTGTAACAAGGGGTGTGGACTAGGAGAGAGG